>OX465299.1:136836437-138036437 GCA_949987735.1 Leucophora obtusa
ACAACTGATAGAACTTTTTTCAGTTTAGTACATGCAACCATCAGTTAGTAGTACGGCATTAGTAGAGAAAAATTTTTAAACTTTGATTGGTGCAACTGACAAATAATGCATATTACTAATTTATGAGGGAAAATGTGGAATTTTAAGCATTGTTGATAGTTACCGCTACCAAATAAAACTATAATTTTTTATTTTTGTTCTAATTGATTAGGAACAGATATTTGTAGATGTTGTGACATATTAATAATAAAGTTTAAAATATTTGGTTATTAAAGCCAATATTTTTCTAAAACAACTGTTTTTCTGTAATTGTAATTAAAATACCGTTGCAGAAGTAAAACAATGGCTGTGGTAGTGGATTTCCAACTGATTTTTTTTGTGTGTGTATATATAAAAAAAAGTGTACATTTTGATGTCACCACTAACTGCGGAAACGGGTCAACCAATTTTTGTGAAGTTTGCAGTGGTTCCGGAGATACGGCATTAGATTTTCCTCTATATTCCCATGCAAATTTCAACAAAATGCCCTCCATTTTCCACACGCAGAGAAAAGATATGGTTGCAATATGATCACAGCTACCAAACTATGGTCACTACTGCCGTACATTGTTTTTACAATCAAATTATTAATGTATTAATCATACTTTAGAAATGATATGGTCGCCTGTAATCATTTTTTAGTTAAAATCTCTCTTTTTTCGGTTATCATACTATTCTCTAGTCTACAATTATATATTATCAGGACAATCATATTCCTCTCTTCGAATTACAATCATATTATAGTCTGAGTTGAGAGAGATCATATTCACAATCATAAGTATAGTTTCTACAAGCATGAGATGATCAGTATATTTTTTAAGAGCGTAAATCTATCAGTTAGCGTCAGTCTCGTTTAAGATTTTGTGAAAAGAAGTTGTAAGAAGCACTAAAATAAATAATAAAATATATATGTATTAAAAAAATACTTAAAAAATAGAAAAAAACTTATTGGTATTCGTTTTAAAAGCGACATTGTTTTTGGAAGAAAGAACTCGCTCTACCCAAAAAGTCTAGAGAGATTTATGTAGATTGTTCAGCAATCCTTAAATGAAATGATGGGTTATTATGCAATAAAGTGTTTAGTGTTATAAATTAAGTAAAAAAGTAATTAATTGTTTTAATTTTTAGTACTCACGTAGCAAAAATATTGTTTTAGAGCATTTATAATAAGAATTGTGATACATTTTAGTTTTGTACGAAAACAAAATTGAAAAAAGTGCAAAATTAAAAAAAAAATGTATGTGAATGATGAAATGATCATAATATTTTCGTACTGATCATATTATTTTCCTGATGATCATAATATAATCTCCAATGATCACAAAATTTTCTTCATTATGAGGATAATATTATGATCATTAGGAACATAATATTATCACTGAGACCATGTTATGATCATTTCGGATGCGTTATAAAATTGTATTATTAACAATATTTTTCTACGCGCTGTTATCAGATGTTTCCATAATTTATTTTTAGTTATGTATAAGTGAAAACCAAAATTAATTTAAATTATTTAAGTTTGTAAATTAGTCATTGAATAAATGTACTATTTTGAATAAAACAAATTGTGCACAGATTTTTCACTCACCATCAAGAGTATGCTGGGAAAAAACAAAAGAGATCATAGTATGATATACAGGACTATAATACGATAATATTGGGCTCAGTTTGGAATCATAATGTAGTATTTAAGGGGTCATATTATGATAGAAAAAGGTATTTCATAATATGATTGTCGCAATCATAGACCCAAAAATATATGATGCTGTTCGAATATGGTCATCCCAACCATATTTTTTCTTTACGTGCATATTATGCTTTTTTATTGTCACTTAAAAAGTTACCAAACCATGTATCGCAATGTCTTATTTGTAAAATGACATTCGGTCTTTCTAACTGGAATGTTGAGCTGAATCTTTTCAGTCCTCATTTCATCATTTCAAAAGAAATTTCGAGCGCATTTACACACGAAAAATTTTCAAACTTTCCATATAAGTATTTTCAATCATTGATTTATAGTGACAAAAACACAATGCAAACAAAATAGTGGCAAATTGATTTTGTTCTGTCTATTCTGAAATTCATTTAATTTTGAAATTCTTTTCTAATGAAAAAGGAGAAGTGGTTTCACGTGCATTGAAGTCATAGGTATGTGTTATTGTTGTTGTTACTATGGTGCTTTTATGCAAATCATTAAATTTTTGATTTTTTTAATTTTGAAAGTAGTGCCACGAGCTGCTCGATCAAATATAGGTCGGCGTGCACGTCGTACCAATAATATATTACTTCAAAGGAGATCACAAACTGAAGGCCAGCGATCATCTCAAACCCAATTGCAACGCGACTCACGATCTCAAACTACATCTGCGGATTTAACTCCAAATCCAAGAAATCCAGCATCGCGACGATTGACACGAGACGTGTTGTACGAGACATGGAATACTTGCTCTTAATTATGACTGCGAAATTGATTACAGTCTACATGGATGTATCGGTAGAATGACGGTGAGATGTCCACATTGTAATGCGGCCAAATTTATAGGTGAAACCACTGGCATGTGTTGTGCTAACGGCAAAGTGAAATTGCCACCATTTGAATCTCCACCCGATCCACTCCATTGTCACCAACGTCCAAGCATTTTTTGGCTCATATTCAACAATACAATACGAAAAATCACACTTTGACACATTTAGAGTGCCCAAATCGAGTCCAAATGTATGACCGACCCACACTAACTTTGGAGGGCCGATCCACTTATGCCAGTGGCACACCCCCTAGAAATCCCCTGGGGGGTTCCCCATACAAACATTTTAAAAAATCACCATTTTTGGCACTTTATTTTATTATTTTTTATTTATTTTATTTATTTTTATTATTTCATTTATTTTTTCTCCTTAGAAATTTATTTAGTCAGAACATATGTAAATGAAAAAATTAATTTAACTTAGTAATAGAAAAGAAAAAATAAAAAATTACTGTTTGAAGTCTTTTTTGCTTTCAAGTCTGGGCAATTTCGCACGGCTCTCTAATGTCGTCGCCATAACAGCCTCTACATTTTCCGGTATAACTCGTTTGGAAACGCTAGCTAGCAATTGAACGTGTCGTTCTGTTTCTTGTATGTGTGATGGAATTTTTGGATCATTAAACGGTGGATCATCTTGATTTAAATATTCTTTCAAAGTATCGTATGGAATGCTTCGCGTGAATGGTGGTTCAAATACGTCATTTATGTCATTCATATTGATCATTTCCGTGTAACTTGTGCAATAAAAGTTTATATCTGGTTTTTTATAAGCTCTAAGTCCCGTTGGGTCGTCAACATCGGTTCGATAGCGTAGAATTATCTTGATAGCACAGTCGCGCTTTACTTTGCTATCATCAAACAACATTGATAACAAGATATTTTCCGAATGCGCATAATATGAATTATCTGTAATTACTTTATTGACAATTTTGCGTAAACGAGGTTCTAGAAATCTTGACCAACTAATGAATTTGAAAAATAATCTACTACCGTACACGACAGAGCTGTAATACTTGATATTGAAGTACATTGGCACATAACATGTAATTATAAATTCAACCAGTATTCTTAAATTTGCATCTGGATTTTCCGTTGTCACATATAATCGTAATAGTCTAGCGGCCTTGGTGAGCCACCGAGAATGTACAATTTTCCCTGGTTTGATGTTTGCCAGATCCACTGAAACCACGCCGCTAGAAATTGCATGGGCCATGTCGTATAAGTACTTGGAATCGGTGGAAAATTCAATTTTTTCTGGAGCAGGGGGCATATTTTTCAACTCAATTTTCTGAAAGCCGTCCACCACCTGAAAATATATAAAAATAAAACAATTAAAAACGGTTGACAATTATAATAAATGAGTGATAGCAATAACTTACCGGAAGAGTTTCACAAGTTTCGATTTGACGGCTCAATTTTCCGGTTGCCGATCTTGGTCCAGTGTTGGTTGATTTATCCAAAGCTTCAAACAAATGCCGAAACGGAAGTTCGTTGAAGTGTAGAAGGCAAACGAACCAATGCAATGGTCTTTTTAACAGCAATTCGAATCGTCGTATAATTCCACCGTTTGGGCCAGTGTTTGTTGGCTCACCGTCAGTGCATATGCCAATTAATGCATCCAGTGATATATTTTTATCGTTGAAAAAATCATTTAATTTGGTTGTTTTGTATTCAGCGGTTTCATGTTCCAGTCTTACGTAACCAATCAATTCAGAATTCGGTTCTCTCAAAATAACAAGATGAGGTTCTTTTACCATTCTAGTATGATACTTCTCATCAATTGTATCTCTCGTTAAAGTATCATCTTTTCTGCCATCGAATGAAAATGCTAACAAATTGGTATCATCTAACCGTTTGCGAAGCACTTCTTGTCTGCATTTCTCTTTTTCTCGGCGAACTTTCGATTTATCCATGATGAGAGGTTTGCCATGGATATCTTTCATTTTAAAATCTTGGAAAAAAGAGCTGTTCCCATTGCTGATGCTACTCTATCAGGCACGCCAAATCTGTCACATACCAAGGCAAAGTTAAAACAATCGTATCTCTGTGTGTATTGTGAACTTGTGCTTATATCCAAATCTTCTTGAACCGGTGGCGGTGCGTATGTTGAATCATCGGGATATTGGTATGTTGGCATTGATGACATCGACGTTGCTCCTTGCTCTTCAATTTCCATCGCAAATCCATCCATTGTTAGACTTCTCTGATTATGTTGATCGCACGCAGAGAAAAGATATGGTTACAATATGATCACGGCTACAAAAGTATGATCCCTACTGCCATACATGGTTCTTGCAATCATATTATTAATGCATTAATCATACTTTACAAGTTATATGGTCGTCTGTAATCATGTTATAGTTAAAATCTCTCCTTTTTTCGCTTATCATATTTTTCTCTCGGCTACAATCATATATTATCCGGACAACCATATTCCTCTCTTCGAATTACAATCATATTATTAGTTTTACTGAGAGATATCATGTTCACAATCACTGGTATGGTTTCGAAAACTATAAAATGGTCAGTATATGTTTTTATGAGCGTCATCGATCAGTTAGCGTCATTCTTGTTTCAGATTTTGTGAAAAGAAGTTATAAGACGCAATCAAAGAAAATAATACATAATAAACAAAAAGAAATAGAAAACAACTTCCTCATATTCATTTTAATAGTGACATTTCTTGTAGAAGAAAGAATTCGGTCTAACCAGGAACCTTCGAATTAGATTTTACTTTAAAGTGCTCAGTGTTATAAAATAAGTAAAAAGTGATAAAAAAAAGTGCTTGATTTTAATTTTTGTACTCACGTAGAAAAATTATTGTTGAAGGGCGTCCATAATAATGAGTTTTACAGCTTTTAGTTGTGTACGAAATCAAATTGAAGAAATGTACAAAATTTAAGAAAATGTAAAGAGTGCACAAAATAATCATAATATATTCCTAGTGTTCATAATATGATTCTAAGTGATCACAAAATTTTTGACAGGAAAATAATATGATCGCTGGGAAAATATTATGATCATCAAGAAAATATTATGATAACAAGGAAAATATTATGATGATTTTTAGATTTATTGTGAAATTTTAATCCAGCTTCAGCAAAATACTGGGAGAATACTATACGGATCATAGGACAATAATATGATAATGTGTAGGACTATACTATGATAATATTGTGAGAATTTTATAATCATAGTGTGATAATTTATTGACCATATTATGATAAAAATGAGGTAAGAGTATGATTGTGCCAACTATGTAATAACATGATTGTCGCAATCATAAACCCAAAAATATATGATGCTCTTAGAATAAGATCATCCCAACCATGTTTTTTCTTTGCGTGCGTGCATAAACTCTTTGAGGCGTTCGGGAACCAAACCGCATGCACATGGAGCTGCCTTCAAATCGCATTTACATGTTCCAATGAAAAAAATTGTTTCCAGAGATTTTACATACTCTGTAAATTGTTGGCGTTTGTTTCTTCTCTTGATTTGCTCTTGATATTTGTCAAGCAATCTATTCAATTTATTACATACACTTTTTTTCAGCATTATTTCCATACCAAGTTTTTCCCAAATTCCAATCAACTTATCTTGTACTTGAATAGTGAATGCTTTATAGGACAACTTTTTTTGTTCGCTCAAGTAAAAATAATATCTCAAGATATCCAGATGGGTTGGTAAATTAAGATCAGTCAAATCAGTAGACACACCAAAAACAGTAACATCATGCCTGGGTATATGACTCATTGGGTTTTCGATAGTTGTTGATGTTGTTATTGCTTCATCTTGCGGTGTAGAGGATGGTGGATTCATTGTAAACTTCTTGATTTGGAATGATTTTTTTTTAAATATTTTTTTATCTCAAATTAGCACTTCACACTTCGAGTTCTTCACAACGACTTAATGCATTCACAAAAACTGTTGCATTATATATGGTCTAGGAGACGAGGTAATAAGAATGAAATGGTAATTTCAATTCTACCTGTAACCGATTTTGTTGTCAAAACTGCCCATAAAGTACTTACATGTAAATTAAACGTTAATCTGACTACAAATTCTGTTAAGCAAGTGCGCCTTTTATTACTTCTGGAAAATCCTTTATGATAATTTTATGCTCAATTCTACCTGTAACCGATTTTGTTGTCAAAACTGCCCATAAAGTACTTACATGTAAATTAAACGTTAATCTGACCACAAATTCTGTTAAGCAAGTGCGCCTTTTATTACTTCTGGAAAATCCTTTATGATAATTTTATGCTCAATTCTACCTGTAACCGATTTAGCTTAAGTAAGTTTACGACATGCAGCTGTGTCTTGTGGTGGCTTAAAAAACCCACACAACCTATTTTACGACCTGCAACAGAACGACACGTTCAATTGCTAGCTAGCGTTTCCAAACGAGTTATACCGGAAAATGTAGAGGCTGTTATGGTGACGAAATTAGAGAGCCGTGCGAAATTGCCCAGACTTGAAAGCAAAAAAGGCTTCAAACAGTAATTTTTTTTATTTTCTTTTCTATTACTAAGTTAAATTAATTTTTTCATTTACATATGTTCTGACTAAATAAATTTCTAAAGAGAAAAAATAAATAAAATAATAAAAATAAATAAAATAAATAAAAAATAATAAAATAAAGTGCCAAAAATGGTGATTTTTTAAAATGTTTGTATGGGGAACCCCCCAGGGGAGTTCCAGGGGGTGTGCCACTGGCATGGGTGGATCGGCCCTCCAAAGTTAGTGGGGGTCGGTCATAAATTTGGACTCGATTGGGGCACTCTAAATGGGTCAAAGTAGGATTTTTCAAAACTTGACCCTACGGGACAAAAGTCAACAGTTGGGGGGTAGTAGAATTCGTTTTAGAGGTATGGTTCCTTCGGCAAAGTTTCTTATTTTGATCCGTAGAATACGATTTTCATGAGCGATTATTAAATCGACCCGCCCTAATATACATCCAAAATAATTAACATGAAATTTTTCTTCAACGTCCAGGTAATTGAAAATCCCTCATGCAATATCTCAAGTTCTGCGATGGCAAAAGTTTTGCAGCAAGCCGCAATTATTCTATCGATTTTGCGCCATCGATTTTTCGACAGCTTTTGGCATGAGGAAAAAAAAATCATTTTCGAAGCGACCAAATTTAATTTTGTTTGACTTTTTCTCAACTTTTATTTTTAAGATTTTTTTGGTAGGTAATAAAAAAAATCGGCTGATTTAATTTTTTTTTAAATATTACATTTCCAAAGTGAAATTGTACGGTAAAAACGATGGTGATAGCAGTTTTTCCAAAAAAAATGTTTTTCTTGGGGTTTTGGACGAGTTTTTGTCGAAAAATCTATCTTTTTTTACACGTTAATTTTTAAGGTATTTTTTTGTAGGTATGTTATTTTGCCGATTTCAAATTTTTTAAATATATCCTATCCAAGGTAAAACTGCACGCTTAAAACGATGGTGATATAATTTTTTGAAAAAATATGTTTTTTTGGTTTTTTAGACGAGTTTGGGACAAAATTTTGGCGCCTCGAAAATGATTTTTATACCCTACACCACTATGTGGTCAGGGTATTATAAGTTCGTACTGATGTTTGTAACACCAAAAAATATTGGTCCTAGACCCACCTTATAGTATACCGATCGGCTCAGAATTTTTTTTAATTTCGATTTAACGATGTCCGTCTGTCCGTCCGTCCGTCTGTCTGTCTGTCCATGCATTCTTGTGCGCACTCTACAGGTCGCAAATATTAAGATATTTTGATGAAACTTGGTACACCGACTTATGTCGGCCCAAGGACGACGTCTATTGCTTTAAATCGGTCCATGTTTAGACCTAGTGCCCATATAAGGGTCCTACCAAAATTATATTTTTTATACGCTGCAGGTCGCAAATATTAAGATATTTTGATGAAATTTGGTACACAGACCTATGTTAGCCCAGTAACGCAGCTTATTGATTTTGGTGAACATCGCTCCATGTTTAGACCTAGTGCCCATATAAGGGTCCTACCAAAATTAAACTGTTTATACGCTGCAGGTCGCAAATATTAAGATATTTTGATGAAATTTGGTACACAGACCTATGTTAGCCCAGTAACGCAGCTTATTGATTTTGGTGAACATCGGTCCATGTTTAGACCTAGTGCCCATATAAGGGTCCTACCAAAATTATACTGTTTATACGCTGCAGGTCGTAAATATTAAGATATTTTGATAAAATTTGGTACACAGACCTATATTGGCCCAATAACGTAGCCTATTGATTTTGGTGAACATTTGTCCATGTTTAGACCTAGTGCCCATATAAGGGTCCTACCAAAATTATACTCTTTATACGCTGCAGGTCGCAAATATTAAGATATTTTGATGAAATTTGGTACACAGACCTATGTTGGCCCAATAACGCAGCCTATTGATTTTGGTGAACATCGGTCCATGTTTAGACCTAGTGCACATATAAGGCCCCCCCCCCCCCAAAATTGGCATGGTTACAAACTGCAGGTCGCACATATTAAAATATTTTAATGAAATTTGGTGTGCTGACTCACATTATATAAAATTTTGACACAAGCCCCATTTTAACCCATTCGAATTTCGGATCCAAAAATTAGTTGGCTTTTAACCAGACTGGTGTAGGGTATTGTATAGGGTTTGGGATTTCCCGGACTTTTTTATTTCCCGGGAAACGGGAATAAAAAAATTTAATTCCCGGGATTCCCGGGAATCCCGGGAAATATTTTTGAACAAAATTGTTAATGAAAACCACCTATATAAGTAATTTTTGTTAAAAAAAAAAAACTATTTCAGTACAAATGCAGTCTGTGTAGTGAGAATTCAAAGTAAAAAATATCAGAATGTTGAACATTTGATTTCATATAAATTACTCGCAGCACTGCCAAATGAATTGCATGATTCCAGCAGAAAGCACCTACTACTGGACTGTCGGAAACAAACCGTTTCATCACTCTTGGCCTATTAGATATGGTGGCCACAATGTTATTTTCCAAAGACAAATAAAACTCTTCTAGTCTTATTTCTACAATTCTTCTTATTTCATCAGCATTACATCTTCCTGATATATAAACCAACCCCAAGTTATAAAATGAATTATTTCCATTTATACATTGTTGTGATATTCTTGTCCATTCATCTAAGATTATAGTAAATCTCCTATTGTTTGAAATATTGCTCGATATTTCTTTTATCTGATATCTTTTACATGATTGTAGTAATTTAATATAATGTTCTTTACATCGGTTTCATTTTTTTGCAATGCCAGGTTTTTATTATAAAAACTTTCTCGAATAAACGAAGATCTAGTTATGGTGCGGATTGACTGCAGCTAATTTGGATACCATTTCAGGAAATGTTTGCCCTACCATAAAACCTTTAAGGCCTATTCAGCTTACACTTTTTTTTCGGGTACTTTGCTAATTTTATCTGAAACGGAATTCTTGTTGTTCTTTTCTTCAAGAGAAGTTGCATGACCATAAATTTTGTTTTTTTTTTTGTGCACCAAATTTAGATGTCGGATAACCAAATTTAGATACCACCGTTAACCAGTCTTTTCTTTTCACATTTATTAATGAAAACGTTACTTATAAAATTATTGGCCCTTAATATAAAAGAGTATTTTAAATTTAAAGTCGTTTTTATTTTTAATCAAACGGTTTTGTTCATTTTGTGTATGAAAACCTTACGAAAATATTTATATTTTCAAATATTTTGATTGGTTGAAAATAAATTAACCTATCAGAACGCTTCAAAAATAAACGAAGTCAAGGTATACTGCCACCCAATATTTTAACTAAAGTCGACTTTACCTAAATTATATATTTGAAAAATTTAGAGAGTAAGGGCGATTATTTGTAAGAAACAAAGCTTTTTTCATATTTCTTTTAAACATTTTACCAAGTTTTTAGGTTTCTACTTAAATTTTGAATAAGTTATGCGAAAAATCTTTATTAGTTGAAATGCTCCTAATTACTTGGCAAAGATTTTATTTGCGTGTCAAATAAATGTATTCCCTTTAAAAAGATTTTAACAATGACATTTTTGTATTGGTATTTAAAATGTTTTTATGACTAAAATTAAAAAATCCTATTCGAAACAAAAACAATTTAAAAAATTTTATATTTTTAAAATTTCCCGTTTTCCCGGGAAAAATATATTATTTTCCCGGGAATTCCCGGCAAACTTTTCCCGGGATTTCCCGGGAATTCCCACCCGGGAATTCCCGAACCCCAAACCCTAGTATTGTATAGTCGGCATGCCCGACTTTAACCTTTTTACTCGTTTTGGTATGTCGCAGTGAAACTTTTTTTCCTCATGTCAAAAGCTATCGAAAAATCGATGGCACAAAATCGAGAAATTTACTAAATCGGCCCACCCTAATGTGCAATGACCCATAAAAAATCATTACACCGTAAATTGCAAGGCCTACATCGTAATCAACAAATATTTGGTGTTGATATTATTGTCAGGTGATTTTCGTCAAACATTGCCAGTGATTCCACGATCGACACCGGCGGATGAGATCAATGCATGCTTGAAACCTACTTTTCTGTGTCGACAAGTTCAAAAATTGACATTGAACATAAACATGCGTGCTCAGTTGTACAGTAATAAATCCGAAGATAGGTTCTCGAAGCAATTGTAAGAAATCGGAAATGGTAAAATTCGAATCGATAATATAAATGGATTGATTACTTTGCCCAACAATTTTTGAACAATTCTACAATTAAAAGCAGGATTGATTGAACGCGTTTTCCAAACATTATTAAAAATTACAGGAATCACGATTGTTTGAGAGAACGCACAATACTCGCACCAAAAAATGTGCACGTCAACGCAATCAATTATCACATTCAAGAAAAGTTACCAGGTCCAGTATCATCATACAAATCTGTTGATATCGCAATGAATCAAGATAACGCAATCAATTATACAGTTGAATTTTTAAATTCATTGGAACCGTCTAGTGTGCCAGCGCATTGTTTGAATTTAAAGGTCGGCTCATCTTTTATTTTACTGCGGAATTTAAAAAAAACGATACTTTAAGTTTTTGAAAATTTTGTAATTCTGCATCAGAAAAACATAATTTGAATTTTTTTTGCACTGTTATTAAAAAACTTACATATTCCTCCCTCGGGGTCAGTACTGACCCCGTTCAAAGAATGGTTGTATTTTGTCGTTGTATTATAGGGATATTTTAAATATGAATTGCAATAGATCAGTAGAATGTGAATAAGGTATTAATGAGAAAATTACCGTTATTTTCGAACTATTTCGACAGAAACAAGACGTGTTTTCTCGTGAAAATATATTGCAATTTATGATTTCTGTACCAAAATATTTTATGGATAAAGAAATTGACGAAATTATAAATGAAAGTGACGACGATGGTAAGTATTGTGTACTAATTCAGTGAAGTTCATTTATAACGAACAACATTAAAGCAAATTTTTTGGTATAACGAACTTTTACTAATGGAACTTTTGGTTAGTTTAACGTGAAGTTTGTTTATAACAATTACATTTCAATTACAATTGCAATTACTTGTAATTGAAAATTTTCAATTAAAATTACAAATAAATGTAACTTAAATTAAAAAAAAGTCAATTAAATCTACATGTAATTGAAAATTGACAATTACAAATTACATGTAATTGTAATTGAATGCGATTTCAATTATAAATTTCAATTACATTTTCAATTACATTTAGAATTAGAAAATGTTTTTTGAATGAGGTGAATTTTTTTGTTAAAATTTTGCAAAAAATATTTGGCTGGGTGGGCGGCATAGGCGTGGAAAAGCATAAAAATAATTCGTTATATTGGATTGATCCCTTACTCGCGCTTCTTGTCATTATTTATTTTCCTAATAATGTAATTGTAATTGATATTTTTAAATTACAATTACATGTAATGTGTAATTGAAAATTTTAAACTACAAATTACAGTTACATGTAATTGTGTAATTAATTACAATATATAATAACCCCCAGGTCGCAGTAACAGTTCGTAGAAACATTATTTGAATAATTGGTGCATTGATAAAAAATTGCATTTGTAAAACTTATATTCATTCAAAACTTTACTATATTTAGCTCTTTTCATACATAAATTCTTATCCACATACATGTTTAGAATGTGGTTTTGATGTATTACTTATATTATAGATTTCAAGAAATGGACACAATCAAAGTTTTAGTAGCGATTTTGCTGATGTAAGCAACAAGTTTTTACCTGAGCTAAGTGACACTGGTTGTGATGATTATGAATCCTATAACCTAGCGCCATTGTCGAATATTGAAGACGATGAAATTGAGCCATCATTTATGGATAAAAATGGAGTGGAGTGACAATCGCAACCATTTGAGAATCTGTATGGAAAAGCACGTAAAGAATGTATTATAACATGGAAACCAGGTGTAACACGATATGCAAAATCCTATTTATCTAATTTTTATGTTTTTGTGAATATCTGAATAACAGAATTAAATTTTTGTATTTTTTTTTCGAAAAGTTGTTTTTTTTTTTACCAAAAACAGATAAATTACAAATGGGGTCAAAATCGACCCCGAGGGAGGAAAATGTAAGTTTTTTTAGGATGGTATGAAGGTTAAGAATTAAAATAAGACCTCAAAAATAAAACAAATTCTTTAAATTTTCATATAAAAAAATTCTAGGACTTTTCATTCTTTTAGCAGAGCCTGCGGTCAGTACCGGTATCCCGGAAATTCCGGTATTTCCAATTCTCGGTATTCCCGGGAAACGGTACCGGTTTCTCGGTTCTTGGCCTATTCCCGGTACCTGAAGTGTTTCCGGTTCTAACGGTATTCCCGTTTCCTGCGGTATTTCCGGGAAACCCGGTATATTCGGTTATCACATTACGATTTTATATATTTTTCAGTAAATTTTTATATAAAGTATCATATCAGTAAAACAAGACATTTTTTAAAATTTATTTCATGTTTTTATACATATGTATAAGCATAACTTTTTATACACCGAAAATATTCCTCAGTTGCTCAGTTAAGGAAATCCTCACTTGATTTAAAATAAGTACAAATAACTGAGCAACTAATGTTTAATTCATAAATAAGTTTTTGGAGTCAGCTTGTAGATCTCAAATTCTTTCATTGTCAATAAATTTGAATAAATTTACAGAAACTATTGAAAACAAAAGCCGCACTTAAAGGAAAAACAACAACAAATTCTAATATTTGTGCTAAGTTTTTGTTTTTTTCGTGGAAATTAAATTAATTTTAATTACATTCAATTCTTTTAATTGATTGTAGGTAATTTATTGGTCGAAGATGTAATAAACGCTTCAGGCATATGATATACATATATGTAAAATCTGTATGCTGACAAGAGAGGAAACCCGAAAATGGAACTGGAATACATTCATTAATGGGATAATAATGTGTTATTTTTATTTTATCTAAAAAATTTTATAAAAAAAAGTATTAGAAAAGTGAATTTGGTTTTATTTATTGACATATTATTTTAAAATGTCGAAACGGTTGTTAGCTACTAATTTACAATTTTGATTCATTTTAACTAAAGGCGCAGTTTAATTAAATTTTAAAAATTATTAGTTAACTTCAACTTAATCAATCAACTGAAGCTCAGTAAGGGGTATTTCACCTGAGACTCAGTTGAAAATTTAGTAGCCAGTAACCGAGAAATATTTTCGGTGTAGAGACACCAGGCCGCCATTTTCATATCTCAGCTCCAAATTAGTCAATATTTCGTACACTTATTAAAAATGCGTATGAAAATATTTGACGATGTTGGAGCCAGATTTATCTAAGCGACATTTTTATCAAAAATTATATTATTACACAATGGCATAGAAAACTCATAATTCTTACATTGCACCCTTATGTAGTTGCTCTTCAGCCCTTTCCTTCGTGAGAAATCGCAACATCTCACTATAGAATTAGTGCAGTCTGAAAAGTAAAGGCATACCATACTGATCTAATCTTAACTTTCTCAGAAACTTACTTTTGTGCCATAGATCAGTCTGGCTCCAACGTCGTCATTTGTGAAAAATTTCAGTTAGCTTGGTTGAACCATGTGGAATTGTTGGTCCGATACCGGAAAAAATTAATAATTTTATTTAAAAAAAAGCTTCGGTACCGGACCTGAATTTCCGCACGGTAGATCCGAATGAGTCCAACTTTGGTACAGTTGTTACATATGAAGCTATGTTTATTCGTGCCTATTTTCAGTTCATTCGGTTCAACGATGTGGAATTTTTGGTCCGGTACCAGAAAAAAATTAATAATTTTATTTAAAAAAAACAGACTCGGGAAATGGGGGGCTCTGCTTTTTAGTGTAGTGAAGCAATATAGACCCAACTTACGTTTATAGTGCAACATTTTTTTTATAGGTAACAAAAAAAAGTTTAAGGCAAAACAACGATTCCTTTTCAACCACCTTGAAGGCAATACAACGTTTGCCGGGTCAGCTAGGGATGCCAAACGGGAAATCCCGAATCCCGGGATTTTCGGGATTGGCAAAATCCCGAATCCCGGTATTATTTTCTCAAAAATCCCGGGATTTTCTTATTTATTACTATTAATAGGAACCCAAATTAACAAAGTGAGCAATTTTTAGATTACCGACGTTTTTTCTTGAATTTTTTCATATTTACAAGAAATTGATGCCAAGATATTAGTAAAATTAGAAATTAAGTAGATTATTCGAGTAAACCATAGATGGGCGCAAGTATTTTAAGAACAAGTACCAAGTTCCAAATGTACTTTGTAATCAGTACCAATTACTAGGGAAGTACTTGATACTTAAGTACCAATATCTTAAAATGTACTAGGTACTTGCTAAGTACACTTTGTACTTGCTAAGTCCTATGGTACTTGTAAGAACTTTTGGTACTTGTTAAGTACTATGGTACTTGTTAAGTACTACGGGTACTTGCTAAGTACTACGGGTACTTGTTAAGTACTATGGTACATGCTAAGTACATTTGGTACTTGCTAAATACTATATTACTTGCTAAGTACTTTTGGTACTATGGTACTTGCTAAGTACTATGGTACTATAGTTTTCTGTATATGTCTGTAAAAAAAAAATACAAAAAAAATTGTGACATTTTTAATAACACGGAGGATATCTAAAAGACTCAGGAACTACCACTTAAAAACATAAAAAACATTTGTATTTATTTGTGAATTCGTTTTAGGTTTTAGCTAGTTTTTTTCCCTGTTTCATAAAATCACTAAAAATCGAAATTAGTGGAATTATGTTAGGGCAGAAAGGAAGAAAAATAATTATTCATTTCCATACATGGGATTTTTTCATTGGCATTGAAATTTCATTAGTAGTAGCTGATTAATGCTAATGGCAAAAAAATTTCATTACCACTTAATGCTACTGAGATCTTATGGCATTAGAATTTGTAATACTAATGCTATTGAAATCGCACTAGTGCCTTAAAAACTAATTATAATTGGGCAAAAAAGCATTTGTTTTTTAAAAAAAGGGGACGGATAAATTTACTAAAAAAGGGGGATGGATAGATTAACTTAATCCGCGATTTTCATTCTGCAAACTAAACACCAAACTTTGGTGTATGAAAATGGTTTATAGTCCCTAGATTATGATTTAAAAAAACCACATTTAAAATATTACAAAATAATGGCGGAATGCGAAAAATGGATTTATAATACAAAAAATTTATTAAAAAATCTAATCAGCGATTTAAATTCTTCAAACAAATATAATGGTGCAAAATCCTCTTTGTAAATTTTTTTTCGCGATTTTTTTTTTCTGCAACTATTCTCCAAACTTTGTTGTATGAATTGGGTATTATAGTCCCCAGATTATGATTTAAAAAAACACACTTAAAAAATTGCACAAAACATTAATTAAAAAACTTAATCAGCGATTTTTGTTCTGCAAACAAATATACTGATGTGAAAATTTTCTTTTTGGCAAATTTTTTTCCGCTGCATTTTTATATTTAATATTTTAAAATATTTTAAGGTACAAAAATTTAAGTAAACAACTTAATCAGCGATTTTTATTCTCCAAACAAATATACTGATGCAAGAATTTTCCTTTTTGCAAATTTTTTTTTCCGCGACTTTATTTCGCAATTTTTTTTTGCAACTAGTTACCGAACTTTGTTCTATGAATTGGGTACTATAGTCCCTAGATTATGATTTTAAATAACCGCACATAAAAAATTGCAAAATAATGGCGGCAAGCGAAAAAAGATTTTTTAGCACAAAAATTAATAAAAAAAACTTAATCATCGATTAACAATCTGCAAGCGAATTTAATGATGGAAAAATTTTAGATTTTAGAAAATTTTGTTTTTTTAAGCGATTTTTTTTTGTTTTGCAACAAAAAACTAAATTTTGCAGAAAGTAAAATTTTTGCATCATTATATTCGTTTGAAGAATGTTAAACGCTGATTAAGTTTTTTATTCATTTTCTGTGCCATAAAGCCTTTTTTCGGGTTCGGCCATTATTTTGCAATTTTTTAGTGTGGTTTTTTAAAATCACAATTACAGAACAAAGTTCGGCGGCTAGTTGCAAAAAATCGCGAAATAAAGTCGCGGAAAAAAAATGTGCAAAAAGGAAAATTATTACATCAGTATATTTGTTTGCAGAATGGAAATCGCTGATTAAGATTTTTAATTAAATTTTTGTACCATAAAATCTTTATTCGCGTTCCGCGATTATTTTGTAATTGTTTAAGTGCGGATTTTTTAAATTTATAATCTAGGGACTATAATAACGAATTTATAGAACAAAGTTCGGTGGCTAGTTGCAAAAAAATCGCGAAATAAAGTCGCGGAAAAAAATTTGCAAAAAGGAAAATTATTATATCAGTATATTTGTTTGCAGAATGGAAATCGCTGATTAAGATTTTTAGTTAAATTTTTGTACCATAAATTCTTTTTCGCGTTCGGCGGTTATTTTGCAATTTTTTAAGTTCGATTTTTTTAAATTTATAATCTATAGACTATGATACCCAATTCATAGAACAAAGTTCGGTGACTTAATAAAAAAAACTCGAAAAAGGTCGCGGAAAAAAAATTGGTGAAAAGGAAAATTCTTACATCAATATATTTGTTTGCAGATGATAATCGCTGTTTATGTTTTTTAATTAATTTTTTGTGCCATAAAGCCTTTTGTCGAGACCCGCCATTAATTTGCGATTTTTTGAGTGCTGTATTTAAAATTCATAATCTACAAAATAACCGTCATTGTAACACTATTCAGATGTGCTAAGAACTCTACGGGGAAATGCATAATTTTTAAAAATTCTACACAATTTGTGTAACTTTGTACCGCAAAATCTTATAGACCGTTTATTGTATCTCAGTAATTAAAAGGTATACGACTGGTACTTTTGTCCTTACTGGAAAATGATTTTCTCGAAAAACATTTTGAATTCGGAACTGCATTTTAAATGCGACGGCAGTTTTGGAAACAACGTAATGTAACAAAAACGTAAATGAATGTAACAGCTGGACAACAACTGGCTTTAAAAAAAGTTGGTCTAAAAGGAGGAAAACTAATCAGGTTCTGGGAGGGGTTTCTTTAGAAAAATGTCTTCATAATCTAAAGGATTTTGTGTAGGGAAATGTGCTCAGAATCTGAGGGTTTTGCTAAAGGAAAAGTCTTTAGAGTCTGGGGATTTTCAATATCTAAGGGCTTTTCTGTTTTTTCTTTAATAATTACATATCGAGAGCTTATATTCAATATGATCTATCGGAAAAAAGATGATTTTTTAGGAGAAGGAAAAAACTGTTTTATTTCTAAATTCCTTAAATATGAAGTAATCTATCTTCCACAATATTTGTTAAATATGACTACCGAACTGTACATATAAAAAAAACAATACAACATTTTACATATTCGCGGCGCTATAGGGCATTTTGTCCGATAGAGCGTATTGCAACTGAAATTTATGAATATTTTTATTTTAATAAAAATTTGATTTTTATGATATAATTTGCGAACGCTTTGTTTAACATTTTTTTAATATATGAGTCATTCTATGTCAAACCGATAAATTTTTGGTTAAAATTTACTGCGAGCATAACGATTTATTTATAAAAATTATTAGAATTGGACATTTCGTCATTTCTTGCTATTACTTTGACATCATCTGAGCTAAATTATCATAAAAGTAATTCTGGTGGTATAACAGGCTTTAAATCTTGTAGATGTTTGCATTTACTAGGCTGAATTGGGAGTTGACCTATGTACATATATTTATATGTATGTATATCCTGTGTATTCTTTAATTTGGGTTTTCATCATTAAAGTTCACTTTAAACATAATTTCACCACTTGTAATCTTAATTGTGATCTTAATTGTGCAACAGTTGGATAATTTTTGGCTCGACCAGGTCTAATGCTGGAAAAGCTAATAAGTTTGGCATCATTTTAGTTTTTAAAAAATCGTAATTTAAATACATTGAATCGAATTGTTTATTGGTTACATTATTATTAATATTTACTGAATAGTTTGTTATCAAAAAACATTTGAATGAAAATTTTTGATAGGGTCCATTTAATTGACGTCCCTGATACAAAGGTCTACGTGAGAGCAGATTTGTATAATATTTTGGTACAATTCTAAAAAAAAAACTTGCAATTAATTTGCTTAAATAAGACAAACATGTTATTTTAGCCCACCATTTCAGGTACATAATAAACATCCTAAAACAGGCTGGTAGATTAAAATGTGTAAAAAAGTTAAAGTCGGGCATGCCGACTATATAATACCCTACAACAGTCTGGTTAAAAGCCAACTAATGTTTGAAAACGATATTCGAATGGGTTAAAATGGACTTGTGTCAAAATTTTCTATAAAATGATAAAAGATGAGAAAATAGGAAATATAGCCCATATGGGCAATAGGTCCAAATATGGACCGATCCTATTTTCCAACTGATTTTGCTCAAATTTGGTACATCACTTTCGTTGACCATGGGATATGATTTTCGTTGACCATGCCCATTTTTACGCCCACTTTTTTAAATTGTGAATTTGCCATAAATTTTAAATTTTTTAATTTAATTTATTTTCAATTCATTGGTACAAATAAGACTTAGAGTCTCTTAAAGCACCTCAAATATTTTTAGTCACAGTCGCAGTTAAATTACGAATTTACTATATAACAATCGATATTCGCTATGGAAATTTTTATTTTCCAACGGATTTCCCAGGACAGGTCACCGCATACTTTTCATTGACCACGCCAACTTTTGCGCCTTCTTTAATATAAGAGTTCTTTGTGATCCATTTTGGATTTTTTTACTATAAAAACAATTATGTTTTAATGCATATTGTCGTAATTTTGTATTAATAATCGCCAATTCCAAGTTCGTTATTAATTTTTCAATGATCACGCGTTTGTCATAATCCTCTTCATTTTTGGTTTACTGAAGTTATTGAAATTTGATGCAGAAAGTGTACAATTCTCACAATCATTTCAATAGTTCAGTTCTAATCATTTTGTTTGCAGATTTTTGGCAACAAAATGGCTGGGTTTCGCGCCAAAATGGGTACGATAGTGTAGAGGCGCTTGTAGCTATAGAATAAAATTTAATTTCAAAAGTTTTTTCAAATTTTTAACGGTAATTTTTAATCGATTGTCGAACACTGGTGTTGAATTGCCAAATAGTCCTGTCACTTTGCAAGTCAATGTCAAAGTTCTGTCAAGGGTGTAGAGTTTGGGTTGGCGCACTAAATTGTACATGTATGTGTGAGAAATTTGTAGGTATGCAAAATATTTGCTGAAATAGCGTGAATTTTCCACGGCTTTCCACCATTCGGAGGGTATAAAAGAGTCGTTCAAAGGAAAATGCGTTCTCTTTTGCTGATCGCTGCCTAACGTTTTCTTTAAATCACCGACTTCAATTTTATTTTACAAAAGGAAAAAAACAAGTAAGTTTGAACAAATAGATTTTTTTTTATAAATTTTCCTTTAAAATTTTTTTTACAATTTGTTCTCAACATTTTGTAGAATTTGTCCATAAAATTTATTCTGAAAGTTTTCAAAAGGAATTTTTTTTATTTAATTTCATTTAATCTCTTTTTTATGGACATTTTCTTAAACAAAATGATCAGTGATTTTCATTGCTTTTCACTGATTTTCCTTTAATTTTTTTTATTTTCCTACGGAAAATCCCTGTTAAACTCTGGGTATTTTTTTTAAGCAGCTGCGCTTCATTTGGATTTTCAATTTTCTAGAGGGAAAGTGTGAATTTTCGGGAAAATTTATTTTCGGATTTTCCGTAATAATTCTTTTAAAATTTTCATTAGAAAATTTCGTCCTTTGGTTCTCAAAAATTCTATCGGCAAATCCAAAAAGAACCAGTTAAGAATTTCTACACAAAATTAAGAACAGCAAAAGATTTTCTTCATATACCCTGTTGTTAGCTAACAAAAAGGTAACAAACATACACACGTACAATGCGCATATAAAAAAAAACCCCTAACAATAACCTTTTGATTACAGCATCCGCCTTTAGTTGCATTGAGAGTGAATCTGAGAGGAGAGGATACACTAGTTTCGGCTTATTTACCTTAATTCTTGTGGGTTAATTTTTCAGCGGGCACGGGAAACCCTCAACGAAAATCCGCCAAGTTCCAATAATTTTCATCGGCAGCATATAAAAATACTACCAGTGAAGTGTTATAGTGTCAGTGGTATTGGGAAAATTAAGTTCTAAAGTGCAGTGAAAATTCCCGGGAAAAACCTTGAGAATCTAGGGGGAAAAAAAGCTAAAGGTGTTTACCTGTAAAACATTTTTTCTGAAACTAAAATAAATTTTTTTTTGCTAACATAATTTATGTGAGTGTAAAATAAAATTTGGGCTAAATTTAAAATCCACAGACAAAAAGACTAAAAAAAAAATTTGCGAAATGAAAGTTGGCTAAAACTAAGAACACTGAAAATAAAATAAAGGAAAAGCGCAAGAAAAAAAAACTAATATCAAAGTATTGCTACACCCACATTAAAATTTCATTAATTTTGCATTTTTTTTTTTATACAAATTGCTATTGTGCCTAACTAAATTACATTAAAAACTTTAGAATCAAAAACTGGAAAAAAAGAACAAAACAACGTAAATTAAAACGAAATAACAAGATTTTTTTTAGTATTTATTTTTATATATTAACAATATACATGAAGTGAGATAATAACAATAAATTCATTTGTCACTTAAAAATTTCATTTTTCCACTTAAATTATTATTCACCATCACCAGTGCACTAGTCAGAAAGAAATCGCGATTTTTTTACCCGGGTAGTTAAATTTTTATAAGTACAAATGTACTAAAATTGATAAATTTTATTAAAAATTAATTAAAAATTTGGAAAACCGAGTCACAAGTGAAAGAAGTTAAAGTAAATATGATAAAAGTCATGTGATTTTGGCATTTATCTAAATATTAGATGTTGTGAAGTGTCAAACAAAACAAAAAGAAAACAACAGAAATAGCTATTCGATAGCCAGATCGCGCTAAAATTTTTCCCGGGTTTATATAATTTATATTTTTTTTTTTGAGTGAATATTTTAATTAATTTCGAGAAATTAGTTAAAATGATTAATTAAAATTAATAAAATACAATAACTTCATCCATATCAAATCATCATTTTACATCAACACCATCATTTACATCATAAACCGGCGCTATTTGTTCCAGCTTGAAAGATTTTTCAACGTGGGAGTAAAAAGGCTGTAAGTTGAACTTTTAATTCTATTAATTCTGTGTTAATCTCTATATATAAAAGAATAACGTGACTGACTGACTGACTCAACATCGCCCAGCCCAAACCGCTGAAGCTAGGAAGTTGAAATTTGGTATGTAGGTTCCTCTTTCGGGGTAGACGTCCACTAAGACGGGATTTTTAGAAATTCCTACCGGAACGGGCAAAAAGGGGGAAAGTGTCCCCCTTGACGGCCTGCCAAAACCCCTTTGGGTAGAAAGCTGAAATTTAAGATATGTGTTCCTTGGAGTAGGGGCTAACTTTTCTGGAAAGTACTTTCTAGAATTTTTGACAGGGACGTTGTAAAAATAGGGGTTAAAAAGGGGAAAAAGGCCCCCCTTGACGGCCTGCCCAAACCGCTGGAGGTAGGAAGTTGAAATTTGGTATAAAGGTTCCTCCACTATCGTAGACATCCACCAAGACGGGAGTTTTGGAAATTTTTACAGGGACGGGCAAAACGGGGAAAAAGTCTCCCCCTTGACGGCCTGCTCAAACTGCTGGAGTTATGAAGTTGAAATTTGGTATGTAGGTTCCTCGACCAGTGTAGACGTCCGTTGAGACGGCATTTTTGGAAATTCTTATCGGGAGGGGCAAAAAGGGGACAAAAAAAGTACCTTTTTCCAAAAAAGTACCTTTTTCCAAAAAAGTACCTTTTTCCAAAAAAGTACCTTTTCCCAAAAAAAGTACCTTTTCCCAAAAAAAGTACCTTTTTCCCAAAAAAGTACCTTTTTCCAAAAAAAGTATCTTTTTCCAAAAAAAGTACCTTTTTCCAAAAAAATTCCTTTTTCCAAAAAAAGTACCTTTTTCCAAAAAAAGTACCTTTTTTCGAAAAAAGTACCTTTTTCCAAAAAAAGTACCTTTTTCCAAAAAAATTCCTTTTTCCAAAAAAAGTACCTTTTTCCAAAAAAAAGTACCTTTTTCCAAAAAAAGTACCTTTTTCCAAAAAAACTACCTTTTTCCAAAAAAAGTACCTTTTTCAAAAAAAAGTACCTTTTTCCAAAAAAAGTACCTTTTTCCAAAAAAAGTACCTTTTTCCAAAAAAGTACCTTTTTCCAAAAAAGTACCTTTTTCCAAAAAAAGTACCCTTTTCCAAAAAAAGTACCTTTTTCCAAAAAAAGTACCTTTTTCCAAAAAAAGTACCTTTTTTCAAAAAAAGTACCTTTTTCCAAAAAAAGTTCGTTTTTCCAAAAAAAGTACCTTTTTTCAAAAGAAGTACCTTTTTCCAAAAAAAGTACATTTTTCCAAAAAAAAGTACCTTTTCCCGAAAAAAGTACCTTTTTCCAAAAAAAGTACCTTTTTCCAAAAAAAATTCCTTTTTCCAAAAAAAGTACCTTTTTCCAAAAAAAGTACCTTTTTCCAAAAAATGTACCTTTTTCTAAAAAAATGTACCTTTTCCAAAAAAAAGTACCTTTTCCCAAAAAACATACATTTTTCCAAAAAAAAAACTTATTCAAAAAAAGTACCTTTTCCAAAAATAAGTACCTTTTCCCAAAAAACATACATTTTTCCAAAAAAAAAAACAACTTTAAAAAAAAAATACCTTTTGCAAAAAAAGTACAAATAAAGTACTTAATAAAAACAAAGTATATTTTTCCAAAAAATTTCGTTTTTCCAAAAAGTACCATTTAAAATAATATATAATTTCAAAAAAACTACTTTTTTTCCTCTTTCTAAAAAAATGTTCCTTTTCCCAAAAAACATACATTTTTTCAAAAAAATACCTTTTTCAAAAAAAGTACCTTTTCCAAAAAAAAGTACCTTTTCCCAAAAAAAAGTACCTTTTTCTAAAAAAATTTTCCTTTTCCAAAAGAAGTACCTTTTCCAAAAAAAAGTACCTTTTTCCAAAAAACATACATTTTTCCAAAAAAAAACAACTTTTAAAAAAAAAATACCTTTTGCAAAAAAAGTACAAATAAAGTACTTAATAAAACAAAGTATATTTTTCCAAAAAATTTCGTTTTTCCAAAAAGTACCATTTAAAATAATATATAATTTCAAAAAAACTACTTTTTTTCCTCCACCCACGGATATCTCTACTAAAACAAGGTTTCTTGATATTCGGCATAGACGTGCGCTAAGACGGGATTTTTGGAAATTCCTACCGGAACGGGCAAAAGGGGAAAAGTCTCCCCATAAACAGTCTCACAAATTGAAAAAGTGCCTGCCCAAACCACTGGAGGTAAGAAGTTGAAATTTGGTATAAAGGTTCCTCCACTGTAGTAGACATCGTCTAAGTTTCTATTTTTGGAATTCCCTACAGGATATCCCAAAAGGAAACTCGGTATGTGAGTTCCTCCTTCTGTGTAGGCGTCCGCTTAGACGGAATTTTTGAAATTCCTATCGGGAGGGGAAATAAGGTAAAAGTCTCCTCCTGACGGCTTGCCCAATCCCTTTTGGCCAACCTAAAATTTTAAATATGTATTCCTTGGAGTAGGACTAACTCACCGGCAACGTAATTTTTCTATTTTGGAACAGGAACATAGTAAAAATGGTGGTTGAAAGGGAAAAATGTCCCCACTAACGGCCTGCCCAAACCGCTTAGGCAATGCAGTTGAAATTTGGTATGAATGTTCCTCATCCATCGCAGATAGCCGCGAAGATGGAATTTTTGTAAATTCCTAAGGGGAGGGGCAAAAAGAAGAAAAGCCTCACCTTGGGGACCGGTAAAAACCCCTTCGTCTAGAAACCTGAAGCTTAAAATGTGGGTCCCTGGAGTGAGGGCTAACGTATTAGAAAGATACTTTTTGAATTTTGGACAGGGTCGTTATAAAATGGGAGCTCAAAAAGGGAAAGTTGCCCCTTAACGACCTGTCCAAACTGCTGGAACTAGGAAGCTGAAATTCGGTACTTAAGTTCCTCTCAGCCTGCTCAAACTGCTGGAACTAGGAAGCTGGAATTCCCTGTCGATGGATTTTCGGAAATTCCTACCGAGAGGGGCACAAATAGTAAAAGTTGGCTAGAAACCTGAAATGTAAAACATATGTTACTTGGAGTATGTGCTCACTTACCGAGACGGTGCTTTTTGGACAGGGATATTGCAAAAATGGGGATTAATGAAGCGAAAAGTGCCGCTTAAAGGCCTGCCCAAACCGCTGGAGGTAGGAAGTTGAAATTTGGTATTAAAGTTCCTCCTCTATTGTAGACATCCGCTAAGATGAGATTTTTGGAAATTTCTACAGGTAGGGTCAAAAACAGGAAAAGTCTCCCCCTTAACGGCCTGGCCAAACTGCTGGAACAAGGGATCTTAAATTGGGTTCCTTCTCCAACGTTGACGTCCCCTAAGATGGTATTTTTGGAAATTCATACCGGGAGGGGTAAAAAGTGAAAAAACTTCCAACTTGATGGCCTGGCCAAACTGCTGGATATAGAGACCTAAAATTATGTATGTAGTAGGTTCCTCCTCCAACGCAGACGTCCTCTAAGACGGAATTTTTGGAAATTCCTACCGGGAGGGGTAAAAACGGAATAATTCTCCACCTTGATGGCCTAACCGAACCCTTCGGCTAGAAACCTGTAATATATAATATGTTTTCCTTGGAGTATGGGCTAACTTATCGACAAGGCATTTCTAGGACTTTGGACAGGAACGTGGTAAAAATGGTGGTTCAAAAGGGGAAAATTGCCCCCCCCTCCCTTAACGTCTGCGTCTTTAGCTAGAAACCTAAAACTTAAAGAACAAGTGTATATGAAACACTAAAATTAAGAAACTAAATAGGAAACGAGTGGGATTGAAACACTACACAAGTGGAATGAAATGGATATAAACGTTGAACGAGTGGAATTGAAATTATAGACAATGCAAATGGATTGGAAGAGGGAATTACCTGTTCAAACACTATCAACGGAATATGAAACTTATGTAGCATTGAAACATACTCCCTAAAAAGTTAAACAAATTTTCTGAAAGAGAAAAAACATTAGAAAAGGAATGGAACTTATATATTCCGATATTTAAACTTCATGTAACGAAGCACCGGTGGAAGAAACCGACGCAGTAAATTTTACAACTGAATTTGTGAATTTACTTGAATTGCCAGGTCTACCTTTACATAAACTGGAATTAAAAAAAAAACTTTAAGACACGCTAACAACGTAGCTTTGCCCGCTATTTTTAATATTATAAAATGCTTTCCAACCCTGCTTTACGTTATTTATTTTCATTCAAAACACAAATGAACAAAACTACTTACGGGTCTATCTACCTAAGTTCGCACTTTACCAAATTATCTTAACATACACACGTATATTGCAATTTATTATGGATTCATTACTAACAATCCACTTTCATGAGAAAAAGTGATCAAATATTTATTTATTTTAAACCCATTATTGTGCAGAATTATTTATTTGTGGTGGCTGGGTGAAGGCTTTAAATAAAAAAACGAATTTAATAAAAATTGTGGGGGGCGCCTTTAAGGCACGCTAACAACGTAGCGGGCTGCGCCCGCTAGTACATCTATAAATCTATAAGCAAAGCTTTTGCCACTGTTATTACATTAGCAGTACCACTGTTTATGTAAATTTAACATCCTTGCTTTTGGTTATTAACATAATGTACCAACGTTACTTAGCGTCTTGACGAGACATCGATTTGTGCAACCAACGAACAATTTCTTGTTCACCCATGAATTTGTCTCGTGTGGACCATTCTTCTTCATGTTTTGTTCTTGTTCAGACAACGTTGTCAGCACAATTGTTCTCACAACTATGTGCAACATCAACCACCATGCCAGATCTAATTTTTACTTAGTGGCATTACTTTAAACAAAAGAAAATATTAGAAAATTAATAAAATGCTAAAAAAAAGTAAAGAATTTGTATTATTATTAAATTTAAGGCAATTTGCTTTTTATTATTGTTAAAAAAATAGTGGAAAACGCCTTGAAAACATGAAAATAAATAGTTTCGATTGTGACCTAATCCAACAACAAAACAAAAAACAATGAATTGTCTGACATTACGTATTCTCCACCCAAAACAAATGAACAAATTTTTTCCCGTTATTCTACCGACGATTAGTCCTTGTGCAAACAAATCGATGTCTCGTCAAGACTCAGAGTTAGCTTTCGGGTTTATCTGTTAACCATACGGTGACAAAAGTGTGCTTTTAAATAAAGTGATCATTTTATACAAAAATAAATTAAACCATATTATCGGAAATTCTATAACTTAAATTTTGATGCCAAATATGTGGTATAAATTGCTTAAAACATCGGATTAATCGAAGGAAACGTAATTAATTATTTTATATAGACGAAAGTACAAGAAAATAAATAGCGGAAAGGAAGAAGAAGAGACAATTTCTATTAATAAGCAACGTGGTGAATTCCTTTAAAGTTAATTTTGCAAATATTTGAAAGAAGGAAATCTTTTTTTTTATGATTTGATTTAAAACCGACTTTCTTTGCATATTGATTTTAAGTAATGTATTTTTCTTCCCTATAATATTTTTTTTCCATGTGTATAAAAGAACGAATTCTTTTTCCACGCTTATAAGGGAGTAAATTCTTTCATCGGTAACGAAAGTAATTTTTTTCCATTCATATTAAGGAATGAATTCTTTCCCTATGAATTAAATTTAAAGTTTTTACAAATCAGTACCTAACACATTTTTTTATTTTTTTGCCCTTTTGCATGTATTTGATGCGTTTTTTAATAGTTTTAATTTTTTTTTCTCTCATGCCTGGAAAGGAATACATTCGTTTGTCGATAATGTGATTTAATGATCACTCATATTAAAGTTTTATTTTTTATTATATACAAAAGTTCATCATTAAGATTTTAAAAATTAAAATTTTTTTTTGTTACTTAAAAGAATTAATTCTTTGTTATATTTGTTTTTAATTTTTTTTCAAGTTTTATTTTTATCTTGCTACATTCGAAAGTGTAAATTCATCGGGAAAAAAAGTTTTAAGTTTAAAATTGTGCATACGTTTAAAGGAATGATTTCTTCACGACAATTTGTTTAAATCGTATAGAGATTTTTATTTGTTTTGATCGGTTAATACTTTTTTTAGTACTGAATTTTTAATTTGCATATTCTAATCGGGTATTTTATCGTTGTTCCGATGCATATATTGGATTAAATTGTTGTGATACATATTACCCTGATATACGAACTGGATATAGACCTTTATTTTTTTTCAGCCTTTCTTTTTTGATTTTTGCACAAAAACATACTTTTTTTTTGGTGATTGTTTTTTTTTTAATTTTTTTGAAATATTAAATTTTGAAATATTTTTTTTTTGGTTGTGAACTATGTTAAGTAGTAATTTTGCTACATCTCACTTCATATTAACTATCCATATAAGCTAGTTTTAATTAAATTTTAATAACCTTGGGTTATGTTTATTGTTAGGAATTTGCAATTCAATAAAATTATGAATTTAATTATGTTGAACTAAATTTCGTTGTTATGATTTCTCAGTAGATGGTCGGATAGGGGAAACACTATTGGGACCATATGTAAAATGGCAGCTTTCCACTATATGGTCATGGTTGGGAGGGGAAATCTAATGTGTTACCATCTATACACATTCGGTCAACATGTTGTCTTTAACTTCCTCTAAATGTCTTTTTTTATAATTTCACCCCTTCATATTTACTCTTTTAACCTCCTCATTTTAGCACGTACAAATAAAATAATTCTCTGTGCATAAATATAGTTATTTTCAAGCCAGGATAGCCCCAAGAATCCCCCCAATTGCCGACGAGATAGAGGCCGGAAAAAGATACGTGCTATGGCTTATCGTACTTGATAAAATAAACTTGATAATTTAATTCATAAAAACTTTGGTTATATGCTACAATAGTGACGAGTGCAGTCGTGGCGGCGGGCATGGGGGCTTCGAGCGTGGTGTCACGGGCGCAGTGGCTACAAAGCCTGCGTACCTAATAACATCTACAGTCAGAGTGCTATATTAATAAATTTCTTACCAATGTGAATGTGATACTTTGATACTTTCTATAAACGATATTTAAAAAATTACATAAATTTCACTTAAATGGTTGCCATATAATGATTTGAAAAAAAGCTAATTTTTACTTATTTTCAAAACACTTTTTCAAAAAAAAATTAAAAATATAAAGAAAAGCTGCGTAGTAAAAGTGATATGTTGATTTCGATAAAAAGTGTAAAAAATATTTAAGGGAAAACAATTTCTGAGTTCAGTTTGCACTTTAAAAAATAAGTTGACTGATCTTATCAAGGGTTATTCGTTTTTGTAAAATTGTAAGTATGTAGAAAATTAATCCGTTTTGCCAAAGAAGCATTCAAATCTGAGCAATTAGTGTTTCCAAATAGCAATTTTTAAAAAACGTCTAAAGATCAAATTTTTTTTGAAAAGTCCTTAAAAATATTGCAAAAGAAATAATTTAAATTTTTTGCTATTTTTTTACATAAATTTGTATTACTAAAATATAAAAATTAAATTTTTAAAAAATACTAACCATTTAATTAGTACGGAGCGTCAAAATTTCAACTTGAATTACTTATTTCACTATTATTAATTTTTTAGTTTTTAAGGCAGAAGACTTTGAATCCCGGGCAAGGCCGGGTACAAATAGCTATTTATTAATATATAAAAATTTATTAAATGCTTAAAGCATGGTATAGCCTAAATTGTGCCTCTGATAAAGTTTGGTGAAAGAAAATCACTGCAAAAAATTATAAAATGTGAATTTGCAATGATTAAATAACTTGTTTAGGTGTCATCCACCCAGGAATGGACCCAGTTGGAAATTTTGTGAAGACGATTTCATGACGGCTTAGCGACACACAGTGTCGTGAGTTCATATAACGAGCGGCCAAAAATGGAAGGAGTATTCGTAGAATAATGAAATTTTGCACATATGCTTTTTTGGTCAAATAATGACTCTAAGCCAGGCACCGGATTTTACAAACAAAAAACTTTATTTTTAAGTTTCCATCAAGAAATAAAAAGTATTCTGTTCAAAATAAAGTTAATTTCTAAATTATTTTTTTTTTTTATATTCATCCAAAATTAAAAATATATTTATCTTTATAAAAAAGAAAAAAAAATTACAAATGATATTTTTATACAAATGATATTTTTTTATTTTCAACTCCAAACAAAAAAAGAAAAAGAAAAAATAAAAAAAAAGTTTTTGTACAAAAAAAGAAATTTTTTTTTTTTGTAGAAAAAAAGTTTCCTTATTAAGAAAAACAGTTCTTATTTTTCAATTTATAAAATTTTAGTTTCAGTAGAATCTGCAAACCATTTAATGATGCAAAAAATTTACATTTTGCAAAATTTTGTTTCAAATTTCAAACACCTAAAAAAACTGGAAATAAAAAAATTGTATTAAAAAATCTTATCAGCGATTTTCATTCTGCAAACAAATATACTGATGTAAGAATTTTCCTTTTTGCAATTATACTATTTGGTGGATAATTGAAAAAAAATATGTATTCAAGAGACTATAATACCCAATTCATAGTACAAAGTTCTGTGGCTATTTGCAAAAAACAAATAGCGGAAAAAAGTCGCGGAAAAAAGATTTGCAAAAACGAATTTTAGGGCAAATATTTACAGCAAAAGAAAATTTAAAAAAAAATATATTTATATTGTATATTTTTTTTTTTTTAAATTGTTGAAACCATTTTTCTTTGTTTTTATAACAACACAAAAAAAGTTTATAAAAATTTAAGAACAAATATCCATATTTATTCACTTAAACTATAATTTTCACTTGCTTCATCTTCCATTGAATTTTCTCTTTTTTCTTCAATAATACTTTCCTGTTCAACAATAAAGTTTTTTATTTCATTATAATCTTGTTTATTTTTATTATCTACTTGTCTGAAAATAAATAGATTTGGTTAAGACTGCAAAATTATTTTATCCATAAGGTCTTTATTAGTCTTTCTTTATATGTCTTTCTAAAAATTTTATGAGTTGCTTCTACTGCTTCCTCTGATAACATTCCAATAGGTATTTTTGAATATTTAATAAATTCTGCACCATGAACAAGTATTTTGTGAACGGTTGCAGGCATGTTTTTCGATATATAAGTTCCATGTGTCCCTGAGAAGTTTTTCGAAATTTACCACATTAATATCTTTACCTCTAGAAAGAGTCTTCAGTGTTAAAAAAAAATTTCGTATAAGGTAAGGATCCACTTCAGTTATTTTACACGAAATTTCAATATTGTTAAAAAAAAAACCGCCTTGCAGTATTCCCATCGTTTGTGGTACCATATCCAGTTTTAACCCTCTAACCGGCCTAAGCTTTTTTGCAATGAAATTTTTACCATGTGTTTCTCACGAAAAATAAACAATAAGTACTTCTACAAAAATTTTTTTCGTTGCCTACTTTAGGCGATATGGGGCAAAATAATTTAAGGGTGAATCTCGAAATCTAGCGCATAAAAATTACTAGGTTTAGGCACAAATTATTTCTCTTACCAAGATATAATTACAATAAAAAAATTACATTTTTTGTGCTGTTACTTAAGAAGTTGTAGCGATTTTCGTTTTTCGAAAAATGCGAAATTGAGCGAACACGCACCAAAACTTCAATATATATTATTCAAACTTATAAGCTTTGCTACCTATACCAAATATATTCTTTTTACCAAATTTCAGAAAAATCCGTCCATTCGTTTTGAAGTTAAGGCGATGTCCTTTAAAGGTATCCTTATGGAATCCTGTGCGTCCTTGGACCAAAGTAAGGAACTTTTTGAATAGCTTAAGCTCCAATCTTACTTCATGGTTACTATCAATTGTTTTAGTCAATTTTTGAAACTTTTGGGTGTTTTAAAATATTTAATTTTTGAAATTTTACGAAATTTTATCTTTGACACTTTCTTGCTTCCAAACCGTGAATTTTATACAAAAAAATTCTTTACAAAAAATTTTACAAATTTTGTTTTCTGTTGAAAAAGCATAATTTCTTATAATAAAATACCCCTTTGGCGCATTTCTGGTCAATTAAATATACCCCGCCTGGAGGCGGGCTTGCCGGTTAGAGGGTTAACTTTGTCTACTATAATCCCAATTTCCTCTTTGAATTTGGCTTGAATTTTTAATTTCCTTTCATTTAAAATTTTTTTGTTATCAGGCTTGAAAACTTTCCAAACTCTAAGGGGTAATCTATATGAGATGTGAAGTATGCATTCAAAAAATTTTATCCATGCATGCAAAGTTGATAATCCGTATTTATAAAAATCCTCGATTTTCACACTTCGTTCCAAAATCTCAACTGAATTCATTTCAGATGGTTTCGCTCCACAAGCAAAGCAGAATGCACTACTTTTGTTATCTGTCAAAACATTCAATACAGCTCCATCTATCATCGTTAGATACATGTTGAAATGAACGTTAAAACTTCTGTTACCCGAAACATAGCTTAATGGTTGTAAATTATCTATTTCCGCTTGAATACTGGTTTCTATAGATTTGATCAAACTTGGATTATCTTTTTGTAAATAAAAACGAATTGGCCGACAGTGCTTTGTGGAGAAATGTTTAAGATATAATTACTTTGTACGTAACGTGCCGTGACGAATCAGCTGATTTGTTTTTGTTCTATGAAAAAACATTTGAGTCGTTAGTTTATCTGTAATGTAACGTGCCGTGCCGGATGAACCTGTTGAAAACAGAATTTTTGTTATCCGTTAAATAACAGCGAGTTGACAGCTAGTCTAATTTTTGTCACCGCCGCCGTCGAAAAATTTTTTTACACGATAAAAATCGAAAAATAGTATATATTTTTTCAATTTTCTTTTTTCACCGTTAAGCCGATGTTTGGTATGTGTAAACTTAAAGTTGGCTAGCTGATCAACTTTTGGCTCACAGCCAGCTTTGAGCCGCCGCAATTTTTTTATTTAGCCACCGCAACTGATTAATCTGGTTGGCGCAGATCTCTGCTAAGAAAAACAATATTAAACAGCTGATACGTTGTTACGGAAAAGACTAACTACACAAAAGAGGCATCCGGCACGGCACATTACAGAAACGTCACGGAACGCAAAGACTAATGGAGCCTTTAGAATTATTCCATAATAATTCTTCAGTAGCCTGGTCTAAAAATCTCATCGGAGCAAATGAAACAACAAAGAGAAATTCATCGTGTGAATCCGGTTCTCTAAACTTTTGTTTGTAAATGGAATGGCCTGAACTGCCATCAAAGCCCCACTTAATTTCACAAGTGAAATCATTTTTGACTCAAAATACAATAACAATTTACACACAAATCAACGCAACGCAATTGTTACAAAAACAATTTGTATGGAAAACAAAGCAACGCAAGGCGTTGCGTATTACAAAATAACCCCCTATATAAATCTAATTAACTTTTAGCCGTCATATTGAGGAAATTTTGCAAAGGAATTTCTACAGATGTTTCTGAAACAGCAATTGACTCTGGAATATATTTTTTCTTCTCATTTTGCAAGGTATAGTAAGATAGGAAGCAGTCCTTGTGGACAGCATTAACAGCTGTTCTCAGCATTTGATACTGCCTGTAAGATAAATCCATATCTATAAAAACGGCCAAAGCTTTATCTACAAAAATAGATGTTTCAGTTGTCGGGTTTGAAACACTTTTAAGAGCTTTTCGCAGTAGATCCGAATTTGTTGATGTTATAAGCTCTCCCACTCTTCTCCTTTTAGTTCATTCGGAGGAATCAACAAAGTCTACTGGAGGTCTTCCTTTTCGACTGGTACTTGGTTCCCTAAAAAATATAAAATTCAGTTTTTTACTTACAAAATATTAATTTTCATCTTTTACAAAGCAAGGTGTATCTAGCCAGGAACAAATTTTTTTTTCAAACTTCTCTTTCATAGAGTGACCCTTTGCCCAATTCGTTTTTATTTTCAATAATATAAAATTAACTTCTTCTATCTGCTGAGATATCTTAAGAATTAAGGTTCAAAGCAAAAAAGAGTAATAATAACAAAAAGGATAAAAATAGCATTGTTAAATTTCGTTGATGTTAGTCTAAGTTGAGTTGTTGATAACAAACTCGATTTGCTTTCAACAGTCATATAAGTAGACGACTATCAAAATATTAACCCACTCAAAGGCGAAAGGCACTGATGATGGCTTTGTAGCGAAAGCTGAAAATGCGCATTCTGCCTTGCTGGTCTTATCGAATTTTTTCAATAATTTTTATTCTTTGTAATTTACTTGTAAAAATTGTATCATCTTTCTTTGATTTGAAAAATAATTTAAACAGAAAGTGATATTAATTTATGATCTTGAGTCAAACTAAAATAACATTCATTTACTTAAATAACAGATCGACTAAAAACATTTCCCCCATTCATCTAATTTTTTTTTGCTAAGTTTTGTTTTAAATAAAGCTTCTAAATAAATATTTTGATTTCCTTCAGATCCACTTAGCGTCTTATGTTTAAGCCATATATGTAAAAAGTCACGAATTGGAATATGTGCTGACACTGAAATTTATAAATAAAAATTAAAGGGGGAAGAAGGGGGATGGGAAACCAGGTTTTATTAGAAGTACATACTTATGAAAATATTATGTCAAAATATAAAAAAAGTCTTTTTTAAAAATGTCATTAAAAATTTTTTTAAATTAAAAAGGTGATATTTTTAATTTTTGGCCGCCCTCGCGACTCTTTGCGACGTGTCGCTGTCATTTATGACTTGCTAATCCGCTCCCATACAAAATACCTGCAGACATTTTCATACAAATGTAAAAATGTCATCACGACAAGTCACTAGAAGGTCATTGTGATGAATAAATGATGAAATGTCTTTAGAAAGTTGTCATTGACATTTCCAAGCACGGGTCAGTAAGTTGTCATCACTACCTAAATTTTTAAAAACAGATTAAAAAAATTTTGCGTTTTTTTTATCATACTTCCACAATACTCATACAATGCAATGTAGAATTAGGGTCTACTGCTTATAAAAATTCGGTGTCAAAACTCATTATTTTTGTTCGACAAGGTCGTTTTTGTAATAAGCAAAAACAAACATTACCGAGTAATTAAGCGAGTAAGTAGCACACAAAGGGTTTCACTACTTACCAGGCTATTTACTCGCAACATTACTTTTGTTCGCGATGTCCAAAAATTCATGGGTGGTCATTACCCTCTCGCTTACAAAAAAAGTGCGAATAACGAGTTACCCATAGTGAAAGAATAAGTAGTTACTCACCAAGATAGAATAAGTGGTTACTCAGAAGTTAGGAAATAAGTGGTTACCCTACATTGTGAAATAGTTATAGGGAATAGTTAATAGGTAATATTGGAAATATAACTTTTTACCTCGGAAAATTTTCTATTCAGTTGGGAAAATATTCGAAATAATTTAATAAATAAAATATTAAATTAAAAAACTAAATCAGTACTTATTTAATCAATTACCAGTAAGTGATTACTTTGCGAGTATATATAAGTACTTCTATAATTTATTATCAGTGAGTCATTATTTTGTATTTTCAAGTAATGCAAAAGGTAATGACCTATCATTACTTGGTAATCCGTATGGTAATGACCTGTCATTACCATGTTTTTGCTGGGTAGTTGTCCATATTCGCTGCATGAAAAGACGCACAAAATTTGTGCACCCGCTTACCCGCTGCATTACAAAAGTATATAAAATAAGTAGTTACCAAAATAAGTAGTTATTCGTGTGCTTATACGCAATTAAAAAATAAGTGGTTACAAGTTGTCAAATAATACGACTTACTTATATACTTACTTGTGGTTAAAAAATAAGTAGTTACCAAATTCACATTATCTTTATAAATAAATAAGTAGTCGCGAGTAAGCTAGACTGCTTCTAAAAACGACTTCGCCTAACAACGGCGTCAGAACAATATAACTAGTTCTGACGCCGAATTATAAGTAGTAAAAAATTTTAGTTTCATTATATAACCACTTATTTGGTAATGAAAGATTTTGCTGGGCGTTGGCTTCGGACGTCGTGGCGTTGACTGCGGTGGCTTCAAAGCGTGCTTAACAAATAACATTTACAACGATATATTAATCTTTTTCAAATCTTAAGGTACCCAGTAGGGAATTCAAATTAGTCGGGTTTTGCTTTGTTCGAGTAACCAAGTTACTCGATTTTGAGGTTTTGAAATTATTCCATTAATAGTGTAAGATTTTAAAATTACTCGAGTAACTCGATTAATCGTGTAAGGTTTTACATTACTCGAATAACAATTTTATTTCATTATTTTTTCGCAAAACTTATCCATTTTTTGTAGGTTTTATAGTTTATTAGTAACAAAACACAACAAATTAACATTTAAAAATGATTTGTAGCGCAGTATTCTAGAAAGCTAAACAATTTTGGGTGGCTTAATTTAAAATGAACTCAACTAGATTTTTTATTTCTTTAGAGGAGAAGGATAAAAAACAAAATAAAATCTAAAACTGTGAATATGTGTGAATGAAATTTTTTAGTGATAAAAAATGTATTAAAATAAATTTTAGATTCAAAATATTTAAATTCTATTAAGTTTTTTTCACACCCCTTTAAAAAAATAAGTAATAGAGTTATGGGCTTTTTGAATGTAGTAAGCCCTGAATGTTTTTACGTATTTTGCTTACACAGTACCTTCAAATATAGTAAAATACAGACCTTTAAAAATATAATTCCTTAATTAGATTTTTAACTCTGATTAAATTTTGAACGAATCCATAAGCATTTAAATTCCATCACTATTTTATTCAAAGAATCAATTTGATTTTTGTTGATTCTTGTCATATAATCAAACAAACTGATTCAATTTTAACAAATTACTTTAACCAATAATGGTTGCCTTCAATATCGAATCAAATCATAAAACACATTAATTCTTTAAAAATTTAATCAATAGGCGCTGAATATAAAAATTCATCTTAAAATTTGTTTAAAAATTCTAAAATTTGTGCGATACAGCAAATTTCCGAAATTTTAATTTCGGGTGATTTTACAAATCCGCTCTAATTAAAAAGTTTCGGAACTCAGAACAGGGATGAATATAAATTTATATTAATTATATCTCACTTTATTCAATTTCAAATCATTGTTTTACAGTGGTTATGATTCAGAAAATAATTATAGTATTTAAATTCAACATTACTTTAAAATCTATAAAAATAAAAAAGTAGTCAGCAAATTAAAAAAAATTGGTATAATTAATTAGAAATTTATTAAGTCAGTTCGAGTTAACATAATAAGTACTTTTTTCAAAAACTGCTATTTTTCTTCATCAGGATACTCTCCTGACAAATACTTCACAGAGTTTTTGCTTTCAAAAAACCTCTACACTTCAGGAACGAAAAGACGATCGTTTCGGGGATTTTCCAGGTCCCCTTCATCAGTTTTCTTTAGAAAGTAGTGGCGTAGTGCAATGCAAATTGAAGCATCAAAATCTCATATTAAATGTAGTCTGCTACATCAACGAAATGGGAATGGAGCAAACAATAAAATATGTTTTCGAAGTCTTCTGCAAAGCATAACCAATACTAGAAATATTATGAAAGTTTTTTGTTTTTGTATTTCATACCATCGGTATAAACTAAATACAAATTTTATTTTTACCCTTCTTTTTTTGTTCATACAAGAAGAGGCAAAAACATTTACTCCGTACTGTGATGGTTGTCAAAGTGTTGGTTTTTAATTTTTATTTAAAAAAAAAAAACTCTTTAGATTTACTCGAGTTACTCGATTAATCGACCATTTAAAATTACTCGAACATATTTTTGAAAGGAGTTCATCGATTAATCGAGTAACGGTTAATCGATGGAATACCCTAGTACCCACACTGAGAGAATTATCATCACTTTAGTAATGAATTTCTTAATAGTTGCAATGAAAATTATTACTGGAACTCTTCCATTGAAACTTTTCATAGAATCTATGAAACAGGTTTCATTAAAGTCAATGTTTATGAAAAGTTCATAAACTTAATGAAACGCTTCATAAAATGAATAGCCCACTCCTCCAATGAATAAATCATTCAGCCAATGAAAAGCTTCATAAAATTTATCAAGCAATTTCATTTATTATTATTTATTATAGTTGGTTGTTGTCGTTGCTAAGCTGGAGTGGATAAATAAAAAGTATTTAGCAAATGCAAAAAGCGTAGTAAATTGTACCATATTTTACGGATGTACAAAATATATATAATGAAAGAATTCATAAAATTAAGAAGTTTAATAGAATTTTATAATAAGCTTAATTCAATTAATGAATATCATTATCAATGTTTCGAAAAAATTAATATGATTTATAAAAAATTTCATATTCGAGAATTTTTAATATAAAATTAATAAAAAAAAAAATAAATAAAAATTATAAGATAATTTCTTCAGTATGAAAACTGATGCACATCACTAAAACTCGGCCATATGGTTATATAAAACTATTGTATTTGAGGTTTAAATGTTTAATATAAAATTCTAATTGTACATATGTAAATTTTTAAAAATTAATGAAATGACGATATTTTATTAAAAAAAAATAAAAAAGTAATTACTATTGAACAATTTCATATATATAAAGAACATTTTCATTAAAATTATGAAGATCTAATTTAATAAATTCAATGAATTTTTTTAATGAAATTATCAAATTTTATGAAAGAAAAGTTATGAAAAAGTTCATAATATTAATTAAATATTATATACACAATGAAATTCTTCATTGATTCTACGAAAAAAATTATATGAAATTATATCATTAATATCATGAAGGATAATTCTTTCAGTGCAATAAAAGGTTTTCAACTATATTATTAATTTTAAATTACTAATTATGCCTAATAAAATATATGGAAATCTTTATATTTAGTAAATTTTTATAGTGTTATCCAGTGTAAGATTAATTTTATACATTTTTATATGCTACGCCTGTTGTGTTCTCCAAAAATATTGAAGGTGTATGCCCGTAACTGTAAGTAACTGTTTTCTATAAGTAAAATGACTGCCGTGCACTCGAAATCCTTGAGTTTATATCATGATTACTATGCTTTTTCCCGCCCAGCTAATGCATATAGTACAATGACGGCAGTTGACATTTCTTAACATCACATCTACACGTACTTACATTTCTTTCTACTCCTTTTTCTACTTTAGATTTTATATTTACGATGCGACAGTGACTTTTGTGGATGCTGATGATTATCACTGATGTATGTGCGCTCCAATGAATTCTTTGTCGCACGGGACACAACAACTCAGCAGGTAGGCAACACTGACAGTGATAACAACAATGACAATGGTATAGGCAACGGCAACAAACGTCATTGACTTTGCCGTAATCTCGAGTGGCCTTTGTAGCCACCATAATCGTCATAAACATCATCATCGTCATCATTTCTATTTTTTTCTGCAAAGAGAATATAGAATCCAAATAGAACAATGTTTTTGACATAAAGACGCTAGCTCTTAACATCCCAGCAAATATTTGGTAATGGGTGCGAAATATTCACTCATTACCTCAGAAGTATTATGCATTATTTAAAAAGAAAGTAATTACTTGTCGATCATTTATTACATATTGCATGATTTATAACCGTAAAATAATAATTCAAACATTTTTAGAAATCTATTTTTAGGCACATTACTTCGTGCTTTCTTGTAAACCAAGGGGTAGGGTATTGTTGTATTTGAAATAAAATTAAGCACGTTAATTAGGTTCTATTATTTAATATTTATTAATATCCCTAATTAGACTTAAATTATAATTATAAAATTAATGATGCACGATGGTTGATGATGTACGATGATTATAGAATGAATCCTTTTTACTTTTTAGTCTGGTTCGTGCTACCAGATCATACCATTATGAAATGTCGTTAGTGATCTTAACTGCATGGTTACTTGGATACAACAATTCTCCCACACTTGAATAGAACTTATAAATTTACTACCATTAGCCCACTACATAGTCCTTTAAATACTGCGGTGGTTTACGTTGTCGTTGTGTTGGTCGGTTGGGTTGCTGATTTTGTTCTGATTCCTCACTCTGTGCTCCATTGTCCGTGGCTTCCTGTGATACTGTTGGATTTCCGGAAGGATTAGTCAATGCGCTGTTGCCCGGTAAGTTTACTGTGGAGTTCGGTATTAAAATTGGTTGATAATGTATTTGTTGATCACTTTCCTGGGTTTCATTCTGCGTACTCGAATATGGCTGCTGTCTAATTGTTGCATCAATAGTTCCAACATTGGAGAGGCGAAGTTGGTCTATATGCCTTTTAAAGATGAATCCATTATCGAGCTTAATAATGTAATGAAGAAGACCTAACCTCTTTAGAACAATACCAAGTTTCCATGACGGCTTATTTAGAGTATAATATCGGGCTTGCACTCGGTCTCCCTCACATAATTGCCTAGTTGTTCCCTGAGATGTCGACGGTTTACCTAATTGTGAAGGTTTTAATGCATCTAATCTTGTTCTTATTTGTCTCCCCAAGTACATCTCTGGCGGAGTTTTACCATTACGAAGTGGCGTTGCCCTGTACTTGAACAAGATTTCCATTATTTTCTTCAAAATCGCTGACGTATCGTTGGCCATTGCTGCAAAACGTTGCTTTAGCATCTGAGCGTTCCTTTCAGCCAAGCCATTCGTTGCTGGATGGCCTGGAGCTATAAATTTTTGGAAAATACCACAATTGTTGCAAAACTTTGTAAACTCTTCGCTTTTGAAAACGGTGGCATTATCAAAAACCATGACGTCGGGATATCCATTCCTTGAGAAGATATTCTGTAAAATTTCAATTGTTGAGGCTGATGTTGGCGCAGATGCAGTCACTCCCACTTCTGCCCATTTTGATTTTGAATCAATAACAACTAGAAAATGGTGTCCCTGATATGGGCCTGCATAGTCGATATGTATGCGCTGCCAATTATGTTCTGGTTCCTCCCACGGATGAAGCACTGCCTTTGGAGGACTTTTCATTACAGATGCACATGCAGCACAGGAACGCACGTAGTTTTCAATGTCTTTATCAATGGACCCCCAATATACATAACGTCTTGCCAGCTGTTTCATTTTAGTTATAGCAATGTGTGTACGGTGTAATTCTTCCCATACAGATGCTTGTAATGATTTTGGTACAATTACTCTTTTACCCTTGAACAAAATATCGCAGTCAATCGTGTACTCTGAATCGACTACATTTGAAAATCGTAAATATCTCAAAATTTTAGCAAGAGTAGCCTCCTTACTCGTTTCCTCTCGAATGGAATTGAAATTTAATTTGTTCGAACTGATTTGATCAATAGTTGAAACACAAATAGAATGAACTTCACGATCTATAAAAACTGTTGTATTCGTACCTGGATTTATGGGCGCTCTCGACAGACAATCGGCATTGATATTTTCCTCACTTCTCTTTGTAATGACTTCATAGTTGTAACCAGTCAAAAATACAGCATAACGTTGAAGGCGTGATGACGTCATCAGAGGCAATTTCGAATTTTGATGAAAAATACGGGATTGATTGTCGGTTACCAGTTTGAAAAATCGGCCAAAAACGTATTGATGAAAATGTTGAACGGCATAAATTATGGATAAAGCTTCGCGATCCAATTGGGTATAATTTTGTTCTGCGGGAGTTAAAGACCTTGACGCGAAAGCAATAGGCCTCTCTTCTCCATTGATAAGATGTGACAAAACTCCCGCTATTCCCGTGGGACTAGCATCACACGCAAGTTGCACTGGCAGCTCTGGATTAAATGGCATTAACACCCGATCGCTAGCGATTTCAGTTTTCAATTTATTAAATGATTTTTGGCAGTCATTTGTCCAATTAAATTTTGATGTTTTCCGTAATAATCGTCGTAGCGGTGTTGTAATTGTAGAAGCATTCGGTATGAACCTTGCATAGTACGTTACCATACCAAGAAAACGACGAACATCATCCACGCACACAGGCTGTGGCATTTCCAAAATAGCCTTTACTTTTGAAGAAGATTTTTTTACTTTGTTGAACTGAATTGTATGGCCCAAGAATTCGATTTGATTTTCAAAAAATTTACATTTTGAAACGTTTAAGTGAAGGTCGTTATTTTGAAGTTGAATTAAACACGCTTTTAAATTCGCCTTGCACTCAGCCTTAGATTTGCCGTGTACCACGATATCATCAAAATATGATTGTGTTTTAGGGACTTCACGCAAAATTTGGTCAATTATTCGGTTGAATTCAGCTGGAGCAGTTTTAATACCAAAAGACAGTCGGTTCATCCGATAAGTTCCTTTGTGTGTTGAAATAGTTTGGATTTTGCTTGAATTTTCATCGACTGGAACATGCAAATATGCCTTGTACAGATCCAAACAACAGAAGTATTTTGAGTCCCTCAGACTATTAAAAATACCATCCATTTTCCTTATAGGGTAATGTGCATTCACGAGTTTTTGATTAACACCAACTTTGTAGTCAACGCACAGGCGGACTCCTCCATCCGCTTTCGGAATGACCACTAATGGCGAACCCCAATCACTACTATCAGTTTTCGTTATAATACCTGCCATTTCAAGATCTTCAAGTTCTTCATTAACGCATATGGTGAGAGCATATGGAATCTGTCGCTCCTTAGTGTATACTGGAGTAGCATTATCGCGTAACTTCAACGAAACTTTATAGTTTGGGATGCACCCTATTTGCTGTTCAAAAACACTTGGAAATTCTGACAATAATTCATGTACATTGTCAGATTCATCGATAGAATTTGTCACGATCACGTTTAAATTAGTTTCATCCAATTCTTCCAGCTTAATTCCAAGTCGTCGAATCCAAACTCGGCCTAACAATGCCGCATAGCCATCTGGAACCACAATGAGATAATCAGTTATCGCCGTTTTGTTGAACTTCACGTTGACTCGTGCTTTACCAACTGACGGAATTTTACAATGACTATAACAAGAAAACGTTCTGTGTACCGGAGTTAATTTGGTATCCAACTTTAACTCATCAAATTGACTCTTCGGCAAAAATGTATATGCAGAGCCAGAATCTACTTCGAGTCGAAATTCTTTACCTTCAATATAAATATTTGCGTAATATCGATCCGAATATGAATCATCTATTCTGTAGATTCCGTATTGATAATCATCTTCTTGAATTTGATTTGTAGCGTTTCCCCGTGTTTTGGGTCTACCTTTCGGACTGGCATTAGGACCATCCGCCAAAAGTGAGGTTATGCAGACTTTTGCTACATGACTATTTTTGTTGCACATGTTGCACTTTAATTTTGATTTATTAGTGTGACAATCGTTCGCAAAATGATTATTTTTGCCACACCGAAGGCATAGGCCAGCAATACCTAATTCCTTATAATCAATTTTTGATGATTTCCGTTGTGGTTTATTAAAACGTGCTGATGGTTTCTTATTAGTCGATATCTTGTTTACCTCTGGCGTGTTAATTTTAGCAGAATTTGTTGTTAACTCTTTAGCGTCAGCCTTAGCAGCTTCCAATGCCAACGCTTTCGAAACTATTTCGTCAAACTTTGACGTACTGGACTGTAGCAGTTGTTCTCGAATGTTGTTGTTATGGATACCTCTAATAAATTGTGCTCTTAAAAATACCTCGGCTATAGAAACGTTACACGAACACGGTGATATGAATTCACATTCATTTATATCCATACGCAATGTAGCAACAAATTCGGCTATGGATTGTGTTTCGCTCTGGTATTTTAATAAAAACTTGTGCTGGGCCACTAAAATATTTTCTTCGGGGCCAAATGGGTTTCCAAAACCTTAAGCAATTCATCGTATTTCAGTTCCGTTGGAGCCTTAGGTGCCGCCAACGCTGACAACATATTAAAATTCTTCGCCCCAATAGAGTTCAGAAGTAATTTTGCACAATATTCCTTATTGTCATCAACATTTTTCATTTTCACATAATTTGTGAACCGATGGATATAATTTTTGAAGGTTTCTTTAGCAGAATCGAATATGTCGAAATTTTGTATTACCGATGTATTTATGGTTTGCACTGTACTTTGCGTTGAGACTGCAACCCCCATTTGCATTAACTGTGTAACCATTGCCTGTTGCAATTTCATAAATTCCTCAAATTGCTTGGCATCCATTTTGTTTTAGTTGAATATTCTAGAAAAAGATTACAATCTGATGAAAAAAAATGCACGTAATTGTCTTAAATCAGATTCTTCACTCTCGTCGCCAAACTGTTGTATTTGAAATAAAATTAAGCACTTTAATTAGGTTCTATTATTTAATATTTATTAATATCCCTAATTAGACTTAAATTATAATTATAAAATTAATGACGCACGATGGTTGATGATGTACGATGATTATAGAATGAATCCTTTTTACTTTTTAGTCTGGTTCGTGCTACCAGATCATACCATTATGAAATGTCGTTAGTGATCTTAACTGCATGGTTACTTGGATACAACAGGTATTATTTTTGGAAGGCGATTTCAAAAAAAAAAAAATTTTTTTTTTACCGAACGTAGGGTTCGCCTTTTTAAATCGGCTTTTAAAATCGGATTTTAAAGTGTGATATATCGATTTTTTTGCCTCGAGGAGACCAGTGTTTTGCTATATAGTAAAAATCCAATTTAAAAAAATTTAAAAAAGCGACCCCTACGTTCGGCAACCAATATATGAAAAAAATTCCTACTGGGTTTAGCGGAAAACTTCCTTATCAAAAGTTTAATGATTTTTTGCGAGCTTTAATTTTCTGACATTAGGGTAGTACATTAGGGTTGTAGCAACTGAGATCTGGTGGGTAACTACTAGAACGGGATACTTGAGCCCAAAATGCCCTTAGAGCAAAACACTAGTCTCCTCGAGTGAAAATCATCGATACTTTAATATCCGACTGTAAATGCCAAAGGTATAACGAAAAATGTAAAATGGCGACCCCTACGTTCGGCAAAAAAAATAAAAATTTTTTTTTTGAAACCTTGCAAAAATACTGCATATTTGAGGGTGTACGGCGCACTTTTTGTTTTTTGCCTGTAAGGTAGTACGCTCTAATGTACATATATAGTTTTCAAAAAGAATGCAAACACGAAAAACGGCAATTCATTTTAGGATTTTCATGATCTCTGACCTAATAATAGTTATGCCAAGAAAAATTAGCCCCGCTGAACGCCTCCTTACCTCTCATTTTGCTTGCCAAAAATATTTGCCATTTGACGACCCTGCCATTCCGGACGAATCGATTTTTATTATTATTTTAATTTTGTGATCTGGAACTAAATTATATATATTTCACAAAAAATTGGCCTCATAGACCCCTTTCTTGCCCTTCATTTCGCTTATCAAAGTTTGTGCTTTTTACTCCTCAAATGACGAACTCTAGTTAACCAAATTTGAGGGCTCGCAATAGGAAAGTGGGACCACGTAGGGATCAACCGCCTGCTACACTTTTGTTGCCTTAACCATCCTCTACAAATCACCTTTGGACATATTTACTCTGTCTTTTGTCTGGGCAATTATAAGTGCGAAAGACCCTTTGGCAAGCATACTTGCCTGTGGTCGTCAAAGGGTTAATATCTAGTTACCTTATCCATTATTTTGTGGCAAAAACTAATACGTTTTCAATAATGACATATATATATAATTATGGCAAGTACAAAATAATTTTCCTGAGTTTTTTGTACAGTCGAACATCTTTTATCCGGATTTTTCGGGATCAGGCTCAGCACGGATAATCGAAAACCACGGCTGAGAGTAGGCTTGCCTGATCGAAATCGGCAAAAAGCTTGACAATCAGAAGAAAAAAGCTTGATTTTTCTTGACAGTTTAATATTCAGTTAAATTATCAAAAAAAAAAAAATTGCAAAATTGAATAGAAAATATAAATAATATTAATTTATACAGATTTTCAGCATTCTTTGTACCACATTTTTTTAAAGAAATGGGCCCATATCTTATCAATGGATATGTCTTTTGGTAGTACTTCAAAAACTTCCCGAAGGCAGCAGTAATCAGTTTCAATTGCATTTGTTATTTTTAAAATAACTGGCAGCTCTCTTAAATTATTCCTTGACAGCAACGAGTTTTTTATATTTAAAACAGCAATTTGCTAAAAAAAACAGATTTTTGTCCAAAATTATATTGTTTTTCTAAAAATTTTACAGCATTTTGTAAAAATTTGTTATCTTCTAATTGAAAAGTTTCCTTTTCATTCAAAGACAGGCTTTTATGACAGCATTAGCTTTACTACCATAGAAACAATCATTTATTTGTAAAAATTAGTCATGGTACAGTTGAAACAATTAGGTTTTTTTGTTTTTTTTTTTCTAATTGTTAATTTTTCTTGTCAATTTGATGGAAAATTTTCCAAAATTCTGTTTTAGCTTGACAAATGATATTTTTGCTTTATTCTTGACACGCATTGAAAAAGCTTGACAATCAAGCCAAATCAAGCCCGTCTGGCAACCCTAGTTGAGAGAGTTGTAAATTTTATTATTATTACTGAATCGCTTACATTTAGTCTGCCAGTAGCATATTTTTCAGACAACAATTTAGAGGGTATATTTTTGCGATAGTCGTTAATCGGTTTTATTTTCTCATTAATTGTAAAATATTTTCTTCCAATTTCTTCAATGATAATAGAGTTAAATCACGGTTAATAGAGGTATGAAATCAAACACAATGCATGCCGGTTAACAGATGTATCCGGTTAATGGAGGCCCGGATAATCGATGTTGAATTGTATTTTTTTTTAAATCTATTTTTAGATTCAAATTTTGATAATGACATTTCTAAACACAATTTTATAAAAAAAACTGCACACAGGTAACATAAATCAACACACGAAATTGCTTTGAATCCATTGTTTTCAAAATGGCAAAAGTAGCGTCACTAAATCAACTGTAACTTCTTCACTAATGAACAAAAAATCTTATGGAGTTTTCATTAGTGGCGCCAACTATGTGTCATCCTACGAATGATGTGGTATTAAATTGATAAATTTGTTTTCTTGAACACTACAGCACTACAGCGTGGACAGTAGCGTCTCCAAGCTTGTATGGAGGAAAATAAACTTAGAGTTATTGACCGGGCTACCTTCTGGAAATATTTATGTTATTTAGAAATACGTCCCCCAAAAAATTTGGATAATTTTATATAGGGAAGGCGTGCCATATCGCCCCTGAAATTTCAAACATGGATTACAAGGGGGAAATATGAATTTTTACCATTTTCTCAAAAATATTGATATTTTAAAACTATTAGAGGGTTAATTTTCTAAAATAAAATTAAGAATATTATTTTTAAGACCTAGAAAAATAATATCAATAAGTTTAATTAATATCCGCTTATACCTCATTCATACTGAAGACATAACTAGTAGTTCTCAAATTTATTTAGTTTTCGAGTGTTAAATCCCATACAAATTTTAAATCGAAAACTTGAAAAGGACGAAAACTGATAGTTTTGGGTTCAGTGTGAATGAAACTTTAGGAATATCTATTAATAATAATTTGGCAAAAAAAATTCAAATCTCCTAAAATTGACATTTGACCTTACACAGGGGCAATTTAAAGAATTTCTATTTTGTCCTAATTTTTTAGGATTGAAGTATTTAATCTTATGTTGTTATATTCCGGCCAAAAACATGTGGAATTAAAAGGAAAAAAACTTGCCTAAAAGCTAAATAAATGACAAAAATCGCAAAAATGCCTGCCCTAGCCAAAGAAAAAAAGGAATTTCCACAATTTTTGTATTTTTTAATCTCTAGTATTTTCTTAGTAAAACTTTAAAGTCCAAACATTGATGTTTTAAAATTTCTTTTAAAAATTTTAAAGAATTTAAAATGGTAGATTTGTGAACAGTGTTAAAAAAGTCTGACTTATTTTACACTAATTTAAAACGATTTAGCAAAACACAATATAAAAAAACTTCTTATCTGAGTTATTGGAATAAAAAAATGTTTCTGTAGTAGATTATTTGAATAAATTTAAAAATTTGGTAAAATAATTGTTTTTTGAGCACCTTAGTGGATAGGGTACAATATTGTATGTTTGTGCTGATGTTTGCAACACCAAAAACTATTGGACTTAGGCCAACCTTTTAGTACACTGATCGAAGCAGAATCATATTTTGATTTGATTTAGTCCATCCTTTAATGTATGTACGCCACAAGGCGAAAATATATTTTGATGAAATATAACATATTGTCTTATATCGGTCCAAGAATGAAATCCATTGATTTTGGATAAGGTCACTCCATGCTCGCACCCAGCGCCCATATCATGGTCCCCAAAAATTGTATTTTAAGCTACTTTGTAAGCTACAGGTCGCAAATAGGGAGATATTTTAATAAAATATAGTACACTCATTCTCACTGGACAGTGTCACAAAGCCTATTGAGTTTTGTTGTTTAGATCTAGTGCTCGTATGAAGGCTCTACAAAAATTTACCGCTCGGAAATTCTAATATTTGAATATATTTGTGTAAATTCATAAATGATTTACGAAGTTATAGGAGTATGTTCTTAACACCACAATTTTTTCATACAAAATTTGTTTCATACCCACCAATTATACATTACCAAATAATGGGTAAAGTAATGTGTCTCCATAGGGTTGCACTGATTGCTTAAATTTTACAGGCGAAAAGCCTCAAAGTACCAGTTTACATACTAAAAAATTAAGAGTAATGGGTTACATAATTGCAATGAATAATTGCAATAATTGGAATGAAAAAGTAATGGGTAACATGCTTTTATCCTACATGGGATTAGAATAAATTTTTCCGTTTTAAGAGTAACAACCAAACAACAAATATCAACAAATAAAATTTTATTAAAAAAAGAAATGAAAAATACGTTGTTAAACAATAGTAAAAACATATTTAATTATTTATTTATATCAAAATAATGATGCCCTTTTAAAAATATTTACAAAGTTTAAATAGAAAAATTATCGAAGCAATTAATTTTTAAATTAAAACAACGCATTTTTTAATTTTTTAAATTAATGTTTAAAATTTTTGATTTTGTGAAAAAATCAAAAATATGCTCTATTTTCGCATAAAAAAAACTAAAATAAGCTCATTTTTTTTTTTAAAGATAATAGCAAAAATAACCCAATATTTACAAAATAAGCAAAAACAAGCAAAATTAGATAAAACGAGTAAAAAGGTTAAAGTCGGGCATGCCGACTATACAATACCCTACACCAGTCTGGTGTATTGTTTGGATCCGAAATTCGAATGGGTTAAAATGGGGCTTATGTCAAAATTTTCTATTATGTGAGTCAGCGCACCAAATTTCATTAAAATATCTTAATATTTGCGACCTGCAGTTTGTAACCAAGCCAATTTTGGGGGGACCCTTATATGGGCACTAGTTCTAAACATGGACCGATGTTCACCAAAATCAATAGGCTTCGTCCTTGGGCCAACATAGGTCTATGTACCAAATTTCATCAAAATAGCTTAATATTTACGACCTGCAGCGTATAAAAATATAATTTTGGGGGGACCCTTATATGGGCACTAGTTCTAAACATGGACCGATGTTCACCAAAATCAATCGGCTTCGTCCTTGGGCCAACATAGGTCTATGTACCAAATTTCATCAAAATATCATAATATTTGCGACCTGCAGCGTATAAACAGTATAATTTTGGTAGGACCCTTATATGGGCACTAAGTCTAAACATAGACCGATGTTCACCAAAATCAATAGGCTGCGTTATTGGCCCAATGTAGGTCTGTGTACCAAATTTCATCAAAATATCTTAATATTTACGACCTGCAGCATATAAACAGTATAATTTTGGTAGGACCCTTATATGGGCACTAGGTCTAAACATGGACCGATGTTCACCAAAATCAATAGGCTGCGTTATTGGGCCAATATAGATCTGTGTACCAAATTTCGTCAAAATATCTTAATATTTACGACCTGCAGCGTATAAACAGTATAATTTTGGTAGGACCCTTATATGGGCACTAGGTCTAAACATGGACCGATGTTCACCAAAATCAATAGGCTGCATTATTGGGCCAATATAGGTCTGTGTACCAAATTTCATCAAAATATCTTAATATTTACGACCTGCAGCATATAAACAGTATAATTTTGGTAGGACCCTTATATGGGCACTAGGTCTAAACATGGACCGATGTTCAAAAAAATCAAACTTGTTCGTCCTTGGACCAACATAGGTCTGCGTACCAAATTTCATCAAAATATCTTAATAGTTGCGACCTGTAGAGTGCGCACAAGATTGCATGGACAGACAGACAGACGGACGGACGGACGGACGGACAGACGGACATCGTTAAATCGAAATAAAAAAAAATTCTGAACGGATCGGTATACTATAAGGTGGGTCTACGACCAATATTTTTTGGTGTTACAAACATCAGCACAAACTTATAATACCCTGACCACATAGTGGTGTAGGGTATAATAAAAGCTCTAACAAATATAGCTTAAAATTCTTATATTTTTAAGATCAGGGGGGTAACCGCGTAACTCGATTCGAAAAATATTTTTCCAATTCGTTAACTTTCTTTTAAAATCGCTAAAAACAGAGAAAAATTTGGTCATGTTTAAAGTGATGCAATTTTAAGTCTGGTGACTATTTGTAGATAAAGATGATGCAAGACTTAAGGACATTTTATAGAATTTCCAAAAATATACAGTTTGTACAGAACCGATCAGTACTGCCTAAATTTTACTATGAAATTTGAAAAAAGGTTGATATCGCTAATTTTTCGTTAAGCCACGCCCACTTAAAACAAGTGACAAAAAAAAACAAACATTACGTTAAAATTCTGTATAATTTTCTGAACCATCTCCTTGCCTTTCTTGGTGAATTTAGCCACTATTTTGATCTTTAAAAATAAGAGGCAACAACAATAAAATTAGAAAAAACTTGAATTGACTTAAATGGTTGGCCACAACTGTAAGTATTTTTAAAAAGTTTCCTTTATTCCGTTTTTCTAATTCAAATCTTAAACCTTATTTGAATCTTCCTGTAATTTAATTCAAATTATATTAATTTTATTTGAATGTTCCTTTCAAATTTGAATTTTGTTTTAAATTCAAATTAAGTACATACAAGTTTCAAATCGATTATAGTTTAAATTTCTAGACGCTCAGACATGGATATGTTTTTAGTTTTGAGGTTCGCGGTTCAAATCGCAGTGACGACAAAACTATTTTTTTTATAGATTTGTTAGGACGTGATACTGGCCAATATGCAGTTAGTCTGCTTCAATTTTAGTGTAAATGTCTAGATGCTCAGACATTGATATGTTTTTAGTTTTGAGGTTAGCAGTTCAAATTGCTGTCCCGGAAAAAATATTTTTTTTATTATTATTTTTTTTTTATAGATATGATACTGACAAATAGGCAGTTAGTCAGAGCGAATAAAGAAAAAAATATTGTGATGATGACAAATAGCTAGTTAGTCGGCACGAATTAAGAATAAATGTCAGTGATGATGACAAATAGGCGTCTTTGATAAATGTCTGCGCCTGCTGACTTGTCACTTAAGCGGCGCTGCTGGCATTGTCTTTAAGACACATTTTCCTGCTGGGATTGTATAACGAGCCATATGCACTATCACCCCAAGCTCCAGAAATTATCTTATATCTTTATTTATATATTATACATTAAGCTCATGTGTGGTATGTGTGGTTTTGCTGGGATATCTGAATTCAATAATACGAGTATCAACAAAATGCTACTACTCTTGATGATGATGAAGAAGATGATACTGCATTTACAGATTTAGCTTTGTTGTGAGTTTGGATGCAGTAGAATTTTCTTGATTTTTTTGCTTAAATGGTCATATCATCGAGGGTTGTTTAATGTACGTGTGAGATTTTGACTTTGGTTAATTAACGCTTCAATTCTATGTTGCCTTGTTTTTTTTTTGTTTTCATTAAAATTTTCATGTTAAAAATTTTGGAATTTGCCAATCATCATGTTCTCTTGTCGTCAAAAGGAATGTCGCATATGTCGCATCACGTTCATTCATTTTCCTGACCGTCCGTCTGTATGCCTAATAACTTGTACTCTTTTGTTTGTGTATGTTTGTAATTTTCATCAGTAATTCTTAACCACGAGTTTAAAGAATTTTTTGACTTTTTCTTAGAGGAAATATTTAGAATTTAAAGCCAACTCGAGAATTTAAGCAAAACTGCTGTAATCATCTCTATTACGACTAGGTTTTATTCTATGCCTACCGGTGATTTTTGCAAAAATCTTTTAACTTATTTCGGACACGTCATAATCCGCTGGACATTTTTTTTACCAAACTTTGCAAATAAAGGGTGGTCCAATTTTCAAACCAACCCAATTCAACCATGTAGAAGTGCACTATTGAGCAGCGCGTTAAAATTGTTGAAGCCTTTTACCAAAATGGGCGTTCAAATCAAAATCATTTTCGTGTACTTCGTGATTTCTTTGGTCAGCATAATCGACCAAATTTGTCCACAGTCGAGAGAATTGTGCGCAAATTTCAGCAAACCGGATCTGTAGAAAATGTGAAAACACCTGCGCATGCTTTTTGGTGCGATTTTTTGGCTGGCGGCGTCATCGGGCCGCCAGCCCAAACCGTGAATGGTGTTCGCTATCGGGAGATGATAACAGACTTCTTGTGGCCAGAAATTGAGGATATGGACCTGGACGATATGTGCTCCCAACAGGATGGTGCCACTTGTAACACAGCCAAGGAAACATTGGCTCTTTTGCGCGAGAAATTCAATGGCCGTGTTACCTCACGTCGTGGCGATGTTAATTGGCCGCCACGATTATGTGATTTTACACCGTTGGACTTCTTTCTTTGGGGATATTTAAAAGAAAAAGTGTACGTCAATAAGCCAATAACAATTCAAGAGCTAAAGGATGAAATAATTCGGCACATTAACGACATTGAACCTAAATTATGTCTCCGAGTCATTGAAAATATGGACCATCGGATAGAGGTATGCCACCGAAGCTGGGGCGAGCATTTGGCCGATATTTTATTTTACACATAGTTGTCATAGATCTTTCTATCACAGTATAGAATATTAAGATAATTCTCTCAAAACTTTTTGTTTTAATTTAATAAATTAAAAGTAATTTTTTTTTTTTTAATTAGACAACCAGTGCAATTCTAAATGTAAAATTATAGTAACGTGTTTTTTACGGTTTATTGTTACTAATTGTAAGTTTCTTTCTGTATTATGTTTGTTGATATTATGTTTTAAGTTACAGTGGTTAAACTAATGTTTTTTGTTAATTTAGTTCTTTCCCGATGATGCCATCCGACTGGCAGGCGAAATATTAAAATAAAAGAAATTTAAAAAAAAAACAAAACTGGCCTCGAGCTCAACAAAAAAATTTTAAATGTTTTAAATTAAAACAAAAAGGTCGAAATAAAATAAACACATATTAACTTTTTGTTTTTATTTACAATTAACGTCGTGCGTTTTTGTTGGACCACCCTTTATATAGAACTTTGCTCATTAACCCTTTCACTAACTTTTTGGGTGTGGATATATTACTCTTCTAATTTCATATTCTTGTTAAGGGTCCTCAAATTAGAAAAAAAAAATTATATAACGTGTTTAGCCCCTAACCCACCTATGCACCGAAAATGGAGTTGGAATATCGAATCTTTAAAATTTTCCAGCTCCTTTTTACCCCTTAAACATTGAAATTAGCAAAAATCGTCATCTTAGTCATTAAATGACCAAAGATTAAAGCAGATTAAAACCGAATTGTGCTTACAAGAAAAGTGTGCCCATGGACCCTCTAGCTCTTCAATTAAAAGGACTTTTCTGTTCCCTTTTTAGAAGGTACAAAAAAAGACCCGTAAGTTGAAGAGTTAGAGAGTTAATATGTTTCGAAAAAATATTTGCCATACTATAAGTCTCTGAAGACACCAAAGTTGAAAATTTAATTTCAATGCCAGAAATAAGTCAAAACTTTAAAGTAACCCCCTCTAAGCTCCTGGTTTGTGCGACATTTAAGCACCAATTCTGAATAAGTATGAAATTAACCCTTTAAACACATTTTAAGTTTTGATTTATTTCTGGCATTGAAGTTGAATTTCCTGACAAATATTTTTGCGAACATTTCAACCCTCTAACTCTTCAACTTATGGAAATTTTTTGTACCTTTTTAAACAGTGGCCAAAAGAATTCCTTTAAATGAAGAATTAGAGGATTAAAATGTTCCTCGTAGTGTTTTTCATAAGGTCGCTGGAAACATCCTCTACTTAAAATGGAAGATTCAAATGATTTCCTATACCGCTTTACAATAAACATTTCCAAAAAGGGTTAGTTTTAAGTTTTGACTTATTTCTGGTTTTGAAGTTAAATTTTCAACTTTGATGTCTTGTAAGACTTATAGTAGAATTTCATGACAAATGTTTTTGCCAAACATTTTGACCCTCTCTTACACTTTAACTTACGTGCCTTTTTCCCCTATTAAAAGGGGCCAAAAAATTCCCTTTAATTGAAGAGTTAGTGGGTTAAAATTTTACACGAAAATGTTCCCCGTAGTGTTTTACATAAGTTCGCTGAACACATTCGCTGTACGGCGGATGGCTCATAAATTCTAAATTTTGAGTGCTTGTTTGACTCGATGGGTGAGAGCTCGCATCATAGTATAATATTTATTGGAGCTTTACTCATTTTCTGTCATTTGAAAAAAATGAAATGAAGTGTTTGTAATTTTACTTGTTCATATGGATCTTAATACCACTACAACTACATGAGATGAGGACAAGCTCTCAGTTTTTTAATAAGTGGGGCTACTATATTATGCTATGGCTCGCATTGTCTTGGTGAAGAATCTTATCGTTTTTGCGGGTCGGTTTTTCTCATTTCTCCGAACATTTCTGGCAAACAATTGGTGGTGTACCATTCAAAATTAACTGTTCTACGATGTCCTAAATGCACTGTTTCCACATGGCCAGTCTTTCCAACAAACAGACGACTATTTGCTTCGAAGTGCTTCGAGAGCGAATAACTTTTATTGGATTTCGTTTATCGTGAAACACCCTAGAATCGTCTGGTCTTTAGTTTCAGGCTCATATGCGTATAACGATCTTATACATGTTTGAAGCTCTTGTACTTCTTGAGCAATTGTTTGCACCAATCGACCCTAGCAACTTTTTAGGCTGTTATTAAGTTTAGAGGAATCCAACGAGAACAAATCTTTTTTTTCTGCTAAATTTTTATGGAATATTTTATTTATTTATGCTGGTGCAACTTATGCCTAAGGTAGCCTCAATATGTCACATGACGATCTTGCATTATCAGTTTCTGCACAGCATCAATGTTTTCCAGCACAACAAATGATTTTTTACGACCTTTCCGAAATTCGTCCTGGAGTAAAGCATGTCCGCGATTAAATTCGTTACACCAGCATTTCACAATTGTCTATGCACTCTTGTCTAGATAATCCTTATCAAAAATCGCATTAAACGATAGCGTGAAAATTTTCACGTGTTAATTCCATTTCCTTGCTGACACACAACTTTCACTTTTTTGTAAACAACACAAATAATGATCAAATGAAAAACGTTTTTGGGCAAGGTTATTGTCAAAAATTTTTAAATTTCTACTGAAAATATCAGCTGGCGCCTAACAAGTGTTAAATTGGCCAGAGCTCAATAATAAAAATATTTACTCTCGTATTGGTCGGATGTATACAAACTGTATGTTGTTGGAAATCCTATTTCCTTAAATCTGGTATTATTTTAATAAACAAGATGTGCCTAAACATAAAGAAAATTTTCTTGGTTTTAAGCCATTTTAAAATAAAGTTATCAACATAAGCTTCGCGCTTGCAAGTTAAATATCAGAATACATAAAGTGCATTCTTTTTCTAAGGTATTTTATATTTTAATAAATTTGCTTATCATTTTTGTAGAGTATGTTTCAACGGCAAGTTTCAGATTTCTGGCTTAAATGGTTTACACAGGTAATTAAAGGGGAGGTTGTTTACCTCTCCCCGTAAAAATTCACAAATATGTATATTAGAGTTCTCCAAAAAAAACACAAAAGTTGGAATTCGCGATCTCCACAATGTTTCCGCTATTCCTTAATGTCTAAAAATCTCTATGCCAAGTTTCAGCTAAATCCGCTTTTATGTAGAGGTAGTAGAAAAATTTATCTTTTAAGAGTTAGTAATTTGTCGCTAGAGTAATTTATGCAAAAAGTTTTTTTGATCTAGTCTTAATTAATGTGCAGAATAGGAATATGAAATCAAAACTTAAAAAAATTAAGTAACTTTTAAGTACTTCGCTTTTTTTTTAAATTATGCAAAAAAATACATATTTAATTAGAATTTCCAAATTTTCCGAAAAGATGTAAATAAAAATCCAACTTGTTTGTGCCTTATATGCGCAAATTTTTCACATCTGATCTTTCTTTTAAGAAAGATTACGAATCTGCCATCGAAATTTAAAAAGAATTGTGGTTTATAAATTATTCACGGTTTTTGAAAATTCAAAGAAAAAAAACTTAAGTTTTTTGAGGTATTTTCCTAACTACCTGTAACCGGTGTCATCGAAAAATCCAGTTTGTTACACTTTTGCAATTAACTTACCAAGAGCTTTCATTATATACAACTCTGATTTTAATTTTAAAAAGAATAACAGATATCCTTGCAAATTAACTTAAAATTTGACTTTTTTTAAAATTTCGCTATTATTTAGCTGCTTATAACTTTATTGCTATCAAAAATCCTATCTCAAATAAGAGGACATTCAACAGATATATGTATATTAGACGGACTCACGAAAAATAGTAAAAAAAAGTGCCCCCCTCAAAATAAACCTTGGTTTAGTTTTATGATGATTCCCAAAATATTTCGGGTCTAGCAATCAGATCTCACGAGCTGGACCATTTTTAAAAAAGGTATTTTTTAAGTTTTTGTAAGAAATTTGCATTTTAGCTGAAGAAAACATACTCAATATCGATATCATATGAAAGGTTTTCTAGAGGCGCGTCCAGCGGTATATATGTATGTCATTTTCAAGGACATCCTGACATGTCCTATTTTCAAGGATATTCTATAAAAAAAGCAAATTTTTGACTCTTTTGTATGGAGATATTTGTGATTGAAATTTCAATCTTACATATCGTAATCTCCCAGTGTAGAAAATCATTACCAGATATGTGGTTATGTAACTACATACTTGGTAATGGTAACTACTTACTTTTGTTATTACATTTCTTATTACCTTTATAAAGCGATGTCGCGAAAAATAATGAGTTATGGTTATACACCAGCTTACGAAAAATCAAAAAATATATCGTTACCTATGTGCTTACCAGTACTGATTTTTGTCAGTCAATGAGTCTAAAAATAGATTTTCAAAAAAATAAATTATTTAAAAAAAAAATATTTTTTATTGTATCTTTTTTTCTTAAATAAAATTTGCTGGTGCAGGAATCGAACCTGGGTCTACAGATTGCCAGTCAATAGCTCTACCATCTGAGCTATATCGACATATAATATTTAATAGATAAAAACATATTGACCTGCTGCACACAAGTAAGCTTACTCGCCAACATACAAAAAATCAAAAAATATGTGGTTACATATATGCTTACCAGTGTTTAAAAAATATTGAGTCTAAAAATAGATTTCAAAAAATTTTCAGAAAAATCTAGAAAATTATTTTCTATTTGAAATAATGATAAAAATAAGTCATTATCAGTAACTCATTATTATATGTTTTAAAATAATGCAGAAGGTAAGTGGGTGTCATTACTGGTAGTCCAAAAAATAATGATATGTCATTACCGTTTCTACACTGGGCTATAGACGATTTAAGTGAACACGTGTTTCAGATTTTTTTTAAATTCGCGATTTTTCGCGTTTTATCAGAAATTCAATGTGGTGGAAACAATATTTTCTAAATAGGACAATGTGATACCAAAAAATACAACTTAACACAAAAAAGTCCATCACGCGTTTGTTTGGCGGATTAACTTTTTTTTCAAGAAAAACAATTTTAGAAAATTTTAGTAATAATTTAAATTCAGTTTCAACTAGATGTAAGGTTAAAAATGCAACTTAACATATAAAAACCCAACAGGCGCTTTTTTTGGGGGAATTTCTTTTTTTTTCGCGAAAAACGTATTATAAACTTTTGTTTAGGGTCAGCCTATATTAAGACTTTTCTTCAAAAAATTACAGACACGCATATTTCAATAAAATATTTTATTTAATAATAAATGCATCGTAAGTTGTTTGAGTTTCATGTGAAAAAACTGTTATACTCCATATAAAAAAAAAATGATTTTTCGCGACAATCAGTTTCACGTGAAAATTGTGTAGAGTTTGTTTTCACGCAAATTTAATGTACAAGACTATTATTTTTCTTGGGAAAAGTGACATTTTGTGTTTATTGTGATTGTGCCTTTGTTATAAAATTAAAAATTTGTTAATTTTTATAATTTAAATTGCAAATTGAGTTCTTTAAAGTTCGAGTGAAGTTTTTCCACGTGAAAAACAACTTACGTTGCTTAAGCTTCAAAAAATTTCGTAAAATTGTTTTATTGAATTGGGGTAGCTCTAAATTTTTATCAAAATTTGTTTAGAGTACCGTGAAAAATGTATTAAATTTACAAAATTCGAAACTATATCCACTCAGCGATGATTTCCTTGTCAAAAGAAAAGTTTTGGTATCCATATTGCTGTATATAGAACATATTGTTTCCACCACATTGAATTTCTGGTAAAACGCAAACAATAGCGAATTTCAGAAAATCTAAAACACGTGTTCACATAAATCGTCTGTAGATTATGATATGTAAGTTTGACATTTCAATCATAAATATCTCCGCACAAAAGAGTCAAAAATTTGTTTTTTTATAGAATATCCTTGAAAATAGGACATATCAGGATATGCTTAAACATGATATATACCCAGTGTAGAAAATCATTTCCAGATATGTGGTTATGTAACTACATACTTGGTAATGGTAACTAGTTACTTTTGTTATTACATTTCTTATTACCTTTATATGGCGATGTCGCGAAAAATAATGAGTTATGCTTACACACCAACATACGAAAAATCTAAAAATATGTCATTACCTATATGCTTACCAGTACTGACAAAAATAATGAGTCTAAAAGCAGATTTTCAAAAAAATAAATTTTATAAAAAAAATATTTTTTATTGTATTTTTTTTAAAATAAAATTTGCTGGTGCGGGAATCGAACCTAGGTCTACAGAGTGCCAGTGAATAGCTCTGCCATCTGAGCTATATCGACATGTAATATTTAATAGATAAAAACATAAATGCCCTGCACACAAGTAAGCTTATTCGCCAACATACAAAAAATCAAAAAATATGTGGTTACATATATCCTTACCAGTATTTAAAAAATATTGAGTCTAAAAATAGATTTCAAAAAATTTTCAAAAAAATCCAGAAAATTATTTTCTATTTGAAATAATGATAAAAATAAGTGATTATCAGTAACTTATTATTATATGTTTTCAAATAATGCAGAAGGTAAGTGGGTGTCATTACTGGTAGTCCAAAAAATAATGATATGTTATTACCGTTTCTAGACTCGGATATACCCATGTACGCGCATCTAAAAAACCTTTCCTATGATACCGATATTGGGTAAGTTTTCTTCAGCTAAGATGTAAATTACAAAAACTAAAAAAATACCTTTTTTAAAAATGGTTGGATATCCAGTTGGAGGTTTCTTGAATGCACTGACAGATAAAAAGTTTTCGGGAAGTATTTTTGTTATTTGCTAAAATGTGTTGTGAATGGCAATAAAATTGGAATTTTGTTTAGAAATATTAGCCGTTTTTTCTAATCACTTGGATTTAATAAATCCAAAAAGTATTTCTAAAAGTGCTCAACAGATGGGGTTTGATTTTTCCTATTTTAAAAAAATTTTCTGTCCGACACTTCTTTCACCCTAATTTTTAATACCGAATTCGATGATGAAGGATTATACTTTAACTTTTCAACTTTTCTGCCTTTTCAGTTTTATCACTTCAATTTATATGTTTACACAATTGAAAAATTCCATTGCAATATTTAATATTCACTAATTGGATTTAATTAAATTACTTACTGCAGAGTGAGAAATTGCCATTTCTATTTGAGCTATTTCTCCATGTCCAAGATGAAAAATTTGGTGAGGTGTAGTTCTTTTTTTAAACATATATCATAAAAAAAAATTTAAGAAAAACCTTTTATTTGTTAGTTTTTAAATTTTTTTGTTTCTCTTTTAATTTTCATTCGTATTTTTTTCTGGCATTAAATTAATAAACTGTTTCATATATTTGTGCTTTTATTGTGGATTTATTAAATCCAGCTTTTTTTTTGGATTTAATAAATCCATTTTTTGTATGAAAAATTCTAAATCCAGGTGATTAAAAAACACGCTAATTGATTGATTTTAGTTGAATATTATGTGTTTTAGTGCCTGTTGATTATATTGAAGAGAGTATCTGGGCTTTTTTCGATATTCGTAATCATTCGGATTTGAGATGACTTTTCCCAAAGAGCTACATATATTTCGAATATTGGATATATCTATGTAAGTACAACCCTGAGCCAACGACCTAAGTAATATGAGTATTAAGATTTTTGGTACGAATAAATCCAATTTTTGACCCTACTTTTCTAGCCTTCAACATGGGATTCGGCAGCTAAAAAATATGTGTCCCTTATTTTTGTCTCCACTTCAACATATACAAAGTGCATTAAGTTCTGCAGGTCAGCTGAAAACGGAACCTCATTATCCCATTTGGTTATTGCAAAAGCCTCCATAGCTGTGTATCGAAAGGTTTTTATCATTTAAACAAACTTAGAAATACGTTTAAACCTCATTCATACTGAACCCAAAACTAGAACTTTTCGTTTTTTTTTTTAAGTTTTCGATTTGAAATTTGTATGGGATTTGACAATCGAAAACAAAATAAATTTGAAAACTACCAGTTTTGGGTTCAGTATGAATGAGGTATTACATATTTCCTTACAGAAATATTCAAATGTTATTTTATATTACTCATACTCTAGATTTGTTGCGTCAAAATGAAAACATTTTTACTTTGGATGGTACCAGACCATAAAACGTTGGGAGTCGACGATATTGTTGTTGTTCCTGCTGTTGCATGTCAGTTTTATGTTGACGAATTTTCCCACATTTTTATAATATATTTGTGTTTTTATTTTTTCTTTGTAAATACCAGTTGTGACTTTTTTCTTATTTTCAATTTTATTTTTCTATTATTTATTTTAAATTGAATGCAAATACCACAGCAGACCAGATTAGAATATATCTACTGCTACAGCATGACCATGAAAAGCCTTTGTATTCATTTGGTTTAGTTTTGGTACATTTGAATACAACTAATGTCATTTAAATGATGTGTTTGTCAAAATCTATTTATAGGTTTGTGATAATTACCTGTTCTATTTTATCGTACTCGTATGCGTATTAAATATGGAAATAATGACATGAATATTTGCTGCATTGGAAAATACGTGTCATTCATTATTATTGAGTTAACTTTTTAGAAGTATTAAAGTTTATGTATTGAGAAAGTTTTAACTTATTTTATTTAGATTTATTTATCGCTTTACATTTCATGATTTAAAATTGAAAATTTATTTATTGTATATTTATGTCTTTCCGAAAAAAATATATTCATATCAATTTTCTTTAATTTCAAACATGTATGTTCTCAAAGATATATCACCCTTACGACAATAATATTCTCTCTCTCTCTCATTCTACATCCCCTTTCAGGATGTAAGCAGTGTTGCCAGTTTTGACGAGTTGTCGTCATTTTGACGATTTTTACTATCTAAACTAGCCAAATGACGATTTCTTTCCTTCAAAACGACGATTTTTTTTTAATACGAAATACAGAAAGAAATGTGCAAAAATAAGATACCTTTCCAATCTATAATTCTAAATCTCAAGTTTTTAATTTTTAAAATTATGTAGATTTGCAAGCAAATTAATATGGAAACAAATTAAAAACCGCTGCAAAATCAGATACTTTTTATTCAGCAAATCTATACGATTTTTGAAAAACGTTTTAGAATTTTAGATTAAAGGTGCTTTCACAATGGTAGAGTGACTCTACTCTGCAGCACAGATTAAAATGTTAACTGTTCGAAATGCAGAGTAGAGTTACTTCAAAACTTATTTGACATTTTAGTACTTACTTCATATTTTCGCCACTTTTTTGCCAGAATTTTTACCCTTTTTAATTCAAATATTTTTTTTATTTTAAATTATACCGAAAACACCACAAATTTTATATTTATTTAATATATTTTGTTATTATTTTTTTTAATTTGTTGACACTTAGATATGTGAACAAATTAGAGATGTGTTTTTTTGGGTATATTTGTCATGTTAAAGAGTTAACAGACCAATGTTAACTCCAGAGTGTACCAAATCTGTACTCCAGAGTCAAACAAGTTTTACTCTGGAGTGGAATAACAAGAGATAGCACAATACAAAAATGTGTTAATATGAAAGAGAAAAAAACTAAATTTGCTACAGATTGGAGTTCTCCGTCATTGTAAACGCACCTTAAAAGTGTTCATATTGAAATTCTTATTAAAATTATATCTAAAAAAAATTGTAAAAATTCGTTCAAGTACATCATAATTTTTTATTTATTTATATATTAAATTTTTCTATAAAATACATATTTTAAAATATACAAAACTATTAGAAAATATAATAGAAAAAAATATGATAATTTTTGTGTAAAGCTTCTGTCCTAAAACTGCAATGAATCTCAATTTTTTTCGTGGGGAAGAATGCCTGTGAAATTCATAACAAATATTTAAAATCTGAAATTGAAGTTGGTATATCTTTTTGTTTGAAGCAACTACTTTAGGATATGGCAAATTTCGATGATATTTATAAACATTTTAGTAAATATGTTAAATCAAACAAGCACGAAATGATTAAAAAAGGATAATTTTTAATTAAGTTTATAACACAAATAGTTTCATTTTGACGATTTTCAACTATTTCTTTGACGATTTTTCAAAAGCTGTGACGATATTTTCCAAAATTTTCGACGATTTTATGCCTAAGAAACCTGGCAACACTGGATGTAAGCGAATCACATTCCAATAAACACTGAAAAACTAAAAATTTAAGTGTTGTAAAAAATACTTGAATTCGGCTTTATTTTAAGTGTTTTTTCCAGTGAAAATCCAGTTCATGCAAATTGAAATAATTTGCTTTTCTCTTCTTGTCAATACTGAAAAAATAAACAAAGTAAAAATAATTTTTTTATATGGAGATATAAAAGGAATATGAATTTCTTCCTTAGATTCTAATAAATATGTAAGTAATTGACTTTTCTTTGAGCCCAAACTTTGTTCTAACGTTATTCTTTTCGCCTTAGCTAAGAAAAGCACTACAACGTTTGACGCTGCCAGAAAAAGGAAGGAGAAACTACTAAAAATTGGTTTCCGTCACCTCAAGATGTTGGATGTTAAAACAAAAATACAAATGTTAATGTATTTATATATGACAAAATAATTATATAACTGCAAATAAATTGCATCAAATATTACAATTATCGTATTTTAATTGGCTTGATTTGTGCTTGAGGATAGGGCTTGAATACAAGGCTTTTTAATATGTTGTTTGAACTTTAATTGGACTGTAATTCAAGGCTTGCATTTACACTGTTATGTTCGACTGGAATTCCAGTGTCCCTTTTGCTGGAGTATGCTATTGAATTACAGTGTAAATCAAGTATAAATCAAGGCTTGAGATTGGAAAATGTGACTGGAATTACGCTTCATTTCAACTTTAATTCCAGCAAAAGTTTTTATTGGGATTTCTATAATTACTTTTGGATTGTATTGTTAAATCTTGCTTTGTGTGATGGTCCCAGCAAAACCTTGGTAATGGAATGGAAATATTTCACGCATTGCCTGCCCTTTTACCCTTTGTTCTACTTTGAAATTACACTCACAAAAAAAAGCCCGTACAAATAGTTCAAAATTCTGATAAAATAACAGGAAATAGTACCTGCCCAATAAACAATTTTGCTGGAATTCAAGTTGAAATCAAGCGCAATTCCAGTCACATTTTCCAATTTCAAGCCTTGATTTATACTTGATTTACACTGTAAAACAATAGAATACTCCAGCAAAAGGGAGATATACATATAAAAAAATGATTTTTAGTTTGTTTATTTTTTCAGTATTAACAAGAATAGAAAAACAAATTATTTCAATTTGTGTGAACTGGATTTTCACTGGAAAAAATACAGTTGAAATAAAGTTGAATTCACGCATTTTTACAGCACTTGAATTTTTGGTTTTTCAGTGTTTATTGGGTGTATTCATTTTCAATGAAGTTGAGAATTATGGTCTGCTAAATTTAGGTAAGCTAAATTTTACACACTGCTAAATACACAGACAATTCTAGTTAACTTAACTAAGAAATTTGAGCTAAATTCAACAGAAACATTACCTGATTTAACTGAATATTTCTGCTAAAATATCGCTTACAGTTTTGGTTTTTGAGCTCTACGGATCTGACCGAGACAGGCCCATATTTATTTTTGGGAGTATAGGTGGCTTATAAAGATTGATAATTTCATAGTATCGAATTTTTGTCCATTTTGCTCTATCTCGCTTAGTTTCCGAGATATAGATTATACAATAAAAAATAATGAAAATATAGCGCCATCTCTATGTGATATTGATAGAAGAGACACAAAAATATAAACTTTGGGAAATAATTGAAAAATTTGTAAAACTAAGAAACAGAAATTACTAAAAATTAGGATGCAAAGTTAGTTCAAATACGGATGAAAGTAGCTGTTATGCTAAATGGGATTTACAAAACTATTAGTTCAAACCTAAATTTTAATAAAAAATTACAGAAAAAATCAGTTCATTTGCACCAAAACGCGTTTAACAGACTTTTGTTCTAACTTTTTTTATAAGTGTAAAGTAATACGTTACTAATAATGTTCTACATCAGTACTTATGTGGTGGGTATGAAATAATGAGTTACCGATATAGGAATATATCACTACTTATTTGGGGGATTCAAAATAATGCATTACTGATATTGTGTTATATTGTTCTTATTTGTATTGCGTTTAGAGTCATTACTGGTAACGTCCCAGTCATAAATCGCCAGTAGTACAAAAATCAAGCACAGGCATACCACTGGGTAACCACGGTGTTAAAAATAAATTACTGGCAGAACACTCATTTGGGATGCTTTGCCAGCGTTTGCAAAAAGCGTTTTGCGAGGATTTGTTTTACAAAATTTTCGGTGGTTTATAAAAAAAAAAACACTGGCAAAGAATTGGCTTAGATTGATAGGCCAAGGTTTGCAACCAGTGGTTATCCAGTGCTAACTAGCCAATGCTACGAGTGGTACAAAAATCAATTCATTGGTAGACCAATGAATTGCTTTTTGTTTGCTTTTGATTTTATAAAAATGCTGACGCTACGTTAAAAAATGTTTGTAGTCAGAAGGTTCCGAGTTCAAATCCGGTTGCAACGAAAAAATTTTTTTTTTTGATTTTTTTTAATTTAATTTTTTTTGTTTTATAAAATCAATCCCAATAAACAATTTTGCTGGAATTCAAGGTGAAATCAAGGGTAATGCCAGTCATATTTTCCAATTTCAAGCCTTGCTTTATAATTGACTTACACTGTAATTCAATAGCATAGTCCAGCAAAGGGGACACTGGAATTCCAGTCGAACATAACAGTGTAAATATGCTTCAATTCAAGCCTTGAATCACAGTTCAATTAAAGTTCAAACAACATTAAAATTCCACTTGTTTTCAAGCCCTAACTTCAAGATTAAACCAAGCCATAAAAACACGATTTTGATTATTTTTAGTATAATTTATTTACATTTACAGATTCTTTTTAATATACATACACATTTTTGATTTTGGATTCTTGATTTGAGAATAACACCTTTGATGTATCAATTGTTTCCTTCACTGGTTCCTAGATTCTCTAGAAGCGTAGAAGTTTGTAGGACTTTTCTGAAATAAGAAAAAAAAGAGAATACAAGGACTGAATTTAACTCCAAATATATGCGACTTACCTTCTGAATAAAATCCTTGGAAGAAATTCAGACTTTATTAGAATATCTACAGGAAAATTGTGAATTTGGATGTTTTTATTTTATTTTTCAATACTGACAATAAACGAAAAACAAACAAATTATTTCAATTTGTATTAACTATATTTTGACTGGAAAAAATACTTAAAATAAAGCCGAATTCCAGCAATATTTAAAGCACTTGAATTTTTCATTTTTCTGTGTTTATTGGGTTTATTTTGTTTGTGGGAAAGCTCCTTCAAGACCAACTTTTTTTTTGCTCTCCCAACGCTGGCATATTAGTTACACAAAATTGTTTGCCAATACAACACTCAAAGTAGTTTGTGGTTTAAATTAACTGAAAATGTAATTTAAAATAAATGAAAAATCACTTGAAAACCGGTCTACTAACTTTTCATTTAAATCATTTAAATTTTAAATGTTAATAAATAAACTACAAAATCCTTAAAAATATAATGATTTTTCATTTATTTAATTTTTTTTTAATTTCAAAAAATTAACTACAAAATCCATAAGAATAAATGATATTTGGTTTATTTCGTTTTTTTTTAACTGACCTAGAAATCGAAAAGGAATTCTTTTTTTAACAAAACATTTTAAATGAAAATATTAACTGGAATAGAAAATCCGTATTTATATGTAATTAATTTTTTAAATAAACAACAAAAGCAGTTAAAAATATATCTCTTTGTATTTTAACTGTATAATCGTTTAAAAATAAATGTACGGAAAACTTTTTAAATAAACTACAGTCAGTTACTGTAATAATATTTTCAGTGTAGTATTTTGGCACAGCCAGTAGTTGTCCTAAAGTTGTCCACTAAATTTATGTGTTTTGCCACCAAGTATTATGTGTCGTTAGCTCAGTGGGTAAAATATATTTCCATACCACCTATTTATTGGTTTTACCAGTGTTTTGCCAACGTTCAAAAATGTTGTTCCTCCAGTGCTTTTCCGGAACTTTTTGAACAGCCGGTCCGTTTTCCTAATGATGTTATAATTTTGGGAATGGGAAAGCACTTTTTGCCAGTACTTGTACCACCTGTTAAAGTGCTTTGCCACCGCTTTCCCATTTGTCTTTTTCTGACTGGGGTCTTATTTGTTTATTAATAAAAATTAATTAACTACACTGAAATAATTATTACAGTAACGTACATTTATTTTTAAATGATTATAGAGTTAAAATACAAAGAAATATATTTTTTAACTGTTTTTGTCGTTTATTTAATTTTTGTCCATGAGTCATCATTGCATCCCGAAAAATTACGGTTTGGTGCGGTTTATGGGCCGGCGGCATCATTGGGCCGTACTTCTTCCGTGATGATCAAGAACGGCACGTTACTGTGAATGGGAATCGCTACCGTTCAATGATAACCGAATATTTTTGGCCCCAATTGGATGATATGGACTTGGAGGACATGTGGTTCCAACAGGACGAATGTCACAATCAATTTATTGCAAACCAAGTTTGGAGAACGTGTTATCTCACGAAATGGTCCGGTCGATTGGCCGCCTCGGTCGTGCGATTTGACGCCGTTGGACTACTTCTTGTGGAGCTACGTCAAATCTATGGTCTATGCCAACAAGCCAGCGACGATTGATGAACTTCGTACGAATATCGGCCGATTTATGCTTGAAAACCGTCGAAAATTGGGTTCAGCGTCTGGACTTCTGCAAGCGTGCCCGTGGTGGCCATGCAAAAGAGATCGATTTCCATACATAATGGCATCGAACGTACTTTCACAAGAATAAAGAATTTCATTGATATTCAAAACCGTTTTTGTTTTATTTAAAAAAACTTTTGTAGCGCTCTTATTGAAGAACCCTTTAAATGCGATGTGCTAATCTTGATATTTAAATCACTACTTAGCGTTTTATATAGGTTTTTATGGTTTTTTGCTATTTAAGCGACTTTAGTCGCCGAATGTACAATCGACCTCAATAAATGTAATGACTTAGTAAGGAAGCAATTAAACGGAAAATATTTCAATAAAAAGAAATGTATTCATCTATAGCGACCAATACGTAGTAAGTATCGTACTAAAGACATTTTAATATACAAAAGTATCCTTAGTACGGTACTAACCTTAGTAAAAAATGTATTTTTAAGCTGTGAGAGTAGTATGGCAATATAGTCTTTTTTATTTTTTTGTAATCGGGAATACACAAGTAATATTATAAAATTAAAAATTCATAAGCAAAAAATTTGTACTTCTGTTTATTACATTTCGACGAAAACTCATCAGATTTTGTTTTATAAGATTTTTAATAAGATGAAAATGGTTAGTCAAAGAAACACTTAAAACCAACTACCTATTTATGTTTCGTTTTTAATAATCAACGCCTCCTGACAAAATGAAATAATGATAAAAATTATTATCAGCATTTTATATGTATGTACAAACAGAAGAATATTACGAAATAAAAAGCATAAATATAAGATATGGTAAACAAATTTCAAGAAATATGTTTACTCTACCGCACTCTGAGGTACAGCGTATACTGAGTTTGTGCTGTTTTTAATTACCAATGGGCGCAGAACCACCTTTTGGTATACCCTTCGTCTCAGAATCCGTCCGTCTCTTTGTCAATGCAAAATCAAAGACCCGTGCATGTCTCAATTTTAAATACCACAAATAAAACCCCGAATGAAAATGGTTGAAATCGATCTATGCTATGCCATGGAAATATCCTATCGGTGCTGAAATTGTAATACGAATCCAAAGTGATTTTTAGCAATTTCTTTCACCTAACCTATAAAATTTTATTCCTGAAGTAAAACCTACTCCAACTTGCGCTCAGTTATTTCCGGCCCTTTTTCGAAAACGATTAATTATTATTGAAGTTTACTTTTTATCAGGTAGAAGAAGAATAAAAATTTTTTTTTGAAAAATTTACAAGACACAAGGAATTCACCAGACTGCCGCAGTTTCGTCTCACCCAAAGACTCGTCAGTGAGTTTATAAGTCAATTGATCAAAGTATTTATATTTGTTAAATTATATATATATTTCGTATTTTTTGACATAAAATTGCTGAATGAATCGTACCAATTCGGAAAATTAAGTTTTGGGGTGTCTAACCCGGCAAGAAAGCCAAAGTTTTGACGTATAAATTTCAAAAACCCTGCAAAAAAGCCTAAAACTCCCGAAAAGTTCACTATTGCCAATTTGGATTTCTCTCGGAAACTACTATACCGATAACTACGCCTCATACTAATTTGGAAACTAGAATATTTGGTATAACAGTCATCATTTAGTCCGGAGCCCTGTTGGAGATGTTGGAGAAACCGGCGTTTGAGCTTTTTAGAAGCGTTTTTTTTACTTTATCAGAGGAAAAATTTCTGTTTGAAAGTATCGGCTTTGCTTCTAATTCTAATGACAATGATTTTTGTTTAAAATTGCAACAAAAGCACCCACTTCTATGTCCCCAGAGTGGAACTGGTAGCTCTATATTCAGTTCTGGGACAAGGTTTAGAACTGGGCCTCCGTCAGTTATTTATTATATATAAGATCCGTGGAACGGATTTCTGAACTAGTTTCATTAAATCGGAACCAGCTGAAGAATTGGAATAGTTGCCAGCCGTCTGTAAAAAGTTTTTCTAGTGTGATATATGCAAGAAGCCTATAAGCCTAGGCGATACAATCGCTGTCGGATGGCACATCGGACCGAACAGAACATAACGTGCGTGGCACCATGGCATCATACCGTCATTTATGCACTTATTTTGTCGATGTACGGTCAGATGTTAGATACGATAGCGAATATATCTCCTAGTCTAATACCCTTTTTGGCACAGGGTATAACGAATTTGTGTTGACATTTGAATTTGTGTTGATATTACCCAGACCGAATTTTTTGTATATTTAATACTTCTTGCGCATAGTGTACTCATAAAAAATCATGCTGACTAAAACAAAGTGATGAATTAATATTATTATGAGCTATAAAGATGAAGTTAACAAAACAAGATGATGAAAAATATACCAAAACAAAGAAGTGAAAATTTACACCTGGATTCTAAGTTAAGTAAATATGGAAATTCACACAGAATTACTTACAAATATACAAGTTAAACAAGTGTGAACGATAAGAAATATAGGGTGTTTCATTAAACCCGATAGAACTTTAAATTGTAAAAAATTACAGAAAAAATTTAATTTTAATCCAAAAAATTTTTTTACAAGATCAATACGAGGGCAGGTCGAAATGTTCTTAGCCTAACAATGAAAACAAGTGCTAGACTTTTATATTATTTTATTTTTCAATATAATCTCCTGAAACTTCAATACCCTTGGTCCAACGCTTTTCTAACAATTCTATCCATTGAATAAAATAATTTTCCTGAAGCTCCTCAAAATAATCGTTTGCAGTTGCCATTGCATCTTCATTCGAGGTAAAATGTTTGCCAGCAAGGAATTTTTTAGATTTGGGAACAGGTAGAAGTTAGAGCTAAATCAGAGAAATGATGAGAAATTATAAATTTTCATTCGAATGCGTTTTTGGTCAACTGTTGACAAATGCGTCACCCATCTTGCAGAAAGCTTTTTCATCTGTAATTCTTGATGCAAAGCAAAATGTACTCGATCATTTGAGATACCTAAGGCATCCCCTATTTCACGCACTTTCACTCGTCGATCGTGTAATATCATATCATGGACTTTAGCTATGATTTCTGGCAGTTTTTGGACGTCCACTTCGTGCTTCATCTTCAATGCTTGTACGACCACATTTAAATTGAGCAACGCAATTTTTTACTGTTGCATATGAACCATATCATTATGAATTTCTTGTCCCGATAAACCTTTCTTATGTAAATATTAAATCACACCACGAATTTCCTTTTTTGAACACCTGTTACTATACAAATGAGTTGAGAGATCGAAATGAAATTTAACATGTGTTCATATGACGGATAGAAGTTTCCATTATATAAAGCTTTTTGCTGTTTATACCGCCATCTCTATGTCAGGCTAAGAACATTTCGTAATGCCTCTTACTAGTCACTAACATTTAAAAATGATTTCGGGCATATGGCCACCACGGCTGTTCTTTACGAAGCGCATTCTGGAAGTCCAATTTTGGGCATTAATATGAATAGTGTTGACCTCTAAAGCGTCAATTGTTGCTGGGTTATCAGCATAAACCAGTGACTTCACGTGGCCACACCGGAAATAATTGGCAGGTCCATTTCTCGAAAGCAATAAGGTCCAGTGATGCCAAAAGCATGTAAACCTCACCAAATGGTGCATTTTTCTGGATGTAATGGAGTCTGTAGGGTCTGTAGTGGATTGTTTCACTCCATATGCGGCAAATTTTGTTTATTAACAAACCTGTTAAGCCAAAAATGGGTCTCATCGCTGAACACAATTTTGCGTCTATAAGTTGCGCGAACAGATGACTGATTTTCAAAGTAAATCTGGATAATTTGGTAGCGTTGGTCAAGCATCATGATAATTTGCCAGAGTATACTGATGATAACAGTTTCGTTTGACAGTTAACCGTTTCGTAAGTTCTGTCGGGCTTAAAAAAACACCCTATAAACAAAAGTATGAAAGAGCTCAAAAACCGTGTATATCGTAATAAATGTATGAGAAGTGCACTTGATAATAATGAGGTGGTATAGTTTACATACATAGGTATGTATGTAGATAAATTAATATGGACTACGATACGATTTGAACTTGTGATCATAAATTAGGAAGAAAACGTGTAGATTTTTTATAATGAAGCTTTTTGTATGTATATGAAAGAGTGTTGTCAATATAACTGTTTATTTATAAAAACAAAATCACATATGTACATAATACCAACTTGAGTTGTTTGAGACACGATATTGTTCATGCTTAACTCCGGATTCACAATGCTGGAGTACTCCACTCCGCAGAGTGGATTTTGTTCCTTTATTTTTCTCACTTATATATTTTTTTATCATGTCATCTCTATTTTAATATTCAGCATTGTGAATCTGGCTTAAATCCTTTAATGATGAAACTGTTAGTAAAGATGTAAATTTATGTTGATTTTTTTTAGAGAAGGATTAATTTTTTTCTCTTCCGCTCTATTGCGATTAAGGAAATGCACTAATACACCAAATCCACATTTTCTCGCATAATTCCATTGCCAGCAATAAAAGCTAATTGTGAAGTTCTTATTAAATTTGAATACTGTAGTATTCAAATTAAATTTAGTATATTGTAATTTTGTTGTTTTATTTCTGATATTTAAGCAACACGGAATTGTATAAATGTCAGTAGGTATATTTGTGTGGGTTTACTGTTGTTAATATAAAAAGTATCTCGTCTATAAATAATGAGTTTTGAATATACATACATACGAACTGTTAACTTTGAAAGTGGCGTAAGTCCAATTTTGGTCGAAATTAAGATAATGATAAAGATGGGATCTTGGTAATTAAAAATAATAATTTTTAAAAAGTAAAACGTGTGTATTCACACGAACGGGCTGTGCCTTAGACTGTCCTCAAAAAAAAAATTCGCCGTACAGCGTCCAATCTAAATTATTTTTTCAAGGAGGTTTAAAAAAAAAAATTTTGTGCTAAAAATTAGATAAAAATTGCCCTGCAGAAAAAACTGCCGAATCTGTTTAGTAAATATTAGTGAGATAAAACAGAAAAATAAAACTCTGAACTCTACAAAATTTCAGCTGTATTTGGGTTATATTTTAGTTTGTTTTAAATGACAACTACCCTTCTCATATCAGCAAAATAATTATCTCAATATTAGTAGACAAAACACAATGAAAAAACTGTTATTTCTATAAACTTTTTGTTAAAAGTTAAACTTAGTTAAATGCCAATAATATTCTATCCTGCTGAAATTAACGAAAAGTTTTGTTGAAAAATTGTTAATTAAGACCTGCAACTTATCCCAAAATAAACTGACTTTAGTGCTTAACAATAGTTTTGAATCTCAAATTTATATGAAAATATCTAGGGTTAACTTTTAACCATGGTTACATTGGAAAAAAGTTACTCGCCCTAAGTATAATTCAAAAAGTATAAAGTCATTGAAATCGGCCGACAATTTAAGAAGCTTGTTTACACTCGAGGTGGTCTACTTTGCACGCTGGTGCTAAATAAATGCCCTATTAATAAAACAGGGTGACTGCAAAATTTTTTAAATAGCCATATTCTTACTCTACAATATTCTATAAACTTTGTCCAAATCGGACGATTAGTTTAGAAGTTGTGTATGTATTAGCACTTCTCTCAGTTTAAAACCACTGTGTCGTAGACATTTCAGAGTTTTTTATGTCATATTTCACTGTTTTGTTTTCCAATAGATTAGCAACACTTGCTTAATTTTTTCTATTGTGTTATATATCAGCAAAAACAAAATTTACTTATCCATATGGTAATAAGTAAAAAAAGTCGAAAGCAAAAGTCGACTTTTCGACTTTGCATCACAAGAAAGTCGACTTTCAAAAAGTCGAAAATTTTCGCACAAAGTCGATTAATCGATTAGTCGAAAGTCGACTTATAGAACCCTATTTTGTCTGAAAAGTTATGACTCTCAGTCTTAAAAATAGGCTTAAGAGGGTCACAATGAGTCACAAGTAGGAATAGGCACCTTAATATGATTTTTAAATTTTATTTATCAAAATTTCGATGTGCATGAAATTCGACAATATTTGACAAATTTTCCTGATTAAATTTCCATAAAATCGAAGCAATTAAATTAAAAAAAATCTTAACAGAAAAGAGCAAATATTTAGTCATAAAAACTGTATGACGTCACAAGTTTTGACTGCATTCCCCATGTATTTTTCATTACAAAATCACAATAAATTATATCTCTTAAAGCTTGGTTTGAAAACTACAAAAAATTAATTTTTTTTTAATTTTATCGTTGTTTTGTATAGAGAGTTGTGATTTTCAGTCCTAAAAATAGTCTAATCACTAAGGCAAGGAAATATGCGGCTAAAAAAGAAAAATATGCATTAAAAGCTTTTCCATAGGTCAATAAGGTTTTTAAGTAAGTTTATTTTTAAAAATAATGAAAAAAAATATGTTGAATAAAACACGAAAACGTATTAATTTTTAATATTTTTTTACAAATTATAAAATGCTCCTAAATCTTAAAATATGCACAAATGTGCATTAAAAACCATAAAATATGCATTAAAAAGGTACAAAATATGCATTTAAAGTCAAAATATGCAAAAACAAATATGTCAAAAAGTGTTTATTTTAAAAGTGCCGCAACTTTATTTCGACATTCAGAAAATATATAAAATAAACCGTTGGATGTTCACTTCCCCAAATTTGATATGGTAGTTTAACCTTAATCCCCAGCCAGCTATTGAGAATAAAAACAAATATTTCATAAACTGCTAAAATATATACTATTGTACTAAAAGGTCGCAAAGGCGATCTTTTTCAGGCGTAATTTAATCTTTATACCAGAAGCAGCAGATTCGAAATGTCGTTAAATGGGACGACGGCCAGTAGGGGATCGGTGCACTTATATACAGTAATTACCTTTTAAGTAAAACCACAATTACTCTCGTGATTAGAGCAATTTACAACCAAAAGGCAATTGTGTAAAAATATTTTTATCGATGATTTTTCCAAATTTAAGGGCCATTAATAATAAAAAATAACCTCAAGCTTCAGCTAACTTACAGTTTAGATATTAAACACCATATAATTTTTATTTATTTATTTTTTTCAGTTTGTTTTAACTTTAAATAATTTTATTGTCATTTTCACTAAGATGCTATATTTCACGAACCGCTGGGGGTGAAATTATGCCAACTCAACAAATCATTTTGATTTGTTCGCGAATATTTATATTTATGGTTGTAAATCTAAAAATGGTATTTTTTCTAATGTTCCCGGCAAAACTTTCTATTACCTGGTAATAAGGTTTGTAAGAAGAAATTAAGGTATGTAACCTCTTACTTTGCTATTCCAACAGCTATTATTTTAACAAGGGCGTGTCATTGGAGGTATGTACTTTCCAAAAGAGGGCTAGGTAACAACATAAGAACATGTTACTTTAATGTTACATAACCGATACTGAGCACAATACTACTTACATAACAGCTTAAAGTAAGGCCAAAAAAATGTGTTACAAACAGGTCTGAAATAACACATTAAAATTATGCGCTTACTTACTGTATAAAAATACATGTGACGCGCAAAATAGAAAGGGACCTAAGGGTAAAAACCGGTTTTGTTCAGGAGAGCCATTTTAAAGATTTAAATACGTGTATCTTTGGTGTACCATCACTGAGCGTGTTGGTATTGGTCTCATTTGAAAGCGACACATCTCATGACGTCAGGAACGTGTTGGTCAACCTTGAAAACGCGCGTCGTCCGTATCTCTTGTTTTGTGTAGTTGGTTTTTACTGTTTTCTACCTAGCGCGCTGTTTCCATGAGTTTGATATCAATTTTGCTCGCGGTTTTTCGAAACCAGCTTTATTTTCTGAAATTATTAATTGTGAATTATAATAAATACTCATTTATAATTCTTTTAAATCGTGAATATCACTCTGTTAGTACGAAAATTTTTTCAGAATCGTCGACTTCGCTTTCATAAAACGCGCATATCTCTGGGAGGGAACACTTTTGGAATGGGATCGGTTTCATTCGATGCTCAGATGTTGTCCACATCAAAAAAAAAAATTGATTTTTTTACCCTTAGGTCCCTTTCTCTATGCGCTGTCACATATACTTACTTCTTACAAAAAAAAAATTAAAATAAGATGTTATCGTGTTGGTTTTTTATAAATGCTAAAACGAAGCATATTCATATTTAATTAATATTTACTCAGATTCATATAAAGTTAACAAAAAACATAAAAAATATAAAACATATAAATTATTTGTATCGAATATTTTAAATAGAAAATAACACTCATGTATCGCATTACTCCTTATTTTGAGGTATTTGAATACACCATCGGTAATAAGTGGCTATTTCTATTAAGTGATCACATATCAAATTAAAAGTAACTCCTTATTTTACGGTTTTAAAATATCCCATCTGTAATAAGTCGCTGCTATTATTTAGAACTCATGTTGTGTATTACAAGTAACTCTTTTCTTTGAGGTGTTTAAATATATCATTGGTAATAAGTTGCTATTACTACCCAGTAGTTATGCAGCACATTATAGGTAAGACATTACATTTTAGTTATGAAATAATGCAATGGTAAGGGGTATGGTATTACCAGGTAATCTGTTCTGTAATACCAACATATTACCAAGGTTTTGCTGGGTTGACTCAACACGGTTCTCCAAGAGGCCAAAAATCTAAAAATTTTCTGATATCTTAAATATACAAAGTAGAAGCACGAGCTGGAATATTTTTCAAAAAGTATTTTTTTTTTTGGTTTTTGGGAGAATTTTTTATTTAAGCTAAAGAAAACTTACAAAATATATATATCATATAATATATTTTTCCAAGACGCGTCCAACGGTATATATAGCATATCCAGAGCAGAGGTTTGTTTGTCAAGTTATAAATGCCAAATTAACATACCTTTATCTCTGTCCATTTAAGTGAATACTTTTTTCAGATTTTTGAAATTTTGGATAGTTTGCGTTTCACCAGAAATTCAACAGATTGGAAACACTTTGTTCTAAACAGGGAAATATGCACCCAGAAAACAAATTCGGTGCTGACAACTCCATTTGTTGCCAATCGAAGGGTTCAGTTGCATCAAATGAATATGTCGTTTGCGGCTACCGAATTATTCTTGATACAACTGAAATTCCGTTGTCGCAGTCAAATTAGTCTTGTCTCAATTGGTTTTCTGTTGACACAACTGCAAAATTCGGCTACCACAACTGAACCATGCGATTGACTACAAATGGGGTTATCAGAACTGAATCTGTTTTCTGGGTGTGGGTATACAGTTTTTCTTTAGACAAATACATCAACGATGTACATATGGAAATAATTTGGAATTTTGTACATTTTATAAATTTTTCAGGGTGCTTTGAATAAAATTGGCAAAATTTTAAAATTGCTCCAACCTGTAGGTGGCTTCGGTTTCTAGTTGATGAAATCATAAAAAAGAGGTTTAATAAAAAATATCCACCACATGGTTTTTTGGAGGCATAGGATTTTTTCGCGAATTAAAAGTTGATACAATTTTTTGTTTTACATATTTGTATTGAGTTAACATTCTTAAACGTTTCCTATTTTTTATATAATTCACGAAAAAATCTATGCTCTATTTAGTCAGATTTTCATTCTTGCAACTGAATAGAAACTGAATTCACTTGCAGATTGTAATAACGCAAAACATTGGTCCACAATACCGTGGAAAATGTATTAAATTTGAAAAATTCCAAATTATTTCCGCACAACGATGAAGTACTTGTCAAAATAAAAATTTTGATAAAATAAAATGTTTCCACCCAATCGAATTTCTGGTAAAAAATTTTTTTTTTATGGAATATGCATTAAAATTGTACATGTCTAGACATGCCTGGAGACGATATATGCAACGTTGAACGCGCCTTGAATAAAACTATCATATGATACTAGGGTTGCCACATGAACTAGAATATAATTTGGGAAAAACACTTTTATCAATTTTAAGAATTTGCCATGACAAAATGAAATATTCTTCCGAAATCTATATTATTACTTTTAGTATCACACAAATAAACTTAAATTGTTTAAAATATAATATCCTTTTAGAAAAACGTCTAAGTCCACACAAAACGTTCAGCAACCAAAATATAATAAAAATGTCTATTGGGTTTATCGAAAAACTTCCTTAGCAAAAGTTTAATGATTTTTTGCGAGCTTTAATTTTTTGACATTAGGGTGGTAGCAACTAAGATCTGGTGGGTAACTACTATATAGAACGTGATACTTGAGGTCAATGGCCCTTAGAGCAAAATACTGGTCTCCTCGAGAGAAAACCATCGATGTATCATACTTTAAGATCCGTGTAAATGCCAAAGATATAACGAAAAATGTAAAATGGCGACCCCTACGTTCGACAAAATTTTTTTTTTTTTTTAAATTACCTAACAAAAATACTTCATATTGGAGGGTGTACGGCGCACTTTTTTTACCTGTAAGGTGGTACGGTCTAATGTACATACATAATGTAGACTTAAGTCATATAGAAAATAAAATTTAGTTAAAAATGTTTATTTCAAAAGTGAGTGGACAATATATGATATTATTATACGATAAGGAAAAATAATATTACACGATAAGAAATTTTTTTTTAGAGATGAAAACTTTTTAAAGCCATGGACTTACACCACTATCAAAATAAACAGTTCATATATGCCTTGTTTTTGTTTATATTTTTGTTTCTTACATTCTCTTTATATTCATATCTATTAACTATTTATGATGTTTATCTTATTTGTTATTGTTGTTGCCGTTATTGTTTTCTTTTCTCTTAACTGAAATGAAGAATATTTAACGAATATAATAAGATTGTCATAGACATGTTATTGTAGAGACAGCAACAACTTTATCTATCTATCTACCATAAAACCGATTCCTTTATATGAATGCAACCTGTCACTTTACCTACATGGCGCTGTTATATGAGGAGAATGAAAGTTCTTGTGAAGTCACAAATATAACCTGAAACATGTGACTGAACTGTATCTTTTAGCAGAGTTCTATGACAAGTCCGAGTTTAGTTCGATATATTCTATGGACTAGCACATGCCACAAAACTTTAAGGCGCTACAAGCAATACGCCGATTTACACACTTTTGTATTTAACCCTCTAACCGGCAAGCCCTCGTCCATAAATACTTACATCAAATTAGTATTTTGTAATAAAAAAACTCAGCTATTCCAATAGAAAACTAATTTTACTGTATGTGACAGCGCATAGAGAAAGGGACCTAAGGTTAAAAAAATCAATTTTTTTTTTTTTTTGTGGACAACATCTGAGCATCGAATGAGACCGATCCTGACCTTAGGTCCCTTTCTATCCTTAGGTCCCTTTCTATTTTGCGCGTCACATATCTACATTAGACCGTACCACCTTACAGGCAAAAAAAGAAAAGTACGCGGTACACCACCTTCGAATATAAAGTATTTTTGCTGGGCAATTCGTTATAGCTTCGATATTTACAGTCGGATTTTAAGTGTGATATATAATTTTTTTGCCTCGAGGAGACCAAAGTTTTGCTATAAAGGAAAAATCCACACTGAGAGCATTATCCTTCATGATATTAATGATATAATTTCATATAATTTTTTTCGTAGAACCAATGAAGAATTTCATTTTGAATATAATATTTAATTAATATTATGAAATTTTTCATAACTTTTCTTTCATAAAATTTCGTAATTTCATTAAAAAAATTAATTGAATTTCATAAATTAGATATCCATGAATTTAATGAAAATGTTCTTTATACATATGAAATTGTTCAATAGTACTTCCTTTTTTTTTAATTTTTTTTATAAAATATCGTCATTTCCTGAGAGAATAATCTTTTATAATTTTTTTAAAAATTAATTTTTTATTATTAATTTTAGACTATGAATTTTTTTTATAAATCATATTAACTTTTCCGAAACTTTTTTTTAATGAAACTTTTTAATTTAATGATTTTTTTATCCACTCCAGCTTAGCAATGACAACAACCAACTAAAATAAATAATAGTAAATGGAATTGCTTCATAGATTTTATGAAGCTCTTCATTGGCTGAATGATTTATTCATTGGACGAGTGGCCTATTAATTTTATGAAGAGTTTCATTAATTTTATTAACTTTTCATAAACATTGACTTTAATGAAACCTGTATCATAGATTCTATGACAAGTTTCAATGGACGAGTTCCAGTGACAATTTGCATTGAAACTATGAAGAAATTGTCTTAGTGCATCCATGCTTTTATTTAAAAAATAAACTACATATAAATACGGATATTGTGTTACAGTTAATAATGTCATTTAAAATGCTTTCTTAGAAAAAGAAACCTCTTAAGATTTCTGGGTCAGTTCAAAAAACGAAATAAACTAAATATTATTTATTCATACGGATTTTGTAGTTAATTTTTTGAAAGTTAAAGAAACGAAATAAATGAAAAATCATTATTTATTTAGGATTTTGTAGTTAGTTTATTAACATTTAAAAATAAATGAAAAGTTCTTTTGATTTGAATGAAAAGTTAGTAGACCGGTTTTCGAGTGATTTTTCATTTATTTCAAATTACATTTTCAGTTAATTGAAACTACAAACTCTTTTCAGTGTAGGGTCACAAACCTTAGTGAATATCCATTATTCATTGTCAAAGAACCAAATCCATTAAACTTGAATAACACAGGATGATAAAATCTTAACTTTTAAAAATTGACTACTGATTTATTTATAAAGATAATGTGAATTTGGTAACTACTTATTTTTTAACCACTAGTAAGTTTATAAGTAAGTCGTATTATGTAACCACTTATCTTTTAACTGCATATAAGCACACGAATAACTACTACTTATTACAAACAAATACGACTTTGTCGAACAAAAATAATGAGTTTTGACACCGAATTATAAGCAGTAGACCCTAATTCTACTGCTTATTATTTAGATATTAGTAATGAGCAACCATTACTGAGATTTTGCTAGGCAGTAATGGCACTTACTTACTTTCTGCGCTATTTTAAAACATATAATAATTAGTTACTGATAATGACTAATGATTGGGTTATTTTTGGAGCATTCTGATTGGTTAATTTATTTTCAACCAATCAAAATGTTTGAAAATACAAATATTTTTTAGGGTTTCCATATACAAAATGAACAAAATCGTATGATTAAAAATAAAGTCGACTTTAAATTTAAAATACCCTTTCATAGTAAGGGCCAATATTTTTTCAACACTGGTAAGGATATATGTAACCACATATTTTTGATTTTTTGTATGCTGGCTAGTAAGCTGACTTGTGTGCAGCAGGTCAATTATGTTTTTATCTATCAAACATTACATATCGAGATAGCTCAGATGGTAGAGCTATTGACTGGCAAACTGGAGTCCCAGGTTCGATTCCCGCACTAGAAAATTTTATTTCAAAAAATTTTACAATAAAAAAATATTTTTTTTTATAAATCTTATTTTTTTGAAAATCAATTTTTAGACTCATTCTTTTTGTCAGTGCTGGTAAGCGTATAGATAACGACATATTTTTAGATTTTTCGGATGCTGACGTGTAAGCATAACTCATTATTTTTCGCGACATCGCCATACAAAGGTAATAAGAAATGTAATAAGAAAAGTAACTAGTTACCATTACCAGGTATATAGTTACATATTACATTACATATCTGGTAATGATTTTCTGCACTGGGTTAGTATCGTACTAAAGAAATTATAATACTAATTTTAGTAAAAACTAAACAAAATAGATGAATATATGTTTTTGTTGAAATATTTTCCTTTTAATTGGTTCTTCATTAAGACATAACATTTATCGAGGTCGATTTTACATCAATTGGTTAAACCATAAAAAACTGTAAAAATCCACATAAAACGCGAACAGTGGTTTCAATATCAAGTTCTGTGCATTAAATTTTGAACCTAAATAAAACCTGTGCCTACATTTCACCACAAAACATTGATATTGATTGCATTAGAAAAGTTTTGTATGTAAAAAATTAAGAATTAAAGAAAATTAATGTTTGCAGGTAATTCATTCCTGCCGGAAAGCGATCAACCACTGCCCGAGCTTGAAAGAGTGTGGAGTACTATGCCTAAGATATTCTTTCGAGCTCGAGCAGTTAAAAGGGTTCTTGCTGACCTCAAATTAAATAAGGCATCGGGGCCAGATGGTATACCAGCACTGGTGCTGAAACAGTGTTCTTCGACGCTAGCTCGTCCATTGGCAAGCCTTTTTAGTGCTTCGTATTATGCGGGAGTTTTCCCCTCGTGCTGGAAAGTTGCCAATGTCCAGCCAATCCCTAAAAAGGGTGCGGCTAACAACCCTGAAAATTACCGCCCGATCGCAATATGCTCTGCGCTCTCAAAGGCGATGGAGAGTATGGTTAATTACCATCTTGTGAATTATTTAGAGTCCAACTCACTTCTTAATGACCGACAGTATGGCTTCCGCAGAAGTCGTTCTACGGGAGACCTGTTAGCGTTCCTCTCGGAGCGTTGGAGTCGGTCCATCCACCGTTTTGGTCAGAGCAAAGTGGTTGCTCTGGATATTTCAAAGGCCTTTGCTCGTGTATGGCACGGGGGGCTTATTTCGAAGCTTATTGCGTTTGGTGTGGGTAATGACTTCGCTCGTTTTATTTCGAGCTTTCTCAGAGATCGCACTATTCGTGTTGTTATAGATGGGGTCTCATCCGACGAGTTTCAGCTGAATTCAGGCGTACCGCAGGGTTCTGTTCTTTCTCCTTCCCTATTTCTTATCTTTCTCAATGATCTTCTTGGTCGAACTTTTAACCCTATCTACTCTTTCGCAGATGAAAGCAACATTTGTCATTCATTTTCCTTCGATCGTAGGCCAAGCCCTGAGGAGAGTGGGGGCAAAAGGCAGATTATGAATGACACACTGAATCGTGACCTTTCTACAATCTCTGAGTGGGGTCGTGCGAATAAGGTCGACTTTAATGCACGCAAGACCCAATGTTGTATGTTGACCCATAGGGCTGTGAGGTCAACACTGTCATCTGTACATATGGGTAATATTGATGAATCGGATACTCTTGATGTTCTGGGCATGAAAATTCAGTGTGATGTCCGTTGGAATAAACATGTTTTTCAAGTGTCGAAGGAAGCATTCAAGTGTCTAGGTTTTTTACGTCGGTGCAAGAAGTACTTCACTCCATCCGATTTACTTACTATTTATACCACCTATATCCGACCGAAGATGGAATACAACTCCCATATATGGGCAGGAGCTTCGAAGTATATTTTGGAGCTGCTGGACCGTGTGCAAAGGAGGGCGTCGGCGCTTATCAATGACAATAGGGTATCCAGCTCTATTGACTCATTGGAGAATCGTCGGAATGTGGGTTGTGTGACCCTGTTCTAGCGATATTATCATGGGAAGTGCTCAGCTGAGATAAGTGAACTTGTCCCCAAAGCCCAAGTTTTTATTCGTAATACTCGCTTATCAAGTAGAGCGCATCCGTTTGTGGTCGATTGTCCAGTGGATCGCACGACGCATTATAGAGAGAATTCGTTTATGAGTCGCACTAGCCGTATGTGGAATAAACTCCCCGCAGAAGTCTTCCCTGTTACTTGCAATGTTGAGAAATTTAAATCAAATATTCACAAACACTACTCCCTCTTTCCTCCTCCTCATAACCTATTTTCCTAATACCAACACAATGCACTGCGTTAATAGGGGGGCATCCCCTGAGTGTTGGTCCATCAAAAAAAAAAAAAAAAGAACCACTAAACTTTAAAGACATTTCACTGAAAATCTGTACCTTAGATCGAAAAATAAAGTACGCCATTGTAATCAGCATATCCGAAATATATAGAACTGATGGTCAGATCTCCATTAATTTTTTCTGTTGGCGATAAATGCAATTGAAGTTCTTAACAACTTGTACCCTTTTTTGTACCAGTTCGATAGTTTTTAAATAAATCAGCTTTATTTTGCCACTTTGCGATATATTTTTAATTTTTTTTTCCCTAACAGAAAATTTTATACATAATTGAAGAAGAAACTAAACTAACATAGGGGTTACACGTTCAATTTTTGTCTTTTAAGTTTCAATACACTCACTTTTTTTTACTAACACACTCACATTTTTAAAACTGAACAGCAACTTGATATCAGTTTTTGCTTTCAAGTTTAGAGAAAACGTGGCGGTCAAGTTTTAAACAGCTGATCAAATTTCTTGTAATTTCAATAAACGATATATCGGTAAAAAAATATGTTATCAAAAGAATTCAAAAATCATTTTAAAGAGGAAGAGTAGTATATTCAGATGCCGTTACGAATCTTGTTAAAAATATTTTTCAAGAAAATATACGATTCGAAATATTTTGAAGAAAAATTAAGTTTTTCCCATTTATATAGTTCTAAAGTCTGATAAGGAAGGTCATTTCTGAGGCCAGATTTAGATTAAGCGAACCTTTTGCTTTCAGAAAAGTATACTTTAGTCCCCTTGACTGATATTTTTATGTCTGCACTTGTAAATTTCCTCAAGTACTGACATGTACTCAATAATGCTCCCCACGAGCGTACCACCTTACAGGTAAAAAAAATAAAAGTGCGCCGTACACCCTCCAATATGAAGTATTTTTCCAAGGAGGTTTAAAAAATTTTTTTTTATTTTTTTTTGCCGAACGTAGGATTCGCCATTTTACAGTTTTCGTTATATCTTTGGCATTTACAGTCGGATCTTAAAGTATGATACACCGATGTTTTTTTCTCGAGGAGACCAGTGTTTTGCTCTAAGGGCATTTTGAGCTCAAGTATCCCGTTCTAGTAGTTACCCACCAGATCTCAGTTGCTACACCCTAATGTACAACCCTAATGTCAGAAAATTAAAGCTCGCAAAAATCATTAAACTTGTGCTAAGATAGTTTTTCGCTAAACCCAGTAGACATTTTTTTCATATATTGGTTGCCGAACGTAGGGGTCGCCTTTTTAAATTTTTTTTAATTGGATTTTTACTATATAGCAAAACACTGGTCTCCTCGAGGCAAAAAAATCGATATATCACACTTTAAAATCCTATTTTAAATGCCAAAGCTATAACAAAAAATTAAAAAAAGCGACCCCTACGTTCGGCAAAAAAAAAAAAATTATTTTTGAAATCGCCTTGCAAAAATACTTCATATTAGAGGGTGTACGGCGAACTTTTTTTTTTGAGGTACGGTCTAATGTATACTTTAAGTCGTTAGGAATTTGCAATTCAATTCTCTAAAACTTCGTTAAAATTGGTTAGAAAATATGTGTTTTACATTTTGCAGTGGTTTTATCAGAGTTTTATTATAATCCAAGATTTGTCACATACTCCTTAATTTTAAGGTATTACAAAAAATATTATTTTTCAGTTCTAAGCAATTTTTACTTAAAGCACCGTAAGTTGTTTCAATTTCACGTGAAAAAACTGTTATACTCCATATAAAAAAAATTATTTTTCACGATAATGGGTTTCACGTGAAAATTGTGTAGGGTTTGTTTTCACGCAAATTAAATGTACAAGACTATTATTTTTCTTGGGAAAAAGTGACATTTTGTGTTTATTGTGATTATGTCTTTGTTATACAATTAAAAAATTGTTAATTTTTATAAATTAAATTGCAATTTAAAGCCTTTAAAGTTCGAGTGAAATTTTTCTACGTGAAAAACAACTTACGGTGCTTAAAATTAAAAAAAAATAAAATGGGAAATTTTTTTGATAAATTAAGTAACCTCTGATGTTTACTTAAGGTGTGAATTAAAATATTGGATATTCCTTTCATCGTAAGTTATTTATTAACGAAATCGTGAAAAAGAGAAATTTCAAATTTAAATGCAGCTGTCAAACGCGCAATATATCAAATTAAAGAGTACATTTTATCATGTTGCAAAAAATAGCGTTCTTACTTTCAGTATTTTTAATTTTGTTTTCAAAAAGTTTATTACAATATTTAATTTTCTTACAAAATCGTTTTACAAATGTTTCTTTAACTGTACAACCAGCAAACAGCTTCGTTGCTGACAACCCAATTTGTTGCCAATCGAATAATTCAGTTGCATCAAAGGAATTTTTCGGTTGCGTTTATCGAATTACACTGTGAGACAAATGGTAGGGGTCAGTGATCGGGAAGGGTTCAAACTACCGGGGAAAGTTATATCGGTAAAAAAGAAGTTATACGTGTCCCGGCGTTTCGCTGGTTCACCTCTAGGAATCGAGATATATCGATTTGACCTTTGGTGGTCTTTTTTTGACATAACTCGAGAACCACTAGTCCGATTTTGCTCAAAAAATTTTAAAAAAATTAAAAATTACAATTCCTTTAATCTGTTCATATAACGTTGTTCTATATACTCAACAGTTTTGCCGGTAAAAATAAATGTATGAAGAAAAATATATTTTTTGCCTAAAATATTAAAAAAAAGTAATAAACAAAAGGTTATTGATTTTATGGTAGCGGTAACAAACATTTATTTTTACCGGCAAAACTGTTGAGTATATAGAAAAACGTTATATGAACAGATTAAAGGAATTGTATTTTTTAATTTTTTTTTAAATTGTTTGAGCAAAATCGGAGTAGTGGTTCTCGAGTTATGTCAAAAAAAAGATATATCTCGATTCCTAGGGGTGACCCAGCGAAACGACGGGACACGTATAACTTGTTTTTGATCGATATAACATTTCCCGTTGGTTTCATCCCATCCCGATTTTGACTGTCGCATAGTGTTATTATTGGTACAACTGAAATTCCGTTGTCAGTTAGATTTCTGTTGTCACAACCGAAAAACTGGGCTATTAGCATCAAGTCATTCGATTGGTTAGCACCGAATCTGTTTTCTGAGTGTAGCTTACTTTAAAATTCTAGGGCCATATTCACGATCTGCATCGCAAAGTCTATTAGAAATGATGTGGAACAATCCTGAGACATCAAATTTTTCTTATGTTGTTGTACTGTGTTATTTATGTACAATTTGTTCACAAGTACTTGAATGACAAATCTGGTTTAATTTTTAAATATTTGTACATTTATACACTTTATACCTAATATTTGTTTTTAAACATAAATTAATTATTGTACACACAATACGTATAATGGTGGACACAAAATTTTTATTAATACATTCTTACAAAACTCATTTACCCGGTAATGAAGAGTTTACATGTTTGTGGGCGTTGTGGTGGAGTGGATGGCTAGTTGGACTGTTAGACAGAATGTTGCGGGTTCGAGCACCAACAACAATAACAATGTTTCCATTGCACTTAATCCCGGAAAGTAAAATAATGCAACAAGGCTATGAACTCTTTAGCTTCAAAAAGTTTGCCAAATCTCCATCAGAAGGCGCACAAAAACTGTTCTAAAATTTATCATTTTGCGCAATTACAATGGTGACATATTTGAAGCATCTCATCTTTCACCACTTCTCATCTCTCCTCTATCACCGTTCGAAAGAAAGTTACACACTAATTTATAGGAAGAATTTCCTGAGAGTTGCTTCACTTTAAAATAAAAATTGACTAAGTTTAAGTAAAATTTGTATTCGCTTTTAAGAAATGTGTTTAAGTTAAAATTCAGCGAATGTTAATACGAAATATGTATAATGTATTATAGAATCTAATGTTTTGAAGTTTAATGTAAAACAATTCAGAAAAGAAAATACAAAATGCATGCTCCTTCAAATCTAGCAATTAAAAAATTCTTTTTAAAGAAATACATTCATCATATATATAGACACTAGCGTGGAACGAAATCGGGATTTGAAGGAATTTCGCTTAGGACAGGATTAGACAAGTTGTGGATAGATGTTAAAGAATGTATTTTGAAAGCTTCAGTCAGATAAATCAAAATTGATCTTCGGCTTGTGCTCTTCATCTGAAGTTTTTGAACAAAGCGAAGTACATTTTTTTAAATCAAAATTTGTAACGAAAAACATTTCTCCATTTTCTCTTATTAATGAAAAACAACAAAAAATTTCGATCGGATAAAATTCTCCACAGCACTAATTCGTTCAAAACAACTGAAAGTGATAAAAATTGTTTTGGTTTTTAATTCGCTGCGGGACCGCGAGTTTTATACCAGTTAAATAGTTTTTTTTTTATAAAAGTAAAAAAAAAATTTGATTTTAAAAAAACACTTTGTGGAAAAATTTTAGATTTTCAGATGAAAAGCCGACGTTAAAGATTAATTTCTATTTAGCTGAAACTTTTCAAAAATAGTACATCTATCCACAGCTTGTTTACCATGTTCTAAGCGAAATTCCTCCAAAGCCCAAATTCAATCTACCCTAATGCACACATTTACCCTATAACAAACAAATATGCTCATAGGCAAACATTATTTCACATTTGCCTTGTTGTGTTTCATAAAATATTAATTGTTGCAACATACATGGTAACAGGCAGTCTATTAGCATTACATTTGCTTAAGTATTCAATAAACGAACTCACTGAAATGCCTACATTTGACAGGAACGACAAACAACGGCGACAATGACAACGATGTCTACCCAGAAGTCCTATTAGAATAATTATGAGTTTAGTAACAGCATAAGAATTACATATTAAGTGTTTGCACAATATTTTATTATTTAAATTTTGAACATGTTGCAACAACTTCTTTAATTTTTTTAATAAAATGTAGATGAAGATAAAAATGCAACAAACATTTTTTTAGATAAAGCGACTTAAAACAAAACTCAGACAACATGTTCAAAAGAACGGATTTCGTTTGATACAGCTGTAATTTTAAAACATGTTGCAAACTTATTAATGTAACATGCAACATATTAAGAGAAATTAATCCGACTCTTCGAATATTTAACAATAATATAGATAATTTCGAATTGTTTCTTATTGGAATTTCTGAGAATACGAGATTTGTTCCAACCAACATATTCAGCTACCTTATAGAAATGCTGGGACATCAAACATTTTAAAGTTGCAGAGAATAATGGAATTTCTCTATTTAATTTGCTGAATATGCTTCAAAGAGATGTAAGTTTCGAACACGAGTTTGATGTGGAAAATATGTTGTTGAATCAAATTCTAGTTTCGAGATTTCCATCCAATACGCTCTTTCCATGGGAGTTTTAACAGTTTTAAACTCAAAATAATATTTGTATGTATACCATACAAGTATTATATCTTGCAATCCCAATTATTTATATGTTTAAGGTTGAAGCTATTCAAAAATTTAAACTGTATTCAGTTTCTCTAAAACTGTTTTTAATGCTGGAGGTTTTTTAGTTTCAATCTTGAGAATATATATTTAATACGATGTTATTTCGCTACTAAAATCTCGATTTATCTATTTTGTTTTGATACCAAGAATCTTTAGCAAAAAATACATAACAATTTCGAAATAATAAAATATATGCTGGGATACAGAAGTGGCTTTCCACACCAGAAAATATATATCGTATCAGTGTCAAACTTTCAGTGTCAAAATCATTACGGATTTTTTTTATAAAATGGGCGAGATAGGCGGGGCCAAATGTTTAAAAATTCTAAAGTGGCTTTAGAAAAAAAAATTATAATTTTGAAAACGCCAGGAGCATAAAAGTTAATATAATCTGTAGTTTTTTACGGGCTATTTGATGTAAGGAAAAAAATTTTCAGAACAAATTCTAGATTTAGTTTTTTGAATATTTATAAAAAAGTTGAGTTTTATGAAAACTTTCTACTCTTTATTTATTATTTAAATATTTTTAAAAAATTGTTTAGATATTTCTCCACTAGTCTTCGAGGAAATTTGCATTGAATTTGGTATAAATGTAGTTGTATCAAATTTTACGGAATTTGTACATGAGTGGGTATGAGCAATATATACATAGTTAATACAATTAAAGCGATATTTTCGAAAAGTAAGCCCAATACCAATTTTAAAAAATTTTAGACTTTTTCGAGTTCATATCGATGGTCATAAATTTTCAACTCTTAACAGACCGTTTACTCAGAGCTTGGAATATGAAATGAGACAAAAGAAGTCAAATAACTTATGTATGACTGAGAAATCGTTTGGGATACTATTAACTTGATCTATAAATATGTTTTAAGTTACGACTTGTCAGTATATGAAAATCTATCGAAATTGAAACTTTTCATAGAATCTATGAAACAGGTTTTATTAAAGTCAATGTTTATGACAAGTTCATAAAATTAATGAAATTCTTCATAAAATTAATAGGCCACTCGTCCAAAGTATAAATCATTCAGCCAATGAAGAGCTTCATAAAATCTTTGAAGCAATTTCATTTACTATTATTTATTATAGTTGGTTGTTGTCATTGCTAAGCTGGAGTGGATAAATAAAAAGTACTTAGCAAATGCAAAAGGCGTAATGAAATCGTACCATATTTTCGGATGTACAAAATATATCTAAAGAAAGAATTCATTAAATTAAAAGTTTCACAAAAAAAGGTTTCGAAAACATTAATATGATTTATAAAAAAAATTTCATAGTCCAAAATTAATAATAAAAAATTAATAAAAAAAAATAAAAATGATAAAAGGTTATTCTCTCAGGAAAAGACGATATTTTATAAAAAAATTAAAAAAAAAAGTAAATACTATTGAACAATTTTATATATATAAAGAACGATTTCATTAAATTTATGGAGATCTAATTTATGAAATTCAATGAATTTTTTTAGTGAAATTATGAAATTTTATGAAAGAAAAGTTATGAAAAATTTCATAATATTAATTAAATATTATATACATAATGAAATTCTTCATTGATTCTACGAAAAAAATTCTTTGAAATTATATCATTAATATCATGAAGGATAATTCATTCAGTGTTGAAAAAAATTAATCAGCTATAATTATAATTTAAAAAGTAATTAAGTATTATTTTATGGGCAGTTTTAAAGTTGCTCCGAAACCCGCTGGCAGGGGCTTATTATGTTAGGTGACTGGAAAAACTAATTCAGAAAAAATTTCAGCTCAATCGATGAATTTTTGAACTTTCTCTGGCCCTTCAAATTTTGAATACGATTTACAAGGCGAAAAATAATTTTTTTGAATTCTTTAAAAAAACATACTGACTTTTAAGTAACTATATTTCTGAAAAATGTTAATAGAATCGTAATCTAGACTCCATTATTTTTCTAAAAAGGCATAAGAATCCGAAATCGGTTGGAAAATATATAAGTAATTACAAATCGACCAGGCCATTGTAGGGTTAAAATGAGATAAATTATGAAAATCGGAACTATAGGAAAAGTCGTGTTAAAGCCAAATAATAACGAATATTCTACGTTTAGTGGTTGAAAACTGGGATCACAAACTATTATTCTATGAAAATATGTCTGGAATTTAGGAAATTTGTATTTACCTTCCTGTGATACCTTCCTCGTCAGATAGTGATAGAGAGTCGATCGGCATACTGTAAAGTGACTCCACGATCATTAATTTTGGTTGTTACAAAACTCAATATAACCAGTTTTTTGTAGAGGGTAGAGTATAAAAAATATGTAGGTTGTCATAGGTTGAGAAGTCCAAAACCGATATTTAATTACATCATTATTCAACAGCAAACTATACGACTTCTCCATCAAATATAAGTTATTTCTCTTCTTTTATCTGATTTCATATCCCAAGTTCTGAGTTGGCGACTTATGACAATGGACGTGATCTTTTAAAATTTTTTAAAGTTTAAATAACTTTATTTTATTTGGCCTAATTTTTGAAAAAGTTACATTTATTATCGCTTACACCATACTAAATATATATTGCTCATACGCACTCATGTAAAACCAACAACATTTTTATTTTATTCAGTGTAAAATTTTTCGAAAACTAAGCCTCACATCGCCTTTAACATTTTTTTTAACCGATTGGAAAACATCTGGAAATTTTTCCTAAATTACTAAAAACACAAAAATAGAAGATTAGATGAATTGAGTTTTTCATAAATATTCAAGTAAACAAAATTCATAACTTATTCTGCGAATTATAAAATGAATGAGTTTAATTTAACAGAATTAGTTTAATAATAAGTGTATTGCAAAAAAAAAAATATAAATTTTCTACTAAAGTCACTCATAAATTTTTTCAATATTTGACCACACCTGCCTTGCCCACTTTTTGAAAAATTACTAAAACGATTTCGGATCCTTTTTTGAAAGTTTGCCATTGATACGACATATGTTTTTCCAGTTGGCTTTTTGGTGTGGATTACCTCATATTTGGATCACATAAAAATTATGGCCGTTTTTGAGAAATTATTTTTTTTAAATTTGTGTTCTAAAAACCTTATTTGGCAGTTTTTTAAAAAAAAGTTTCAGAATTATCTCATAAATCTATATAAATTAACCTTTTGTTTGAGTACAATCATATTTGCACCCAGTATAGAAACGGTAATGATATATCATAATTTTTTGGACTACCAGTAATGACACCCACTTACCTTCTGCATTATTTTAAAACATATAGTAATGAGTTACTGATAATGACTTATTTTAACCATTATTTCAAATAGAAGATAATTTTTTAGATTTTTTTTTTTTAATTTTTTGAAATCTATTTTTAGACTCAATTTTTTTTAAATACTGGTAAGGGTATATGTAACCACATATTTTCTGATTTTTTGTATGTTGGCGAGTAAGCTTACTTGTGTGCAGCAGGTCAATTATGTTTTTATCTATTAAATATTATATGTCGATATAGCTCAGATGGTAGAGCTATTGACTGGCAATTTGTAGACTCAGGTTCGATTCCCGGACCAGGAAATTTTATAAAAAAAAATACAATAAAAAACACTTTTTTTTTATATAATTTATTTTTTTGAAAATCTATTTTTAGACTCATTATTTTTGTCAGTACTGGTAAGCACAATTTTTTGATTTTTCGTATGCTGGTGTGTGACCATAACTCATTATTTTTCGCGACATCGCCATATAAAGGTAATTAGAAATGTAATAACAAAAGTAACTAGTTACCATTACCAAGTATGTAGTTACATAACCACATATCTGGTAATGATTTTCTACACTGGGCAGTTATTCAAGGATATTTTACAGGCAATACAGAGATATTTAATTTTTATTTTCTTAGTTTTGTCCTTATAAATATAATATCTGCTGTATGTTGTCACTTTCTTAATTAACAACAAATTTGATTCCAGCTCTTTACTCTAAAGAGTAGATTCGAAAATATTTGAAAAAATATATCAACATTTACAACACGATTCGCCTGTCTAATTCTACTCATGGCGCTACCTATATTGCATTTGAAATTCTTCACAGAAGGTCAACCTTTGGCCACTCTTAGGTTTATAATACTCAGGCAGGCGAGTAGTATATAAATTTAAGTTTTATTAGTTTCAGTGATAAATTCACTAAAAACAATTTATTTGGATGGTTGTATGCATTAAGGACATTCAAATTTAGTTAAAAATTTTGATAATCAATGTCCTTTATTTGCGGATCTATTGAATGCAAAATTGAGTTTGATACAAAATTTTGTTTAATTAGGAGGTTAGTTTAAGTGTGGGAAGAAAATGACAAATTTGCAAGGAAATATGAAATTTATAAGAATTAGAATCCAGGTTGGCAACCGAATCGAATAACGGTATTGGTATCGAGTTTTTGTTTGTTTCGGACTGCTCTGGTTTTGAGGTAAAGAATGAATCAAGCCAATTTCTGTTACCCTGTTCTGAAGTGATGTGTATTCGAGTAAGGGCGTTCTACATCGATCGAAACAAATGGTAGTCAGAAGGGGCAAGGTCTGGGCTATAAGGCGGGTGAGCCAAAACTTCCCATCCACTGTTTTCCAAATAGGTTTTGACCGGTCATGCAACATGTGGCCGAGCGTTGTTATGATGGAAGATTATTGCCTCATGTTTGGTCGCATATTCTGGGCGTCTTTCGTTGATTGCTCTCTTCAAACGAATCAATTGTGTTCGGTACATTTGGCTGGATGGCCGGGCTTTACATATGACTTTTTGCGCTTGGGGTTATCGTAATGTCTCCATTTTTCATCACCAGTAACAATACGATGCAGCATATCCGACATGCAAAATCGCCTTTCAACGTCTCTCCGGCTTCAATTCATATGGGACCCAATTTCCTTGCTTTTAAATGATACTCAATACTTTTAAACGTAGGGAAATGGCTTGTTGTGTGACTGCAAGTTCTTCTTCCATTTGACAACAATCTTCGTGGAGTAATGCTTCCAATTCCTCATCTTCAAACTTTTTCGGCTGACCAGGCCTCTCCTTGTCTTCTGTGTCGAAATCACCACTTTTGAATCGCGCAAACCAGCGTTCACAAGTTTTTTGAGTTGGTGCATGTTGACAGTAAGCTTCCACCAACAATCGATAACTTTCAGCAGCCGTTTTCTTCAAATGAAAGAAGGTTATCACACTTCCCCGCAAAACATCTTTTTTAGGCACAAAATTTGACATTATTATAGCGATTGAAAAAATGTGTGTTTACACTTTGGCGTCTATCGAATACTGACAGATGTTACCCACCAAAATACCATATTTGTTATTATTCACACAAACCATATGTGACAGTTATGCCAAATCGACATTATTAACTTGCATACCCAATAATATTAAGGGAAAAGGTTTTTGAATACCGGTATTTTTTAAAATTAAGAGTATCAGTATCGGTTATCGATTTGAAAGGGTTTTGAAATGGATAACGGTATTATAAAGATATCGGTTTCCATCCTTGATTATAATTAAACTTAGAAATGGTAATTTCAAATTTCCTTGCATCTCTGGTAAAATGTCGTTGAACACATACCGTCATATTTATAATCAGTTTGAAGGGTAATTTATGTAGATTTATCACTTTCAAATAAGCTTTATTATTATAAAACCTTAATCGAAAAATATATTAATAAATAAAATAAACCTCAAATGAATATGAAAAGGGTCCATTGAAATTTTTGTTCTTCCCAAATTCTGATTTAGATAACCAAAGTTAATAAGCAAATATGTGTTGCAAAAGAAGGTTTTTATGTTTTTGTATAACCGAGTAAACACGTTTGTATATAATAATATATAATTTTATATACCCAGGTATGTTTTTGTATGCCAGTGTATATAACCAGACATAATTATATGTATCCATATACAATTTTTGCTTTCTTAAAAAATTGTAATATGATGTCATATTTAGTTGCATCTTATAACATATTGAGCAGTACATAATTATATATTGCATTTACAATTAAATACGGTTAATCCAATTTTATATGACGTTATATATACCTATTTAGTACACAATCCAAAATAATAAATATTGTTATATGACAGCTGTGTTTTCGACTTAACTATATCCGTTAACTCATAAAAAAACTCAATGTGCATAAAATCGCGTTTCAGACGAAAACTAACATATTACTTTTCGTATGCACGTTAACTTTCAACACGGATAATTATCAACGTTGAAAACTCAACGTTTAAACATTTTCACATGCAACGTAACTTATTCGCGTTACTTCCTAAAAAATTTGTTGACGTACGTTCGACTATAACGGAACAATTATAAACATAACCTGTTTAAAAATTTTTTATACTACAATCGGTTTAACGTAGATTTGCATGAAATATTTACTTAAAGTTGACAGGCATGAGACAAAATACAGCTGATATCATTTTTCAAAAAAACACACATTCTTTTTGGACTAAAAATTTATATACCCCATTTAGAGTCACACTAGGAAATTTTTCAGTCGTCTTTTGAATATAAATTTTATATTACATCAAACACTAGACAAATTTTCTGTCTCATTTTGTCTTTTAAGCATTTTTGGCAAAACAATTTAGGTCGACTTAAGAACATTTTCCAAGGTTTTTGTCAACAATATAACTAATGAATTGTAATTTTATTGTGTGTTCCTCGTATTTTCTATTATACACTAAAATATGTGAAATCTCTAAAATCAACTTCTTTCGAAATTTTATTAATTTCCGTTTGACAAAAGAATTTATTTCATTAGCAGCATTAGGAGTTTACACTAGTGTATTTTTCGCGCATAATTTTAAAAAGAAAGTAATAAATTGTAACCCCGGGTAAAAAATTGTAATATGGTGTCATACATAATTATATCTTATTTGATAAGTCCCAATATACAACCACATGCAGCTTGATCCGAAAAATGGGTCATATATATGTGTCTAATTATATAAAATTAGATATAATTTGATACAGTTTAATCCGAGATTTGTCCATATCCAGGACATCATATTATATCTAATTCGATAGAAAAATATCTAATTTTATATAATTTTGTCTGATAGTAGGTAAACTTTTTATGCATATCAGCTATTAAATTGACATTGAAATTTGTTTAGTTTGAACAATTTTAAAGGCCCAAATTTTATAACATAAAATAAAAATTTAGTTGAATGCTTTTGTCTTCTAAATCGCACGCATCATTTTTTAACATGATTTTCCATGTAATTAACTCATAATTTGCAGACTACTAAGTTTAATGTTGAACTATATATTAATTTCTACGGGATTATATAGAAAGTTATATAAAATTACAAGAATATGTTTTTAGTATGACGACACATCCAGTGTTATATAACTTAGTATCGAACCATATATAATCATATCGGTCAGCACATATATTTTGATTTGTTTTATATGGCTTATGTAGTTATATGTGGAGTCAGATTTGGGGATATGTAATAACATCATTTACCATACAAAAAATTCGTTGAAAAAATAATATCAGATGTAGTTTGTATAATGATATGTGTCTTAATGTGACTCCATTCATTGTCAGATATAAGCCAATCACATTATATATGACAATATATAACTATTTTTACTCGGGACATTTATTTTCTGTATTTGTACAATCACTGTTGTAAGAACAAGTGAATTCTTAAATAATTTTGACGAAACTAATTAATTTTCCTTAAGTTCTAAAATTTGTTTAAAACAGGGTTGGCAGGCAATACCGCTAAAATACCGTCATCGATTCAAAACCCTTCCCACTGACTACCGTTACCCCTAAAATACCGAAATAAATGAAATATCAATACTCTTAAAATACCGTTACCGAAACAAATGAAATATTGTTATCCCTAAAATACCGTTACCGTTATTTTTAATTTTCTGCTTTTGGTAATTTCACGTGTTTATTGAGTAGTTTTTGTACATTAAGTTGATAAATTGGTTCTGTTTTTAATCTCGTTTGTTTTTTGTAAGTGCTTTCCTGTAAAATGTCCTCTGTCAGAATCAAAAAAAGTTTAATAGCTTTCAGAATTTTTAGGTCTGACAAACCCTCAGGTAATTATTTCTGTAAACATTTAGTATTTCAGTGAAATTTATAGTGCATAAACAATATATGATTTTCTATATGTTTGTACCATTTCAGCTACAATTTTATACCACTATATAAAATCTGATCAAATTATATCGCGCCATTATTCGGATGCATTTACATCTGATATAATGAAATTATAACTGAATTGATGCAAACTTATGTAATTATATGGACCCATTTCTCGGATAAAATTATATAAAGACTCATGTTAAATTACATATGACTATATAAAGCCCCATATAATTTTTTTTTAATCGGGTAGTGTTATTTTTAAAAATTGGTACATATTAAATTTTGATCTATTTTATTTTTTTGATTATACTCATATTATTTTGAAAAATATTTTTTATGATCACATAATTAACTAGTAGCATACAGTGTACGAACATCGAATCCAAGTTAAATTTTTGTATGTAATTTTGTGATGAATTTTCTGTTTACATCCATTAAGTTCACGCTTTTAGTGAAATGCCAAGACAGAATAACTCCACTAGCACTGGCGTGACGTGTCTTTATATATTCATCGAAGAATAGTCTTAAGGGTGTACTCCTTTATTTTCATAATTCCAAGAATCCAATTCTGATTGCGTATGGACTGAACATGACGAAAAGGTATGATTCAATGAAATGTTTATTGAATGCAGTAAAATATGAAGAGCAAAAGTGGTGGGTCTGTTGTGACTTAAAAGTAGTGTATGAAGGCTGGATACGCTAAATATGGATGTTTTTATGCAAATTGGATAGCAGATAGAAAGGCAATCAACATTCCAAGAAATATTAGGCGAGTAGAATATCATTCACACATCGCTGATACAAATTGAATTACATATAAAACTTGGTGTGGCAAAAAATTTTGCGAAATGTTTGGACACAAATGGATCGGCATTCCATTTCCAAAACTTAGCGAAGCAAAGATAAAATAAGGTATGGATGCTTCAAGCTTTATTTTTGTCAGTAGTTTCATACAAAATAAATTTAAAAAAATCATATTAAAAAGCTCATGATAAGCATTTAGTTTGACCAACTATTCTCACTAATTGAGTTGCTTCAGAAAAAAGCATAAAATCAGTTATTGAAAATGTCCGCGAAAATGCATCTCCAACTTGTTAACTGCTTTGAAAAACTAGGTGTTTATAGGTCTACAAAAATGTATGGTAATAAAAATATCGATACCAGAGATTCAATACTCTCTATCTGCAAAAATACAATTGTTCAGGGGAGCAATAAAACTAATTCACTTGCTCATAAGATTTTTTTGAATCAATCTGTCTTTTAGAATATTATTTAAAAATGGCAACTTATTCCTATATATACTTATTTTGAAATTATTTGCGTTATTTACGTCGCTAATGCAGATATAGAGTTCTGAAATAAAATTTTAATATAATTTTATGATAATACTAGCAGATATGTAGTTTTGATAAATATAAAAAATATGTATTATTAGGAACAAATGACCGTGTAAATCTATCTATACTTTTTATGGAAAACATTATTATGTGACTTCAAAGATCAACGAACACAGAATTGTTAATCAGGGATGGAAAAGGCTGCCTCGTTCGGTTTATTGAAATTAATAATCCAAGAACTTTTATCCATATCTTATTTCAAAAATTAATGGTTAATTTGTAAAAAAAAATTTACAAAAACGAAAAGTTTCTTAATTCATTTCCTGCGGCACACTCCGCCATTAATTTGAATTTTTTCATTCTTGCCCAAAGTTTGGTGGTTAGTTTGAAAAAAAAATGCGAAAAAAATTTTACGAAAAGGAAAATTTTACACCGATAATATTCGGTTGCAGAATGTCAATAGTTGATTAGCACTTCTAAGTCATTTTCTGACCTTTTTGCATTCTGCCGTTAATTAGTAATTTTTTAAGTGCGATTTTTTAAAATTTAAAATAAACTAGGGACTATAATACCCATTTCACATAATAACATTTGGTGGTTGATAGCAAAAAAATATCGCGAAAAAAAAATTGCAAAAAGGAAATTTTTTTAATTAATATATTTCTTAAAAGAATGTAAATCGCTGAGTTTTTAAATTAAATTTTTGTACCATAAAGTCTTTTTTCGCGTTCCGCTATTATTTTGCAAATTTTTAAGTGCGGTTCTTTTAAATTTATAATCTAGGGACTATAATACACATCTCATAAAACAAAGTTTGGTGGTTAGTTGAAAAAAAAAGAAAAAATTGCGAAAAATAAAATTTGCAAAAAGCTAAATTTTTTGCATCAATATATTTGTTTGCAGAATGTAAATCGATGATTAATTTTTTTAATTCATTTTTTGTACCATAAAGCCTTTTTTCGCCCTTTTCCGGGATTATTTTGCAATTTTTTAAGTGTGGTTTTTTAAAATTTATAATCTTGGGAATATGATACCAACTTCCACACCATAGTTTGGTTCTTAGTTTGCAAAAAAATTGCGAAAATATTTTGCAAAAAAGAAAATTTTTGCATCATTATATTCGTTTGCAGAATGTTAATCGCCGATTGAGTTTTTAAATTATTTTTTTCTACCATAAAGGCTTTTTAGCGTTCCGCTATTATTTTGCAATTTTTTAAGTGCGGTTTTTTAAAATTTATAATCTATGGACTATAATGCACATCTCCTAAAATAAAGTTTGGTGGTTAGTTGCAAAAAAAAAACTTTGCGAAAAAATATATTCTCAAAAAAGTTTTAACCTTATAGAATTCAAATAATTTAAATTTATATGCAGATATAGACTTCTGTATTTGAAAATAAATTTGTTTGTAGATATGGGAAAATGTAAAATGATCAAAAAAGTGGTAAAGAATGGATATTTTGCTTCCAAATTGATATCATAGATGGATATAATAGCAACAATGATTTTGCCATCAAAAACTCATTTTGGCCAAAATTGCAGATATAGAGTATTGAATATAGGGTATCGATATGCTTTCTAAAATAGCCAAAAATTTTCCTCATACAAACTAACCCCCTAAAGTTCAGGTTTCTGGGGCATTTGATAGCCCATTCTGAATAAATATGAAATTAAACAAACCCTTAAACAGATTTTAAATTTTGACTTATTTCTGGCATTGAAGTTAAATTTTAAACGTCCCGGGTGAAAATGATCATATTTGCTCATATATTGCCATATATCGGTGTATGAATGATCATATATGAATGATATATGAACATATCTGACATATGTGGCAGCATATGTGGATAAATGCATCTAAAGTAAAAGTTGATATATGGAAATGTATGACACCATATATGGTAATATCTTGCATATATTACTCCATATATGCCATACATCTTCATATATGAATTCATGTATTATTACATATATGATAATATATGTCACGTACGTCCATATCAGAGAACGGTTTGAGTACATACGTTTTTATTGTGCAGTCATACCCAGAGACTATTAATTATAGAGATAGGAAATCAAAACTTACACTACTCACCGGTAGGGGGCGCTGAAATTTAGTATCACCTGAGCAACTATTTAGTATTGCTTTAATATCAGCTGAGCCTATATTTAAAAACTCAAAAATTGCTGAAAACTGCGCAAAATAAGAAAAAATCAAGCGCAAAATATATTTAAATAATAAAATTTGAGAATTCCTTTTTTTTTGTTGCTTTTTTGTTTGTTATTATTTCAATTTAAATAAAAACAGAAAATTGTCAATTTTTTTAACAAAGTGCCATCTAGTGATAACGATGTCGTTATAACTTTTGTTTTTGGTGATGCCATACCCCTGGTCATACCACTCATTGCTTTTGCCATGTATTCATGCAACAACAGTTACTAATGCTATTGCTGTTATATACTTTCCCTAGTAAATATGATTTTTATATAATCAGATATGATTTTTATACAATCATTTATGATTTTATACAATTATAACTTGTCGAGTATTGTGAAACAAATAACTTTATATGATTATATCAAAAGATATTTAATTATATAAAATTATATTAACCAGATCCACCATTTTCCGGATCAAATTATGTATGGGTTAATATAATTATATAAAAAATATATTATTTGATCCGAAAAATGGTGGATCTGGTTAATATAATTTTATATAATTTAATATCTTTTGATATAATCATATAAAAATATATGTTTCACAATACTCGACAAGTTATAATTGTATAAAATCATAAATGATTGTATAAAAATCATATATGAATATATAAAAATCATTTTTACTAGGGTTCAATGTTTTTGATGATTGGTTTTTATGCATTATTTTTATAATGCCACTACATGTCAAGCAACGAAATGAAGAGATGACGCATTAAAAAAATAAAATCAATCACAACATTCATTTAGTATTCGTTGACTTGTTGAAGTATTTTGAAAAATGTAGTGTGAAGAAATTTCCATTTTTTTTATTTAAATATGAAATATGTATATATTAACTCATTTTGTTAATGTTTAAGTGAAAAAAATAAACACCAAAAATATACTAAAATATTTGACAGAAAAAAATTTTCAATTTTTATACAACCAACATTGAGACCATTCGTAACAATCGGTTTGTATTCATACCAATCATTTTATATTCGTTGCTTTTGTGAGTGTTAGGTAAGATCAACAGAAGACATGCAGTGCAATGCATGGCTTTCGTCATACTCACTTTTTTCATTTGTGTCTGTATTGCTTTACTGAAATGATGTGTATTGACAACAATATGCACATTATTTGTGATTGCATTCAAAAGCATAAAATAAGGCACTCAAACCGTTCTTTGGTCCATATATGGCGTCATATAAATTTTTATTTTTTATCCATATTCTACTCAATTTAAATCCGCATGAATTTTTATGCGGAAATTGGTATGAATGTATAAATTAATGATATTTACATGGATTTTCGAATGAATTGGACTTTACGTCTGTGCAATAAATAAATTATGATCACCAAATTGAAATTCGTTTAAAAGCAATTTGAAAAATTTGAATTCAGAACATTTTCGTTTTGTTTATAAAGAGCATGTTATTTCATGGAGTGCCACACAATTAAACTAGTTCCCATTTTGAGATGAGGAGTATTTTAAATTAATGTCTTGTTCAGACATATTCCTTCCAGAAGAAAAGATAAAGTCTTATAATTCATTCATTGAAAACATAGTCGGGAAGTATTCAGTACCTCAGTTCTTAAGTACTAGTAAAGTACAAGTACTTAGTAATTGTACTTAAAAAAAAATAAGTATAAGTACTTTCACTTAAGTACAATTACTTGGTTAATTGCTTGGTACTTTCCAACAGGTACTTGCTAAGTTCTATGGTCCGTGCCAACTCCTATGGTACTTGCTAAGTACTATGGTACTTGATAAGTACTTTTGGTACTTGTTAAGTATTATGGTACTTGCTAAGTACCACGGGTACTTGCTAAGTACTTTTGAGTGCATTTTTCAATCTGTTTTCCCCTTTTATTTTTTTAAAATCAATTTATTTGAAAACTTTAATACTTTGCTACAAACTAAATTAAATGGACCGCGCATTTGCAATATTTTATTTATTTTTTTAAAAACAGTCACCTTATTTTTTAACATAAAATGCTTAATTTTTAAAAATGCTACATAATTTGCATATCTTAGGAGCCCCATATCTTTTAGACTTCTTATTGTATCTCAGTAATTTGAATGGTATATGAATGGTACTTTTATCCTTATTTAAAAACAATTTTTTAGAAAAACATTTTTAATTGGCAATTGCAACTTTAAATGCAACTGCAGTTTTAGAATGAAATTTCCAGTTCTATTATCACCTTAAATCAAATTTTGAAAACATTTTTATTGAAAAACCCAACATTTTTATTATATATTTTTATCCTCCAATTTGTTTTACAAAACTGCAGTCACACTTAAAGTGCAGTTCCGAATTCAAAATGTTTTTCGAGGAAATCATTTTGAAGTAAGCACAAAAGTACTAGTAGTACACCTTTAAATTACTGAGATACAATAATCGTATAAAAGATTTGGCGGTATAAAGTTACACAAATTTCCCCGTAGATTTTGTAGATTATGAATTTCAAACACAGTACCTACTCCAAAAATTGCAAATTAATGGCAGGTCGCGAAAAAAGGCTAAATGGAACAAAAAATTAATTAAAAATAATAATTAGCGATTATCATCTGCAAACAAATATACTGATGTAAGAATTTTCCTTTTTACAAATTTTTTCCCGCGACTTTTTTCGCGTTTTTTTTTATTATTTAGTCGCCGAACTTTGTTTTATGAATTGGGTATCATAGTCCATAGATTATAAAAAAATCGCGAAATAAAATCGCACTAAAAAATTTTAAAAATAATATCGGAACGAGCAAAAAGATTTTATGGTACAAAAATTTAACTAAAAATCTTAATCAGCGATATCCATTCTGCAAACAAATATACTGATATAATAATTTTCCTTTTTGAACATTTTTTTTCCGCGACTTTATTTCGCAATTTTTTTTCAACTAACCACTGAACTTTATTCTATGAATTGGTTACTATAGTCCCTAGATTATGATTTTAAATAACCACACATAAAAAATTAAAAATAATCGCGAACGCGAAAAAAGGCTTTATGGCACAAAAAATTAATTAAAAAACTTAATCAGCGATTTTCGTTCTGCAAACAAATATACTGATGTGAAAATTTTCTTTTTTGGTAATTTTTTCCCCCACCTTTTTTGCGATTTTTTTTTTGCAACTACCCAGCAAAATCTCTGTAATGGGTGCTCATTACTAATATCTAAATTATAAGCAGTAGAATTAGGGTCTACTGCTTATAATTCGATGTCAAAACTCATTATTTTTGTTCGACAAGGTCGTTTTTGTAAGTAGTTGTCCATATTCGCTGCATGAAAAACGCACAAAATTTGTGCACCCACTTACCCGCTACATTATAAAAGAATATAAAATAAGTAGTTACCAAAATAAGTAGTTTTTCGTGTGCTTATACGCAGTTAAAAAATAAGTGGTTACAAGTTGTTAAATTATACGACTTATTTATATGCTAGTGGTTAAAAAATAAGTAGTTATCAAATTCACATTATCTTTATAAGTAAATAAGTAGTCGCGCGAAAGCTAGACTGCTTATAAAAACGGCTTCGTCTAACAAAAATAACTAGTACTGACGCCGAATTATAAGTAGTAAAAAATTTTAGTTTCATTATATAACCACTTATTTGGTAATGAAAGATTTTGCTGGGTAGATTATAAATTTTAAAAAACCGCACTTAATAAATTGCAAAATAATCGCGGAACGCGAATAAAGATTTTATGGTACAAAAATTTAACTAAAAATCTTCATCAGCGATTTCCATTCTGCAAAAAAATATACTGATGTAATAATTTTCCTTTTTGCAAATTTTTTTTCTGCGACTTTATTTCGCGATTTTTTTGCAACTAGCCGCCGAACTTTGTTCTATACTTTGGATATTATAGTCTCTAGATTGTGATTTTAAAGAACCACACTAAGAAATTGCAAAATAATGGTACAAAAACTGAATTAAAAAACCTAATCAGCGATTAACATTCTGCAAACAAATATATTGATGTAAGAAAATTCCTTTTTGCAATTTTTTTTCACGATTTTTTTTTAACTAGCCACTAAACTTTGTTGTTAGAAAAAAAAATAAAAAATTCCAAAATAATAGTGGGACGCGAAAAAAGACTATGGTAGAACAATTTAATTAAAACACTTAATCAGCGATTTACATTCTGCAAACAAATATATTGATGTAAGAATTTTCCTTTTTGGATTTTTTTCTCGGTTTTTTTTTAACTAGCTCCCAAACTTTGTTGTATGAAACGGGTATTATAGTCACTAGAATATAAATTTTAAGAAACCGCACTTAAAAAACTCCAAAATAATGGTGGGCTTAAATCTTAAGTATCGCTTTTAGAGCTTTTTTTTTTGGTTGCCCTAGTTATTAGAAACGATGTGAAAAAGACAAAATTATTTTTTTTTTCGATTTGTTTCTATATGCGTAAACTTTGACCTCAAATATGCCCGGCTTAAAAATAATCGATTTTTTTCAAGTTTGCATAACATTAGTTTTAGATTAAGTTTAGCTATATTTCACCCGGGCTTATACGAAAACTAAAAGTTAAACTTCTAATGTCACTGCACTGTACATTAGGGTGACATTCGTTTTATTGATGAAAAAAATGGAGACCCTCTAGAAATGTTTTTTTTTGGGTAAAAAATACATCATGAAAAAAATTAAGTTGATAGTGTAACGGGAACACGTGCCGCATCGGCCCTGAAGTTTGGACTATGATCTACAAGGGGGAAAATTACTTTTTTGATTTTTTTCAAAATACTGGCTCTCAAATATCTGTATTTCTGAAAAATGTCAATGGAATAGTAATGTGGACTGAATTACCTTTCTAACAATGAATAAAAGTCGAAAATCGGTTATAAATTATTTAAGTAATTGCAATTAACCCAAACCATTGTAGCGTTAAAATGAGATAAATTATGAAAATGGTAAAAAAATAAAATATATTTCTTCAAAAACTTACTATGATATACTCTAGTTTCATTTCCAAGATCTAAAAATATTCAGATATAATTTTTGTGTGCCTTAGATTAGGTTTACTTAGTCCCAGATATGACCAAAAATGGAATCTTTTTTTATAAATTTGCAAAACTCTAATTTTGAGTTTTTTAAAATAATATAAAACAAAAGTGGTCAACGAATATAGTTTTTTTAAATACATCTCAGAGAATAATTCTACTGAAAATTAGACATATCCCTGTTTTAACTTAGCAGTGACGTTGTTTTTTGAAAATTTTAGAGAAAATTGTATTTTGGCCAATAATTTTGATAATTTTTATGTTTTTAGCCACCTGTAGCAAAATAACTTCCGATTTTTTTTAGTTCTGATACAAGAGATTGTTTTCCGAAAAGTTTGTAAAACTTCAACAACGTTAACCCTTTCTTTACCAAGGTCAAATGTGAAATTTTTAAAAATTTTCGATACCTCCTGAAAGTATATAAAAACATTGTGGCGTTTCTTGCGGAATTTGGTAAAAATTGTCCAAAAACTCTGCTAACACCAAATTTTATATCTAGTACATAATAAAAAAAATAGAAACTAACCCTTATAGGAACATGGCGTCAAAATGACGCCAAATTTTGAAAATGTATAAAAGTGCCATTTAACATGAAAATCGACATAAAAACTTTAGTTAAGCATTTTCTAAAAAAAATAATCAAAATTAACCTGTTTGTGAGCATGGTGTCAAAATGACCCATTTTTTATGTTAAGCAATTCCGGTTGGCTGAAAAAACTTTTTTACGTTTTAAAAAGTTGGGGTCATTTGGGCCCCATGTGCCAATAAGGGTTAATTTCTAATTTTTTATTACTATGTATAAAATTTATTGTTAACAGGGTTTTTTGGAGAATTTCCACCAAATTCCGCAAGAAAAACACAATGTTTTGATATACTTTCAGGAAAAATCGGAAATTTTCAGAAATTTCACCTTTGACCTTGGGTAAATAAAGGGTTAACGTTGTTGAAGTTTTACAAAATTTTAAGAAAACAATCTCTTGTATCAAAATAAAAAAAAATCGGAAGTGCTTTCGTCACAGCTAGCTAAAAGCAAAAAATGTATGCTATTATCTAAATTATTGACCAAAATCACAGTTTTCTCTAAAAATTTTCAAATTTAAAACCCCGTCACTGCACTGTGGGCTAGGATCGCCTTTTTTGGCCAAAAGTACAATTCAGGTAAAGGGAAAATATGTTTATATATTCAAAATCTAGGATTGTTGAATATTTTGTGAGTGAAATATTGTATCATTGCGGTTAGTCGTTGTTAGTTGGCGAGAGTTCAAAGTAAACGTTTTTTAATTGACATTTTTTATTTTATAATGATACAATTAAAAAATTATAAATAAACAATAGCTGCGTTTTCGACTTAACTGTATCCGTTAACTCATAAAAAAACTCAAAGTGCATAAAAACGCGTTTAAGATAAAAGCTAACACATGACTTTTAGTATGCACGTTAAATTTCAACACGGATAATTATCAACGTTGAAAACTCAACGTTTATACATTTTCACATCTAACGTAACTTATACGCGTTACTTCCTAAAAACTTTTGCTAACATACGTTCGATTATAACGGACAAATTATAAACATAACCTGTTTAAAATTTTTTTACACTACAATCGGTTTAATGCAGATTTGCTTTAAATACTTAACGTTGATAGGCATGAGAAAAAATACAGCTAATAATTTGTTCCAAAAACAATCTCAAATTATAAAACTGAAACTAGTTCTATAAAAAAATAGAAACCTGTTAAGTATTTACGAAAAAAGTAACAAAATTATTAATTTTACCTTAAAAATATGGGTTTTTTTGAAAATCCTAAATTTTCCCAAATGTTCCAAGAGATATTAGAAAAACTTGAATGCCAATGTGTTCCATAAGATGTCTTCTACCTAGGTTTTTGCGACCATTTGCGACCGTTCATAAACTTTCGAGATTTTGTCCTTTAACTGAAAAAGTACCTTCAGATCTCGCTGATTTCCAGCATTCCAGAGTTTTAGTAAAAACTAAAAAATAGCACTAAAAATTACCTTTAATGAAGGTTACCCTAAAGTTCAGGTTTGTGAGACATTTGAGTGCCAATTCTGAATAAGTACGAAATTAACCCTTAAACACATTTTAAGTTTTGACTTATTTCTGGCATTGACGTTAAATTTGCAACTTTGATGTCTTCAGAGACTTATAGCACAATTTCAGGACAAATATTTTTGAGGAACATTTTAACCCTTTAACTCCTCAACTAATGGGACTTTTTTGACACTTTTTAAAAACGGCGAAAAACTACCCTTCACTCTAAAAAATGTTTGTAAATTTACTACTATAAAATGGGTAAAATTTTGTTTAATTTTACGAAAATTTGGTAAATCTAAACAAAAAATGCGTAAACTTTTTTCATACACACTTCCATATACAATAATACACACACAAAGTATTTTTAGACATTATGTGTTTATAAATAAACACATTGTGCCTAAAATTACTATTGTTTTGTTAAATAAAATTTTTACGCACAAAGTTGGTAAATATACTATCCTGTAATAGTAATAAATACTCTGACATTTCAAATTGGAAAAAATTGAAAAAAAATTATAAATAATAAAAAGAAAAAGTTAAAACGGATTATTTTTTGTGAATTACAACATTTCCACAAACACATTAGAGTCTGAAAATAGCAACATAAGCATGAAATTGTTTTTGGTAATTATTGTCAGTGTTGCCAAAACTTAATTAGGAAAAAATGCTAGATTTTTTGCATAAAAATGCTAAAAAATGCTAAAAGCTAAAAAAATATGCTAGAAAAAATATGCTAAAAAAATTTTATGAAAAAATGTTTCAATTTGTTTAAAAAAAAAACTATTTTAGTGACTTTTTACAATTATACTGAAAATAAGTCGTCTCTAATTATGAATTAAGTTCATTTTATTAACTAAAATTATATAAAAGATAAATTAAAAACAGCTCAAAAGTTAATTCTTGTAAAAAAAGTTCAAAAATCCTTTAAAATAAATTTATTATTATTTGATTTTTCAACTGTGTCACTGAAAATATGTTATCTCAAAAAGTTAAAGACGGATAAACAAAAGTACCCCAAAATGTTTTATTTCTAAAATAGGTGGTAATTCTGCCTTAATTTATCTACTCCAAATTAATTTTATTGTTTTTAATGCACGCTGTGTTTACCGTTTTCAAATTTCTGCATCTTTGGGCTTCCCTGCTTGAAAATCTTTAAAAAAAAAATAATTTTCGCGATCAGAGTTAATACTTTTTGTGGTGTTGGTTTACGTTGTAAGATTTTTGGTATGATTAAATGTAAAAGTCTACAGGTGTTACAGTAAAAAAAATCAAAATTCATTGAAATTCTTAGAAGATAGGAAAACGCTATTTATCACAATCGCTATCTGCATTACCCTCTCTGACCCAAACCTAAAAAAAAATCATTAAAAATTGCAAAGATTAAAAACGAAACTTTAAATTTAAAACTTTAATATTAAAGTACCATAAAGCAATATTTTTTATACTTTTGGGATCATTTTTGAATTTCATTCAATCCAACTCTGTTAAATACAATTTTTCGCTATTTTTTCCCCAGAAACAAAATCCATAAAAAAAAATTCGGGAAAAAAATTTACAGCTTATCTTAATGTTGTACATATTTAATCAAATTTGATAAATTTATAAATAAAAATGATCCCAGAAGTATAAAAATAAAATTTTTTTTGGTACCCGTCAAAATTTTTAATTGCGAATATCGCGAATACGGGCGCTAACTTTGAAAAACTGCTATCACCATTGAATTCAGCGTACTCGAATTAGCTTTAGCAGTAGGGTTCCCAGCTTGTTAAAATTTGCGACTACACAGTGTAATAAATGTGTAGGGTAGAGGGGGGATCCTACGCCAGTGGGGCACATACACTAATCCCATTTTTCTCCGATGTTAAGGGAGATAAAAAATTGGAAAAAATATATTTTGTGCATTTTTCAATTACCTTTCCTTGACAACCCCTTTGACGAATTTATATCACATGTGGTCGCTGACAGACGTGTTTTTGTGTTTTTTGGGGGTGCCAAAAAAATAATTGAAAGCAACTACATTTTGCAATAACTTCCTCAAATTGTGTGATACAAAAATAATTTATCATTATGTTAGACCTATGATCCTAAGCTTTCAGAAAATAATAATTTGATTTTAATAAATGCTTGAAAAGTGTGAAAAAATATTAATTTTATATTAGTGCCTGTCTCTGGGGCACAATCACCAGATGTCCCCTGGAGCTACGAAGAGTTGGTGCATCTCTGCCTAAAATGCTCTATAAGACTTTTTTATATGTTTAATAGTAAATTAGTAGAATCGTGTTCATTCTTAAATTTATATTAATCATTCAGTTTTTTGTAATTTTGAAGAATCATTATATTATAATTTTAAATTATTTTTTTTAATGTAGTGGAGAGTTATTGATTAAAAAGAATCATATATCTTAAAGAACTTATTCTAAATTATTTATTTCAGTCATTAAAACATTGACTTTGCCGTATTAACAATATTTTTTTGTTGAAATTGTATCTAGCTCTTTTGGCGAATATCCCCCAGCTTTGGGGCAGTTACGCCGATTTGGGTTACTTTGAAAATCATTAAAAAATAATAGAAAATATGCAAATAATTAGAATAAAAATCATAGAAATTAAAGCCAAGATATGTAGATATTCAATTTACAAGTAACTTTTGAAAAATAATTAGGGGTTAAGAAATGACAGTGCTTTGAAAAAAAAGTGGCGAAGGATCCCCCCTCTACCCTACGTATAAAAATAGTTCCCAGTACCCTGCAAACATTTGGAAGATATCTTCCAAGAAGATAATAAAGCGATATCTTCTATTTTTCATTTGAACGACAATAATCAAGTAGTATTTTGAAATAGTCTTCCTTTTATCATTTGGAAGATATTTGGAAAAACCAAATCAAAAATTGTGTTTTTTGTCATAATTTTTTTATTATAATATTGCGGCAATATCACCTTTCTATCATCTGGAAGATAAACACAATTCGTTTAAAGTTTTTGAAAATGTTGTAAAAAATAATAAAAAATTTGTACAAAACACAATTATAAGAAATATGGGAAACAATCTTCCGCAATAAGAATGTGATTATTGCCGCAATAAAGTTTTTCTTCCAGGCAATACGATTGCGAAACATTTTCGTATTGTAATGTTTGCAGGGTACTTACTCTTAAAGCAAAAAAAATATTTCTTTTTCATATTACATTTAAACTTAAATTCTAAAATAAGAGATAATTATTCAAAAACGAGGTTTAGAATAAAGATTATTCATGAGGGTTAGAATAAACTGTGATTTTGAAACTGATAATAGTGATTTTTTAATGCTTATATATCAATAAAAATAATAAAATTTGGTGTTAGTTTAACTATATAATGTAGAGAATATAATAAATAACACAAAGAAAACGTAAAATTTAATTAAAATAGTTTAAAAAAATAAAAATAATTAATTAAAAGCACCACTTTTAACATGTTATTACAAAACTATAATAATCCCAGTTCAGTTGTGAAACGAGAACCGTGGAAAAAGGTTGATTTAATACTGTTTGTTGCGTTTTTCTACCGGAAGCAACATCAATAATATTTTTATAGCAAAAATTCAAATTAATGTAGAATATTCTAAAAAAAACAGAAAATAAAATTTTAAAAAATGCTAAAAATATGCTAAAATTTGTTGGAAAAATGCTAAAAAAAATGCCATATGCTAAATACATTTTTTTCATGCTAAATGAATTTAAAAAATGCTAAATCTAGCATTAAATATGCTAAATTGGCAACACTGATTATTGTTAACGCATGTGGTAACCTAAACCTCATTTCAAAATTGAAAACGCCGTAAGAGAGATACGGCCTATGCAGGAACAACTGGGTGCAATGACTCCTGCTCAATAAAATGCCTTCTTTGCAAAGGAAGCAGTTAACCAACAACCGTCAACAATAACGGGAGAAAACGCCGTAAGAGAGATACGGCCTACGCAAAACAACTGGGTGCAATGACTCCTGCTCAACAAAGGCAGTATTGATTGAGTACTGCATAACTTGCAAAGAAAGCATTTTGTTGAGCAGGAATCATTGCACCCAGTTGTTCCTGCGTAGGCCATATCTCTTTTAAGGCGTTTTCTCCCGTTATTGTTGACGGTTACTGCCTCCCTTTCAAAGAAGGCATTTTGTTGAGCAGGAGTCATTGCACCCATTCAATAGTTATAACAAATATTTATATGAATTTTATACAAATGCCTTAAGATCCCACAACGACTAATTTGGACATAAACGATTACGCGAGAATGACTCGGATATTACTATTAATAAAATACGTACTAAAAATGAATTTGTTATTTTATTTAAAAAATAGCACAACTGTTGTAAATGTATGCATTTTATGTGATTTTTACGCACTTTCCGTGGATTTTTGCGCATTTTTTGTGGATTTTTACTCATTTTATGCGTACATTTACACGTGAAACGTGCTTTTTTTACACACAAATTTAGTAAATTAACGCACTAACTTAAAAATTTCATTTAATTTTTACGCACTTTCAATGTAAAATTACAAATTATTTGTGCACCAACTTAAACACAATGTGCGTATTTTTTTTCAATTACGCACATAGAGTAAATTTACCCAATTTATAGTAGGAGTTCAGTTTCCTACTATAAGTTGGGTAAATTTCAACAGAATTTAATTAGAGTGTTTAATTGCAGAGTTAGATGGTTAAAATGTTCCACAAAAATGTCCCTCGTAGTGTTTTACAAGTTCGGTGAACAAATCCTGTACCTAAAAAGGAAGATTCATATGGTTTCCTATGCCGATTCACAATAAGCATTTTCAAAAGAGGGGAGCTTTTAACCCCCCAAAAACATTGGGCCAGATGAAAACTTTTAAAACGCCGATACACTTATATTTGTCTCTGGTCCCTCTGCCAGAATTAGTTGTCATCAGAACCTTTTTTTTGTACAGTGTAATTTATTTTCCAACACATAACAATTATAAATTTATGGCCGCCATTTTGGATCAGCCATGTTGAATTTTTAAAATTTGATTTCGGATTCTTAATCTGCTACCCAAAAACTTCCCCTGGTGGAAATAATAAGTAAATCAAGTGACATAAGAAATTTAATGAAAAAATTGTTTGTTTTCATATTGGATATGCCATTTTTAATTTAAAAATTTTAATTAAGTGTTTTAATCAGCGGATTCTAGACCAATATAGTCGACTATTTCAAGTCCAATATTTTAAAAACTAAATATTAATGGCCGCCATCTTGGATCCCCCATTTTGAATTTTATATTTCAGATTCGTGATCAGCAACAAATAAACCCCTCTTTGTGATATCTTTTCGTCTCATATACTCAATATTCTAGTTTTGGCCCAAATTCGAAGATGCTGGCCCACTGTGCACTGCTTAGTTAAAACAGGAATATATATTATTTTCAGTAAAATTATTTTCTAAATTGTATTTAAAAAAATTTTATGCGTTGATAATTTTTGTAAATTTAAAAAAAAACAAAAACAAATATTTTGCCATACCTGGTACAGGTTAGCATAATCCAAGAGAGACGAAAATTTATATCTGAATATTTATAGATCTTTGAAATGGAACTAGAATATGACATTGTAAGTTTTTTGGGAAAAATATTTTATTTTTTTACGATTTTCATAATTAATATACAATGGTCTGGGCTAACTGCTATTACTTAATTACCGATTTTGGATTTTTATGCATTGCTAGAAAGGTAATTCAGATATTTAAGAGCCAGTATTTAAAACAAAAACATAAAAATTATTTTTTCTATATGTAAATCATGATTCAAATTTCAGGGCTGATACGGCGCGTGTTCCCGTTATATGATCACCTTAATTTTATGCATGATGTATTTTTATACCCAAACAAAAATTTCTAGAGCGGGTACAGCCTTAAATCGGAAGTGGAAAAATAAGAACTACCCATACTATGTACAACCAGTGGGGGTCTTTTGAACTCTTTTTCGCTCAATCAATAGTGCGAGTTCGCTAATTATCAAGACATCTGTGAGCACTGTTGCCATAACGGCGATTTTCTCGTCAGATCTAGCGATTTTATTTCACCCCTAGCAGGAAGAATTGTCCTGTAGCTATTAGCCAAAAATCTAGCGATTTTTTATCAGCCATGATATAATTTTTAAAACTCGGTTTTATGTTAAAAAATATTACAAAATGCGCATTTTGATATTCCTTTATTATAAAACACAACTTTTTAAACGATTTTAGTAAAAAAAACTTTATAAAAAATACACAATTCGATAAAATATGTATACAGTTTTTCACCGTACAACGCCCTCTATTGAGTATTTCCAATACTAATATTAATTCAATTAAAATCGGAATTCATCATTTGAAGCTCAATCGTAAAATTTTTAATTATCTAAAACTTTATAACCCTTCTTATGAATATATTATATAAATTTTTGAGTAAAAAAATTCCTTTAAGTACAATTTATCAACAATCTATCGATAAAATCGCTAAATTTTGCACTATTTATAAATCTAGTGATTTTCTAGCGATTTTTGGGTCTGATCTAGCCATTTATTTTGAAAATTTGTTGGCAACACTGTCTGTGAGTAGCTTAGTTTCCCTTTGAAGTATATACTCTTCAATTGAGTGAACTTGTTATGTTGTATTTACTGCCACATGCCAGGCATTAACAGCCCCAGCAGGAGGTTTCGATTTTTGTTTTTTTAATCTTCAGTATATTCCAAACATACAAGCAACGTCCAAACAAACTATCAAAACATCAACATGTAAGTAAAATTTGTACGAATGCATGTTTTGTGTATTTGTGTTACACACTATTAGTAATTTTTGAAAATTGTTGTTGTTTCTAAATATCTTATTTAAATAAAAAAGCAAAAGGTATGTGTGTCAGTCACAAAATATTTCTTTAATGTCCCTGCAGTAGAATAAAAAATGTACATAACCATAATATTGTAATACAACAAATGCTCTGAAGATTGGGGCCCTCGGGATGTGTCCAATTGCCATAAACACATTTATTTAGCCTGGAAAAAGGTATACTATTTTATTGGTCATGGTTATAAATGTGAACAGTAGGGGTATAAATATTCTTTGAAAATACCCGACTTAAAATGTTTTAATGAGGGAAATCGAAGGAATTCGAATTAACCCTTTTCTTCACCAACCAGAGCCAACCTGGGAGTAGGTTAGGATAATCCAAGAGAAACAAAAATTTATATCCGAATATTTATAGATCTTATAAATGCAACTAGAGTATAGCATTGTAACTATTTGGCCCTATCGCCCATATGGGCTATATTTCCAATTTTTTCTTCTTTTATTATTTTATATAAAATTTTGACACAAGTCCATATAAAACCATTCGAATTTCAGATCCAAACATTAGTTGGCTTTTAACCAGACTGGTGTAGGGTATTATATAGTCGTCATGCTCGACTTTAACTTTTTTACTCGTTTTGTAATTAATTTATAATAATACCAAAAAATGTGGTACATGATATTGTGGTATATACAGTATAACTCGCTTAATACGAACTCGGATAAGACGAATTCTCGGTTAATACGATCTAATTTAGAAGTCCCGGAGTTTTGGCAACAATTTCAATATAAAAAACACGGGTTAATACGAACTCGCTTAAGACGAACACTCGGTTAAATCGAACTGTTTGTGATGGTCCCACAAACAAATTTATACATAATTTACCACTTTTAATATGAATTTTACAATATTCGACAATTTTTTCTATATTTTTTTTGTTTCCTGACAAATTTTAAACCAAACAACAGACATTTTTTGTTATTGTAAATATATTGCAAACAATATATTTAGGAAACCAAATGGAAAAATTGTAAAATTTTTAAAGTTGTTTCAAGGAAATTAATAGCCTAATTTCTTAAAACACTACACTTCACTTCACCTACTTTTTTCAAATCTTGTATTTCATAAAACACGGTGATGAACGCAGTGACTCCCGGCGCTGCTTACGTAGTTTTCAAACAAAACTGTATGAAAAACGGAATTTTGTAAATCACCCGAGCGTTATTTCAATCACTTGAACTGTCAAATTTATCACTTACATTTTTTAGGTGTTGAGTAAAAAATAATACATTTAAACACAAAAAACATTAAAATAACCACTAAAAATTGATATCTAACGATAAATAAATTAAATTAGTTAAACTATCTTGTCCGGTAGAATAAATGCATACATAACACTATTTAAGTTTTTTATAAGAACTTTATTTTTTTATTGTTAAAATTAATATATTTACACAAACACATAATTAAAATATACTTGCAAATCAAAATTTACCATTTATATTAAAATAATTCCATTTATAAATAAATTTTAAATTAAATTGATGTTATTACTTTTCTTGTTTACTTTTTATTTAATTTTTGAGGGTTACCAATATTAAATTGTTTGAATCCCTACAAAAAACGGTTACAATTTTTACATTTCTTTACAAAGATGGCTACTCTAAAATGTAGATATTTGGCAGTTCAAGTGATAACGTAAAAATCAATCACGAAGACGTAGTGATTTACAAAATACAATTTTTCAATCCCCGCGTTAGGTGAGGGAAGTGAAGTGTCGGTGATGTGATGAACGCAGGTGATTAATAAAATCAGGCCATAAATATTTTGTGGATAATTAGAAAATTTTAAATAAATTTTACTCCGGTTAATACAAACCTCGCTTACAACGAACTAATTAATCTAGTCCCCGGAGTCTTAAGCGAGTTTTACTGTACATGTATTAATTCACGAAAATCCATACCTATGACAATGTTTTTGGCTATAACTCAGAAAAGAATCGAGATACCACCTTAAATTTTTCACACAAATATAGAAGAGAGTTTAGGAATAATCATATATTTTTTTAATAATTTAAAAAAATGCGCATTTCGAGCAATGGGAATTTGAACTCAAGGCCCCAAGATATGACCTTTGACCCTTCCATGAAAAAAAATCGATATGCATAAAGTACATATTATTATTTACGTACATTCTTACCTAATAAATAATACCAAAACGAATTTTATACCTTGAATCGTTTTTAAGTTATTGTCAATTTTGTAATCATACTTTAGTCAAATTTTGCGGTTTTTTCCAATTTTCGTGACGTTATATTTCGGAAACCAAAAGAATTTTGGCTCTGAAATTTATGCTTTAATGAGCTGTTATCTTGTACGATAGTTGTGGTAAATTTCATTGAATACGGAGATGGTCAATCCGAAAATGCCACTTTTTTTGTGTTGAATTAAGATTAAGAATTAAGATTAAGACCCATATGTTATAATTATACCTAACGCAATAATACGAAAAGCGTTGTCTCATATAATCACTTGTAGCGGTACACAGTGGGCAAGCATCACCGAATTTTGGCGAAAACTAGAATATTGAGTATATCAGACTAAAAGATATCACAAAGGGAGATTTGGTTGTTACTGATCACGAATCTGAAATAGAAAATATAAAATTCAAACTGGCGGATCCAAAATGGCAGCCATTAATTTTTAGTTTTTAATATATTGGACTTAAAATAATCAATTATATAGGTCTAGGCTCCGCTGATTAAAAATTCAATACGGCGACAAACAATTTTTCATTAAATTTTTTATGTAGTCTGATTTACTTCAAATTTCCACCAGGGGAAGTTTTTGGGTAGCAGATTACGAATCTGGATCCAATATGGCGGCAATAATTTTAAAATTGTTATGTGTTACAATGTACAAAACAAAAAAGGTTCTGCTGACAAAATACCCCGCCAGCCGAACACAGTTATTCTGAATTACCTTTATTAACTAATTTCTAATATAGCAGATTAGTGCAATGGATTTAAGCTTCATATATAAAGTAATTTCACTTTTATTAGAAATTAATTTATGTCAACATGAGCAAATTTAGGATTACAAGATAGTTCTTCTCCTTTAATAGAACAATTAATTTTTTTTTCATGATCATGCCCTTCTAATTTTAGAATTCTGGCAGAGGGACCAAAGAAAAATATAAGTGTTTCGGAGTTTTAAAAGTTTTCGTCTGGCCCTATGTTTTTGGGGGGTTAAAATTTCCTCACTTTTGAAAATGTTTATTGTGAATCGGCATACGAAACCATGTGAATTTTCCATTTTAGGTATAGGATATGCAATTAAAAGGTCTTTTTTGGCCCTTTTTAAAAAGTGTCAAAAAATACCCTTAAGTTGAAGAGTTAGAGGTTAAAATGTTCTGCAAAAATATTTGTCATGAAATTCTACTATAAGTCTCTGAAGACATCAAAATTGAAAATTTAACTTCAATGCCAGAAATAAGTCAAAACTTAAAATGTGTTTAAGAGTTAATTTCGTATTTATTCAGAATTGGCACTCAAATATCTCACAAAACCTGGACTTTAGGAGGTTAGTCTGTGTCAGAAAACCAGTACCTTCATTTAAGGTAATTTTTAGTGCTATTTTTTTCAGTTTTTACTAAAACTCTGGAGTGCTGGAAATCAGCGAGATCTTTTTCAGTTAAAGGGCAAAATCGCGAAAGTTTATGAACGGTCGCAAAAACCTAGGTAGAAGACATCTAAGGGAACACATTGGCATTCAAGTTTTTCAAATATCTCTTGGAACATTTTGGAGCTTTTTTTTGAAAATTTAGAATTTTCAAAAAAGCCATATTTTTGAGGTAAAATTAATAATTTTGTTACTTTTTTCGTAATACTTAACAGGTTTCTATTTTTATTTTTTGATAACTAGTGTCAGTTTTGTAAGTTGAGATTGTTTTTAGAACAAATTATTGTTTATTTATGATTTTTTTACTGTATCATTATAAAATAAAAAAATTTCACAATATTTAAAACTTTACTTTGAACTCTCGCCACCTAACAACAAGTAACCACAATTATACAATATTTCACTCACAAAATATTCAATAATCCTAGATTTTGAATATACGAACATATTTTCTCTTTACCTGAATTGTACTTTTGGCCAAAAAAAACTGCGATCCTGGCCCACAGTGCGGTGTGTGGCTGAGTGAGTTAAGTGACAACTCCAGCAATCTGGGTTCGAATCCTGCCGATGGTTTTTTTTTTTATTAAATAACTTTTTTGTGCTATTTTGTAAATTTTATTAACATTTTAATAATTCCCAATATATCAAAGGATAAACTTTGATCTCAAAATATCCAATTCGATCTGCCAAAATTATAATATCCATTTGTATCTAATTGGATATAAATTAATCGCATGGGATATTTTTGGATCTATCAGGATCTTAACTTGATATAACTGAATATTATTGGATATCCCAATTTTGGGATCTATTTGGATCTAATTTAATCCAGTAATATATTTGAGGGATCTTATTGGATATTACTGGATACCCCAATTTTGAGATGAACTTGTATAAGATTAAATGTCTATCTATATCAAATGAGATATGACTACATATGCTAGATATAATGTTTTCTTCATCGGGTCACTAATTTCTTTTAAATCCCTGTGAGTGAGTGCTCTAATTCGTGAAGCAAACATTTCAAATTATGTATGTTTGGTATGATATCATTTCCATTATTACAAACATCGAATTTAGTCAACAAAGAAGGGTTATTATACTATATTCGTAAAAATTATTTTAAACCCAATAAGCAATTTTGTTGTAATTAAGTTTATATCAATTGTAATTCCACTAGTATTTTCGAATTTAAATCCCTGGTGTATACTTAATTTACTTTACTATTGCATAGCACACTTTAGCAATTTTGTTACTTGCATTCCTGGCGCAAATAACTGTGTATATGTGACAACGCATAGAGAAAGGGAGCTAATGGTAAAAAAATCAATTTTTTTTTTTTTGATGTGGACAACATCTGAGCATCGAATGAGACCGATCCCATGCCCTTTTTTTAACCTTAGGTCGCTTTCTATTTTGCGCGTCATATATATGTTTCAATTTGAGCCCTGTGTTGCAGCAGTATAATTCAGGTTTATACAACACAGTAAAACCGATTTTATTCAAGCCTTATTTTCAATCTTAAATCAAGTCAATTCAATGCAATTTCTTTTCAACAATAAAAGAAATTTGACATAAAGATTTTTTATATGGGTGATATCAAAAAATGTGATAAAAACCGTGTAACCACCGAATTTCTAATGAATGGATTACATTTGAGTTACATATTTCGATATATATCAGCGAATTGTCACCTGTTTTACAAAATTTATAACAATCTGACCAATTTTTGGTTAATACATAAAATTTGTGACCAATTTTATAGGCCAAATGTAAACTCCATAACAAGTAACTCATAAGGTTTTTTAATTTTAATAGCTTATATTTTAATAACCAATAAAGCTAAACACTAACTGTAAGAATTTTTATGAAGAGGAAAAGTGCCGTTTTTAACAAAAATTAATACATTTTGCAATTTTTTTCGTATATCTTAGCTATCACGACTTCAACTCTGTAACGATTTTTCGTCATAATTTTTGATAAAAATGCATATACAAGAATTTTGGAGTTATCTATTACACTGTGAGACAAATGGTAGGGGTCAGTGATCGGGAAGGGTTCAAACTACCGGGGAAAGTTATATCGGTAAAAAAGAAGTTATACGTGTCCCGGCGTTTCGCTGGGTCAACCCTAGGAATCGAGATATATCGATTTGACCTTTGGTGGTCTTTTTTTTACATAACTCGAGAACCACTAGTCCGATTTTACTCAAACAATTTTAAAAAAATTAAAAATTACAATTCCTTTAATCTGTTCATATAACGTTTTTCTATATACTCAAAAGTTTTGCCGGTAAAAATAAATGTATGAAGAAAAAAATATTTTTTTCCTAAAATATTAAAAAAAAGTAATAAACAAAAGGTGATTGATTTTTATGGTAGCGGTAACAAACATTTATTTTTACCGGCAAAACTGTTGAGTATATAGAAAAACGTTATATGAACAGATTAAAGAAATTGTAATTTTTAATTTTTTTAAAATTGTGTGAGCAAAATCGGACTAGTGGTTCTCGAGTTATGTCAAAAAAAAAAGATATATCTCGATTCCTAGGGGTGACCCAGCGAAACGCCGGGACACGTATTTTGACCGATATAACATTTCCCGTTGGTTTCATCCCATCCCGATTTTGACTGTCGCATAGTGTTATTTATATTGCGAAAAGTATAATGTTATTCATACTTAAATGATCGCTGGACTGTAAGTAATAATCCAGTATAACAGACTTGAAGCTTTTCTGCAGCATGTAACATTCTCGAGATGAAAAAGGATGTCTTCAATAAGATTTGAAAAAATTTTGTACATTCCGTTCCTAATTTTTACACCAAACTATTTAACGAGTAAGAAAAACAATGTCATATTTGGATTCACCTTGTAAGCATCATGCGATTTAGTTTCGGAAAAAAAATTCTGACAAAGCGTTTCTGAAAGAAAACGAAAAAAGTAACCAAATGTAAACTCCGTAACTGTAAACTCCGTAACCACAATTGTTTGCATCAGATTTCATTCAAATAAATGTATATAAATGTTTAAAATATTTTAAAATCACCATAAACAGAGGTGATTCAACTAATATTTATGCGTCAAAAGACGATTCAACTAATAATTTTGCGTCAAATAAAAAAAAGTTATCAGTTCTTTACCCTAAGCTGCTGGAGCGAAAAACGATTGATTTTGCATTTCATTGGTTTTGAATCGATATTTCGAGTCATTAGTGACATTAGTTTGACAAATTAAATTTGTTTCACACAATTTAAGAATTTTTTGATCGTGAAATGTTATGTTTTTAATATATTATTTTGTAACTGCGCAACCGCTGTTTGGATTTTAAAAAATTTTATATTTTTGAAAAGCATTTAAAAGGACCAAAAATACAAAATTAAAAAAAAATAAAAATTTTTTCGCGGAATGAATTGTATTTTTATTCGCGAAACCGCCAATTTGATAAACACAAATTATATATCGCTGGATAGCAAGTTGAAAACCCAATTACGAAAAACTAATAAATTGAAGAAAATTCGTACGCAATTTTTTTTGTTATATCTTTTGCTTGCAGAAATGTAAACTCCGTTACAACAAAAAAAATTAAAATTGTGCAAAAAAAGTTATTGCGACAACTTGTAGAAGAAATGTTTTGCAATTAGGTTTACAATGACTAAACTTACTGATTCCATTAAGAAAAAACCAAAATATATACAATTTTTGCTTCTCACAAATTTGGTCCAAAAATTTATCACATTTTTTGATTTCACCCATATATGTACATATTCAAATTATGTAGTTTGTGCTTCTTTTTCCAGACTCCCTTCTGCAAATATACAAGGGACAGTAACGAAAAAAAAATATATTTTAAATTTAAAGCTGAATTCAGGAAATTTTTGAGCACTTAAATTTTTAGTTTTCCAATGTTTATTGGGAATGGATAAAGGATCGAATGTAGATGGATAGATGATTGTTTGTTCAACACGCGCATTTGACAAAATTGTATAAATTGGATTTAAAATGAGCTTGTCATTACACTTGAAGTCACCAGTATTTGTTCTCTCAATGCCAGACAGTGGTGCTAGAATTTTACAAGCATTTTTTAAGGTAGGTAAATATAAATAGTTACACCAACCCAATCAAATAAACAGCAACCTTACCTCCATCAATCGATTCATTCAACCAAACGACCAAAACATTTGTATAAAATCCCCCCAATTCGTTTGAAAATGAAATGGAAAAAAGGCATCATTTTATGATTTATGACACTTTGTCATTTAACATTGTTAAACTCGAGTGGTGTTTGTGTTTTGCGTCTCTTTCGGTTTTCGATTTTATTTTATGCGCCAATTAAGCTTTAAAATAAACTGATTACAAGTGAAGAAAAATTGTATGTGTCATATATGTGTTTAGGAGATAGTTGTTTTTGTATTTAATTCACATAAAATTTGTTGTAGTACAAGATCTTTTTTCTAACTAAAGTTTTAACCATGGATGGTAACCGAAACGATGCGGTTATCGGTAAGGGTAGCGCTATTTGAGATTATTTCGGTAACGGTATTTTAAGGGTAACGCTATTTCATTTATTTCGGTATTGGTATTTTAAGGGTAACGGCTTTTTAGTTATTTAGGTAACGGTATTTTAAGGTTAACGGTTTTTTGATTATTTCGGTAACGGTATTTTAAGGATAACGGTACTCAGTTATTTCGATGCATCCCGCATTTTTTTTACAAAAAAACAACTAGATTAAAAACAGAACCAATTTACCAACTTAAAGTACGAAAAAAAATTAATAACCACATGCAATTACCAAAAGCAGAAAATTAAAAATAACGGTAACGGTATTTCAGGGATTTCGGCAACGGTATTTTAAGGGTATCGATATTTCATTTGTTTCGGTATCGGTATTTTAAGGATAACGGTATTTCAGTAATTTCAATAATGGTATTTTAAGGATAACGGTATTTCGATTATTTCGGTAACGGTATTTTAGGGATAACGGTAGTCAGTTGCATGGGTTTTGAATCGATAACGGTATTTTAGCGGTATTGCCTGCCAACCCCGGTTTTAACTATAAACAGCAAAGGCCAAGTAAAATGATTAAAGTCGTTCAGCCAGACCAAGAGATTCCCTAGTCACAACGAATGTATTAGGTATAAAAACCCAGACCAAGAGATGCCCTACTCATAGCGAATGGTCTAGGTATTGCATCATGGAATTTTGGCCAAAACTGGAATATTGAGTGTATGAGACTAAAAAGTATGACCAAAGGGCGGTTTAGAAGTTGCTGATTACGAATATTAAATAAAAGAATATAAAATTTAAAATTTAGTTTTTAATATATAAGATAATCAATTATATAGTTCTAGGTGCCACTGATTACAAATTTTGAGTAGTAGAATATATATGGGCAAATATACGGAACCGGGTGATTCCATGTAACTCGGGATTTAAACCATTTTATTAACAATATATAATATTTTTGATTATATCAGCATTTTCGAGTCAACGAATTTAATGAGGCGATCATCTTAAATTTTAATATTTATACTGCTAATGTGCTCTACTCAATTAAAAACTATCCTAATTTACCCTAATTTTGCTTGTAACTTTCAAGAGTATTTCAACTCTTTTGGTTATAACTTTTTCAACATAAAAGGAAATAGCCCAAAATCTTTGGTGGATAATAGTTATGATATTAGAAAATCTCTCACTTGTTGAAAAAAATAGGTGCCCTCAATTAGGAACAAATAGTAGTTCTTTAAAATCTGTAACTCTGTTTTTTGAATAAAGAGTAATTTCAGACATTTTTAATTTTTGCGCTTTCAGCCTCAATGCAATTGAAAATCTTTTGACATATAACTGACAAGTAAACAAAAAAATTGAGATCAAATTAATAAGTGTGCCCTCAAAAATAAAGAAAATATGACAATAATAATCTCTTCACCTCTATGCCTGAAAAGCTTAAAATTTGATATTTTTTGAAGGGCACATCCGTAGTTTGAGAAATAATAACTTGCAGTCCTGCGTGATCGGTATATACCCGTGATACTATTATTGTGTGTAAGTGCTAAATGGATCGTACTATTAGTTTGGTGTCCAGACTCATTTTAGGTTAAATTTTGTAGATTTTCATAGATTTTTGGAGCTAAAAGTGATGTAGAAACCAAACGGATAATCCGATCGTTTTAGCACTTCCACACAACAATATTAACTACGATATATATCATATAAGCCAGATTTCAGCCATTAATTCTTTTATCTGTGGATGTGCTAGTCAACTTAAAGTTGGATTTTTAGCGTATTGTACAGCGAAAATTGATGTAAAGCCTAAAAATAAAATCCGATCTGTTTAGCACTTTCACATAATACCAGCTATGATAAGATCTACTGTTCCATATGGACTCCATAATTATTCAAACTGTGGATGTGCCTTCAGTTTGAATTTCACCTTTTAGCGAATTTTGGAGAAAGATATGTTGTAGAGAATACAACATTCTTCCGATCCGTTTAGCACTTTCAGATAATAATAGTAATGAAGATATGTACCATTTAAGACATATTTGATCCCATAATTCTTTAAAACGTGGATGTGCCATTCAATTTTGTGATGCAGTTTTGAGGGAAATTTATATGAGCACAAGTCCAAACATAGACCGATTTAAACCAAAATCACTAGACTTCGTCCTTGGAAATATATAAATCGGTCTACAAAATTTTATCAAAAAATTTTATTATTTGCGACCTGCACGCTACAGGAGAGACAAGAATACATGGAGAGACAGACGGACGGACGGAAAAATTAAAACACAACATTACTTGTAATCAATAATGAAAATATAGCGCGACTATGCATTTTCGAATAAAATTACCGTGATGATTGAAAAATTTGTGTCATCTTTTTTCATTAAATCGAGGTAAAAGTGTGTAAAAACAACTCAAAAAAAGCCAAAAAAAAAGGTTTTTGGTAACTTTGACCTCAATTTGCTAAAAAACCAGATGTGCTGGAATAATTTGGAAACCACATTCGGACTCAGCACGGAAAGGTTACTTGAAAATGTGTGGTCGCATGCCCGAAAAATCCAAAAAATTTAAAATATTTATTAGCGAAAATGTGTGCGGTTTTTTGTTTATAACTTTTTCAGCACTCAAAAAAGTTTATTCATGCGTACAGATTACTTCTTTTTAATATATTTTAAATAAGTTAATCTATAAAAAAATTTGTGCCACTAATTTGAAATTTCTTATTTTTAAAATCTAAAATCGACCTGTTTCGTAGATTTTCCCATATATATTCCTCTAATACCCACTAGAGAATAGGGCACCTCGAGTAGAAGATTGCGAAACAGAAATCAAATTTTGAAAATTCAATATGGCGGATACCATACGGCGCACATAGTCGCGAGGGCAGCCAAAAATTAAAAATATCACCTTTCTAATTTTAAAAAAATTTTAATCTCATTTTGTAATGTACATTTCAATTAATAAAAATCGAAATAAATTTTTGAAAAAATTTTTTATAAAGAGTTATGATACTTTAAAGTTAATAGGTTTTAGTGACTATAAAATTATTGAAAAACTTCAAAAAAAATAGACAAATTTTAAAGTGCTACTGTGAAAAAAATATGTCGATAATACTATAATAATTTTCAATAAAATATTTATTTGTTAATTATTAAAAATGATAGAACTATTTTGTATACAATCGATACCTCATGTGTTATTTATCGTTATTCTGAATATAAGCATGACAAGAATAGTGATATATATCAAGAAGTTACAACTTCAGTGGACTATAAAAAAAGACCAAAACGAGTAAAAAGTTGGGCATGCCGACTATACAATACCCTACACCAGTCTGGGTAAAAGCCAACTAATGTTTGGATCCGAAATTCGAAAGGGTTAAAATAGGGCTTGTGTCAAAATTTTCTATAATGTGAGTCAGCACACCAAATTTCATTAAAATATCTTAATATTTGCGATCTGCAGTTTGTAACCAAGCCAATTTTGGGGGGACCCTTATATGGGAACTAGGTCTAAACATGCACCGATGTTCACCAAAATCAATAGGCTTCGTCCTTGGGCCAAAATAGGTCTGTGTACCAAATTTCGTCAAAATATCTTAATATTTGCGACCTGCAGCGTATAAACAATATAATTTTGGGGGGGGGGGGGGATCCTTATATGGGCACTAGGTCTAAACATGGACCGATGTTCACCAAAATCAATAGGCTTCGTCCTTGGGCCAACATAGGTCTGTGTACCAAATTTCATCAAAATATCTTAATATTTGCGACCTGCAGCGTATAAACAATATAATTTTGGTAGGACCCTTATATGGGCACTATAGGCTTCGTCCTTGGACCAACATAAGTCGGTGTACCAAGTTTCATCAAAATATCTTAATATTTGCGACCTGTAGAGTGCGCACAAGAATGCATGGACAGTAGGGTTTGGGATTTCCCGGACTTTTTTATTTCCCGGGAAACGGGAATGAAAAAATTAATTTCCCGGGATTCCCGGGAAATGTTTTTAAACAAAATTGTTAATGAAAACCACCTATATAAATAATTTTTGTTAAAAAAAAACGCTATTTCAGTACAAATGCAGTCTGTGTAGTGAGAATTCAAAGTAAATAATATCAGAATGTTGAACATTTGATTTCACATAAATTACTCTAAGCACTGCCAAATGAATTACATGATTCCAGCAGCAAGCACCCACTACTGGATTGTCGGAAACAAACCGTTTCATCACATTCGGCCCATTAGATATGGTGGCCACAATGTTATTTTCCAAATACAAATAAAACCATTCTAGCCTTATTTCTACAATTCTTCTTATTTCATCAGCATTACATCTTCCTGATATATAAACCAATCCCAGGTTATAAAATGAATTATTTCCGTTTATACATATGTTCAAATATCTCTTTTGTGATATTCTTGTCCATTCGTCTAAGATTATAGTAAATCTCCTATTGTTAGAAATATTGCTCGATATTTCTTTTATCGTGATATCTTTTACATGATTGTAGTAATTTAATATAATGTTCTTTACATCGGTTTCTTTTTTTGCAATGCCAGGTTTTTATTATAAAAACTTTCTCGAATAAACGAAGATCTAGTTATGGTGCGGATTGACTGCGGCTAATTTGGATACCATTTTAGGAAATGTTTGCCCTACCATAAAACCTTTAATGCCTATTCAGCTTACACTTTTTTCTTCGGGTACTTTGCTAATTTTAGCTTGTTGTTGTTTTCTTCAAGAGAAGTTGCATGACCATCAATTTTTTTATTTTTTTTTTGTGAACCAAATTTAGATACCACCGGTAACCATTAGTCTTTTGTTTTCACATTTATTAATGAAAACGTTACTTATAAAATTATTGACCCTTAATATAAAGGAGTATTTTAAATTTAAAGTCGACTTTGTTTTTAATCAAATTTTAACTAAAGTCGACTTTACCTAAATTATACATTTGAAAAATTTAGATAGTAAGAGCGATTATTTGTAAAAAACAAAGCTTTTTTTCATATTTCTTTTAAACATTTTACCAAGTTTTTAGGCTTTACTACTTAAATTTTGAATAAGTTATGCGAAAAATCTTTATTAGTTGAAATGCTCCTAATTACTTGGCAAAGATTTTATTTGTGTGTCAAATAAATGTATTCCCTTTTAAAAGATTTTAACAATGAAATTTTTGTTTTGGTATTTGAAATGTTTTTTATGACTAAAATTAAAGTCCTATTCGAAACAAAAACAATTTAAAAAATTTAATATTTTTAAAATTTCCCGTTTTCCCGGGAAAAATATATTATTTTCCCGGGAATTCCCGGCAAACTTTTCCCGGGAATTCCCGAACCCCAAAACCTAATGGACAGACAGACAGGCGGACGGACGAACAGACGGACATCGTTAAATCGAAATAAAAAAAATTCTGAGCCGATCGGTATACTATAAGGTGGGTCTAGGACCAATATTTTTTGGTGTTACAAACATCAGCGCAAACTTATAATACCCTGACCACATAGTGGTGTTGGGTATAAAAACTTTTTTTATATTTTGATATAATATTTTTACAAGTCTGTACTTCTTAAAAAACTTGGCTTCCCTTTCCCTTCTTCCTCTTTTAATTTTTATTTACAATTGATTATTGAAGAAATTTGAAGAAAAAAGAGAAAATTCGATTGAAAGTGATTCTGAGTGAATAAATATTAGAGATGGGCATGTGAGCAGAACTTTGCGTAATTCCCAAGAATCACGCGTGAGTGAGATCTTAATTTACTCACGTGAACGTGGGTGTGTTTGGAAAAAATTTGTTAGTGAGTGTACGTGAGCGAAATTTTTGGGTGAGTGAGTGTGTGTGAATCGAATTTTATCAAATTTATTTTTCGACGTTTAATAAATATTTCCATACATTTTTTCCCGATTTTATATAATATAAATTACAAAACGGCATATTTATAGCAATTTTATGTTTAATATTTATAATTTGCTGTAATTTTCTCATTTTAATTTTTTAAATAAAGATTTTATTTCGTGAATTGGCGTGATTAACGTGAATCACGCGTGATCACTGGTGAGTATCGGAATTCAATCGCATGAACGTGAGTGTGATTATAAAAAATTATTCGTGAGTGATTGTGCGTGATTGAAAAATTTCTTTCGTGAGCGCGGATAAAAATCCACTCACGTGCTCATCTCTAATAAATATGCATATTCTTCAATTATTAATTCTTATTGAATATAACTGTTTTTTTTTAATATTAAAAATAATTTTAAAAAATACGTCTTCAAAATACTCATATATTCTTTATCTCTGTGAATTATTTTTGGATGTAGTTTAAAGTTTTCCGATTTTGTAAATTTTTCGTCACATGGACATATGTGAGATGGGCATGACCGATGTCCAAATTTTTTAAAAATTTGGTTTTGAGTCATTACGGACCCAAAAAAACAATGTGCAAAATGTCATTGTTGCACGATTACTCCTTCCATTTTTATAAATTTTTGGTTAAAAAGACATATGGGAAGTGGGCGTGACCTTTGCCCAAATTTGTTTGGAAATCATTATTGATCCAAAAAAACATGTGTGCCAAATGTCATTGCTGTATAACTACTCTTTCTAGTTTTATACATTTCTTGGTTAAAAAACATATAGCAGGTGGGCGTGGCCTTTGTCCAAATTTTCCAAAATTTAGTTTAAAGTCATTATTGACTCAAAGAAACATTTGTGCAAAGTTCCATTGTTTTACGATTACTGCTTCCATTTTTATACATTTTTTAGTTGCAAGGACATAGGTGGGAGTATCCTTTGGACAAATTTTCCAAAATTTGGCTCAGAGTCATTATTTGACCAAAAATGAATATGTGCAAAATTTCATTATTCTACGATTACTCCTTTTATTTTTGGCCGCTAGTTATATGAACTCACGACACTGTGCGGCGGCCATAAATTTTAAACTGTAATATATTCACCCAGAAAGCAGACTCAGTTGTGGCCACCGAATTTATTGCCAATCGGTTTCGACAGCTATCTTTATATTAAATTATATTTTTAATTATAAAAGCAACACCAATATGATTATGTTGTACAAAATTTTTTAAATTAATGAAATTTTTTTTTTATTTTTCTGGTATTGAATTCGGCCACTTAAATTCATAGAACACACTCTTACCAATTTCACCACAACTAATATTAATTCTCTTTGCGATATTTGCTCTTTAAACATATGAATATTTAAATGTAATTATAAAAAAACATCTTTTCTGAGAATCGAACTCGGAAATCCTGCACTATTAATATTAAAGTCTAATTTTGAATTTACATTAGGTTTGTTTTTTTCGAATTTTGTATAAATATTCCATACAAATTTAAGCATTTCTAAATTTAGCTTCTTAAAAATTAAGTAGTTATAAAAATGTTACCAAGTCTTAAAAACTCTTGGCTTTTCTCTTTAAAATGTAAACAAAAATATTTGTCATAAAAATATTTGAAATTTTTGTATTTTTTATTTCATAAAATATAAAAAACAACAAAAGCTAACAAATTAAGTATGCGTTTGTTAGTAAAGGTAGGGCAGGGCACACAAGATAAGTGCCCAATTTCGCATTCCGGCGAAGTCTATGTACGAAAACAGCCTTTGTACAAAGGCAACCCCAAATGTTTAAATTTTATTTGTTTACAAAAAATAAAAGAAACGTCAGGTAAGTACGGATAATCGTTTTTTTACAAGTAGTTATAGATATAGATATAAAATTCGAAAAACACAAACCTATTTTATGTTTTTCTAGGAATACAAATGTATTATAAAATTCGTTTACCAATACCAATCATTAGTATGGGGCTGTTATCAATACAATCCACAATTCAGTTTACAATTCTTCATTCAATAATGGCATTCATAAAAATTAATTTTGAATTTTTCTTTAAAACACACTCATGAAAAAAAGAATAGATGCAGCAATTTTTCTCAAAAATACCAAATTTTAGGGCCCCTTAATAAAAAAATTTAAAAAATCATATGTTATTTTCCACAGTGCTTAATATATATTCGGGTTGGCCCATACCAAAATCCAACTTTTGTTTTTTATGAACCAGGCTAATACACGCATTTGTAGTTATCACTTTCGAATATTGACAATTTTTTAATGAATTTGATAGATAGCATCAATTATCTAGTACCGCGGTTCCCACTAAGTTTTGCTTCACGGACCCCTTGAGACATTTCTACTAGCTCACTGACCCCAAAACCAGTGTTGAGCGAGAAGTACTTTATCAATATCAAAGCATTAAGAATTTAGTTTGGAGTTAAGAAGAAGAATAAACCTTTTTCTCTAAAAATTATAAACACATTAATTTGCAAATCAGACTAGATCTAGTTTCTGCCTGTTTCTATGGACAGGCTCATCAGTGATTTTCCATTAAATTGTATTTATTGTTTATATTTTTATTGCCAGATTGTCTCTATATGATAATTTTTCAACAACCCGTCGGCTGTAGGAATCGAACCTGTGCCTATTCCTATATTACAAACGTAATTATACTAAAGTGCGTCAGCTCAGCCATCTCAACCAAGTGAGGCCTTGAATGCAATGAAGCTAATTCAAGTTTTCTTTCCTATTCAGCTTTCTGTTGTTGTTTGTTTTTCTTCAGAAGTGATCAAACAGAGACATACAAACATTCTACTTTTAGATTTTTGTTTATCTTCCAATCTCCTCCGTGTCTTCTTTGTCGCAAAAATTGCCACACTGACGTATGGTTTTTACTTTCAAGAGCAGGCAATTTGTGTATATTGAAGACGGATGTATTGGAGAATTCGTTGATAACTCCTGTAACTTTTTTTGGAAAAGCATGTTTTTTCACAAAATGTTCAACTCTTATATTTAAATACAAAATTAATAAGCCCTGGTTTATGTATTACGAAAATACTCTAAATGTAAGCAAAGTAAAGAAAATTTGTTTTTGTTGCCCATGTATTTTTGATGAAAGCAGGCACCCGATATTAATACTTTTAAAACGTTTTATTTTGTTTTTTCCTCAATAAAAAAAAATCACTTGTGTACAAATGAATTTATTTTTCTTGAGGGATATTTTGTTTTCAACAATTTTTTTATTTTTTGTTTTCTTTTCGAAAGCAAAATTTAAAATATATCCGTACTGATATTTTCAGGAAAGTTGAGAATTATTTTTATTTTTGTACTGAGGAAAAAACAAAAAAAAAACGTTTTTTTTGTATTGAGGAAAAAACAAAATAAAACGTTTTTTTAGTTTTTTCTGATTACAATTACATATAAATTTTGTAAAAATTCTTAAAACAACATTCATATAGACACATTTCTGCATCCAATGATATATACCTTTGCGTTATTAAAAAGTAATAAAAATTTCCGCCGAAAAGACTTCTACAAAGCATGATAGGCTGAATAATTTTGTGCAAAAGACAAACTGTGGTCATTAAAACCATAGGATTTGTGAGCAACTAACCACAAAAACTGCACTTCAAAAATTGAAAAAAAAATGGCGGAACGCGAAGAAAGGCAAAAATTTAATTTTGATATTAAATCTGCGATTAACATTCTGCAAGCAAATATATTGATGAAAAACTATTCCTTTTTGCAAAATTTTTTGTCGTGATTTTTTGTTTTTGCAATCTAACTAGCTAATTTTGGTATAGGATATATGTATTATAGTCCCTAGATTATGGATTTTAAAGAACCCCACTTAAAAAATTGCAAACTAATGGCGGAACGCGAAAAAAATCTTTATGGTACAAAAAATTAATTAAAAATTCTTATCAGAACTTTACATTCTGCAAACAAATACATTGATGCAAAAAATTTTCTTTTCGGAAAATTTTTTTTCGCTAATTTTTTTTTGCAAACTAACCACCAAACTCTGATATGAGAATATTGGTATTATAGTCCCAAGATTATGAATTTTAAAAATCCGCACTTAAAAAATTGCAAAAAAATCGCGGAATGCGAAAAAAAAGCTTTTTGGTACAAAAAATAAATTAAAAAACTCAGTCAGCGATTTACATTCTGCAAACGAATATGTTGATGCAGAAATTTTCCTTTTTGCAAAATTTTTTTTTCGCGAAATTTTTTGCGTACGAACTACCAAACCTTGGCATAAGATATGGGTATCATAGTCCCAAATTTATGAATTTTAAAAAACCGCACTCAAAATTTTTAAACTTAATCAGCGATTAACATTCTGCTATACATATGTTACATACATATACATATGTATATTGATATTCGGTGTTCCCATAGCACTTAACCCCACCGAAGTAAAATAATATAACAGGGCTATGAACTAAGAAGCTCGCCAACTCACCATCAGATGGCGCGCAACAACTGTTCTAAAATTCAACATCTCGCAGTGTTGCCATATTTGAAGCCCTTTCTTTCACCACCTTTCACTTCTTCTCTATCCCCTTTCCGAAGGAAGCAACACGTTAATTAATAGGAAGAATTTCCTGAGTGTTGCTTCTCTTTATAAAAAAAAAAAAAAAAAAAACTATTCCTTTTTGGAAAATTTTTTTCCCAATTTTTTTGTTTTTACAATCTAACCAGATAATTTTGGTATAGGATATATGTATTATAGTCCCTAGTTTGCAAAATAATGGCGGAACGCGAAAAAAAGCTTTATGGTACAAAAAATAAATTAAAAAACTCAGTCAGCGATTTACATTCTTCAAATGAATATGTTGATGGAAAAATTTTCCTTTTTGCTAAATTTTTTTTCCCGAAACTTTTTGCATACTAACCACCAAACTTCGGCATAAGATATGGGAATTATTGTCCTAAGGTTAAAAATTTTAAAAAACCGCACTCAAAAAATTGCAAAATATTGGCGGAATGCGAAAAAGCCTTTATGATACAAAAAAATAGTTAAGAAACCTAATCAGCAATTTATATTCTGCAAAAGAATACATTAATTGAAAAAAAATTTTTTTTCCAAATTTTTTTTGGCAATTTTTTTTGCGAACTAATTACCAAACTTTGGTATGAGATATGGGTATTATGGTCCCTAGGTTATAAATTTTAAAAATCTGCACTTAAAAAATTGCGACTTAATGGCGGAATGCGAAAAAGGTTTCATGGTGCAAAAATTTAATTAGAAAACTTATACAGTGATTTCATTCCGAAAATGAATAATATTAGTGCAAAATGCTGCTCAATTGGCAAACATTTTAGCAAAAAAAAAAAAAAATATTTGCAATATATGTTTGTATGTATATACCGCTCAACAGTTCACTCAGGGTATTATATGATTTTCTACAGATTTGAAACCAAAATCCAGAATAGTATCTCCACCATAAAAATAAAACAAAAATTTTAAAATTCTATTCATATTTTTGTACTTAGTACAAAGATGAAAAACAAAAAAAAACGTTTTTTAAAACGTTTTAAAAAGTTTTATTTTTTTATCAATTTTTTTATCTTTGATATTTATACTAAAAGATATTTTTGGAATTTCAACTTGAGGGATATTTTTGTTTTAAAGTACATTTGAAATTTTTTGTTTTCGATTGAGAAATAAAAACATTTTGAACTTTAGTGATATTTATTTTTGATAAAAACAAAAAACAAAAACGTTTTCTGGTGCCTGGATGAAAGTAATTGTCAGTTTCTTTCGTTTAGACTATTGCCGTAATAGATAAACAGGCCTTAAGTATTCTCATAAAAATTCAGATAGTTTCCTTTTTTGTTTTATGAATTGTCTATAATTTATTGTGATAGCAAAAAAAAGAAAATTATTCAAAAATTTTATATTTAATTACATATTGCTTAAGTTCAGAAATGAGTAGTCCACTTGCAAAGTCCGCTATGTTAATTCGACAAAATTGTTGGAAAATCGATTAAAACTTCTAGTCCTGAAATGGAATTATGAAAATGTATAACATTTTTATTATATGTGACGCGCAAAATAGAAAGGGACCTAAGGGTAAAAACCGGCTTTGTTCAGGAGAGCCATTTTAAAGATTTAAATACGTGTATCTTTGGTATACCATCACTGAGCGTGTTGGTATTGGTCTCATTTAAAAGCGACACATCTCATGACGTTAGGAACGTGTTCGTCAACCTTGAAAACGCGCATAGGTCGTCCCTACCTCTTGTTTTGTGTAGTTGGTTTTTACTGTTTTCTACATAGCGCGCTGTTTCCATGAGTTTGATATCAATTTTGCTCGCGGTTTTTCGAATCCAGCTTTATTTTCTGAAATTATTAATTGTGAATTATAATAAATACTCATTTATAATTCTTTTAAATCGTGAATATCACTCTGTTAGTTCGAAAATTTTTTTATAATCGTCGACTTCACTTTCATAAAACGCGCATATCTCTGGGAGGGAACACTTTTGGGGCATGGGATCGGTCTCATTCGATGCTCAGATGTTGTCCACATCAAAAAAAAAAAAAAATTGTTTTTTTTACCCTTAGGTCCCTCTCTCTATGCGCTGTTACATATGTATAAGTTTTAATCGATTTTCTAACAATTTTGTTGAATTAACATAGCCGATTTTTTACTTTGAGTTCTTATCAACACAATTCCTTTATACAGACTGATGTACTATTTTATTCATATAATACACAAAATTTTTATATTCTGAAAATATAATTAAATTTTCGATCAACCTCAAATATTATTTTTGCCAAAATATGTTTTCCCAATGTTCACATATAAGTCCCATTTTTAATTTGGAAAATATATTTTCAGACCTTCTATTTAGTGGTTTCGCCAACGTTGAGAATTTTGTTTCCTCAGTGTTTTTCCGGCGCTTTTTGAACAGCCGGACCTTTTGTCTTATGATGTTATCATTTTGCGAATGGAAAAGCATTGTTTGCCAGTACTTGTACCATCCGTTAAAGTGCCTTGCCATCGCTTTCCCTTTTGTATTTTTCTGACTGGGAAGTTCTTTTTTTAATTCCCTACAAAATATTTACTTAAATAAAAAAAAAAAAAAAAAAAACTGGTAGAGGGAAAATCGATTCTCAACATAATTTTTACCTACATTTACTTTTTTAAGTGTTCAGTGGGAAAGAGAGAAAAATTAAAATACTAGTTCTTCTATTCTCATTTAACTTTTTGAATTATCGCGCGCTACATTTACGTCTGGCTTAACTTTATAGATTCAAAATTTAAAAAGAAGTTACGTTATGAACATTTTGAGAGACAAAATATGATCTCAGTTAATGCATTTTCATATTTTTATGGTTTTTAGAAATAATTTTTGGTCTTTTTTTAATAAAATTATTACAAATGCCACAAAATTTGTATATTATTTTACAATAAATTTTTGTTCGATAAATTTTTAAATTTTATTCATTATAATTATTATTTATAAACGGTTAAGAAAAAATCCTAACGATTATTTGCACGAATAATCGATTAACATAAACAATCGATTAATTGAATAGCCTAGTACTAACATTAATTATCTTTTGTGTCCCTACTAAAAACGTCCATTTTATGGTGATTATGCCTGATAGGTCTTAATATAATCCCTTTTATTTAAGTAAATGAATGTTCTTTTTAGTTTGACTCTAGATCATAAATTAATATCACTTTCTGTTTAAATTATTTTCAAATCAAAGAAAGATGATACAATTTTTACAAGTAAATTACAAAGAATAAAAATATATTTGAAAGAATTCGATAAGACCAGCAATACAGAATACGTATTTTCAGCTTTCGCTACAAAGCCATCATCAGTGTATTTCGTCTTGTGTGGGCCATTCATCTTAAAAAAACACATTGACACGGTGCAAAAATATAATTTAAATAATATACATTTGAATTTAACGGTTCGTTGTAAATCAAAAATCTGTGGTTATCATACACAGAGTTGAATAGAATCAGCTGAGATATCTTAAGAATTAAGGTTCAAAGCAAAATAGAGTAATAATAACAAAGGATAAAAATAGCATTGTTAAATTTCGTTGATGTTAGTCTAAGTTGGGTTGTTGATACGAAATTAGATTTTCTTTCAGCGGTCACATAAGTAGACAACATTAAAATATTAGCCCACACAAGATGAAATACACTGATGATGGCTTTGTAGCGAAAGCCGAAAATACGTATTCTGTATTGCTGGTCTTATCGAATTCTTTCAAATATATTTTTATTCTTTGTAATTTACTTGTAAAAATTGTTTAATCTTTCTTTGATTTGAAAATAATTTAAACAGAAAGTGATATTAATTTATGATCTAGAGTCAAACTAAAAATACCATTCATTTACTTAAAAAAAATAAGAGATCAACTAAATATTCCCCCATTCATCATAATCCATTTTAGTTTGCTATCCCTGGAAATTCAATGTTGTCTATTTGGTATACACTTTTTTTAAGTTTATGATCTCATCTCTTTGTAAAGTTTACATATGTTGTAGTGCTGGTAAATTCAGTTACTTTTCAATACTCGATACTACTCGATATTCTTGATTTGTATACTCGATACTCTTAATGGTTTTTCAATTTGAAATTTTTTAAATTTTTTTTAGTAATTTAATACTTAAATTTATAAACATATTTTTAAACTTCTTCATCAACTATCCATTGCGTTTTTCATAGTTTTTTAAAATATAATTTTAAATATTTTACTTCTGATCTTTTCTTTTAGCAGAGTTGTAGTTTTGTGAGAAATATTTTAGCAGAGTCACATTTTTGTGGTAAATATTTTAGCGGAGTCACATTTTTATATATTTTGTCTATCCAAAATGCAACTCTGAAAATATCGAGTAGTAGTTTTGAGTATCGAGTACCCAAAAAAAAAGACAAATACTCGATACCCACTACTCATATTTTTACCAGCACTAATCTGTTGGTAGTTTATATAAAGCAGGGATGCGCAAAATTGATTTGCAATTGTATTAGTGAGCAAGAGAGAGACATGTGCTGAAAAAAACAATTGAACGAATTAAAAAATGTCTTTTACATATTTGTCAATCTCCATATTTTTATACAATCTTAATGAAATTTTCTGCAACCTATTTTTATAGATTTTAAACAAAATCTTCTATGTTAATACTTTTATGACAATTTTTTTTCTTTATTTCTATTAAAGGTAGCCAGCAAAATCTTTCATTACCAAATAAGTGGTTATATACTAGAAATTCATAGCTCCGCACAACTTATTTTTTTGCGTCTAAACTCATTATTTTTGTTTGGCATGGTCGTTTTTATAAGTAGTAACGCTTACCCGCTCGCTTACGAAAAAATGAGAAATAAGTAGTTATGAGATTTTGAATAATAAGTGGTTACACACATGCTTACAAAAAGTTGAATTATAAGTGGTTATCCGATTGCCTACTTGATTCTTAAAAATAAGGAGTTAAGCAAATACTATTATCTTAAAGAAATACATTCAGAAAAATTTAAGTTTTCTCTAGTGTGTAATTTTAGGACTCGTCATAAAAATTTAAACATAAAACATATTTACATATAATAAATAAAAATTTATAAAATTTAACTGCGTAAAAAGTACTTACCCAGCTAAAAATCGACATATATGGATTAGGGCGGGTCGATTTAATAATCGCCCATGGCTCAGTGAAAATCGTATTCTAGGGATCCATGAAGGAACCATACCTCTAAAACGAATTCTACTACCCCCCAACTGTTGACTTTTGTCCCGTAGGGTCAAGTTTTGAAAAATCCCACTTTGACCCATTTAGAGTGCCCCAATCGAGTCCAAATGTATGACCGACCCCCACTAACTTTGGAGGGCCGATCCACCCATGCCAGTGGCACACCCCCTGGAACTCCCCTGGGGGGTTCCCCATACAAACATTTTAAAAAATCACCATTTTTGGCACTTTATTTTATTATTTTTTATTTATTTTATTTATTTTTATTATTTTATTTATTTTTTCTCCTTAGAAATTTATTTAGTCAGAACATATGTAAATGAAAAAATTAATTTAACTTAGTAATAGAAAAGAAAAAATAAAAAATTACTGTTTGAAGTCTTTTTTGCTTTCAAGTCTGGGCAATTTCGCACGGCTCTCTAATGTCGTCGCCATAACAGCCTCTACATTTTCCGGTATAACTCGTTTGGAAACGCTAGCTAGCAATTGAACGTGTCGTTCTGTTTGTTGTATGTGTGATGGAATTTTTGGATCATTAAACGGTGGATCATCTTGATTTAAATATTCTTTCAAAGTATCGTATGGAATGCTTCGCGTGAATGGTGGTTCAAATACGTCATTTATGTCATTCATATTGATCATTTCCGTGTAACTTGTGCAATAAAAGTTTATATCTGGTTTTTTATAAGCTCTAAGTCCAGTTGGGTCGTCAACATCGGTTCGATAGCGTAGAATTATCTTGATAGCACAGTCGCGCTTTTCTTTGCTATCATCAAACAACATTGATAACAAGATATTTTCCGAATGCGCATAATATGAATTATCTGTAATTACTTTATTGACAATTTTGCGTAAACGAGGTTCTAGAAATCTTGACCAACTAATGAATTTGAAAAATAATCTACTACCGTACACGACAGAGCTGTAATACTTGATATTGAAGTACATTGGCACATAACATGTAATTATAAATTCAACCAGTATTCTTAAATTTGCATCTGGATTTTCCGTTGTCACATATAATCGTAATAGTCTAGCGGCCTTGGTGAGCCACCGAGAATGTACAATTTTCCCTGGTTTGATGTTTGCCAGATCCACTGAAACCACGCCGCTAGAAATTGCATGGGCCATGTCGTATAAGTACTTGGAATCGGTGGAAAATTCAATTTTTTCTGGAGCAGGGGGCATATTTTTCAACTCAATTTTCTGAAAGCCCTCCACCACCTGAAAATATATAAAAATAAAACAATTAAAAACGGTTGACAATTATAATAAATGAGTGATAGCAATAACTTACCGGAAGAGTTTCACAAGTTTCGATTTGACGGCTCAATTTTCCGGTTGCCGATCTTGGTCCAGTGCTGGTTGATTTATCCAAAGCTTCAAACAAATGCCGAAACGGAAGTTAGTTGAAGTGTAGAAGGCAAACGAACCAATGCAATGGTCTTTTTAACAGCAATTCGAATCGTCGTATAATTCCACCGTTTGGGCCAGTGTTTGTTGGCTCACCGTCAGTGCATATGCCAATTAATGCATCCAGTGATATATTTTTATCGTTGAAAAAATCATTTAATTTGGTTGTTTTGTATTCAGCGGTTTCATGTTCCAGTCTTACGTAACCAATCAATTCAGAATTCGGTTCTCTCAAAATAACAAGATGAGGTTCTTTTACCATTCTAGTATGATACTTCTCATCAATTGTATCTCTCGTTAAAGTATCATCTTTTCTGCCATCGAATGAAAATGCTAACAAATTGGTATCATCTAACCGTTTGCGAAGCACTTCTTGTCTGCATTTCTCTTTTTCTCGGCGAACTTTCGATTTATCCATGATGAGAGGTTTGCCATGGATATCTTTCATTTTAAAATCTTGGAAAAGAGCTGTTCCCATTGCTGATGCTACTCTATCAGGCACGCCAAATCTGTCACATACCAAGGCAAAGTTAAAACAATCGTATCTCTGTGTGTATTGTGAACTTGTGTTTATATCCAAATCTTCTTGAACCGGTGGCGGTGCGTATGTTGAATCATCGGGATCTTGGTATGTTGGCATTGATGACATAGACGTTGCTCCTTGCTCTTCAATTTCCATCGCAAATTCATCCATTGTTAGACTTCTCTGATTATGTTGATCGTGCATAAACTCTTTGAGGCGTTCGGAAACCAAACCGCATGCACATGGAGCTGCCTTCAAATCGCATTTACATGTTCCAATGAAAAAAATTGTTTCCAGAGATTTTACATACTCTGTAAATTGTTGGGGTTTGTTTCTTCTCTTGATTTGCTCTTGATATTTGTCAAGCAATCTATTCAATTTATTACATACACTTTTTTTCAGCATTATTTCCATACCAAGTTTTTCCCAAATTCCAATCAACTTATCTTGTACTTGAATAGTGAATGCTTTATAGGACAACTTTTTTTGTTCGCTCAAGTAAAAATAATATCTCAAGATATCCAGATGGGTTGGTAAATTAAGATCAGTCAAATCAGTAGACACACCAAAAACAGTAACATCATGCCTGGGTATATGACTCATTGGGTTTTCGATATTTGTTGATGTTGTTATTGCTTCATCTTGCGGTGTAGAGGATGGTGGATTCATTGTAAACTTCTTGATTTGGAATGATTTTTTTTTAAATATTTTTTTATCTCAAATTAGCACTTCACACTTCGAGTTCTTCACAACGACTTAATGCATTCACAAAAACTGTTGCGTTATATATGGTCTAGGAGACGAGGTAATAAGAATGAAATGGTAATTTCAATTCTACCTGTAACCGATTTTGTTGTCAAAACTGCCCATAAAGTACTTACATGTAAATTAAACGTTAATCTGACTACAAATCCTGTTAAGCAAGTGCGCCTTTTATTACTTCTGGAAAATCCTTTATGATAATTTTATGCTCAATTCTAACCGATTTTGTTGTCAAAACTGCCCATAAAGTACTTACATGTAAATTAAACGTTAATCTGACCACAAATTCTGTTAAGCAAGTGCGCCTTTTATTACTTCTGGAAAATCCTTTATGATAATTTTATGCTCAATTCTACCTGTAACCGATATAGCTTAAGTAAGTTTACGACATGCAGCTGTGTCTTGTGGTGGCTTAAAAAACCCACACAACCTATTTTACGACCTGCAACAGAACGACACGTTCAATTGCTAGCTAGCGTTTCCAAACGAGTTATACCGGAAAATGTAGAGGCTGTTATGGTGACGACATTAGAGAGCCGTGCGAAATTGCCCAGACTTGAAAGCAAAAAAGACTTCAAACAGTAATTTTTTTTATTTTCTTTTCTATTACTAAGTTAAATTAATTTTTTCATTTACATATGTTCTGAATGTAAATAAATAAATTTCTAAAGAGAAAAAATAAATAAAATAATAAAAATAAATAAAATAAATAAAAAATAATAAAATAAAGTGCCAAAAATGGTGATTTTTTAAAATGTTTGTATGGGGAACCCCCCAGGGGAGTTCCAGGGGGTGTGCCACTGGCATGGGTGGATCGGCCCTCCAAAGTTAGTGGGGGTCGGTCATACATTTGGACTCGATTGGGGCACTCTAAATGGGTCAAAGTGTGATTTTTCAAAACTTGACCCTACGGGACAAAAGTCAACAGTTGGGGGGTAGTAGAATTCGTTTTAGAGGTATAGTTCCTTCGGCAAAGTTTCTTATTTTGATCCCTAGAATACGATTTTCCCTGAGCCATGGGCGATTTTTTTGCCTCCCCACAAATCGACCCGGCCTAGTGTACAAGCATGAACATACATGAGCACGCATGAACATGCATGAACATGTGTGATCATACATGTAGATATTACCTCAAATTTCGTTAATGCACACGTATGGTCATATATGATTCATGTATGGAGATTTATGTAACCATGTGTGGTCATGAATGCATGTTTATGGCCATGCATGAACATACATTTAACCTGCATGGATGCATATATGTCGATTTTTAGCTGGGTATTTAAACTATTTCGAGAAGTCATTATTTTATATTTAGAAACAACGAATACAATAGGCCGTTATTAGGAAATCATTATTTTATATTATAAAATAATGCAAAAGGTAATGATGTATCATTTTTGGTAATGCAGATAGTAATGAGGTGTCATTACCAATATTTTGCTGGGTATACTATGAAAGATTTTACTATGGAAATAAGCATAATGTCTTTTAATAATATATTCCCTAGATTCCTGAAAAGTTTTATAACGTAAAAGGCATTGCATGATATCAAAAACATTTTTCATCATATATTTTCTGAATGTCGTAATTAGTTTTTCTCAATACACATGAAAAAATATATCAAAACACCCGTTAAGCATATGCACTCGTCGCTGTCTCAGTGACGACTAAATTAAAGAGCATAAGAATATGTGTGAGGTAGTAATTTCACATTTGTGCTATGAAACGCGCACCCCTGATATAAAGGTATGTGAATAAGCGCTGTCATATTTGGACATATGTGTTTTTCAGATTACCCACAAGACTTTATGATGAGACATCCCAGGTAGAAAATTACAAAAGGGCCAGCACTGGCAAAGCACCGAAATGGGTGGTATGAGTGCTTGTTAACAGCGCTTTCCCAACGCCCAAATGATAACACCGTTCCACGGTGGTGCCAATGCTTTACCAAGCCCTGGGAAAACGCCCATAAACATAAAAATCAAATGCTTTGCCAACGCTCAAATAAAAACATTAAAGTGCTTTCCTGACACCCAAATGATAACACCGATCTATTTAATGCTTTGCAAAGTATTGAGATAGCACCAAGAAACATAAAATTCAAGTGTTTTCCCTGCCACCAAATTATGAGCCCTCATCACTGAAGAATTTTAAATTACTCTAAAAATAGACGATTCTTAGAGTTATTGTATTGTGGAGTCAAAAATTATTTAAATATTCACTCTTTTGGAGTTTCTTTTTCAAAAACAAAATAATGTTATAGAAAAACAAGTGCTGGGAATTCACCCTTTTAAAGCGTTGGGAAGGAGTCCAAATTTAGTGCTTTGCCAGTAGGGTAGAGGGGGGATCCTTCGCCACTTTTTTTCCAAAGCACTGTCATTTCTTAACCCCTAATTATTTCTCAAAAATTACTTTCAAATTGAAAATCTACATATCTTGGCTTTAATTTCTATGATTTTTATTCTAAATATTTGCATATTTTCTATTATTTTTTTAATGTTTTTCAAAGTAACTCAATTCGGCGTAACTGCCCCAAACCTGGGGTATATTCGCCAAAAGAGCTAGATACAATTTCAACAAAAAAATTTGTTAATACAACAAAGTCAATCTTTTAATAACTGAAATAAATAACTTATAATGAGTTCTTTAAGATATGTGATTCTTTTTAATCAATAAATATCCACTACATTAAAAAAAAAATAATTTAAAACTATAATATAATGATTTTTCAAAATTACAAAAAACTGATTAATTAATATAAATTTAAGAATGAACACGATTGTTCTAATTTACTATTAAACATATTTTAAATATATAGAAAAGTCTTATAGAGCATTTTAGGCAGGGATGCACCAACTCTTCGTAGCTCCAGGGGCCATCTGGTGATTGTGCCCCAGAGACAGGCACTAACATAAAATTAATATTTTTTCACACTTTTTAAGCATTTACTAAAATCAAATAATCATTTTCTGAAAGCTTAGGATCATAGGTCCAACATAATTCAAAATAATTTTTTTATCACTCGATTTGAGGAAGTTATTGCAAAATGTAGTTCCTTTCAATTATTTTTTTGGCACCCCAAAAAACACAAAAACACGTCTGTCTGCGACCACATGTGATATAAATTCGTCAAAGTGGATGTCAAGGAAAGGTAATTGAAAAATGCACAAAATATATTTTTTCCAATTTTTTATCTCCCTTAACATCGGAGAAAAATGGGATTAGTGTATGTGCCCCACTGGCGAAGGATCCCCCCTCTACTTCTTTTTGTAAGACCGCGGTCTACTTGCGCTTTGCCAGTGCTTCTTTTTTGTTACCACACATAATTTCCACCTGGGATGATTTGGCAAAGTTTTTCTTTTTATCAATTAAGCTGATTTACTTTGGCGATTGTGAGTGAGCGCATTTTAATTTATTTTTTATATATTGCACAGTGTTGCCACCAGAAAAACAAAAAAATACACAGCCGTAGGTCAAAAATTATCCAAAACCGTATGAAATTACACAAAAAATTAATATTTTTTTATAAGTTTAAAATAATAATTAAAAAAAAAAATAAAATTAAATATGTCCTTTGGACTCTCCTGCATACAGTGGGTAGAATCGAAATAATTTGGAAATAATGTAGCTACTTCTTACCGGCTGGTGGGATTGCTATGAAATTTTACACTGTCAGTTTTGCTTAAGTTTTGAGGTCCGAACACACGGACCCAACGGGAGCTGTGTCATTCAGCTTCAAAGAAAGACACCTCTAAAACGTAAAATTTTTAAAGTTTTTCGATTTATCAACAGATTTTTAACAAAAAATTACATTTAGTAGAAAGTTGGCAAATGGTGTTTGAATTCCATTCTTCTAAGATGCCCTAAATCAATTATAGGGTGCCATTTAACAAAGACTGAATTAACAAATTACTTAAAAGATATTTTGGTCTGCCCCACTGTGCTGCTATAAGAAAATTTTGTCTGATCAAACTGTTATAAAATCTATGAAAATTATAAGTTTTTATCAATTATGAAAAAGTCATAATCATAACAAGCCCAAATTTCTTTTGCTTACTTTCAAATGGTCTTGCCACCCAAGATAAAAATATTTATTTTGCATGCAATTTGAGAAATATTCTCTCAAAAATTTAACAAACTACGGGGTTACTATACAAAAAAAGTGTTAAACAACATTTTCGACTACCTCTAACTAAGTTGGGCTTCATGTTGAACAAATTTACAAAAATAATTCACCAGAAACTGGAAATTTGTGGTAGATGTTACACAAACAAACTGGTTTTATCTGCTATGGGACTTAGAAGCATGGAATTTAGTAAAATTTGAAGTTTAAACTGAAATTACACAAAAACTACACAAAAATGTCATTATTCAAAAATTATCCAAGGAATGTGTAAACAGTCCCGTTTTTGAATAATTATCCAAAAAGTGGCAACACTGATATTGCACCAATATTTCTTCTTGTTTGTTTTTGTTACCTAAAATTTAATATTTTGATGTAAAACTGATGTAAAATTAGTTTTTTATTTTATTTTAAAAGACCTTCATCTAAATCATCAATTCAGATAAGCAAAAAATATAAATAAATTTAAATTTTCATCACATAGTCTGTTATTGTTATGATGTCGTTATATCTTTTACTTCTTTTTTTATTTAAGTTGATACAATTTGAGCTTCATTTGCTCCCGAAAAAAAATAAAAGAATAGTACAACATTCACAAAACTTAAAAAAAAATGAAACAAGAAAATAATAATGTAGGGTCGGTCTGTCGTTGAGTAAGTAACAAAAATACAAATTGTAGCAAATTGGCATTGCAGTTCAATTCACATTTGAATGTAAACTAATTTTTTATTGATTTCACTGCAGTTTATTTCCAAATGTAACAATAGACGCGACATTTTTCGGACATGTCCTTTGAGAGTTTTGTTTCTATATGTACATTCAAACAACTAAGCATACTAGAGCGGACCGAAAGTGCTCTTCATAAAGAAAGTAAGTGTGTATATTAAGTAATACTTTCTATTTCAATAAATTGGTTATATAACAAGACAATTTGCTTAAGAACTTCGTCATCTGTAACTGGGGAAAGGGATTTCTCTAATTCCTAGGAACGGGTTCCAGTTCTAAAACCGATTCTTATAAAAATTTCATAGAAATACAGTTTCTCATAACCACTTTTCAAAAATAATAAATATCGTTACCAATGTCGGGAATAAGATTTATGTATATACGGAACAATACCAAAAATTCTCATCATGTACAATTAAGGTTAAGAAGCAATTTAAAAAAATGCAAATAAATTCAAACAAGTAAATATTTTAGTGGAAAGTTACTTGTTTTACAATATTTTTGAGAAAAAATTATTTGTAAGTATTTTTTGCATAAAATATATGTGACCTTCTCCGAGAAAAGGGACCTAGTGTGTGAAAGTGAAGTTTTAAATTAAACATTAAAATTTTAATGTTTTTCTAATTTTTATCGATTTTCCCACTCTTAAGTCCAAACCCGTTTTTTGACACACTAGGTCCCTTTTCGCGGAGAAGGTCACATATGTGATTTGTTTTTAAAATTGTTACAAGAATAGGTAAAGACATTAATGTAGAGTAGAACGGTTCAACATAGAGCTTGAATATGAATGTCGGATAATATTACAATTGCATTTCAGTTTTTTAATAAAGCTAGAATATCAGAGATTAATTTGAACATAATTCTCAATATTTCTGTACTATTTTAGATGATAATTTTGAATAAAATACGGCGATATTATTCCGAAGCCATAACTTCTTAACTATGAAATTCATTATTTTATACCCGATAGTATTGATTAAATTTGCATTCAAAGAAATTTTGTATCAAAAGTTTTACAGATTAAAAAAAAAAAATCTACCTTGAGTTATGCTGTTTTTTACTTACTAATTTTTAGAAAAAAATCTCCTAGCTTCTGCAGTTTTTTTTTGCTATTTTTAACTAATTTTTAATAGCTTCAGCTATATTTTTAAATAAATTTTTCTATTAGTATAAGAAATGTTTAAATTTAGATAATCTCAGATTCCGAAACTTTCAACCTTAAGGTACACGCGAGAGAAAATTGCTAGAGATGGAGCAAAAACACTACAAAATAGCTAAACTCATTCAAAATAGCGCGAATTAGAGGTGATTTTGGTTTTATCTCTAGCTTTTTCTTTCTCGTGTAGATGTGCTTTTTTAATTTGAATTTTTTTTAAATACATTGTGTTTATGTTGATATTTAACAAAATCAGGAAGCTGTTAGTGTCTTTGTTGATAAAAAGTTAAGGAAATACATTAATTTTGCTTTAAACGATTAATCGATTAATCGCCAATTTTCTCGAATAACCGACCCGAATAACCGGTTAATCAGTTTAAGTTATTTTTCGAATAATGCAATTACCGGTTAACCGCATATGTCGAATAATTGGAAACAGTAGTTTTAGAAGACGTTATGCCAATGTTTACATATTAGCCATTGTTATAATTTATTTATTATTTAAGCTACACTGATAGAATTTTGTGCATAGTATTAATGAATTTTTTAATTAATCCAATGATTTTTTCATTGAAAAGTCCCCAAAGAACGCGTTCATTAAATCAATGAAACGTACACTCAAAGAAAAGTTCTGTTGGAAATCAGTTATAATTACGATTATTCATTAACGAAATCAAAATTTTAATTGGCATTATAAAATATCAATAGAAGATATTTAAAGTTATCGTTGTCCATAGAAATTAAAAAATCGCAACAGAAATTATTTGTACAAGAAAAATCGGGCACCCCATCAACTTAAAATAAAATATGTTTTTTTTATTATTTCAATAGGCACAATTAATAGATATATTAAAATTTTCTCTAATTTGTTAGCCTTAAAAAATAAAATTTAGTGGTTGTTACTGAAAATTAGTGTATATTTTGTTTTTCATGTCTGCAACAGATAAATGATTGGTTCGATAGATTATTTTACTATGTGTTTTAAAATTTCGGTTGTTACCAATACGAATATAAATATTAGGTTGGTAATTAGAACTATTATACAATTGCACATACCATATTAAAAATATTTTAAAATAAAAGTTTTAAGAATTGAAATTGGAAGACTGTGTAATAAATATTAAAAGTATAAAAAAAATACACATTCGCCAGAAAAGCAATTGCATTTTTTGGGTTCCAATGGAATATTACTATTATAGGAATATTATTAAGATATAGAAATCAACATCAGTTATTCTCCTCAATGAGTTATGATTATAATTTATATTTTTTGCAGATTATTTCTAAGGTCTTTATGTGGAATTATGTTCATTTTCAAGGAAATGCTTTTGTATTATAATAAGGAATACTTCAAGACCCTAAGAAATGTTTGAAATTTAAAGAGCAGCTACACTACAAATTCGGATTATTTCCTCCATGGAAAAGAAGTAAGATTCTAATGAATTTTGAGTTGTAGAAAGATCTACGAATTTACTGCTTCACTAGAAAACTTATCCTCCTTGGCTAAACTCTTGGAGAAATTAAGTATTAGCAGGGGTTAGTATTGTTGTAAAAGTTGAAGTTTATTCATTTTTTATTCATTTTCAATAAATTTGATAAAAGATATGTTTGCGTATGCATTTTTATTGGAAATGGTTTAGAAAATTTGGAAATTTAATTGTAACTATCAAATTATTTTTGACGAGGGCGGTATTCACAGCTGAACGTATTGAATTTCATAACCGAATAATACAATAATACAGACCGAATCTGCAACAGAAATGTTTGATAGTTGCGGTAACCAGAGCTTTGAAGAATTAATTTCTTAATTCAATTTTTGAATTCTGAATTAAAAATTCGATGAATTAATTCACAAAGCACCATATATTGAATGGAATTAATTCATATTTGTTTACGTTCGATTTATTTTGTTACGAATTAATTCAATTGCTATAGTTATTTTTATTAAATCAAATGAATTAATTCACTGGTGAACGTGTTCAATTTTATAAATCGAATTCGTTCAATTTCATTTCGTTCAGTGAATTAAAAAAAAATAAAATTACGTTCAGTGAATTAAAAAAAAAATTCGTTCACTGAATTAAAAAAACAAAAAATACGTTCATTGAACTCAAAGCCTGTTTTCTGCCGTTCAGTAGAAGAAAACATTTATTTACAAATAAAATTTGCAACTAAGCAATTTTACAGCGTTTGCTAGTAAAAATAAACAAATTACATATATATATTAAGTGTAGAGAGACCCGATGTCCTTTATCAACCTACATGATTAAAAAATAAAGCCTTTAAAAACTTTATAGATATAGATGAATTTGGAAAAAATATAACTATTTATTTTTCAAACTATGCTTCCCATTTCATTTATACGTTTTAACAATACAATGTTCTGTTCTACTGAACGGCAGAAAACTGGTTTTGAATTCATCGAACGTAATTTTTGTTTTTCGATTAAGTGAACGTAATTTTTTTTTCAATTCAGTGAACGTATTATTTTTCTTTTTTAATTGACTGAACGTAATTTAATTTTTTTTTTAATTTACTGAACGTAGTTTTATTTTTGTTTAATTCACTGAACGTAATTTTATTTTTTTTAATTCACTGAACGAAAATGAAATTGAACGAATTCTGTAGTGAATTAATTCAGTAAGGAATTAATTCTCTTTTTTTCCGTTCGATTTATAAAATTGAACGCGTTTGCCAGTGAATTAATTCATTTGATTTAATAAAGATAACTATTGCAATGGAATTTATTCTTTGAATTTATTGTTTGATGAACGCGTTCAGTTGAACGAATTCAGTGTATTACTCAAGAAAAGGAATTCATTTAATTCTACAGAAAATTGAATTCGATTGGTAGTGAATTCATTCAAAAAAGGTTTAATTCTTCAAAGCTCTGGCCGTAACCGCCCCAATTCGATTGGCAACAAATTCGGTTGTAATAACGAATCTGTTTTCTGGGTGTATACATTAAATGAAAACTAATTGAAAAAAAAGATATTTTTTCCGTTACTTTTTTTATTTATTATTTATTTTGTTAATTTTTATTTGTACATACATACATATATGTCTTTTTTGTTTTTATAACGTTTTTGACATCTTCCTGAACTCGACTTGAGAATGTAAACATTACCGCGTTACCGATTGATCTAAATAGCTGAAACAAAATAATGTCCCTACGGGGAAAGGGACCTGTCCCAGATGACACGCAGGAGGTCCCAAGGGTGCGGAGACCGGTCGTTGATCGGTCTTTTTATTTGAAAGAGACATATCACTTTAACATGGCGTTGTCATTGGAAATGGCCAATTGCCACAGTTTAGACACCTTGTGACATGTAAGGTGGTGTATCTAAAAATAGCTTTTCAAATAAACTAATAAAAAATTAAGAATTAAAAACAATCTAAGAATTAAAAAAAAATCTACCTCACGTCAAAGTAGGGCTGGACAACATAACCTTCTGCTTGTAAGGCAAACGCTCTACCGTCTGAGCTAATGTTGCTTGTGGATGATGGTAAAATTATACATTTTTCATTTCTGTTCAAATAAAAAAAGAAAAAACAAACACTACAAGCAAATAAAAAAAGGAAAAGAAAACAAAATTAACACACACAAATATAGTCGAAGTGCCCTGAATTTGCCCCCGATTGACCGGTCATGGGATAGGTCCTCTAATGGCAGTTTACTCGTTTTTTGCGGTGGCCATAACTAAATTAAAAAATCAAATAAAAATTAGAAAACTACCTCAAAAACTCTGATAATATAAATAAAAAATTAAAAAATTCCCCTTAAGTTCAAAAAAGTTAAATGAAATCAATTGTTAAAATGAAAACAGCTTTAACATTAAAAAATCGCTGAAAATACAAGACTTAAAATTTCTTAGCAAAAAATTATAGATATTTAAAATAAGCAAATCGTAAAAAAATAAAGTTCAAAATAAATAAAAGAGTAAAATACACATAAAAAAATAATTCATTAATAGAATAAACTTTTTCATAAACTGTATGAATTTAACATGATATCTTTTTCCCAAAACTTTTTCATACAGTGTATTTTTTTTTTATTTTTTTGCACAAAATAGATGAATTTTTGCTGGGAATGAATTAATACATACGAATAATTGTATTTTTAGTTTTTATTAACAATTTTGTAATAATCTACAAACGATTATAACAATAAACTTATTTTATCTTGCATATTGATGCGCTAATGATTGCACTAAATTTCATATCACCAGCATACTTCTCTTACAAAGAACGCTTTTACTTAGTCTCCAATTTGAGGTAGAGGTGTGTTTGTTGAAGCAAACTTGAAACCTGGGTTTCACCTTAAAACAAACAAGGGATATTCTTGATTTAGGAAAAATTTAACAAACCAATTGCCTTTTACATATCTTTTAAATTTTATTCGCTTTCTAGTCCAAAATTTCCTTTTCTGAGATAATTTATCAAATGTTAAAAAATAAAAGGAAAATTTTGACAATTTATTTATATGTATATATTTTTTTTTCAAACTAACTTGTTTTAAAATGAAATTTTTGTACATGAATCCATTTATTAATAGTAAAAATTTGTTTGAACTCAACTCAATGAAAGCTGTTGATACTATTTATGTAAAAATTTGGTTCTGTGTAAATAAAATTTTTTTCAAAATTTTAAAAATATGCCGCGAATTTTGTCTTTTATTTTGGTATCAGTCAAGCCTTTTAAAAGCAACAGCGGAAATAACGGATCAGAAAATACTTAGAATATTAATTCATTGTTCATATTTGTACTAATTTAGTAATTAGTTGAAAATATATAATGAAAAAATTCATTAAATTAATGAATTTTTATTAATTTAAAAAAACCACACTTAAAAAATTGCAAAATAATCGTGGAACGCGAAAAAAACACTTTATGGTAGAAAAAACTAATTAAAACACACAATCAGCGTTTGACATTCTGCAAACGAAAATAATGATGCAAAAATTCTTTATCGCGTTTTTTTTTTTGCCAACTAAGCACCAAACTTTGTTGTATGAAATTGGTATTATAGCCTCTAGACCAGCGGTGGCAAGACTTTTCTCGCTGCGTGCCAGAAACGGACAAATTTTTTTTGTAAAAATTTCTCGCGTGCACCTTAATTTTAGTTGTTTTTTAAAAGTCCTTTTTTAAAAATTTTTAAAATTTAGAAAATTTCACATAAAATTACTACAAGTTGTTTTTCATTTCTTTGCAATTTTCTGGTACTTTTTACTTCTTCGATTATGAGGCATTTTCTCATCCAAACATTTAAACTTCTTTCAATCCAGAATTTCAGAAATTTTTCCAGAATTTTCTGATAATTGAATTTGCGCGTTCTGTATTAACCATATTTCTTTAAAAAAAATGGTGGCAATACTGAGTTTTATTCATTTTAGAACACGATTTACAAGCTCTATGAAAAACTTCACCACTATGGAGTTAAATCACACATTTTTGTAGCGAAATTTAACATTTAACTGAATTTTTTGCTGGTCTTCTAATAGTTTAAATTTTTTGAAAATATCCAACAAAACGTCGCGTGCCACCTAAAATCCACTCGCGTGCCACTACTGACACGCGTGTCATAGTTTTGACAACCCTGCTCTAGATTCTGAATTTAAAAAAACCACACTTAAAAACCTGAAAAATAATCGCAAAATGCGAAAAAATTGCGAAAAACAAAATTTGCAAAAACGAAAATTTTTGAATCAATATATTTGTTTGCAGAATGTAAAACACTGATTAAGTTTTCTAATTCATTTTTTGTACCATAAAGGCTTTTTTCGCGTTCTGCGATTATTTTTAAGTTTTTTAAGTGTATTATTTTTTAAATTCATAATCTAGGGACTATAATACCAATTTCACACACCAAAGATTGGTGCTTAGTTTGGAAAAAAATCGAGATAAAGAATTTTTGCATCATTATATTCGTTTGTAGAATTTCAATCGCTGATTGTGTGTTTTAATTAATTTTTTCTACCATAAAGTGTTTTTTCGCGTTCCGCGATTATTTCGCAATTTTTTAAGTGTGGTTTCTTTAAATACATAATCTATGGACTATAATACAAATTTCATACAACAAAGTTTGGTCTTAGTTAAAAACAAAGACAAAAAAATTGCGCCAAATAAAATTTCCAAAAAGGACCGTTTTTGCATCAGTATAGAAAAAAAGAAAAAAAAATCTAGAAAAACAAAATTTACAAAAAGGACCGTAACTATTTACTGCACTTTTTAGATTGCTCTCTGGAATGGTTTAAGAAATAAAAACCATATATTTTAAAGAATGCATATTACTTTTTCTACAACAGTTCGACGAAACGTGTATTTTCTTTTAAAATGTAGTTTTCACTACGTTAAAATAAGTACTAAAAATCATTTTAAAGTACCAAAAATATGTGCTTTCATTTATAGTTTTTCAAGATCTTTAAAAATTATACATCTTCAACAGCTGTCAAAATAATTTTCTTTTTCGATATTTTTCAGTATTATGGATATTGAATGGAATCCTGTTATTAAATCAACCACTGAAATGTTTTAGTATTGAGGTATTTAATATCGCTGGAACATACTAAATCGCTTTTCCTTTTTTCATGCTTAATCCATATTTCTACTCCCGCTTATTTAAAATTTTTTAATAAAATTAACTCGTAGCAGGTGAAAAGGTACCATTTCCCTAAAACAATTTTACTAAAGTACATCTTTTTGAAAGAGTATTAATGCACACAATTTCAACTGTGCTTGAAATTATGTACCTAAATAATTTTAAAGTAGTATCTAAAGCAGTACTTTTTCTTTCAATGAAGGGCGATTTATTGGAAAACTTTACCTTTCAAAGGAGGACTTAAAGAAGTTCTAATTCTTTCAAGTAAAGAGTACTAAAGTAGCATTTCTTTCAAAGAAATACTTAATAAATAAGTATCTTTTAAAGAAAGGGTACTTATTTATTAACAGAAATGGTACTTCTTCAAGTACTCTGTATTTAAAAGAAAATGTTATTTTTAGAGTACTGCTCCTTTCAAAAAAGGGCACTTCTCTAAGTATTATTTCTTTTAAATAATGTGCACTTCTTTTAAAAAATATTTTTTTGGGATTCTTTATGTGTATACGTATTCTTATTTGTAGAAGTATGTATTAAAATTCGAAAAATATATGTATAAAAATAAAACATGAGTTTTTTTATTAAAAATATTTTAGGATTTTGGCTAAATTAATAGAAAATATACCCAACAAACAATTTGTTCCGTTTACGCACCGTTTTCGGTCCGTCATAAACGGAATCCAACTTCGTATACGTACCGTTTTCTGGATCCGTCTACGGACCAGAAAACGGAACATAAGAATCATCGAAACTGATTCGAATCCGTTGAAAATCCGTCAATGACGGACCGTTTACGGACCGGTATGTCGTGTTAAAAACGGACAAGTCCGTTTAAAGTCCGTCAATGACGGACCGTTTACGGACCGTTATGTCATGTAAAAAACGGACTAGTGCGCTGAAAGTCCGTCAATGCCGGACCGTTTCCGGACCGTTATGTCGTGTAATAACGGAGTATTTCCTTGTTCATATCCTACAGATTTTGTCAAAAAAATAGACCATATGTTTATTATTTTCAATACAAAGTACTTTTTTTTTCTTTTTTATAAATTCATTAATAATTATTATTTATAATTACAATATTTAGCACATCCAGCTCGGTCTACCTATCTATCCAGCGCTTAGCGACCCGGAGTAAAATCCAACATCTATATGGAAAAGAGACAATAAATTAGTTATGATTTAATTGACTGTGTACACGATGCAAATTCTCACATGTTATACACAAAACATTGTGAAACAATAAGTTTCATGAATCTTACCTTGTTACTTGATGTTGTTTGATTAATGGTGTGATAGAAAAAATTCCCTCTATTGAATATTCTCCATATATTCCCATTATAATAATATTTTCACCGACTTAACAAAAATTTTTTATTTTGTAAACAAACCGCTGAAATCCGTATTTAAAGGTACGGAAACGGATACACCAATACGGAGTTAAAACGTATTGTGTTCGAAAATCCATTTATACGGTCCGTTAATGGTCCGTATACGTACAAGCATTGACGGATACGTACATTACGGACAGTTAACGTGCCGTAAAAGTCGGATTCATGAATCCGTACGTGCCGGAGAGTCCGTAAAAATGTTTCTTGGGTAGGTTGAGGCAACCTCGCTCTATAAAAAATTCGGTTGTCACAACCTCTAAATAGGGTTTCTACAACCGAATTTGGTTGTCACAACCCCACAATTCGGTTGTCACAACCTCTAAATTCGGTTGCAACAACCGAATTTGGTTGCTACAACCTCTAAATTCGGCTGCCACAACCGAATTTAGTTGTTGCAACTTTAAAATTCGGCTGCCACAACCGAATTTAGTTGTTGCAACTTTAAAATTCGGTTGTGACAACGCCACTAATGGGGTTGTTGCAACCTCGTCAATTCGGTTGGAACCTAATTCGGTTGGGCCAACAAATTTTTTTGCTGGGTGTACAAATATTAATAAAGCCCCGTTTAGATTGTCACACAAATGTGTTATATAGGGTGGTTAAATTTTAATGGCCGATGTTGATTTGGAATAAAACACAAATTATTTAGGAAATTATCTTTTCATTTCTTTTTATATGATAATATTGGTATGGTTCAATTATGTATGGAACAAAAATCGGCCAAATGGCTGCCGCGACCTCGGCGCCACACCTCCATCCGATGGTCCAAATTTTCGATGACGCTGAGGCATAATTGAGGTTCTATGCCGTTAATGTGCCGAATTATCTCATCCTTTAGCTCTTGAATTGTTGCTGGCTTATCGACGTACTCCTTTTCTTTCAAATAACCCCAAAGAAAGAAGTCCAACGGTATCAAATCTCATGATCTTGGCGGCCAATTGACATCGCCACCACGTGAGATAACACGGCCATTGAATTTCTCGCGCAAAAGAGCCATTGTTTCGTTGGGTGTGTGGCAAGTGGCACCATCCTGTTGAAACCACATATCGTCCAGGTCCACATTCTCAATTTTTGGCCGTTATAGCGACCACCATTCACGGTAACTGCTTGGCCAACCTCATTTTCGAAGAAGTATGGCCCGATGACGCCGCCAGCCCATAAACCGCCCCAAACACAAAAAAGCGGTATTTTCACATTTCCTAGAGACCCGATGTGCAGAAATTTGTGCACAATTTTCCCAATTGTGGACATATTTGGTCGATTATGCTGACCAAAGAAATCACGAAGTGCACGAAATGCATTTTGATTTCAACGCCCATTTTCATAATAAGCCTGAGTAACTTTAACGCGTTGCTCGATTGTGTATCTCTCCATGGTTCAAATTGAGTTAGTCTGAAATTGAGAAATGTCAAATGAAATGCAGAAAAAAACTAGACATTTAGGTGTGGTTCACATTCAACATCGGCCCTTAAAATTTAACCACCCTTTACATGTCAGAAATGTGTTGTATAACGAAAATGTATAATAGTGTGAACACTGTTCATCACTCACATATCAAAAAGGGTGCAGACATTTTAAAATTCGGTCACACTTTTTTGACAAGATTTATTTTTTGAAATATTTCATAACGTTACCACTTGTCTCAACACAAGTGTTGTGTTATTCACAAATAAATGTTAAACAAAGATTAAAAACAACTAGTGGTGAAAATAGAATATAATAGAAAAAAAATAACTGTTTTAATTTATTTGTTGTGTGTGTCGATAACAGTCTGAACACTGAAAAGATTTTCTTTTATACTTTTTTGACAACCAGACAATTTCAGCATACTATTTGTCATACTTGTGTGAAGAAAAGTATAAGCACTTGTGTGATAATGTCAACGGGGCTTAAGTGGTTATTTCAAAAATATATTTTAAATAAACTTTTATACAGGTCTGCTATTGGGTTTTCTATCTATTAGCACAATCAAATATAGTACACTAAACATATGCAAAAATGTTGTATCGTGCTATACTCAAATCTTGTATTTTTGCAATTTAAATTGTAACAACTCTGTTTTTTTGTTAGGACGATACAAAAAATAGTACGCCCCTTATGAAAAACCTTATTATTTTTTTTTCAATTGGCGATCAGAATTGTCGTTCGATATCTATACACTGATAGTAATGCATGCATTAAAATACCAAAAAATGTCGAAATTACAAAAAATTTTGTAAAATATACCAAAAATGTTTTATATTACGAAAGTTTTTGTTGTTTTGACATTTATTTCGTACTTTTATGCATGGGTTATTATATGTGTATAAATAGTTTTGAAGTAATGCACTAAGAATTTAAAAAATACTAAGGATTTGCCAAATAAAATTTATTTTCTAAATTTATTTGTTTTGTAGAGAACAATAATTTTAATATTTGAAAGAGATGTCTATTTCTTCGAGAAAGTCTGTGGGGGATTATTAATTTAGCAAACACTATTTAAACATGACTTTTTTTTCCGTGACAGCATACTTGATCTCTTTTCGAGATGACTCACTTGGCAGGTTTCTTTTTTAAATGAAATCAAGCCTCGTGAATTAAATAAAAGCGTTTCATTCACATCTCCGCAAAGATGTTGTATTGTACAATCATAACTTAAATTGTGTGCCATTAGAAGGTATTGCTTTTATTAATTTTTTATTATTTATTTTGTATTTGAGCGAACAGAAAATAAACTTTTCCAACAAACTTTTGAAGCTCATGGAAGCATAGGTATATAGGCACTGCTTGCAAACTCAAGGTTATTTGTTGCACGAAATTTGTAAAAGGCATAATTCTAATGATATTTTCATTGTTGGGGTTTTTTATTTTTTATGTGCTGTTAAAGACCCCCATAATTTGTTGAAATTTAAAGTGAACCATATAGGAAAAAACTACGCTGAATAATACTACACTGTAAATAAATAAATGATTAAAAATTATTAGAATTTATTGTAAGTAAAACTTTACACTTTATTTATTAAAGTCCAATTTGTCATTTGGAAGGCAATTTAAAAGCTTGGTTGTATAATTACATCATTTTGAAAATCATCAACAACAGGCTAGGTATTAAACGATTTGGCATAAAATATATTTCTTTCACAAAATTATTCAGAATAACTTATTGTGGAATAATAAGCACAATTGCATCATTAATTTTTAGTCAAACTCTACTGTAACAAGAAACAGTTTTATTTCCATGGTTGTTTTAGTTATTTTTAATTACATAAATGCGCAAACATATTTTTCTCAGTGTACATACACTTATGTACTTATGTGTATGTGACACACAATGTTTTGTTGACTTAAATGACCAAAATCCTGCGAAATTGCCAAAAAAAAAAAGAAAAGAATTTGCAATACATTTTTTTATTTATCTGGCAACTTTCCACAAGTCACACAAGGTTTTAACGCCCATCATGACTGACGAACAATAAAAATGTTCAGCAATTATGGTTAAGACATTCTGTTTTTATTTTATTCATCCTTAGTAGTATATTCCTTTTTTTATTCCTGCAAACACATACGGACACTTTGTGCCATGTTAAGGGGTTACACCTATGTAAACTGCTAAAAAAAAGAGATTTTCGACCATATAGTACCCTTTTCCACACGCTGAAAAAAAAACGGCCTGTCCCAAACATATTTTTGCTGGTAATATATATTTATTTGGAGAAATTGTAAAACAAATTCGCCGTGTTTTTACTAGAAACAATATATATTTGCATGCAAACATATTATGTTTGCCTGTAAATATATAATGTTTGGATGAAATGAAATGACGCTATCGACAAATATTATATGTTTGGCAGCAAACGTATAATATGTGTTTCATAAACAAATTATGCTTCCATGCAAATACTATATATAAATAATATATGTAGTTATAAAGCAATTACTAATATATGCCAAACAATAGGCTTATTTATTCTACTCTCCAAATTTCTCTATATTTTAATGGAAAAACATAAGAAGTGAAATTAATACATCTACTGTTTGGCGATTATTTAATAACTAAATATATTATAAATCACATTGAATTTTAGATCTAATACTAATCTTTCATTGAAAAACAATAACTACAATCTCTTCATTTATTTTTTATTTATTTTTATTAACAAATATTAATTAAAAACTCTTGTAATAAGTTAATACTTTAACATACACAATTAAATAATGTTTCTCCTTTTTAACACAATTTTATATTTTATTTATACTAATTTATTTTATTTTTCACATCTTTCACAATAAAATTAATAAATAAAGGAAAAATATAACTGAATTTTCTGACTAGATGCAGTCTAGCTAAACTAAACGATTATTACCAACTACAAAAGTTATAATGGCTACATACAACTTTATATGTATCAATAATGGAAATTCGCCGTTTTTCCAAATATATGTTAATTATATCCCACAAATATAATTATTACCAGGAAATATATGTATAGTAACTATAAAAACAATATAATTGGAAGCATACTCCAAATACATATATGGTAGTTTGTAAATATAATATAATTACCTCCAAACATAAAGAAAAACGTCTTTTTCCTCCGTGCAGTCAGCGCGAAGATAAATTAATGTGTAGGGGAAGTGCGACATACTTGATCCTTTAACCCTCTAACCGGCAAGCCCGCCTCCAGGCGGGGTATATTAAATTGACCAGAAATTCGCCAAAGGAGTATTTAATAATAAGAAATTATCCTTTTTCAACAGAAAACAAAATTTATTAAGTTTTTTGTGAAGATTTTTTTGTATACAATGCACGGTTTGGAAACGAGAAATTGTCAAAGATAAAATTTCGTAAAATTTCAAAAATTAAATATTTTAAAACAACCAAAATTTTGAAAAATCTTAAAAACATATTTAAATTGACTAAAACAATTGATAGTAACCATGAAGTAAGATTGGAGCTTAGTCTATGCAAAAAGTTCCTTACTTTGGTCCAAGGACGCACAGGATTCCATAAGGATACCTTTAAAGGACATCGCCTTAACTTCAAAACGAATAGACGGATTTTTCTGAAATTTGGTAAAAAGATAATATTTGGTATAGGTAGCAAAGTTTAAAAGTTTGAATAACATATATAGAAGTTTTGGTGCATTTTCGCTCAATTTCGCGTTTTTCGAAAAACGAAAATCGCTACATCCTCTTAAGTAACAGCACAAAAATTGTAATTTTTTTATTGCAATTACATCTTGGTAAGAGAAGTAATCTGTGCCTAAATCTAGTAATTTTTATTTGCTAGTTTTCGAGATTCACCCTTAAACTATTTTGGCCCATATCGCATAAAGTAGGCAACGAAAAAAAAATTTGTAAAAGAACATATTGTTTATTTTTCGTGAGGAACACATGGTATAAATTTTATTACAAAAAAGCTTAGGCCGGTTAGAGGGTTAAAAGACTTGCCCCCCCCCCCCCCCCACCTCTGTTATCTCGGAAAGTACATAACATATACAAAATTTTCTTCTGTCTATTGGTAAATATTGTACTCGTCACTTTGACACTTTAGCATAATTTTTATTTTATTTCTTTTTAGTTTTCTTTAACTTCTGGGCAGCATTACTAGAGTTTGCTGTTCGGTTTTAATCGAAACCGAAACCGCGATTTTTCGAGCATCAAAACCGAAACCGACAGAAATAAGTCGGTTTTTAATAAATATTTTATCGAATTAAAATAACTAATTAAATTGCATATTTTTGAGTCTTGAATTTCCAAAAGGGGTAATCTCCTATTTCACAAAATTTTGTTTGAAATTTTTCTCCATTTAATATTATTTTAAAGAATTTTTATTATTGCGGATAACATATACTAAGGCTTATAATTTTAGAGAAAAAAATGCACTAAAAAATAAAGTGTTTTAAGAGATATTGGGTCATATGAATACAACTTAGCAATTACTTCGAAGTAATTACTTTGGGCTTAGGAATGGCTTTTAACTCCAAATTTACCAATTGGCTGGTAGAATAGCATAAAATGTAAACGAAAATTAAAAAAATAAATTTCTAGTCTACTCCCAAGCAGGCTAGATTTGTGAAGTAATTGCTTAACCCTTTCAGACCTGTGTAGTAAAACGGTTGTAGTCATTGCAAAATCATCAGTATAAAATTTCTATTTAGCAAAGTCTACCAAGATAAGCGTGTTCTAAATTTTTGTAAGGTCCTTTTTTTGAAAAAGGACATAGTACGATTATGTGGGCTGGGTTATAAGCTGAAATATAATTTTGATGAATGAAAACCCAATTTTATTGTTTCATTGCGTTTATTTCACTTTTTAGTAATTCAACAACAAATAAGTAATAAGAAAACAAAAACAATATATTCCTATTCATATTTAGGTACTTCGTTGCCTTTTAATACTAAGAAAATAATAAAATTATTGTTTGATACGTGAGAAAATAACACGAATTCAAGACTGTTTGCAAACTAAAACTAAATTTATGTTTCACCTTCATTATTCTAAATGATAACCTTTGAAACAATCTGCATTTTTTGCGAGACAAAGGCTGCTCAACATTTTTGGCATCGGCTTCTCTTGGCTTCGCCAGAGAACTAAGGCCAATGGTCATAGCGGTCATATCTGATATCAGACTGGTCTAGAATCGCCAATGCAGCTTCAATGTCATAGTTTTCTGACAAATTAAAGTGTTTTCCTAAAGAAAATAATGAGATCACAAAATCGTGAGCATAGAAAAAACGTCAAGTTGTGCCTAAACAGCACAATTGTGATATCTGTTTTTAATTTAATAAGATTCTCTAAAAATGTAAAATTTTGTAAGATTTATTTTGTAAGGGGAACGTACCTTTTCGGAATCACCAGAAATCACTAATTGAAGTTAAATTTATTGCTTAATAAAAACAATATCACTGACCACGTGGCCGCATGTCAACCCTTATCAGAAGACGATACTAAATTAATTTAATTTTATAACATATTTCTTCCTTTTTTAATTCTCTTTTGAGCATAGAAAATTCAGGAGAACTCACAATTACTCCATACTTGTAAAAAAGCAAAAAAAATTTTTTTTTATCTGTATTTTAAGCAATTTAAACCAGATCTCACAATCGGTATGGCCAGGTCTGAAAGGGTTAAAAAACCCTGTATTTCCGCCTATTAGTAATGTCTATTTTTTATTCATATGAGCCATTGAGTTTCACAAATTCAATTCAGATTTCACCGCCTATTTTTAAAAAGTTTTATTTTGTAGTCCGCGAAATGTGTACCATTTTCACTTTATATTGTTTAAAACAAATTGCTAAATTTTAAATTTAAACTCTTAAAAATACAGCCTTTGTTTGCCGACAAAAGAATAAAACTATTTAATTTGTAACGGTTTTCCTCGCTTTTTTTCTTCTCCCGCAAACTACTCGAAACGGCGTTATTGCCCTTATTCGAGCCAGAAATTTAATAGAATTTTAATATTTAATTTTAATACATATTTAATTATTTTAAAACAATTCTATTAATATCACAAGAAAACCGAAAAATAACCGAAACCGCGGTTTTTATAATTATGAAAAACCGAAACCGCGGTTTTAAATTTTTTCGGTTTTTAGCAAACTCTAAGCATCACCTATATTTTCTCATTTCTGTTATTTTGTGCTCTTACTTAGCAAATGTTTCTGTAGATCAGTGATGCGCAAAATTGATTTGCAATTGTATTAGTGAGCAAGAGAGAGAACCGCACTGGGAAAAAAATTGGACGAATTAAAAAATATGTCTTTTTACATATTTATGAATCTCCATAGTTCTATACAACCTTAATGAAATTTTCTGCAACATATTTTTATAGATTTTAAACAAAATCTTCTATATTAATACTTTTATGGCAATTTGTTTATATTTTGTTTTTTTTTTATTTCTATTAAAAATCTACTATGAAATGTATTACTATGAAAATAATCATAATATCTTTTAATAACATATTCCCTAGATTCCTTAAATGTTTTATAACGTAAAAGGCTTTGCACGATATCAAAAACATTTTTCATCATATATTTTCTGAATATCATAAATAATTGTTTTTAGTGCACTTGAAAAAAATATCAAAACACCCGCTACGCATGTGCACTCGTCGCTGTCTCAGTGACGACTAAATTAAAGAGCATAAGAATATGTGTGAGGTAGTAAATTCACAATTGTGCTTTAAAACGCGCACCACTGCTGTAGATCCTATTTTAAAAACAAGAATATTGGTTATGTAATTTTAAACACTATTATATAAGGCGTTATTCCCCGTTTTAGAAGAATCCATATTTCATCTTGTAATTTTTGCTACGACAAAAATAGAAAAATGACATTTCCTATGCACTTGATCCTTTTTTTAATACAAGCATGTATTTGTTGGGAAAAATACTTTAATTAAACAAACGAATATTATGGGACAAATAAACTGTATATTGTAAGAAATTTTTAATATGTATTAGTTGCTTGCATTGCTTTTAAGCTAATTTCGCTAAATAAAATCGCTTACAAGGAAAGTCTGTGCGTGGGTCTCACTCAGATTTGGATGTGTGGTGGAAAAGACGGAAAAATAAGAACGTGAACCTCCTTAGCGGTCCAATCCGCTATTTGAGAGTTAAAAAGTGGGCTAAAAAATTACACGGTTTTTCTTTTTTTTTTTAATTTTCCAAGGAAATGTGTACAAATTAGATACCAGATAAAGGGTATTTTCAAGATCTGTAAAAACAGTGTACTAAAACAATTAAAAACTTTTCAAACAAAAAATATTTGAAAAACTTTGAAACTAACTTTTACCCCACAAAGATCTATTTGAGCCGATATATTTAAAACCGAAAGTTATTTAATTTTGTACACTGCACCTACAAAAAAAATTTTGTAGTCCCAACTAAATTTGGTGTTAACATAGTTATTTGGATGACTTTCACCAAATTCCGCAAGAAACAACACATTGTTTTGATATACATACTCTCAACAAAAATCGAAAAATTTTAAAAATTTCACATTTGACCATGGTAAAGAAAGGGTTAACGTTGTCGGAGTTTTACAAAATTGTCTGACAACAATCACTGGTATCAGAATTAAAAGAAATCAGAAGCGGTTTTTTTATAGCTAGGTAAAACCACAAACTATTATTTAAATTATTGGCCAAAACCACGTTTTCAAATTTAAAACGCCGCCTCTGCTAAATTAAAAGAGGGATATGTATTGATATAATTTCAGGAAAATTCGAAAAATTTCAAAAATTTTACCTTTGACCTTGGTAAAAAAAAGTTAGCGTTGTCGCAGTCTTACAAAATTTTCGGAAAACAATCTCTGGTATCAGAATTAAAAGAAATCAGAAGTGATTTTGTTACAGCTTGCTAAGAACACAAAAATTAATACACTCACAATATATTTTCCATAACCATATGAACGTTATTTAAAAAGTAATATGTAAAGTTTGTATTCAAATTGAATAATCAATTAAAATGCATGGAAACATATTGTTTAACTTTTTGTATCAGTCAATAAAAAACAAACTACAAAATACGTATCATCTGTAGGGGTTAATATTTTTAGTCAAATGTTCTATTTTTAGTTTTATATTTTAGCAATAAATAATTTAAATAATTTCGTGTTTTTAGATTTTAAAACAAAAAATTCAAATAATTTCGTTAGTTTTTTTCTGTTAAAATAATTTTTTTATATACAAAATTATTTCAATTCAAAATACAAGAAATTCTTTACTCATACACACAAGCATAGCCAACAGAAATATGGATCTGTGTGTGTAGTGTTTTGAAAATTTCAGCAAGAAAAAAACTTTCAAATCTAAAAAAACAAACCACAAAATCGTTTTTTTCTAACGTTTTGTTGGTTAAATATTGAAGATTGTTTTTGCAGACTTTTAGATTGTTTTTATTTATTTTAAGGATTATTTAAACAATGTTTTAAAATAAATAGCAAAATGGTTTGAATATAATGAAAAATATGTACTCCGCTTTTAATTGTATTTTAAGGTGCCTATTCCTACGAAAAGTCTGTGACTCTTAGTTATGACTGTATTCCCCTGTATACAGTGTATGTATTTGTTGTTGCAAAGACTTAATAAATTATATTTATTCAAATTTTTGTTTGAAAACTTCAAAAAAATTAACCTGGTGTCGATACAATCATAACATTGACAAATAAAATTTTAATTGTTTGAATTTTATTGTTGTTTTGTTTGAAAAGTTATGACTCTCAGTCTTAAAAAAGACGGTCACAATGAGTCACAAGTAGGAATAAGCACCTAAATTAACTTAAGGGGGGACATTACATTCGCGGCAGAGAAAACAGACCTTTTTTTAAAAATTCATAACTCAGTCAAAAACAAACATTTTTCCAAAATTTTTTTTATTATTGTAGAGAATTGAACAAGTTACAAGAAAAAAAATTCACAAAAATATATTTTTCACTCCAACATGGTTTTATAGAGCTCCAAACTGGCGGCAGGGAAAAAAACGGGGCCTCGTGGTTGCAGCGCTGGGAGTCGCAAAAATTGTCCGATCTGAAAAAAATTACTTTTTTAAATCTTAACAAAATTGGTTATCGTATGACACGAGCTTTTTTTAAATTTTTTTTTAAATTTTTGGTGATGTTCCAAATTTGAAAGTGTGTTTTTTCGAAAAAAAATATTGACTTTAAAAATTCATAAAAAATCGAAAAAAATTTAAAAAAAGCTCGTGTCATACGATAGCGAATCAAGTTTAAAAAAATACAAAGAAAAAAAAATTCGTCAAAAAATGAACCCGCTAGTGCCGCAACCAGTACGAAAAATATGGTTTCGAGATAAACGCGTTCAAAGTTTGTGAACAAAGAAAAAAAAGATTACCTTCAATCTGCCATTCCTGCTTCGTACTGTATGCCTTCGTTATCTTGTGTTGTGCTGTTTCTTATAGTTATTTGCAGCATTCGTTTAGCAATTCGGCCTTCTTTTGAAGCTTCATTTGGCTTCACTCTGGCGCATTTCAAACGATTTGCATAATTTCAGTCAGGTAGCAAGTAAAACAAGTATATACCAGCTGCCGTACGTAGGTAGCGCGAAAATTAAAAATGCGCTCTCACTAATCCGGCTGTAACTTTTGAACCCGTAGGAATTTTTCCATGAAATTTTTTTTCTTAGAATCTTAAGAATATTTACTAAAATACAAAATTATAAAAAAAAGTCGATTTCAAAAAACGGCCAATGTCATGTCCCCCCTTAATATATATTTTAAGTTGTTTTTAACGATAAAATATTGTGAGGGTATCTCAAATATTGGCCCAAGTCACAGTTTTCTCTAAAATTATCAAATTTAAAATGCAGTCACTGCTAAGTAAAAAGAGGGATATGTGCAAACTCCAGTAGAAAAATTCTCTAAAGTGCATTTAAAAAACCTCTATGCGTTCACCAATTTTCTTTATATTTTGTTGAGCAAAATTTTTAAAAACTCAAAACTAGAGTTTTGCAAATTTTCTAAAAAAAATCGCACTTTTGTACATACCTGGGACTAGGTTATCATAATCGAAGAGAGACACAAATTTATATCTGAATATTTGTGGATCTTAGAAATGAAACTAGAGTACAAAAATAGAGTACAAAGTTTTATAAAAAAAATATGTTATTTTTTACGATTTTAATAATTTATCTCATTTTAATCCTTTAATGGTCTCGGGGAATTGCAATTACTTAAATATTTTCCAACCGATTTTGGATTTTTATAATTGCCAGAAAGGTAATTCAGTCTAGATTACGATTCTAAATATTTACATTTTCCAGAAATACAGTTATCTAAGAGCTAGTATTTTCAAAAAAGCCAAAAAAGTTATTTTTTCGTCTTGTAAATCGTATTTCAAACTTCATAGCCATAACTTCATGCAGCACGTGTTTCCGTTATATCCTTAATTTTTTGCATGATGTATTTTTGTACCCAAAGGCACATTTCTATGAACATTCATGAACATGCATAAAGATATATGCTCATACATGTAGATATTACTTCAGATTTCGTTAATGCACATGTAGAACATATATGGATGCTCGTATGGATATTTATATATCCATGAATGGACATTAAGGTGTTCCAAGCTTGTATGGAGGAAAATAAATTTTGAGTTTTTGACCGCGCTACCCCCTGGAAGAATTTATTTGGGTGTAACACTACGTTCCCCAAAAAATTAGGATATTCGGATATCGGGAAGACGTGCCGCATCGGCCCTGCATTTTGGAACACGGATTACATAGGGAAAATATGACTTTTTGTGCATTTTCTCGAAAACATTGATATTTTAAAACTAATTCGAATTAAAAATATTAAAGAATCATGATTTGGAGTGAATTATCTTTGTAATAAAGCCATAAAGCTTAAATCAGTTAAAAAACAGCCGAGTTATTACAATTTCCCCTGGCAACTCATGTGTCGCAGACCACTTAATCAATAAATTCGGGCCCAAATTTTAAAATTTATTGAAATAATCTACTACAGAATTATTTTTTTATTCTATAATTTCCTAAAATTTGACCTCTGACTTTACACAGGGGCAATTTAATGTATTTATATTTCGCCCTAATTTTCAGAATTGAAGTATTTAGTCTTGTGTTGTTATATTTTGGTCAAAATTATTTGGAATAAGAAGAAGAAAAAAGAAAATCTTCCATAATAACTAAATAAATGCCAAAAATCGCTGTGTTCTCGAAATCCGCTGAAATAAAATCTCTACCTCAGCCAAATGAAAAAAGGAATTTCTACAATTTTAGTAGTTTTTAATCTCCAATATGTTCTTAACAAAACGCTATTGTCAAATCGTTGATTTTTTAAAATTTCTTTATAAAAATTTTAAAATAGTAGATTTGAAAACCGTGTTTAAGAATTCTCACGTTTTTGCCACTAATTTAAAGCGAGTTAGCAAAACAAAATTGAAAAAGACACTTCTTATCTGAGTTTATTGGAACTTATAGAATAAATAAATGTTTCTGTGGTAGATTATTTCAATAAACTACTATAGAAACATTTATCACATCACTTGCCTGGGGAAATTGTAATAACTCGGCTGTTTTTTTAACCGATTTAAGTTTTTATTGCTTTATTACAAAGAGAATTCACTCCAAATCACGATTCTTTAATGTAAGGGTAATTTATTAAAAATGCCCAAAATTCTAAATTTATAAAAATTTAGTATTTTGTTTCATTTGTTCATTTAATATAAGCTGTATTTTCGTTCATACCTATCAACGTTAAGTATTTATAGCAAATCTACCTTAAACTGATTGGAGTATAAAATTTTTTTAAATAGTGAGTATTTATGATAGTTCCGGTATAATCGAACGTGCGTCAGCAAATCTTTTTAGATAGTAACGCGAAGAAGTTACGCTAGGTGTGAAAATGTATAAATGTTGAGTTTTCAACGCTGATAATTATCCACGTTGTAAGTTAACGTGCATATGAAAAGTAATATGTTAGTTTTCGTCTAAAAAAACGTTTTTATGCACTTTGTGCTTTTTTGAAAGTTAACGGATATAGTTAAGTCGAAAATACAGCTATAGTCAAAATTAATTGGACATGGAATTTTGACTTCATCGGATATCATTAACCCACTTTGGCCTGGAATCCAAAATGACCCACGAATTTGATAAAAATGCAAACACGTGTTTTTTTTAAATTAATTTAAAAAATTTTTTAAAATGCCTAATTTGGAGATGTCGATTACTAGTTGATATTAAAAAAATAAATAAATTGGAAATATGATAATTCGAGTTTGTGTTTGAAGCGACTGTTTTCTAGGACATTTTAAATTTTTGCTTATTTTGTCAAAAATTTAACAAAATTTTAATGTTTTCATCAAATTTTACATAGTTTTCGGAAAAATATCACTTTAAAGCCACTAAATTGATAAAAAAAATCTCAACTGGATAAAAATAATTATTTTATGTAACATGATCCATATGGGGTTAACTTTTATAATTTTCGCCAAAAACGCCCCACTAGGAAATTTACAGAATAACATCTTTAATAATTTTTTCCCTATGCTCCAGTGGGAGTTAGAGGAATATATATATATCATTTTAAATTGAAAAAAATTATTATTTTGAGTAACTTGATCCATATAGGGTTAATGTTCTCACTTTTGACAAAAAAAAAGACCCAATAGGAAATTTACAGAATAACATTTATCAGATTTTTATTAAATTGGGATATTCTATAGAGGGTATAAAACTAACGAAAGCGCAATTTTCTATAGCCCCAATTTTATTTTTAAGGGTTAAAAAGGTGGCGTCAAAAGTGTCCGTATACTAATAGCAATTTTTGTTTTGTAATCGAATTATTCCAATTAAAAGCTTTTGTTTATTATGCATTTATTGCTTTCTATTTGGAAAGACGTTCTTCTGAAAATTTCCAAGTGCGTTTTTTTATCGAAAAGTAAAAACATTAATTGTATATGATGTTAAAGATTTTTTTAACAAATGTAAGGATAATTATAGCCTAACCAAATCTAAGTAATATTTTTCCGAAAACTATGTAAAATTTGATGTATAAAATAAAATTTTGTTAAATTTTTGACAAAATAAGCAATTTTTGTAAAATGTCCTGGAAAGCAGTCGCTCCAAACACAAACTCGAATTATGATTTTTCCAATTTATTTTTTTTTCATTAATATCAACTATTATGTGGTGCAACTAGCAATCGACGTCTCCAAATTAGACATTTTAAAAAAATCGTTAAAATTAATTTTAAAAAAAATACATTTTTGCATTTTTATCAAATTCGTGGGTCTTTTTGGATTCCTGGCTAAAGTGGGTTAATGATATCTAAAGTGCTAAAGTTGTTAATGATATATATGAATCATTTTGGCTATATTAAATGAATAAATGAGACAAAATACTCAATTTTTCAAAATTTATAATTTTGGGAATTTTTAATAATAATATACTTTTTTCCAAAATAGGCCATTTTCGGCCGCAACTCGGCACGGGTTAACGTCCGACCAAACATATATGACGCTTTTTACCTGGGTAGATTAAAAAAAGAGTGTTAGATTATAACATGTAGGTTAAGAAATAATTTAATTTAAAGTGTACCCTACTTTTTGTGTAAAATACTCTAGTTATGGAAAAATAACTTTTTCTGCTACATCTGTATAAAAGCGGATTTAGCGGGAACTGACACTAAGGAATAGATTCAATATTAGACACTAAGGAATACAGGCAACAGTGTGCAGACCGCAAATTCCAACTTTCATGTTTTTTGGAATACTCTAATATACATGTATGAACATACATGTAGATGTATAAAAAAGTATGACCATTAGGGTATGACTTATTGTTAACAAAAATTTTACCTATCATCACGTGATAGGCAATACTAAATTAATAACAAAAATCGTGTTTGCGAGTCATTTCGGAAAAAAAACCTTCCGCACCAAATGCAATTTGCAAAAATAATTTTTGCTCGGGGATTTTGTTTAATTTATATAACGAATTATTACAAAAATTATTGTAAACGACAAAAAATGTATCCAAAAGTCCCTCCAAAAATTTAGTAGGTTTGAGGTTAAGAATAATAGTATATTTAGGCTGGGCAAAAACTTGTAGTTTTTGGCCATTTTTAGTTTTTGAGCCGAAAACTACAAAATTAATTTAGTTTTCCCATACAATTTTCATACAAACTGAAAACCACATTCTACCTGAGTTTTGCCAAAAAACCAAGTAAAAATATCTGAAATGTGCATTTTTGATACACCAGGTATCATTTATAGTTAACTTTCGATGCACCGTGTTACAACGAATATTTTTTATTAGTTTAACAATAAAAACAGAAAGAAAAATGTGTAATAAAAAAGTGATGTGACAAAGAAAAACTAAATAACCAGTGTAAATGACTTGGTTTTTGTAATTTAGTTTTGTACAAAAACTAGCTGGTTTTTGCTTAGTCTAAATTCAGTATAAGAATAAACATTTTCTTCAAAAGTTATAAACACATTAAATTTGCAAATCAGACTAGATCTAGTTTCTGCCTTTTTTTATCTGTGGACAGGCTTCATCAGTGATTTTCCATTAAAAAAGGTTTCGTAATTTTTACCATAAATAGCTTTAAATACGTGTCGTTTGAGACTCATTTGTTTAAAATTTCGGAGAAATATTTTAATTAAACTAAAAAGATGTCAACAATTTTCTTAATTTTTGCATTAAAAATACAAAAATTGTTTTTTCGGACTTTCTATATTTTCATATATTTAGTTAGAATATTCTTCTACCTCAAGTCCAAATTCTAATATGATATTGTCATATTAGATTTTTATTTGTTGTTTCAAAAAGGGGTTGATCATCTTCATGATAGACAATACAATTGTTTCGTAGACATCACTCTACTCCTCAGTTGTCCGCAATAAGAAAATGATAACTTTCTTACTCAAACCGAGACATTACATAAGTTACAAAAAATCAACGGGACTAGAATTTTGTACTTTCGTATATGAACTGTCTGATTTGGTAAAACCAGCTATAAATCAACTCCTTTTTGAAAGCAACAATTACATAAAAGTACCCTTTGGGTACTATTTATATGTATGTATGTCTGTTGTCAATACATTTTGTAAAAACAACAAATTTTAAACTCAAAACAAAATAAATATTTGAATGAGATTTTAGCCGTGGTGTGCTTATTTTCAACAATTGTCTTAATTTTTGCATTAAAAAATACAAAAATTGTTTTTTCGGACTTTCTATATTTTCATATATTTAGTTAGAATATTCTTCTACCTCAAATCCAAATTCTAATATGATATTGTCATATTAGATTTTTATTTGTTGTTTCAAAAAGGGGTTAATCATTTTCATGATAGACAATACAATTGTTTCGTAGACATCACTCTACTCTTCAGTTGTCCGCAATAAGAGCAAATTTCAACCCTTTTGGTGCGGGAATTTTTTTGACAGCAGCGAAAAAGTAAGATTTCGTTTTTTAATATTATTTATGGCCTTTTTGGCCAGGGCATGTAAAATTTGATATTTGCAAAAAAATTAAAAAATCATAACCCTAATGACCATACACGCAGATATTGCTTCAAATTTCGTTAATGCACAAACAAGTATGGACAATGTTAACATCTTCCAATTGTGCTCAAACTTTGGCAATCTAAAAATCTAACAAAATGAAACATTTTAGGAGGGTACCCCTAAAAAAAATCCGAAATCGATTTTTTAAAACCAGCCTAATGTGCACTTAGACCCTGTTCGGCTAACATGTAATAATAATATCTCTCTATTCCATCTTGAAGTATCCGATCTTGTTTTAAACGCAATGGTGCCCCCAAAAAAATTATGACATTTTTTTTACCCTATGAGATAAAACGACCCTAATGGACATGTATGGATGCATGTATGGAGATTTATGCATCCATGTATGGGAAAGGATGCATGTTTATGAGAATGCACGAACATACACTAAACCTGTTGAGATCCATGTATGGAGGTTTTTAACTGAGATCATATTCTAAGATATAAAAGATTAGCATTTTATATATTTTAAAATCATTTTTAAAAAACGCTCCATCGAAAAATATTTAATTTAAAACAAAAAATTAAAAAATTGTTGAGCTCGAGGACAGTTTAATACGGCAAGCTCTCCGTTATAATCAATATGTGTTTATCTTATTTCGACCTTTTTGTTTTAATTAAAAAAAAAAAAATTATAAAATTGTTGTTGTTGGCCTCGAGCTCAACAATTTTTAAAATTTTTTTAAATTAAAACAAACAGGTCGAAATAAGATAAACACATATTGACAAAATTGATTTCTTTTAAATAAATGCTAGGCAATTTTGAACAAATCTTTTCCACTATTTTTTCAAAGTGTCAGATTACTTTATGGTTTTGAAATCACTGAATTATATTTATCCAGTAGAGAAATATAGCCGTTGAAATGTACAGGGTTGCACACGGAACAGTGTGTCCAAAATGAGTTAACAGAAAATAATAAAATAAAAAATAAAAAAAGATTTTATTATCCAGGTTTTTATAAAAGTGTTACCCCCTTATTACAAAACCATTCAATTCCAATAAGAGGCAAATAATAGTGGCAGCGAAAAAGGTCAGGCTGTCAGTTGTATGAGAGTTGTAACATATTTGCTACAAAATTAGGAAAGTGCGGCATTTCGTCGTTTTACACGACTTTTATTTTAATCGTATTTTTCCATCATGCAAATCGAGGGGCAATTTCAAACTCTTCAATTACACTGTGCTACACTGACAAATCACTCCTTCAGTGACCTAGTGTAAGTTGTAGGCCTAGCTGAGTATATTACCATACCGGTTTGAGAAGTTGCAATATACCCTCAAATTTTCGAGATAACGGTGAAACAGTATTTTTTCTGACTGGTGCATTTTAACATTTGTAACTCAGCCATTTTTTAACCGATTTTGAATTTTTAGACGGTTTTTAAAAGGAAATGGCCTGATTTTTCGAATCTTCTTCTAAAGCAATAATACTCTTAATGTCTGTATTTTTCTAAGAAAAATGAGCCTTCATTTGTTAAATTCTTTGAAAATAGACAAAGTTATGTTACTTTTTTTAACATTGAAAACCCGATTTTTTTGAAGCTGTACCACAAATGCTAAATGATGAACAACATTTTTGCAAGTATAAAAAAACTAACGGTGTTATTCAGAAATTAATGCTTAAACACAATCATTAAAAATAAGCATTAATTTTTTAATAACACCGTTACTTTTTTTCTAATTCTAGCGTTTATCAGTTAGCATTTAAACATTATAATTAGAACTACTTAACAATTATCTTGTAGAAAAAACAATTTTTGTCCACTAATATGCTGCAGAATTTTTTGCAGATTTTAACATGGTAATTTATTACTATTAGTTAACTAAAAGTTATCTCAAATGTAACCAAAATTTTGTAAATTTAACAGTTTTTTTTACTTTCTTATCTTAGTAGTATTAATAAAAAAAATCTGTTGAATGAATGTTATTAGTTCGATTTCAGATCATAAATTAATATCACTTTCTGTTTAAATTATTTTTTTAAATTAAAGAAAGATAATACAATTTTCACAAGTAAATTACAAAGAATAAAAAATTTTTAAAGAATTCGATAAGGCCAGCAATACAGAATACGTATTTTCAGCTTTCGCTACAAAGCCATCATCAGTGTCGTTTGCCTTGATAATGAAAGTTGAAAACAAATATAATATGTTAACAATTCAACTAGACTAACATCAACAAAATCTAACAATGCTATTTTTATTCTTCTGTTATTACCATTTTTGCTTTAATTTTTAATTCTTAAAGTTTCGCAGCTGGATCTATTCAAATGTGTGTATGATAAATACAGATTTATGAATTACAACGAACCGTTGAAAAATGTATGTTATTTAAATTATATCTTGCACCGTATCATGTGTTGTTTTAAGACGAATACACGATGTTAATTATGAGTCACACCTTAACGTCAAATTTTTTGCCCAACTTAAGTTGACATTTCTTTGTTTCAGTGTTTGACAAATTCAACCATGGAGTGGTTGAAGCTTTTACGAAAATGGTCGTTCAAATCAAAATGCATTCGTGCACTTCTTTGGTCAGCATAATCGAGCAAATGTGTCCACAATCGGGAGAATTGTGTGCAAGTTTCAGCAAACCGGGTCTGTGGGAAATGTGAAAACCCCTGTGCATGCTCGCCCAGTTCGTTCTGCGTTAGTGTGGCAAAAGACCCGTCAACCTCGACTCGTCGTCGCGAGTGGATAACGGACTTCTTGTGGCCAGAAATTTGACACCGTTGGACTTCTTTCTTTGGGGATATTTAAAAGAAAAAGTGTACGTCAATAAGCCATGAAGAATTCAAGAGCTAAAGGATGAGATAATTCGGCACATTAACGACATCAGATTCTTTGAAAATATGGACCATTGGATAGAGGTATGTGACCGAAGCCGTGGCGAGCATTTGCGCACACTTTTGCTCACACATAATTGTAATAGATCCTTCTATCACAATAAAAAAATATTAATACAATTATCTGAAAGTTTTTGTTTTATTTACGATTAACATCGTGCGTTTTGGTTGGACCACCCTTTAGCTTCGACATTTACAATCGGTTTTTAAAGTGCGATATATTGAGGAGACCAGTGTTTTGCTATAAAGGAAAAATCGAATGAAAAAAAAAACTTCCTTAGCAAAAGTTTAATGATTTTTTGCGAGCTTTAATGTCTGAAATTAGGGTGGTATATTAGGTTGTCCAAAATTCGTATACTAATATTATTACTTTATTATTTTTCTATTTAAAATACATATTATTGCAGTATTTTTAAAACTATTAGTTATAAATTTCGGCAACCAAAATAGCCAGGGTTGCCACGTCATTATTGACCTTTTTTAAAAAAAGGCAAAGTAGACCGTATCGCAAAATAAAAGTTCGACGTACTTCCTCCAATATGAAGTATTTTTGCAAGGCATTACAAAAAAAAAATTATTTTTATTTTCTTAAATATTTCGTTATAGCTTCGGTATTTAAAGTTTGATTTTAAAGTGTGATATATCGATTTTTTTGCCTCGAGGAGACCAGTGGTTTGCTATAAAGGAAAATTCCAATGAAAAAAAATTTTAAAAAGGCGACCCCTACGTTCGGCAACCAATATATAAAAAAATTTCTACTTGGTTTATCGAAAAATTTCCTTAGCAAAAGTTTAATGATTTTTTGCGAACTTTCATTTTCTGACATTAGGGTAGTACATTAGGGTGTAGCAACTGCGATCTGGTGGGTAAATACTAGAACGGGATTCTTGAGGTCAATGGCCCTTGGAGCAAAACATTGGCCCCTCGAAAGAAAAACATCGATGTATCATTCTTTAAGATCCGACTTTAAATACCAAAGATATAACGGAAAATGCAAAGTGGCGACCCCTACTTTCGGCAAAAAAATAAAATTTTTTTTTTAAATCTCCTTGCAAAAATAATTTAGATTGGACGGTGTACGGCGAACTTTTTTTTAGGTACGGTCTAGTGGGCACGGATTTGTCACCGAGGGCCAAATTATAGTTTTTCACAAATTATAATGGGCCGCACCATACATTTAAAAAAAGTAAAACTATTATACTAAACGGAACTACTGCTTTACTTTTTTAAGAAAAATTCTGTTCTCAACTCCATTTGTTCCCAAACTGGTTCCACAAGAACCGATTGTAAATTCAACTTCTTGCTACCCTACACCACAACTTATTATTATACCCTACAGCACTAGTGGACAGGGCAAAATTTTGTGCTGGAGCCACCTTTTGTTTCGATTGTATGTCTGCCCATGTATTTTGTGCGCGCGCTCCAGGTCGCAAATATTAAGATATCTTAATGAAATTTGGTACACCTACTTATATCGGCCCATGAACGAAGCCTGTTGAATTTGGTTTGAATCGGTGCATGCTTGGACAAAGTGTTCCCCCAGAATTGGTAAAACCAAAATTGTTTACCGTTACCATATTTTTTTTTTATCATTTTATAGACAAATTTTGACACAAGTCCATTTCAACCCATTCACATTTCGAATCCATATTTATAGCTTCACCATACCATAGCTTTCATATGCCAAACGATAGTTTAAAACTAAATGAGTTATAAGAGAGTGAATAAGAAATAACATCCTTGATTTAACTTTTATTTAATAATTTTATTGCGCAGAGCATAAGAAATTGCAGTTTTTATAGGGACACCATTCACTAAAGGACTAATTTAAATGGTGATGGCAAACTTAAAATTTTCGTGTTCTTTATGAAATTCCCACCGGAATTGGATTGGAAACATATTCGATTCTGTAAACAAATTTATAAATTTAACGGAAATGGTATTACAATGACAACATTTATTAGGTCGAAAGGCATTCTATCCCTTTCTTGTGAGTGTAGATTATTAAAAGACTAAAAGTTCTTTTACAAAAAGTATTGCCCATTGGAATGGAAGAAACATATTATAATATTATCGCATTTTTGAAAAATGGACCATATCTTATCAATTGGAATATCTTTCGACAGATTATCAAAGGTTTCTCGCAGGCAGAAGAAGTCAGTGTACAACATGTCGTTGTCAATTAAATTTGATATTCCTAAAACTTTTGAAAAATCTGATAAGTTATCCCAAGATAAAAGAGATTGTTTTAAATTTAAAACAGAAATTTTGTTGTAAAGTGAGTGTGTAAGTTTCCGAAATCAAATCGTTGCTTCAAGTAAGTAACAGCATTTCTTTAAAACTGATTTGTTTCTAATTTGAAAGTTTTTGTTTCGTGATAGGAATTTTTTATTAAATAGTTGAAAATCTGCTTCCATAAAACTCATCTTTTAACCGATTTTTAAGGCAATTCAAAAAATTACTCATTATACTGTGCAGTTCTATAATAGTCCTGGAATGACTTTCTAGCAGGGACGTAACAGTTATAACTTTTATTCAAAAAACTTATTGTTTTACAATTATTTCTTGTTTGAATATTTTTAATTTTTTGTTTATTTGCTCTGTTTGATTTTTATTTTTAATTCAAACAAAAACAATCCAAACACGATTTTTATTTTTTCAAAAATAATAAAAGTTATTTTGTGATTTTTTTTTCTTTATCAAAAAATAACAATTAAGAATATAAATCAAAAGCCATAGAACCAATGACTTCAACAATTATAATATCCTGATGATGTCAACTAGTGTGAATAAAAGATTGAACAGTGATTTAAAGTGAGTAAATATGTATATTCCAACAACTTCCGGCATTCAATTTAGATCAATTTTTAATTTTTATTTTATTATCAAATAAAAAAGTTACTGCTTAACATTTTCAAAAAAATCATTCTGTAACTTTTATAAAAAGTTTTAAAAAAATCAAAAAACAACAGAAATTTATAGAGTAAAATATAAAAATTTAAAAAATTAAAATCTTTGGCAAACTTTGTGATTTTTTTGTGCACTATGATTTAAAAGATATAGTGCATTATTGATATATTATAATTAAATAAATTTGGGTGGTGACTTTTTAAGAAATATAACAGTTATTTTGGGTCTCTGCTTTCTAGGGCTAGTACTGTTGAATATTAATTTAATTAATAAAAATGTATAATTAATAAAATAATTATTTCTCAAAATTAAAGAAATTATTTTTTAACTGCACAAATTGTATTTTTGCTGGTAACTGGACAAGACCCAAAATAACTGGTGAATCCAGGCCTTCTGGCAACCCGATATATAACGCTTAAAATTTTTTACTGAAATTAATTAATTTAATGAAAACAATTTTAATCGTATTGGAAACTTCCTCATCAAATCTGTAGACAGGATTTATAGAACCCAATATCGGAAATTTCCGTTTAAAAATTTTCATACAAAAAGAAAATTCCTACATTTTTCTTACGGAAATTTCCGATTGTTGAATTCTATAAACCAACTCAACGGATTTGATGAGGAAATTTCCTATTTGACTAAAATTTTTTTCTTAAAATAACATATTTTGACAGCCAAATTTTAGTTCTTTATTTGTTACACATATTCATCAAATTTTCTGAAATATAAATATTTAAAAAGTTCTATGACGTCATTGTAATGTCATTTCCGTTAATTTTTATAAACCCGTTTACAAAATCCAATCCATTTCCAATCCAATCCGTTTCCAATCAAATTCCGGTACGGATTTCATTAAGACTACGTTGGTCAGTAATTTAAGTGATTTTGATGAATGATGAACGCTAACTTCTCACACAGCTCTAGAGTTTGCTAAAAACCGAAAAATTTGAAAACCGCGGTTTCGGTTTTTCAAAATTATAAAAACCGCGGTTTCGGTTATTTTTCGGTTTTCTTGTGATATTAATAGAATTGTTTTAAAATAATTTAATATGTATGTATAACAATTTAATATTTTAATGCATTCAAGATATTTATTAAAATTCGACTGAACTTCTCACTCGAATAAAGGCAATAACACCATTGCTGGGGAAAAAACGCGGATGCCGTTATAAATTAAAATTTTTTATTCTTTTTTTGTCAGATTAAACTATTTTTAAAGAGTTTGGAATTTGGAATTAAACAATTTGTTTAAAACAATATAAAGTTGAAATTTTATACAATAAATTTCGCGGACTACGAAATAAAACTTTTTGAAATATAAGCGGTGAGAATCTGAACTGAATACGTGAAACTCAATATCTCTTAAACTACATGAACTACTACATGCAATTTTTTTATGAAATTGTAATCCTCAGCTTATATTATCTGTAGTAGTAAAAACAAAAAATCTTTAAAGTAATATTTAATGGAGAAATTGATCATTACAATTAAATACAGAATTTTGTAAAATAAGAGCTGAATCCTTTTCGAAATTCTAGGCTCAGTAATATGTAATTTAATGAATTATTTTAATTGCTTTAAGTATTTGCTAAAAACCGACTTATTTTTGTCGGTTTTCGGTTTCGGTTTTGAGGCCTCAAAAACCGCGATTTCGGTTAAGGTTAAAACCGAACAGCAAACTCTACACAGCTCTAAATTTATTACAAATATTATTATAGTCGGAACTAATTACGAATTTTTACTAACACTCAAGTAAACAATTTTCGAACAAAATTCCTACATAAGTAAAATTTGAGAATAAAGTCGTAAGTGTTTAATTCTGACTATAAAACTGGCCCTATATGTAGGGTGACCATTCGTACTGATTTGATCAGTACATGTACTGATTTTTGGTCACGTGTACTGATGAAAAAGTCGTGTACTGATTCGTACTGATTTTTTAAAATTTGTACTGATTGTACTGATTTTTGGCACTTAAAATATTACCTTTTTTGTTAAAAAAACTCCAAAATGCAAGTAAAATGTAGATTTTTTTATAGGATAAATTTTTGTGAATGTGAGAGGTTTTCTCTATTAGAAAGCATTCAAAATGATTTTTCTACATGTCAATTTCTTAATCTAATATATAGATTCATACACAGAGAAGATTCGTGTTGACAACCGAGTTTATCAAATGTATAGAAAATCAGTAGATACAACAGTTATTTGACTGCGATAAAAATATTTTAATTATCCGGTTGTCAGAATGATTCTGTTTTGTGAGTGTAGGAAACGACATCAAAATCTAAAGATTTTTCCGTACAAAAATCTTTAAAAGCTGAAGAAATTTATATGGGTTTTTCCATGGAAAAATTTTCGAATCTGTGGGATTTTAAATAGAAAAAGTACACAAAACCTTAAGATTTTCATTTTTAAAAACGTTACGTGTTTTTGTAAAAAATAGTAGCCAAAATATGAAGTTTTTCTATTTCAGAAATCATACAGAAATTAGCAAAGAGAAAAAAGATTTGTTCGGACAAAATATGGAAGGTATGACTGACGTAGAATCAATTCTAGAACTAGTTCCAGAACTCATTCTAGGGTAACCGGTTTCACTTTGGAGCTATAGAAGTGGTTCCTTTTGGGGCAATTTCAAACAAAAACAATCGGTGTTAGAATCGACAGTAGAAGGGGTTGTAAATGAAAAGTACCCAGGAACATTTTTTACAATCGGTTGCCAATCAGACCAATTCTGCAACTGGTTCCACTGCAACCGATTCCATGGAACTGGTTCCGGAACCAGTTCCAGGGATCTCATATGGAAGGTATTACGGTCGTAGAATGAATTCTAGAACTAGTTCCAGAACTGATTCTAGGGCAACCGGTTCCACTTTGGAGCTATAGAAGTGGTTGCTTTTGGGACAATTTCAAACAAAAATAATCTGTGTTAGAATTGACAGTAGCAGGGGTTGTAGAGGAAAAGCAGCTATTGTGCAACCGATTCTTTGTAACAGAAAATTTTCCTGGGTAGCTATTCTACAACCGATGCTTTGGAACAGAAAATTTTTCTGGGACTATCCTGGGTTCATATTTGACTCCATTCGTAGCATGGCTATATTTCATCGATCTGTTATAAAAAAAATATAGAAAAGGAATGGTAACATATCAGTGAAATTTTTTAAATAATGGGTCCGTTTCCTGTACTTAAAAAACTGGATTTTTTGATGGGATAAAAAATTTTGTCTTGGGTTGTGTATACGCAGAAATGTGTAAGGCTTTTTAGGATGGTATGATGGTTAACCGAAAAATTTTGTTGCCTCAATCAAAACATTCTATTGACAACAAATTAGATTGGCTGCATTATCATTTTTGTTTTTTTTTTTGGATGATAATATTTTTTAAAATTTGTACTGATTTGAAGTCAGAAATAAATGGTCACCCTACCTATAGGTAACATTTTAATTTTAAATTTAATTTGAATTTATTTTATAGATAATTAAGATTCAGTTTAAAAGTTGGAACTGACATTGATTATTGAATATTTCTTATGTGAGAAATTTTCAAATCAAAATCTTACTTTTGACTATAAAACTCAGGGGTATGGCATCACCAAAAAAATAAGTTTCAAAAATATCGTTATCACTAGATGGCACTTTGTTCAAAAAATTGACAATTTTCTTTTTTTATTTAAATTTAAATAATAACAAACAACAAAACAAAAAAAAAACAAACGGATATATCAAATTTTGTTATTTGAATATATTTCGCGCTTGTTTTTTCCTTATTTTGAGCAGTTTTCAGCAGTTTTTGAGTTTTAAAATATAGGCTCAGCTGATGCTAAACTGATACTAAATAGTTGCTCAGGTAATATTAAATTTCAGCGCCATCTACCGGTGAGTAGTATAAGTTTTGATTTCCTATCTCTATAATTAATAGTCTCTGATAAAACTGACCGTAAGTTTTTATATAAAATTTTAGATATAAAAAATTAATGAAAATTGTGAAAAAAATACTTAAAAAATATAAATTTGAATTTCAGCAAGAGCCGCACAGAAATCGACAAAGGGCCGCATTTGCCCACCGTTGGTATATAAAAAAGAGAACAATAACGCGATATTTGCAAATTTATGTTACATTATCTATAACAGATGCTTTGCATACGTTAACATACACACTTTACAAGAACAAAGTTAGATAAGTGTAAGAAAGCTTGTGATTCACATTTTAAAATATACTGTATCCTAATGCAACAACAATACAAAAGTCTTGACACATATTTAATACAGTGAAACATATTAATTGATAATTTTGTGGAAGTGAGTACCAAATAAAAAAAAGTTAATTGCCATGGAAACATCTTTAATGAAAATGCATATTTGTAGTAAAATGTAAAAGTAGTTGAAAATGCATACATATATGTATGAGTTTTATCTATCCCTCATACATATCGCAGCGTCCTCAACAACTGTTCTAAAATTCAACATCTCGTGCAATACAGTGTTGCCATATTTGAAGCCCTTCATCTTTCACCACCTTTCACTTCTTCTCTATCCCCTTTCCAAAGGAAGCAACACGTTAATTAATAGGAAGAATTTCCTGAGTGTTGCTTCTCTTTTAAAAAAAAGTAGCCCAAAAACAATTTTCATCAAATACTTTTCCGAATCAAAGAATTAATAGTAAGATTTAACTAAAAAAAAAACAATAGGAAAATTATATTCAAAATTATAAAAATAAAAATTTCTACATACAAATTAAAATTAATGAAATACCCCTCAGTGGTTGTTATTTTTAACTGTAACTGATGAATTTCCTTCAAGTTATATATATATATATATTTGTTCCTTTTACTCCTGCAAGGAGCATAGGGCCGCAAGTTATGCTAGTAAATTATGTTGCTAAATTTAGCAAATAAATTTTAAATTAGATTTTACGATAATTTATTAAAATTAATTACTCTTTTTTCAGTTACTAATTTTTTATACTAATTTTACTGTACTACAAATTAGTAGATATGCGTATAGCAAAAATAATTTTAACATGCAACCTCAGCACCAGAGCCAACAAGCTATTGTGTAGAGTCAAATCTCTCTCGAAGCCGTTCAAAGCAGACGACATGATTTTCGATAGCAAACTTCACGACATCCGAGTCAGTGATGAACCATTAGCTTTCACGTCATCAGATGTTGCTGAAGCCATCAAAAGTGCCAAGCCATTAAAATCACTAGGAACCGACGAAATTTCCATGCCGACCGATTTTTTCAATTTCTAAATATTTTTTTGTGAATGTTGAAAAAAAAATAATTTTTTAAATTTTTCCTCAGAATGACCAATAAGAATAAGGGGCGTTTAAATGATATGTAGCTTTAATTTAAGGTATTTTAATTCTCTATCGGTACGCCGAAAAGTATACATATGTGACCTTCTCCGAGAAAAGGCACCTAGTGTGTCAAAAACGGGTTTGGACTTAATAGTGGATTCTGGTACCTAAAATGGTGTAGAATAAGATGAACTGAGTTAGATTTCTGATAAAAATTTATTTACCCCACAAAACCTTTATGAAAACTTTAAACTTAAAAAAAAAACTTAAAACTTATGAAACTTTAAAAGCGTTCTTCTCAAAACTTCATTTTCACACACTTGGTCCCTTTTCTCGGAGGTCACATATATTTTATTCGTTTCCTATGTCTCCTAAAATCAATTTAATTTTTAAAAATTGCCATTTTATTCTTCCTTTAGGTCATCTGTGGAAAAGTTAGTGCGAAAATCGCTTAAATAAAATTTTAATCTTCCATATCTCCCAAACTAGAAGAGCTAGAGGAAAAATTACTGCAGCTAAGGTCAAAACCCGCCACCAATAACCCGATAGCGAAACTAAATTTAGACTTACACTGCTAGGTTTTAAAATCGCGTTTTTCTCGAAAACTAAGCCTCGTAGGGAGAAAAGGCCTTTTATTTGTAATATCGCTAGTATCTTCAAAACTAAATGAGTTAAATGAAAACGGACAACGGGTTTGGAACAAGGAAAAATAAATGAGAGAAATAAATTTTGGAAATTTCGTTTTTTAATACCTGCACGAATTTTTCAATTTTGGCGATTTTTTCTAATTTTTTTAGATTTTCACAAATTTTGACGAGTTTTTAAATTTTGGCAATTTTCCCAATTTTTGACGACTTTTTGAAATTTTGGAAATTTTTTAAAAAATTTTAAAGTTTGGCATTTTTCAAAATTTACCGATTTTTTCCAATTGTTGACGACTTTTTGAAATTTTGACGATCTTGGTAATTTTTTCACATACTGACAATTTTTTCAAGACGACTTTTTAAAATTTTTTTTCGATATTTTTGAATTTTGGCGATTTCTCATCAAAATCTTTCATTACCAAATAAGTGGTTATATACTTAATAGAAATTTATAGCTCCGCACAACTTATTTTTTGGTGTCTAAACTCATTATTTTTGTTTGGCGTGGTCGTTTTTATAAGTAGTCACGCTTACCCGCTCTCTTACGAAAAAATGAGAAGTAAGTAGTTATGAGATTTTGAATAATAAGTGGTTACACACCTGCTTACAAAAAGTTGAATTATAAGTGGTTATCCGATTGCTTACTTGATTCTTAAAAATAAGGAGTTACACAAATACTATTAGTTTAAAGATATACATTCACAAAAATTTAAGTTTTTCTAGTGTGTAATTTTAGGACTCGTCATAAAAATTTAAATATAAAACATATTTACATACATAAATAAAAATGTAGAAAATTTAACTGAGTAAACAGTACTTATATAAATAATTACGAGTAAGTCATTATTTTATATTTAGAAACAATGAATACAATAGCCCGTTATTAGGAAGTCATTATTTTATATTATAAAATAATGCAAAAGGTAATGATATATCATTTTTGGTAATGCAGATAGTAATGAGGTGTCATTACCAATATTTTGCTGGGTTTGTCTAATTTTTGACAATTTTTTTAAATTTTGACTATTTGGGAAATTTTTTGAAATATTGACAATTTTTTCAAGTTATGACGATTTTTTTAAAGTTTTTAAAATTTTTTTTTAATTTTGGCAATTTTTCAAATTTTTTCGATTTTTTCCAATTTTTGACGACTTTTTGAAATGTTGGTAATTTTTTCAAATATTGACAATTTTTTCAAAATTTTTACGATTTTGTCTAATTTTTGACGATTTTTTTTTTAATTTTGACTATTTGGGTAATTTTTGCAAATATTGACGATTTTTTCAAGTTATGACGATTTTTTCAAAATTTTTAATTTTTGCCAATTTTTTTAAATTTTCCAATTTTTAACAACTTTTTGAAATTTTAACGATTTTGGTAATTTTTTCAAATATTGACTTTTGGTAATTTTTTCAAATATTGATTTTTTAAAATTTTGTCGATTTTTTAAATTTTTTATTAAAATCTACATGATTTTTTAATTTTGGCGATTTAATTTCCAATTTCTTCGATTTCTTCATTTTTTGTCATTTTTTAAATTTTTTGTCATTTTTTAAATTTTTTCCAATTTCGCCGATTTTTTTTTTTAATTTTTGACGAATTTTTAAAATTTTAGACTTTTTTTATTTTGGTGATTTTTTCACTTTTGCCTTTTTTTTAATTTTAAAGTTTTTTTCACTTTTAATGATTTTTTTCAATTTTGGCCATTTTTTAAATTTTTGCATTTTTTTTGTTTTGGCGATGTTTTCTGATATTTAAAACTTTTTTTCAATGTCAGCGATGTTTTTTTTTAACTTTTTGCATTTTTTTTGTTTTGGCGATTTTTTCTGATATTTAAAACTTTTTTTCAATGTCAGCGATGTTTTTTTTTCAATTTTTAAAATTCAAAATATAGGGACTATAGTACTGTTGGATATAGTGTAACTAAATTACCGTTTTTGTTTTTTATAATAACTAAATTATTTAATGGGAGCGAACTTTTTTAGCGGCTCGGTTTCAAAAAACTCAATTAAATTTCGTTAAAGAGCTGCTCGATAAAAAAAGCTCTATGAAATTTTTTATACGAGCTGCTCGATTTAAAAAAACTCTATTCAGTTTTGTTTAAATTTCATTTTTATAAGCGCTTTATTTTTTTTAGTTGCGAGCTTTTTTCATTTGAGCAGCTCTTTTAATTTTTGCTTCCGAGCTTTTTAAAAAAATTTATATATTTTAGGCTCGCTCGAGCTTTTCTTCCATCCCTGGTAAATATACCGTATAATATTGTTATATAAAACTTGGAGTTTTTTCGTACTAATGGAATCGCAATTAGAAAACAATTGGCAACCGTAAGTAAGACTTGGCACCAAATAGGCCTTTGCGAGTAGTATTCTTACTTTCAGCGGCTTAAAGTACTGGACAGACCACAAAGTTCTTAGTTTCACATATATTTGTGCAACAAGTGCATTGATGTGATCTGACCAAGTTAAATTACTGTTAAATACTATTCCCAGATTTTTTGCCGTACGTACGATTTCAGTTTCCTCATTGTTTATGACGATGTCATCTTCTATGAGTGGATTTGCCGTTTTCACCCGTGACGTGAATCACCAAACATTTGTATTTTCGTGGATTTAAACTATATATGTTGTTTAAATCGTGATTAAGTTTATTAACGTTTTCTCTGATTGATTGAACTGGACTACTGAGATACAATTGTACATCATCTGCATACATGTGAACTCTACAGTGAGATAAATGTTGTGGCAAATCATTAGCATAAATAAAAAAAATTAGTAGTCCTAAAATAGATCCCTGAGGTACCCCTCTTGTTAGTGTAATGGGATTGGACTTAATGCCGTTTACAAATACTGATTGTAGGCGGTCAGTGAGGTAAGATGATACAAGTTGTGCCGATGTTGATTAAAATTTAATATGATCCCTTAGTTTGGTACATAATGTTTGATGGTTAACTGTATCAAAAGCCTTGGAGTGATCGAGAAGCACTAAGAAGTTAATCTTGCCATCATCTAGATTACGCCTTATACTCTCTGATACATCAATTGTAGTAGTTACACAGCTGCGATTACGTCGAAAACCTGATTGTCTGTCAGACAGCAATTTATTGTCATGTACGTAAACACTTATTTGGCGGTGTAAAATTTTCTCTAAAGCTTTGGAAAGAAAGATTAAGATAGCTATTGGTCGATACTCGGTGTTCGATTTTGGGACTGGAATTATCTTAGCATGCTTCCATTTCGAAGGAAAACAACTAGTTGTGATGATATTGATAAATAAATGAGTAATATAAGGTAATAGAGATGGCAAAATTTGTTTTATAAACTTGGGATGAATATTATCATATCCTATGGCATTGGATTTTGTCTGAATACAACTATAGTAAACATCAAGCTGATTGACGCATTAAAACTCAAACATGTCCTGGTCCAACGTACCATTTTCAATATAAACTGAATTTCCATTGTGTGATATGTTGTTTGCCGTTGAAAGTGGAAAATTGGCAAATATGTTGTTAAGCTCACCAATATCAATAGAGCAGTTCACACTTATATCCCTATTTTCAATACCTATGTCCCTAATAGTCTTCCAGGTATGTTTGGATTCAAGGGCTGAACTAAATCGCTTAGAGTAGTACTCAGATTTGGCTATTCTAATTTGATTATTAGCATCCCTCCTGGCAGAAAGAAATTCGGCTTTTAGTTCCGGTGTTTTAAAACGCTTCCACCGAGGGTAAGCCAAATCTCTACGTTGTATAGCCTTTTTGATAGATAAATTGAACCATGGTTTTTTAGTTGTCGTAATATTCTACGTTTTCATAGGGACTGTTTCATCATAGAGCTTCTGTATATTATACTCAAGAAACGCTAGTTGGTCATCGACAAAAAGTATGTCGTAGATACTGTTCCAATTTACTTGTAAGAAGTTTTCATTCAGAATGGCGTAATTTAAGTTCTTAAAATCACGATAGGAATATCTTTGATCCCGTTGATCGAGCAGGAAGTCATACGCTGCAAAATCAAATCATGTTTGGAGAGAAATGAAGCAGAAATTTGATCATAAAGTAATAATTTTGATAAATCACCCACGAAAATAAGATCAAGGAGCATGCTATTGTTTTTCGTGAAGTGAGTAGGTAAAGTTGTGTTAGCCAGTGTGAGAAATAGCGATACCATGTGGTCCCTGAACGAGGTTTCACTAACGGTGGGTCTCATACTGTAGGTTTAACTTTAACTTAACTATAAACAAAAGAAAATGTCAAAAAAATTTACACAAAACAACAACAAATTTTTGGGTTAACTATTAACTGAAGTTTAAACCTGCAGTATGAGACCCACCGTAAGAATATTAGAACTAAATATAAAAGCCAAAGTAATCTCATCATTTGTTTTGTCTGTTTTGTTTTGTAGGTAACGCGGTAATGTTTACATTCTGTTGATTGCGAGTCCAATTCGCGTTCAGGGAGATTTCAAAAACGTAACAACAACAAAAAAGAAATAAATACATGTAAAAATGAAAGCTATGTTTTCGACGTAACTATATCCGTTAGCTCAGAAAAAACTCAAAGTACACGAAAACTAACACATTACTTTTCGTATGGACGTTAAAAATAGGGATACCGATCCCGAAATCCCGATCCCGAAAATCCCGGGATTTAGAAATCCCGAAATCCCGGGATTGGTCTTGAAAAAATCCCAGGATTTCCGATTTCATTATTTGCCATATTTTATCTCTTTTTGTATTTTTTTTTATTGTTATATTCGACCAAAATCACAAAAATGTAATATCTTATTAAATGTTATTAAAGAACTAATTTTTCCCATTCATAAAATTTTAATTTCAAACCCCTTTATTGACTAACTGTGAAATATTCAAAACAAATTTCTCTGATAAGAAATATTAACACTACTAAATTATAAAGTCTATAATTTAACGGGAATTTTAAAAAACAGTATATAATATTTTTTAATTTTTCTCACTAATACTTATTTATTTTTCTATATGGAGTTAATCGATTTGGCAATTGAATCATTCAAATAATAGATTACAGATTAAATAAATCTGAATAAAAACATTAATAATTTAAAAACTTTTATTCAGCTGTGAAACTTTTGAAAATCATAATTCAGGTTTATTTAATCTCTTAACGGACATGTTTTTATTTATTTTATTGATGATTTGCGAAAATCATAACTTCATGCAAAATAATTTTGCCGACTAAAAACAGCAAATTCTTGTTAAATTAGAAAAATCTAACAATCTGCGTTTCTGAAATCAGCGGAGGTATGTGCTTAATATTTTATGTTAGTTGATTTAAGAAAACTAATAGGCACTAAATATTTCTGATGATTTCAGCAGAGTAGTTTGTATTTGCATTCAATTAATTTTAGCCAAATATAACTAAAAATTTGCAGTGTTTTAGTAAAAACTTTTAGTTTTAAAGTTTCTTCAGAGGTAAATTGTAATTTGCAATTTGCTTAAATTTAACTCATAAGTATAGTTTTAATCGCGGAACTTTTTTGCTTATTTTTAGTAGCTTTTTCTGCTATTTTCATATACTTATTTCTATGAGTGTAGTTTCTGTTTAAAGCCAGATTCACAATGCTGTAGTACTCCACTCTGAGTGGATTTTGTTCCTTTCTTTTTTGCACTTACATATTTTTTATCTCTATTTTACACACTGCACTTTGCAGCGTGGAGTACTCCAGCATTGTGAATCCGGCTTAATTTGTTTATTTCTTCATACTGCAAGAAATAATAAGTACATTTTAAATGAATTATTTTAATTTGTAGGATTTATTTCAGCTATTTACTTTTAAAATTAAAAATATGATGAAACAAAAAAATCCCGAAGCCCCGAAAAATCCCGGGATCCCGATTAATCCCGGGATCCCGAAAAATCCCGGGATCCCGGGATTTCAATTTTTAAAATCCCGAATCCCGGGATTTGTAAAAACCAGTCCCGTTTGGCATCCCTAGTTGAAAACTCAAACGTTTATAAGCTTATTTTCGCATATAACATAACTTCTTATCATTACTTCTTAAAAAGTTTTGCTGGCATACGTTCGATTATACCGCAACTATTATAATCATTAAGCAAATGTAGATTTTCTGCTTTAAATACTTAACGTTGATAGGTATGAGCGAAAATGCAGCTGAAAATTAAAAAAAAAAATAAATAAAAAAGTAACAAAAAAGAAATAAATTATTTTTTTTTCAATTGTTTTTCATTTATTGAATACGTTTCATTGATTCAATGACTTTCCAATGAAAAAAATCATTGAATTAATGGACAAACTCATTAATACTATGCACAAAATTCTATCAGTGTAGTATGGTTCATGTCGCCTCTGCATGAGATAACCATGATCACAAATCCTTTTGCAGAACATGCATTATAGCCTCAGACGTGTAATGCATTGCAACATCCTTTTGTAAATATATGTCGTGCACACTACACGACTAATAGAATTTTCGTTCATAGTATTTATGAATCAATTTTATTAAAATGGAATCATTGATTTAATGAACAATTTAGTAACTGTATGAAAATTCATTCATGTTTTGAGTTTTTTCATTAGATTTTTTTTTTTTAGTTTTTTATAATTTCATAAAAAAAAATTCATTAAATTAATGAAAATTTTTAAAGTTAAAAAAAAAAATTAATTGAAAAATAGATTTCAGACAATATTTTACCTTTTCTTGTTATACCCTACACCACCACGTGGTCAGGACATTACAATAAGTTTGTGCTGATGTTTGTAAATCCAAAAAAACATTGGATCTACACCCACACGTTTTAGTATACCGATCGACTCAAAATCACTTTCTGTTTTTTTGTAAGCATGGGTGTAAGGCAGGGCTGGCAAAACTATGACACGCGTGTCAGCAGTGGCACGCGAGTGGATTTTAGGTGGCACGCGTCGTTTTGTTGGATATTTTCAAAAAATTTAAACTATTAGAAGACCAGCAAAAAATTCAGTTAAATGTTAAATTTCGCTACAAAAATGTGTGATTTAACTCCATAATGGTGAAATTTTTCATAAAGCGTAAAATCGTTTTTTCAAATTAATAAAATTCTGCATTGCCACCATTTTTTGTTTAAAGAAATATGTTTAATATAGAACTCGCAAATGCGATTATCAGAAAATTCTAAGAAAATTTCTAAAATTCTAGATTGAAAGAAGTTAAATGTATTGCTGAGAAAATGCCTCATAGAGCTGTTAACTTATCTCAAACTAAACTGAGTTTAGTGCTTAACCATGGTTATCAATGTCAAATTTATATGAAAATATCTGTGGTTAAAATTTAACCATGGTTATGTCGGAAATAAGTTACTCGCCCTTAATCGGAGAAATAAAAAGTACCAGAAAATTGCACAAAAATGGAAAACAACTTGTATTAAAATTGGATCTAATACTGAATTTAGACTGAGCAAAAACCAGATGGTTTTTGTACAAAACTAAATTACAAAAGCCCATTCATTTACACTGAATTTTTAGTTTTTCTTTGTCACATCACTTTTTTATTAAGCACTTTTCTTTATGTTTTTATGGTTAAATTAAATTAAAAAAATTATTAACACATTTAAAAATGTATAACAACACACAATTTTAAAATAAAACTGAAATATTTAAAAAATATTAAAAAATATATTTTTGACACTTGCTTTAATTCTATATTCGTTGTAACAGGATGTATCGAAAATTAGTTATAAAAGAAATCGGGTGTATCAAAAATACAAATTGCAGATGTTTTTACTTTGTTTTTGGCAAAAACCAGGTAGAATCTGGTTTTCAGTTTGTATGAAAATTGTATGGAAAAACTAAATTAATTTTATAGTTTTCGGCTCAAAACCTAAAAATTCCCAAAAACTACCAGTTTTTGCCCAGTCTAAATATACTATAAAAAATTAAGTTTTTTTTAAAGGGAAAATAGGCGCTATGAAATAACTCTCAATGAAATACTGAACATAAGTTTCGTAATGAAATAATCTCCTTTGTTTGCCATTTCATCTGAAATAGAAAGTTTTCTGTTCAAATCCATAATATTCGCTCTTTATTCATTATTATGAGATAAAAACCGCGCGATTTATTTTAACAAAATCAAATTTTGGCCCGTACTTAATAATTGATAATGACACTATGCGACATGGGATGGGATGAAACCAACGGGAAATGTTATATCGGTCAAAAGCAAGTTATACGTGTCCCGGCGTTTCGCTGGGTCAAGTCTAGGAATCGAGATATATTGATCTGAAGTTAGTAACTATCATATAGGGGAAATTGTCACCTTTGGTGGACATAACTCAAGAACCACTAGTCCGATTTTGCTCAAACAATTTTAAAAAAATTAAAAATTACAATTCCTTTAATCTGTTCATATAACGTTTTTCTATATATTCAACAGTTTTGCCGGTAAAAATAAATGTATGAAGAAAAAAAATATTTTTTGCCTAAAATATTAAATTTTTTTATTTTTTAAATTCATAAAAAATCCAAAACGGAAAAAGGCAAGTCGTATTATTTTCACGCAAAGTCACATAACCTTTAAACAAAACGAGTAAAAAGGTTAAAGTCGGGCATGCCGACTATACAATACCCTACACCACTCTGGTGTATTGTTTGGATCCGAAATTCGAATGGGTTAAAATGGGGCTTGTGTCAAAATTTTCTATAATGTGAGTCAGCGCACCAAATTTCATTAAAATATCTTAATATTTGCGACCTGCAGTTTGTAACCAAGCCAATTTTGGGGGACCCTTATATGGGCACTAGTTCTAAACATGGACCGATGTTCACCAAAATCAATAGGCTTCGTCCTTGGGCCAACATAGGTCTGTGTACCAAATTTCATAAAAATATCTTAATATTTACGATCTGCAGCGTATAAACAGTATAATTTTGGTAGGACCCTTATATGGGCACTAGTTCTAAACATGGACCGATGTTCACCAAAATCAATAGGCTTCGTCCTTGCGCCAGCATAGGTATATGTACCAAATTTCATCAAAATATCTTAATATTTGCGACCTGCAGCGTATAAACAGTATAATTTTGGTAGGACCCTTATATGGGCACTAGCTCTAAACATGGACCGATGTTCACCAAAATCAAACTTGTTCGTCCTTGGCCAACATATGTCCGCGTACCAAATTTCATCAAAATATCTTAATAGTTGCGACCTGTAGAGTGCGCACAAGATTGCATGGACAGACAGACGGACGGACGGACGGACAGACGGACATCGTTAAATCGAAATAAAAAAAAATTCTGAAGCGATCGGTATACTATAAGGTAGGTCTACGACCAATATTTTTTGGTGTTACAAACATCAGCACAAACTTATAATACCCTGACCACATAGTGGTGTAGGGTATAATGAGACATAGATCATGAAAATCGATGGACGCGTTTCGCTTTTATTCACAATTAAGTGAAGGTATCTCATTTTGACAAGAATATTGATTTTATGTGTCAATGAGTTTGGATAATATTTATTATATATTATTTATTATTAACACGTAAAATTAAAAATTATTACAGGTAATTATTAGGTTATTGCATAGATACATAGGTTATAAAAATCGATGAACGCAAAACTTATTTTCGTTTGTTTGCGCCCTTTACTTTCTTGCGTGGTGGTTCGCCCACTTGTTCAGAGTCTGTATCGGATGAGGATCTGTCTTCATCTGGAAAAAATCAATTGTTTTTAATCAGTCAGTTAACTTCATTTTTGTGACTTACCCTCGGAGGAAACTCCCATTGTATATTCTTCTTCTTCATCTTCATTGTCGGGATCGTATGTCTTTTGCGACCACCAACAAATTTCAGACAGCAGCGAATCGAGCCTTTTGCCTTTATATCGCTTTTCCATTGGCATTGCCACTTGATGGAAGCGCTCGCCATGTTCATCCGACTCTGAGGCTAGCTGCTTGCTGAAGTATTCGAGATGGTGATGCAAGAAGTGAATTTTGAGGGACATATTCACTCCAATTTTCTGGAAGTAGTGCAACATCTTGGTCACAAGAGCGGGGTAATTGTGTGCTCACGTACTTCCCAAAAAATATCGTATGACTTTCTTCACTGCCCTCCACGCAAAGTAATCATTACCGTCTAAAGCACCTTTAAATTCCTTTCATTCCATGAGCTTTCGTATATCCGGCCCATTCAGAACACCTTCCTTCAATTTTGCTTCGCTGATTCGTGGGAAAATATTATTCAAACAATCAAGAATTTTCGGTTGCTTCACAATGGCCTTGATGAAATTTTTTATGATTCCCAGTTTGATATGGAGAGGGGGCATGAGGACGTTCTCCATTGGCACCAGTGGATCATTTATGCAGTTGTGTCCTTTCTCCGTTGGATCTCGAGGAAGCCAGTCATGCGTTTCGTATTGGTTTCCTTTAAATCGGGTATCCCAAAGAAACAAGAAACACATGTTTTTCGTATAGCCCCCTTGGAGACCTCTTACCATCGCCACGACTTTCAGATCACAACTGATCCGCCACATGTGATCAGTGTAGCAAACTTTATCCAAAATTATTTTCATCGAATCGTATGTTTCGCTCATGTCTGTGCTGTAGCCAATGGGAATGCTTGGTTTTTTATTATATTTATGTAGCAAAATGACTTTCAGGCTTGATTTCGAAGAATCGATGAACATTCGCCAATCAGCTGCGACATAATTAATGGCCATCGCCTCCATCAGTCCCTTTATATCGTGGCAGTAAACAAATGTGTTCCCTTCTTTGAGTGTGTAGTACCGTTGGAATAGCAATTGTCGTCTTCGATATCCGGTGACTTTGACATTACGCTCCAAATTGTTGCCTTCTTTCAAAAGCTGGGCAAGTTTTTCTGCTTCACGTTGAGAAAGGTTTAATTCTGCAACAATCTTGTCCATTCTTGCTTGTGATATTGGAATTATTTTGTTCGATGGGCCGGCTTCTGGTGTTGGTTTATAGGTGAAATCCGATTGATCCATTGTTTCAATAGAAAAAGAAGTTTCTCTGTCAGGACTTGGAAGCGGTGGAATTGGTATTTCATCCGAATGCGGTAGAGGTATTTGTGCACTTCTAACAGATATGTAAACTCTTTGTTTAAGGCCTTTACGATTTACTCCACATATTTTGTTTGCGCAAGCGTAACAGTTATCGGAATTGTGGTCTCCTGGATCAGTCCAAATCATTGGTACACCAAAAGAGAGTGAACTGCGTTTCCCTTGGATCCACATGTTAAGAGCATTGTAGCACGTTTTACAAATTTTGTCTGGGGCCCACGAAACGCCGCGAATTATTTCGGAATCAAAATAAAGTTTAAAAGTACGCTCCAATTGCTCAGTGAGTAATGCAGTATTTGTTGAAAAAGCTCTTTTGCCACAAACGTAACAAAATAAATTGATATTTTCTGGACAATTTGCACTCATTTCGGTTTTATACTTTTATTACTTTTTCGTCACTTTAAAAAAATCGTACTTTACGCGTTCGGAGACACCTGTTGAATGACAAAAATCGATCAATGAACACCTACAAAAACTACGTAAGTTTCAATATTTTACTGAGAGGTACTTATGAATTGGCGCATCTTTTAAGGGTGGCTATATACCTGATTCGTGTGCGTTTTAAAATTTTCGAAACGTTCTAAAACATGACCACTCATAAATGTGGGTGCAATTTGTGTTACAAAATCATGCAGGTAGCCAACGGAAAAAAACCCAAATAATTAAAAAAGTGCACTTTCCTTTTTTTCCTTTTAATTGTCCACGCACATATATGACCGTTTTTTAGTTTGTTACCGCTACCATAAAAATCAAATAACCTTTTGTTTATAACTTTTTTTTAATATTTTAGGCAAAAAATATTTTTTTCTTCATACATTTATTTTTACCGGCAAAACTGTTTAGTATATAGAAAAACGTTATATGAACAGATTAAAGGAATTGTAATTTTTAATTTTGTTTGAGCAAAATCGGACTAGTGGTTCTCGAGTTATGTCAAAAAAAAGACCACCAAATTTCCCCTATATTATAGTTACTTACTTCAAATCGATATATCTCGATTCCTAGATTGACCAAGCGAAACGCCAGGCCACGTATAACTTCTTTTTTACCGATATAACTTTCCCCGGTAGTTTGAACCCTTCCCGATCACTGACCCCTACCATTTGTTTCACAGTGTTATTTAATGGCGCACAGTAATTTAACTTTTTTCACAAAATGAAATAACCGACAAAAATGGAATAACCCCCCAAAAAATTAAAAGGCAATAGTGTTTAAACTGTTAAAATTTTATTTCATTGGGGATTTTTTCATAATGAAATAATCGCAATATTTAAAGATTAAATAAACCCACAAAAATTAAATATACGTCAAATATTTTTACGTAATTTCTTGGATGTTATTTAATTTTTTCCTTTGGGGGTTATTTCTTGGGGTTATTCGTAGCGCTGATAAATATGTACATCTGCGATGATATTTTTATATAGGAGAAATTTTCCAAATTTTCAAAAAAGGACTTTTAAAAGACAATTAATATTAAGGTGGCAGGCGAGAAATTTTTACAAAAAAATTTGTCAGTTTCTGGCACGCAGCGAAAAAAGTCTTGCCACCCCTGGTGTAAGGTGTATATTTTTCGACATTATGAACGAAAATACGAAGCACAACAACTCATTTACTTTTAAGCGACCAAATGTTATATGTGTCGATAGCTCAGGTGGTAGAGTTCTCGGCTAACAAGCAGGGATCTCAGGTGCGAATCCAAGGGTGACCACGTTTATATATTTAATAAAAAAATATTTGTAATAATAACAATTATCTTAATTTTTGCATTAAAAATACAAAAATTGTTTTCTCGGACTTTCTATATTTTCATATATTTAGTTAGACTATTTGAACAACAAATAAAAATCTAATATGGCAACATCATATTAGAATTTGGACTTGAGGTAGAAGAATATTCTAACTAAATATATGAAAATAAAGAAAGTCCGAAAAAACAATTTTTGTATTTTTAATGCAAAAATTAAGATAATTGTTGAAAATGAGCATACCACGGCTAAAATCTCATTCAAATATTTAATTTGTTTTGAGTTTAAAGTTAGTTGTTTTTACAAAATGTATTGACAACAAACATACATATAAATAGTACCCAAAGGGTACTTTTATGTAATTGTTGCTTTCAAAAAGGAGTTGATTTATAGCTGGTTTTACGAAATCAGACAGTTCATATACGAAAGTACAAAATTCTCGTCCCGTTGATTTTTTGTACCTTATGTAATGTCTCGGTTTGAGTAAGAAAGTTATTATTTTCTTATTGCGGACAACTGAAGAGTAGAGTGTATTGTCTATCATGAAAATGATCAACCCCTTTTTGAAACAACAAATAAAAATCTTATTTGTAATAATTTTTTTTTAAATAAAATTTTTTTTTACGAAAATCTATTTTTAGACCCAATACTTTTCCTATCCTCGTAACCACATAAGTAACCAATTACTTTATCACCTTCTCCGCATACATTACTTGGGGCTCATCGCCTGTAAAAGTCATCAGATATTTTGATGAAGTATGGTAAACCGAAATAGATATTTCATAATTTAAATAAAACCAGCACGAAAGGAATGCCTTAATAAAGTAAATGCAAATTTAAAAAATTTGTTTACAAATTTTTTATTGTTTTAATGAATTATTTTTATAAAGTCTATGAAAAGCTTCGTTAAAAGTATGAACAAATCATTATACTAAATAATTTCATAACTTAATGAAATAATTTCATTAAAATGAAAAATATTTATGAAAATATTTTATTTTAACTTTTGCATTAAAATATACAAAAATTGTTTTTTCGGACTTTCTATATTTTCATATATTTATTTAGAATATTGTTCTACCTCAAGTTTTTTTTATTTTTTAATGCAAAAAACTTACTTTTTAAATTAACTTTCCAAAAAATGTTCCACTGTGCAGTAGTCGTTGTCCGATATTGGAGGATATCACTGCATATTGATAGTGTACTGCAACTATAACAATTGATTAAGTACCAGCATAAGAGAAGTGTCAGAAATCGCAACAAATTTTTAACAAGAAATACACCCCAACACATGTACTGCTTCACTACGATAATATGGATGAAGAATGATGCTGTAGCAACAATAGCACAGTATTAGATATCTTATAGTTTGCTTCTGTTCAGTTTTTATAAATATCCCAGCAAAAATTTATAATTTTTTAACATTTCATAACTACATTTAATGCATATATTTTAGTAATTCATATTTGAAATAAGTAGAACAATCTTACAGGTTACAAATTCATGACTTCTGTTGTTTTCATGATCGAACTTGATGAAATCAGCAGTCTTCAAAACTAGGTTTTTATACACTTCACAAATATGAGAGTATGGATACGTTCGTAAATGCAGTTGTTACGCATCACTGCGGCATAATAAAAGTAAAGCGTTCGAAAAACATCACTTGATAGCACTGATTTACGTCAAACGTTTTTTTTTTGCAAACAATTGACAGTGCTGCCGCAAATTTTTGCAACTATCGCATCATTTTAATTTGTGATGCAATAGTGTTCTTTTTCGTTTTAATTGATTTTTAATAATCAAAAGTCGTCTCATCTTTCTTTTTATTATAACTTAACAAAAAATTGTAATTTTTACCATCAAGATTTTCTATAATATTTGTTAACGTTATTGGGAACATGCTTTTTTTTTTTTTTGCAAAAAGTTCTAAAAAGCAAACTCTGTGCAGTTGTTGAGCAGTAGCAAATCATCTACAACAGCTGATCAAGCATCAGCAAAAAAACTTGAAATAACTGCCGCAGTATTGCACAAATTTACTGCATATACGAACGTACCCTATATGTATATCAGTTTGGTATGAGTGATCCAAACTCACTTTTAGAGATTAAAAAGTAATATCAAAGAGACCAATTTTTTTTTTACTTTAAAAAATTTTTCATCACAAAAAGTTTTTACTACAAAAAAATTGATTTTCACCTTAAGAATTTATTTCAAAACAAAAAATTTTTAACCTGAACATTACTTTTTTTAAAATTTTTTTCTTCTTATTTTAAATTTTTATTTTCAATACTGTGAAAGATATATATATACAAAATCAAGAAACCCCGAATTTAATGATTTTACTTGTTTTCCTGGGTTGCTCTACCTTTATGTACTCTTTTCCTTTTCTTTCCCTTTAGCATACTTACCTAGCACTGTAAAAAATATCTTTTAATGAAACTTTTGAAGATTCAGAGAAACAAAGGAGAATAATATTCATTATATTTGTGCAACACAACTTTTGCCTTTACAAGCATATAACAAGCCGTTGATTAAATTTCAAAACTAACAATGATCTAAAATAAAAAGAATACTCGTTCCTATATGTGACTGCCTTCCTGAATTATTGCGTATCTATAAGGTTGTTCACAAGGGGTGTGCTAATTGTTGTATCGTCCTAACAAAAAACAGAGTTGTTTAAATTTAAATTGAAAATATACAACATTTGAGAATAGCACGATACAACATTTTTACTTATGTTTAGTGTCCTATGTTTGAGTGTACTAACGGATAGAAAACGCAATTGAAAATCCTTGTTAAATTCAAATAAAAATTTTAACAACTCTTGTTTTTGTTAGGACGATACAATGATACAGCAAATAGCACACCCCTTGTGAATAACCTACGACGAATTTCCGAAGTAAAGTATACAATGTACGTAAAAATAAAACACCGAAAGATGCAGAAAAAATAATTCGAAAGGAAAATTATAAAAATAAATCCTTTTCCTTAGTTTTATTTTTCAGTTAGCTAGGCCATATGAAATAGTTCACATATTACAGGGTTACCTCCCAACCATACCATACGGCTAAAATACCGTTATTAAAACCCTTTCAAATGGCTACCGTTATCCTTAAAACACCGCTATCGTTAATTATAATTCTCTACTTTTAGTAATTGTACTTGGTCGTTGAGTAATTTATAGACATTGGTAGCATTCGGCAGAGAAACCTTAAACTGATACAGGTGACTTGTAGCGCTTTGTGATTACTTACTCTGCTGAACGATGTTTTCTGTGTTTTGTTTTTAAATTCACTTTTTCTATAGTTTAATTTTATTTTTAAAATTTCTGTTTTCGAATTTCCTTATTATGAATTAACATAATATATACTTTTTTAAAAAACTGTTATTTTTCTTCATCAGGCTACTCTCATGACAAATACTTCACAGAGTTTTTGCTTCCAAAAACCTCTACACTTTCAGGAATGAAAAGACGATCGTTTCGGGGATTTTCCAGGTTCCCTTCATCAGTTATCTTTAGAAAGTGGTGGCAGTAGTGCAATGCAATTTGAAACATCAAAATCTCATATTAAACGAGTTTGCTACATTAACAAAATTGGAATGGAGCAAACAATAAAATATGTTTTCGAAGTTTTCTGCAAAGCATAGCCAACAATAGAAATATTATGAAAGTTTTTTGTTTTTGTATTTCATACCATCGGTATAAACAGGCACTATCCACGGCTCTCATCTGAAAAACTGAACTGGTTTTAAGAGAGTTTCAATGTAAAATAACAAAAAACGTGAAAAAGTGGCATTTTTAATTAATTATTTTTATTGTTTTTAAGCAATTTTAATTAAATTGTAAAATGCACTTGTGTTGTTTGATATGTTCTCTGCATTAGTTTTGTATAATTAACACAAAATTTTGCTTATTAATATTAAAAAATACGCGTTAAAAAAACACTAAAAACTGTTTCTCTTAAAACCAGTTTGCATATAAAATTAAAGAGACTTTTTAACAGCAGTTGAGGCTGGTGGTTTGTCTTTAGTCTATATAGTCGTTGGTATAAATTAAATACAAATTTTATTTTTTCCTTCTTTGTTAATACAAGAAGAGGCAAACACATTTTCTCCATACTGTGAGTGTTGTCAAAGTGTTGGTTTTTAATTTTTATTTAAGAAATAAAAATTGTTTTTTCGACCTTTTTAATTGATTAATTAAAAATTTATTAATTCAGTTCGAGGCCATTTTCCTTATTATGAATTAACATAATAAGTACTTTTTCAAAAACTGCTATTTTACTTCATTAGGATACTCTCCTAACAAATACTTCACAAAACTTTTCTTTCAAAAACATCTACACTTTCAGGAATGAAAAGACTATCGTTTCGGGGATTTTGCAGGTCCCCTTCATCAGTTTTCTTTAGAAAGTGGTGGCAGTAGTGCAATGCAATTTGAAGCATCAAAATCTCATATTAAACGTAGTCTGCTACATTAACAAAATTGGAATGGAGCAAACAATAAAATATGGACATTTCCACCGAAAGGTCTACCGATACTAAAATATTAAAAGTTCTTGAAAACACTTTGTTTTATCATATTTTCATAGGGAATAAATTTAAATAACCCCGAGTAAAAAAAATTATATAATCATATGAAGCATATATTACAATATATAATTAGACAAGTCCTTATGTATTCATATATAGTTATATATGACATCTTTTTTCAAAATTTTTCCTTATATTATGCCATATATAATTTCATCTAATTAGATATCGGCCTTTATAATATTAGATATGGTATATATGATTATATATTACATAGCATGGCTGATCTTATTGCATATATAGTTGTATATAGAGCTATGTCTTAATATATATGGCGGCATTTTAGGAATATATCATTATATATGGTATCATTTAAACAATATATAAGTACATATGGTGACAGTTAAACTATGTATTATCATATATGGTGGCATTTAAACAATATATGGTCATATATGGTACCTCATGAACAAAATCTTTAATACAGTTGCGGATATGATAATATATGCGACTAAATATAGTGTCATATATATTTATATATGCCCGAGTAAAAAAGTTTTGATATAATCATATATTATTTTATGTAATTGCATATAGTAACTTATAATTACATATGGCCACATATGCATTTAAAATCAAGCATATATACTTTTATATAGTCATATGTTAGATATTTTTTCCTCAAAGGTTTTAATATGGAGACATATGTGATTTTATATTATTACATACTGGCCATACTGTGATATATATAAGTACATAAAGTAACATATAAAAGATATAATTACATATACGTTTATATATAATTTAGTATGACACTATACATAATAATATAAAACTATGTGGATCCATATAAGAAATATTTTATAATTTGTGTTAGTTATGATTATACAGGGTGGCGCAAAAATAACCTTCCGATGTTTTTTGGCTGTAATTTAAAAAAAAAAAAATGAAAAACTTTGATTCTTCTTGTGGATTATTTTTATTTGGTCTTTTAATTTTTTTTACATCAAGTCGAGAATATGATGTCATGTAAATGGCCGCCGCCACAGTTGATTGTCATTTGAGCCCATTTTTTCATTCATCACCCATCATGAGTGATGAGGCCCATTTCCATCTTAGCGGGTACGTAAATAAGCAAAATTTACGCTTCTGGAGCACTGAAAATCTGCGTGTAATCCACGAAGAGCCATTACACCCGCTCAAAGTCACGGTATGGTGTGCTGTTTTCGCTGGAGGAAAACAGCATTTCTTCGAAAATGCCATAAAAAGGGCTCAAATGACAATCAACTGTGGCGGCGGCCATTTACATGACATCATATTCTCGACTTGATGTAAAAAAAATTAAAAGACCAAATAAAAATAATCCACAAGAAGAATCAAAGTTTTTCATTTTTTTTTTTTAAATTGCAGCCAAAAAACATCGGAAGGTTATTTTTGCGCCACCCTGTATATTGACTAATATGAACCCATATATATCTTATAACGTTCTTTATAAAATCATCTATAATTATATATCATCCCACATAGGCAATTTTTTCAAAGTGATTTTATATAAAAATATATAAGGTCCATATAAAACCGTATTACATAGTGAGTTTTATACACCCATAAAATAATTATTTTAATTTTTGCATTAAAAAATACAAAAATTGTTTTTTTCGGACTTTCTATATTTTCATATATTTAGTTAGAATATTCTTCTACCTCAAGTCCAAATTCTAATATGATATTGTCATATTAGATTTTTATTTGTTGTTTCAAAAAGGTCAAAATGATCAACCCTTTTTGAAACAACAAATAAAAATCTAATATGACAATATCATATTAGAATTTGGACTTGAGGTAGAAGAATATTCTAACTAAATATATGAAAATATAGAAAGTCCGAAAAAACAATTTTTGTATTTTTTAATGCAAAAATTAAAATAATTGTTGAAAATAAGCACACCACGGCTAAAATCTCATTCAAATATTTATTTTGTTTTGAGTTTAAAATTAGTTGTTTTTACAAAATGTATTGACAACAGACATACATATAAATAGTACCCAAAGGGTACTTTTATGTAATTGTTGCTTTCAAAAAGGAGTTGATTTATAACTGGTTTTACCAAATCAGACAGTTCATATACGAAAGTACAAAATTCTCATCCCGTTGGTTTTTTGTACCTTATGTAATGTCTCGGTTTGAGTAGGAAAGTTATCATTTTCTTAGCGGACAACTGAAGAGTAGAGTGATGTCTACGAAACAATTGTATTGTCTATCATGAAAATGATCAACCCTTTTTGAAACAACAAATAAAAATCTAATATGACAATATCATATTAGAATTTGGACTTGAGGTAGAAGAATATTCTAACCCATAAAATATTATAAAAAATTTCATTTCTCTATGAAAATTTTCATACGTTCAATGAAAAAGTTTCATTAAAGCTAGACTTATAAAATAGATGAAGCTTTTTCATCATATCTATGAAATTTTTCATTTACTTTGTGAAGAAAACTTCATTAGTTAATGAAAAATTTCATTAAAACTCGTCCAGAAAAATTCTCTCTGTGTAGTACTTTTCCGGCGCTTTTCGACAGACGGTCCTTTTGTCCAATGATGTTATTATTTTGGCAATCGGAAAGCACTTTTTGCCAGTACTTGTACCACCTGTTAAAGTACTATTTGTATTTTTCTGATTGGGATAATATATGCAGGCCTGCGCACAGATAATATATGCGGGCTTGCGCCCAGTATTTTGTAAGGAGATTTTAAAACAGATTCGTTGCGACTACCTTGCCAACTGAATCGTGTAATTAAAGCAACAGAGTTATTTGGTTATCGTTATCAAATATTTTCATGGAAGAATTTAAACTTACATTCCCAGCCAAAAAGATGTTTTAAAAGTTGAAATTCGCTTGGAAAAATAAACCGGTAAAATAACAAATAAACTTGATTTTTCGCATGAATTACTCAAAAACTTAATAAAGCTTTTTCTGCGAAGTGTTTGCATAGTTTATTGGAATAATCTACTTAATTTATAACACTGTGAGACAAATGGTAGGGGTCAGTGATCGGGAAGGGTTCAAACTACCGGGGAAAGTTATATCGGTAAAAAAGAAGTTATACGTGTCCCGGCGTTTCGCTGGGTCAAGTCTAGGAATCGAGATATATCGATTTGAAGTAAGTAACTATTATATAGGGGAAATTGTCACCTTTGGTGGTCTTTTTTTTGACATAACTCGAGAACCACTAGTCCGATTTTGTTCAAACATTTTAAAAAAATTAAAAATTACAATTCCTTTAATCTGTTCATATAACGTTTTTCTATATATTCAACAGTTTTGCCGGTAAAAATAAATGTATGAAGAAAAAAATATTTTTTGCCTAAAATATTAAAAAAAAGTTATAAACAAAAGGTTATTTGATTTTTATGGTAGCGGTAACAAACTAAAAAACGGTCATATATGTGCGTGGACAATTAAAAGGAAAAAAAGGAAAGTGCACTTTTTTAATTATTTGGGTTTTTTTCCGTTGGCTACCTGCATGATTTTGTAACACAAATTGCACCCACATTTATGAGTGGTCATGTTTTAGAACGTTTCGAAAATTTTAAAACGCACACGAATCAGGTATATAGCCACCCTTAAAAGATGCGCCAATTCATAAGTACCTCTCAGTAAAATATTGAAACTTACGTAGTTTTTATAGGTGTTCATTGATCGATTTTTGTCATTCAACAGGTGTCTCCGAACGCGTAAAGTACGATTTTTTTAAAGTGACGAAAAAGTAATAAAAGTATAAAACCGAAATGAGTGCAAATTGTCCAGAAAATATCAATTTATTTTGTTACGTTTGTGGCAAAAGAGCTTTTTCAACAAATACTGCATTACTCACTGAGCAAGTGGAGCGTGCTTTTAAACTTTATTTTGATTCCGAAATAATTCGCGGCGTTTCGTGGGCCCCAGACAAAATTTGTAAAACGTGCTACAATGCTCTTAACATGTGGATCCAAGGGAAACGCAGTTCACTCTCTTTTGGTGTACCAATGATTTGGACTGATCCAGGAGACCACAATTCCGATAACTGTTACGCTTGCGCAAACAAAATATGTGGAGTAAATCGTAAAGGCCTTAAACGAAGAGTTAGAAGTGCACAAATACCTCTACCGCATTCGGATGAAATACCAATTCCACCACTTCCAAGTCCTGACAGAGAAACTTCTTTTTCTATTGAAACAATGGATCAATCGGATTTCACCTATAAACCAACACCAGAAGCCGGCCCATCGAACAAAATAATTCCAATATCACAAGCAAGAATGGACAAGATTGTTGCAGAATTAAACCTTTCTCAACGTGAAGCAGAAAAACTTGCCCAGCTTTTGAAAGAAGGCAACAATTTGGAGCCTAATGTCAAAGTCACCGGATATCGAAGACGACAATTGCTATTCCAACGGTACTACACACTCAAAGAAGGGAACACATTTGTTTACTGCCACGATATAAAGGGACTGATGGAGGCGATGGCCATTAATTATGTCGCAGCTGATTGGCGAATGTTCATCGATTCTTCGAAATCAAGCCTGAAAGTCATTTTGCTACATAAATATAATAAAAAACCAAGCATTCCCATTGGCTACAGCACAGACATGAGCGAAACATACGATTCGATGAAAATAATTTTGGATAAAGTTTGCTACACTGATCACATGTGGCGGATCAGTTGTGATCTGAAAGTCGTGGCGATGCTAAGAGGTCTCCAAGGGGGCTATACGAAAAACATGTGTTTCTTGTGTCTTTGGGATACCCGATTTAAAGGAAACCAATACGAAACGCATGACTGGCTTCCTCGAGATCCAACGGAGAAAGGACACAACTGCATAAATGATCCACTGGTGCCAATGGAGAACGTCCTCATGCCCCCTCTCCATATCAAACTGGGAATCATAAAAAAATTCATCAAGGCCATTGTGAAGCAACCGAAAATTCTTGATTGTTTGAATAATATTTTCCCACGAATCAGCGAAGCAAAATTGAAGGAAGGTGTTCTGAATGGGCCGGATATACGAAAGCTCATGAAATCAAAGGAATTTAAAGGTGCTTTAGACGGTAATGATTACTTTGCGTGGAGGGCAGCGAAGAAAGTCATACGATATTTTTTGGGAAGTACGCGAGCACACAATTACCCCGCTCTTGTGACCAAGATGTTGCACTACTTCCAGAAAATTGGAGTAAATATGTCGCTCAAAATTCACTTCTTGCATCACCATCTCGAATACTTCAGCAAGCAGCTAGCCTCAGAGTCGGATGAACATGGCGAGCGCTTCCATCAAGTGGCAATGCCAATGGAAATGCGATATAAAGGCAAAAGGCTCGATTCGCTGCTGTCTGAAATTTGTTGGTGGTCGCAAAAGACATACGATCCCGACAATGAAGATGAAGAAGAAGAATATACAATGGGAGTTTCCTCCGAGGGTAAGTCACAAAAATGAAGTTAACTGACTGATTAAAAACAATTGATTTTTTCCAGATGAAGACAGATCCTCATCCGATACAGACTCTGAACAAGTGGGCGAACCACCACGCAAGAAAGTAAAGGGCGCAAACAAACGAAAATAAGTTTTGCGTTCATCGATTTTTATAACCTATGTATCTATGCAATAACCTAATAATTACCTGTAATAATTTTTAATTTTACGTGTTAATAATAAATAATATATAATAAATATTATCCAAACTCATTGAAACATAAAATCAATATTCTTGTCAAAATGAGATACCTTCACTTAATTGTGAATAAAAGCGAAACGCGTCCATCGATTTTCATGATCTATGTCTCATTTTATTTAAAGGTTATGTGACTTTGCGTGAAAGTAATACGACTTGCCTTTTTTTCCGTTTTGGATTTTTTATGAATTTAAAAAATAAAAAAATTTAATATTTAAGGCAAAAAATATTTTTTTTCTTCATACATTTATTTTAACCGGCAAAACTGTTGAATATATAGAAAAACGTTATACATATGAACAGATTAAAGGAATTATAATTTTTAATTTTTTTAAAATTGCTTGAGCAAAATCGGACTAGTGGTTCTCGAGTTATGTCAAAAAAAAGACCACCAAAGCTGACAATTTCCCCTATATGATAGTTACTAACTTCAAATCGATATATCTCGATTCCTAGACGTGACCCAGCGAAACGCCGGGACACGTATAACTTGTTTTTGACCGATATAACATTTCCCGTTGGTTTCATCCCACCGATTTTGACTGTCGCATAGTGTAATTTTACCAATATATTGGCATCAGTTTCTTATAAATATCAGAAAAATCAAGAAAAAAACGTTGATAATCTAAAATTGATCACTATGTTTATTTGCATTCATATTAAATATTCTGCCAATCCCGAAAATCCCGGGATTTCGGGATTTCCTATTTGGCATCCCTACCACTAATATATAAAATAAAATTTGGCCTTAATTTTTCATAAGGATTAAGAAAAAATTAATTAAAACTTTGGATTTAATTTTCCGGAGATTTTGGATTGTGACAATTATAGAACTTCATGCAAATATGTGCAACAAATGTGCATCGATTTGTTAGTGCATATTTAGCTACAAACGCATTTTGTCAATAAATGCATATTTTGATAAAAATGCATGTTTTAAAACTTATTTTTGATTCTCACTAAAACTGAGTTTTTACACAATTTAAATACTTAAAAAATTTAAAAGAAAAAATATGAAGTAGATTTTTTACATCTTCAAAAATAAAACAAAAACTGACAAAAAAAAAGCCAGAAATAAAATTGATAGAACTTGATGAACTGGATCATTAATAAAATCTTTTAAAAAAATTGTTTTCTTCAAAATTTTTTATCATGAGGGCGAAAGTTATAGAAAACTACAACTATTAATTCTTCGATGATGGTAAACGATAGATTTCAATGTTTTAACTACTTTTTAAAATGATACAGTCGTACTTAATAAAGTTATTATTAAGAACGCTGAAATAAATGCATAGTTTTAGAATTTTAAGGCAAATATTCCGGTTTTAACATATATTTTATGAACATAAAATTAAAATTTTAGTGTATGAACTTCCTTAATTTGGGCATTACTGACGATCCAAAACCTGGACAAATATTTATTCATTTTTATTTTCTTAGGTTTGAGGTTAACAAGAAGAATAAACCTTTTTCTATAAAATTTATAAAACCATTAATTTTCAAATCAGACTGGATCTAGTTACTGCCCTTTTCTATAAATAGTAGGGCTATAACCAAATTTTTCGCATAGTACCCCAAGGTGGGCGATGTTGTATTAACGAAAAATATTATTTTGGGTCATTTTGCAAAAGCAATTTCACCCACCAAATTAATTTTCTAAATCAATATAGATAAAAGTTTTTTTTAACAAGTTAATTTCAATTATAATTAATTTTATATCATAAGGCCTAGTGAAGGCATGCAATAATATATGCCATAAAATTTACGAATTACATACAAAGCAACAACAAAATTATTTTCGTTGCTTTGTATGTTATTTTCAAATTTCTTTGCACATTTCATGGCATTTATAGACACTAGGTAATGGTTATATTCTGAAATATTTAGGACCTAAATTTAGTTAAATCAATTAGAAAAAAAACATTTTTTTTTTTTATTGAAATTAGGAAAATGTATATTCAAATGTATTAAAATTTTCGCGATTGGCGGGAAATTTTCCCTCCACCCCTAATTGTTAATTACGGTTTTTTTTTTGACATATATAAAACAAAAGAAAAATATGATATTTTTTATTAAAAATTAAAATTTCATTGTTGTTGGTAGGTGAAATTTTTGACGCCAGCGAAAAAGTAAAAACGTATTTCTTTATATGGCCTATTCGACTATACTCTGCCAGTTTATGGCCTATTCGACTATACTTTGCCAGTTTTGATATTTTTAAAAAATGTTAAAAAGTTATAGCCCTAATGAACAGGCTTCATCAGTGATTTTCCAGTAAATTGTATTTATTTTTGAGCCCATTGTTGAGTCAGAAATGGTTAGAAAAATTATTTTAACTAAAAGAAAATTCAAAATTATTTTGAATTCTGGGGGCTAAATTATTTCTGGTGGGGGCTTAACCGGCCCATCTACGCATATGAAAGACAAGAACTATTACTAACGTCACAACTTTTTACATCTTTTTCCTATTTTTATTTTATTCTATCCTCTATTTAAAGTTTTATAATTGTTGGACCAAGATCCTTCCAATTTTGCTCTGAGCACGGTCATGCACATTCGAGGCCTGCATTTCCGTTACAGAGTGCTAGAAATTTCTGTACATTTTTTTAACTTAGGAATTTTAAGGAACCCGAAATAATTCGGTTAGAGAAAAATCTTTCTATATTTTATGAGAGTATATACTAGCACTGCTCTGAAGTTAGACATCCAGGGGGACTATTTTCAATATAAAATTCAGAACATTCCCAGGTATTATGCTTATTGCACCAGTAATACCAATAGCCCCACAGCCTCAAGTCTTCTTAAAAGCTCTTCGACACTGTCAGAAAATATGCAATCTCTGAGACACCATCCGGTAAACATGTTCCGTCCACATCAGTTAACTATCTAGAGTAACACCAACTAAAATATTTATTTTTTGAATATGACAAACAATTTTGGTTGAAATATCGGGTCTAGAAGTATATATTATGCAGACCTAAATAAAGTTATAATCGAAGGATTTAACAAATAATTAAACCTCATCTCATACAATTATTTGAAATACAGAAGTATAAGCTTCTATTCCCCTCTTTAACTTCACAGAACAATGTAGTTGATACAGCGGTCATTGTCAATTATACCTACTGTAGACAATACAAATAGACATTACGTAGAAAAGCGTTTTCATCCATTATTTGCCTACAATTTTACAAAGAAACTCTGAGTCAACAAAAGAAACTTAGTTTTATTCAAATCTGTTAACAAGTAAATTAAAAGGAAATTTATAAAGCTGTAAATGACGACGTTTTATATTTATTATATGTTTTTGTTTACTTTGTAAATAATTAAAGTTTGAATACCTATAAACGCCTAATTACTGTAATGTTAAAGCAACGTGAAGCCTTTAGTGAACGTTAAATAAGTAAAAACTAAATAGAAAATGCTGGTTTTGATGTTTTGTTTGTTTTTACACACTTAACCGAGAAATGTAGAGAAAATAATTTTTTTATTTATTTGGTCTATGTAATTAATCCCTACAGACAATAATATTAAAAATTACATCACTTTGAAATATATTATAAGAGTGTTCAGAATAAGAATGATGATACTTTTAATACAATTAACTTTATATAAAAAATCAACATAATTAAAGCTCATTAAAATCGCTGCAGATTTTTATGAAAACATCCATGTCAGCATAGTTTTGACGCAAAAACGGAATATTTAGCGGATTATAGTATCACGTTGAACGTTGGGGAATATTAAACACCACACCCAGAAAAAAGTCTCAGTTGTGGCCACCGAATTTGTTGCCAATCGAATTCGTACGGTTACGACAACTATCTTTATATTAAATTATATTTTTCGTCGTGAAAGCCAATATTCGGTTGTCTAATTCAATATTATATTCCACATAAATATTATTATGTTCCACACAATTTTATTAAAATTAAAAAACTTTTTTTCAATTCTCCGGTATTGAACCCGGTCATTCTGTTAATAATCCACACTCTTACCCATTGCACCACAACTACTTTTAATTTTCTTAGCCATATTTACTTTTTATACTTAAGAATATTTTTTTCTTATTAAAAAAACAACATCTAAATTTTTGTCTTTTCCGGTATTCCAACCCGGAAATCTGGCGTACTAGGCCAACTCCTCACCCACTAAACCACAAACACTTTTTAATTTTAATGTCTAATTTTGAATTTATATGTTAAGTTTGGAAAACAAATATAGTATAGACTTCGTTTACCAATACCAATTAATAGTTGAGTTGTTATAAATACAATCCACAATTCGGTTGGTTCTACAGGAACTCGACTTTAAGGTTTTATTTGATTAGGATACCCGTATTTGTAGGTACCACTTTCGAATATTGAAATTTTTTTAATACAGGTGATAGATAACACCAATTTTCTTGTATATTCCGTAAATAAATGGCTGATTCTACTGCATAGAATTACTAAACTGATACTAATTTTAAAATTGATTGGAGATACCAATAATTTGTTAAAAGGATTGTTTTTTAGTTTACTTTCCCTATTTTTAATACCTAGTAAAATATTTTTGGTGTAGTACTCAATTATAGCAATGACCTAGCAAAGCCTCACTTAATCGGACTCTTATACCAAAAAATGTTAGATCGCTCTTACATATTTAAAAATTTAAGTAACTAAAAAATAGCTTCCTCTTTGACTCGTAAAAAAAAAAATATAAATTAAATATTTAGATATTAGCAAATATTAGCACAAATTGGAAAAAAAAAAATTTCAAAAAGCGAAATTTTTGCAACAATATATTCGTTTGCAGAATGTCGATCGCTGATTACCTCTTTTAATTCATCTTCTGTACCATAAAGCCTTTTTCGAATTCCGCCGTTATTTTGCAACTTTTTAAGTGCGGTTTTTTTAAATATATAACCTAGGGATTAAATTTTTGTACCATAATGCCTTTTTGCAAATTCCGCTATTATTTTGCAATTCTTTACGTGCGTTTTTTTTTAATTTATAATCTATGGGCTAAAATACACATTTCATACAACAAAGTTTGGTGGCTAGTTGCAAAAAAAAAAAAATCGCGAAAAATTAAATTTGCAAAAAGGATAAATTTTTTCATCAATATATTTGTTTGCAGAATGTAAATCGCTGATTAAGTTTTTTAATTAATTTTTTATACCACAAAGCCTTTTTTCGCGTTCCTCTATTATTTTGCAATTTTTTTAGTGCGGTTTTTTAAATTTATAATCTACGGAATATAATGCCCATTTCATAAAACAAAGTTTGGTGGTTATTTGCAAAAAAAGAAAATTTTGGCATCGTTTGCAGAATGTAAATCTTTTAATTAATTTTTTGAACCCCAAAGCCTTTTTTCGCATTCCGATATTATTTTGCAATTTTTTACGTATGTGTTATTTAAAACTCATAATCTAAGGCTATACACTCAAAATAGTTTGTAGTTTAAATTAACTGAAAATGTAATTTAAAATAAATGAAAAATCACTTGAAAACCGGTCTACTGACTTTTCATTTAAATCAAAAGAACTTTTCATTTATTTTTAAATGTTAATAAATAAACTACAAAATCCTTAAAAAATAATGATTTTTCATTTATTTCGTTTTTTTAAATTTCAAAAAATTAACTACAAAATCCGTAAGAATGAATGATATTTAGTTTATTTAATTTTTTTAACTAACCTAGAAATCGAAAAGGAATTCTATTTTTTAACAAAACATTTTAAATGAAAATATTAACTGTAACAGAAAATCCGTATTTATATGTAATTTATTTTTTAAATAAACGACAAAAATAGTTAAAAATATATTTCTTTGTATTTTAACTGAATAATCATTTAAAAATAAATGTACTGATAACTTTTTAAATAAACTACAGTCAGTTACTGTAATAATATTTTCAGTGTAATACTGTTGGAATATTATAATTCCATAGTATAGTTCCATTCTTGATTTTTGTTACTAAATTATTATTTTCCATCCCTGGTTACAATCGATGTTTTGAGTCATACAAAGAGCGCACATAATGACCCTGCAAACATTTAAAATATACCTTCCAAGAAGATATTTTATTTGAATGAAAATAATCCAGTAGTATTTACTTTAATATTGTTTTCCTTTTATCACTTGGAAGATAATTCGGCCATATTTGGAAAAAAGTAATTCAAAAATTTTATCTTTTGTCATAACTTTTTATGACAATATTTCGGCAATATCATCTTTGTATCATTTGGAAGATAAAGCAAATTTGTTTGAAATCTTTTATCAATTTGGAAAAAATTAAAACTAAATTTGTACAAAAACAATCAAAAGATATATAGGAAATAAACTCGTGAAAAGTTAAGATTAATTGCGCGGGAAAAATCGGCTAGGATGAAATAAAGATAACTTATAAGCTGGTCAATGGATTATGTATGCAGATATTGTTTTTCAGGCTCAAATTTAATAACGAAAAAAATAAATCGTTTTTTTTTTTATTGTACCGGGAGTTTATTTAGCGATATCACTTTTATTTTCCATATGAGTTATTGCTTTCATATTGCCTGGAAGTATTGTTTTAGTGTAACAGTTGTTTCCGAGGGAGGAAACTTCCGGAATACGAAATTGATATTGCCGGCAATAAATGTTTTCATCCTGGCGATATGTTCGGAGAATCTTCTTCGTATTGCCATGTTTGCTAGGTGATATTGGTTTGAGTATGTTCCTGTTCCAAGGCACATAATAGAACAAATGCTTTCTCAGTGATAGAGAGTCCCCCAATCTCTTTATGATGTATACTCTTTGAAAGAGCGCACATAATGACCCTGCAAACATTTAAAAGATACCTTCCAAGAGGATATTAAAGCGATATCTTTTATTTGTCATTTGAATGAAAATAAGCAAGTAGTATTTACTTTGAAATTGTCTTCCTTTTATCACTTGGAAGATAATTCGGCGATATTTGGAAAAAAATAATTCAAAAATTTTATCTTTTGTCATAACTTTTTATGCCAATATTGCGGCAATATCACCTTTCTATCATTTGGAAGATAAAGCAAATTTGTTTGAAATCTTTTATCAATTTGAAAAAAATTTAATGTAAATTTGTACAAAAACAATCAAAAGATATATAGGAAATAAACTCGTGAAAAGTCAAGATTAATTGCGCGGGAAAAATCGGCTAAGATGAAATCAAGATAATTTATAAGTTGGTCAATGGATTATGTATGCATATATTAGCCGTTTTTTCTAATCACTTGGATTTAATAAATCCAAAAAGTATTTCTAAAAGTGCTCAACAGATGGCGTTAGATTCTCCCTATTTTAAAAAGAATTTTCTGTCCGACACTTCTTTCACCCTGATTTTTAATACCGAATTCGATGATGAAGGATTTTATTTTAACTTTTAATTATATTTTATATAAAACAGCGATAAACAGTCTGCCATTTCAGTTGTATCACTTCAATTTATATTTTTACACATTTTAAAAATTCCATTGCAATATTTAATGTTCACTAATTGGATTTAATTAGGGTTTTTCTTTTCCCGGACTTTTTCATTTCCCGGGACAGCGGGATTTTTTTCGGAATTTCCCGGGATCCCGGGAATTCCCGCTCGTTAGAAAATGAATATATCCGACGTATGTTTACTTGAAAAACTAGATATCTATTAAAAAAAACTTACGACAAAGTTTATCTTTTTGTTGCACCCATGAGAAAATCTACTTAATGTATTCTGAAATAAGGGCTTAATATAAAATATCCATATCTTCCACTTTTTCGAGATCAATTCGTTTAAATAGCGAACTAATATGCAGGTAATATATTTGTATGGAAGGCCGTCTTAATTTTAAAATAACTCTTAGAAATATATTAATTAGAAAAATATATTAATTAAAAAATTAAAAAAAGATTAAGGGGGTTATTTCATAATACGCAACGCCTTGCGTTGTGTTGTTTTCCATACAAATTGTTTTTGTAACAATAACAATTTACACACAAATCAAAGCAACGCCAGGCGTTGCGTTTTACAAAATAACCCACTAAAGATTAAATATTAATACGCGGTTTAAACGGTTAAACAAATTAAATTCTTAATTCAGGATATAATGGAATTGTTAATGGGTGCAAATTTGTATCGGGCCAGCTTTAGAGTCAGAACTAAAATCGATTTTTTGATTAAATATGGAATCCAAAAATTTCTATTTCTAGAAATTTTGTTTCTATGCAGATTTTCAGAAGTATTCGTCTATTTTTATTAAAAAGTTTAAAAGTGAGTATTTTTCACACAAATTTTTAGGCAAATCGTCTAAATCTTTCTATAAAAATAGACACTAAAATATTATTAATTAGTTTTATAACTTTAATTAGTATTTTTTTAATAGAAAATTTTTATGGCACAACTACTTATAAAAATTATTTAATTTTCATTGTTGCATTTTAAATAAACATAAGTATAAAAAATCCAAAATAATTTGAAAAAGCATCTGATGCATTATTTTAAAAATAATAGTAAGCTTTAAGTGCAGCGAGAAGTTTTCAACTCAGTCCCGTTCGAAAATATATTTTTTAATATATTGTATTTTTTAAATATCCCAGAGGATGATTTGCGATGCAAATCGGAATATCGGAAGAAAATTAAAAAATAAAATATTGAAAAATAAAATAAAAAATATTTGGATTTTTATTTTTTAAAAATTTATGACCTAAAGCCAAACAATACTAAAAATATAACAACACGAAAGGTCAACAATATTTTATTTAACAATAACATAAAATTTGAAAAATACAACTGAAATAAAAGAATAGCAATTGAAATTTAAATGAAATTACTTGAAGTAGCCCAGCAAAACCTTGGTAATGGGTTTGACCTTTTTCATGCATTGCCTGGCAATGGGTACCCTTGGTTTTACTTAGAAACCTAATATTGTGTTTTATAATAACTTATTATCAAGGGTAGAAATAATAAGTTATTGGTATTGCATAATATAACTACTTATTATGCGAAAGTACGATTTAATAAAAATTTAGAATCTAATTACATTGCTCGGATCGGTGTACTTTTAAACAAAGTCATTACTAGTTACGTCTTATTTTATTCCCTATATGTAACCAATGAAATATGTATTAATGTGTAATGACTTACTTCACTCTATAAAAGTATGTAATTATTTTAGCTAACTAGTGAATTTAATATTACAAGTAACATCTTATTTTAGTACTTCCTTTGTAATCACTTATTTTATCCTATACCTGCACGACTTAGGCAACCATTTACCCCCAATGACACCCCCATGTTAAAATAATGTGTTATGCGACCAAAGTGTAAGTAGTTACAATTTTTGGTTTCTTATTACATTTCCCTTTACCTGGTAATAGAAGGTTTTGCTGGGAGGTAATAAAAACTCAAAACACTTACATCAATTGAAAATACGAAAATGTTATAATTTTTTTTTAATTTTAATGCCGAGTTTTTTGGAGGTATTTGGAGCTAAAATATTGATGTTGAAATGTTGTGTATGTATATTGCTTTATTTGAACAAAGACTATCATTAAAAAATATAAAATATCCGAGGTACGAGTATTTTTGTTGGTATTTAAACTTGATTTGTTTTCGGTTTAACGAAACCCAAATAATTCGGCCTAAATAATATTCTTTTTTATTATATATTATATTAAATTTTAAATCGCATTTTTTAATTTTAAATATTTTTTATTTAAATTATTTTTAAAACAATTAATGTTTTTAATTGAAATAAAGCTTCTAAAATTTAAATATACTAGCTAAAACTTCTGTAAAAGAATAAAAAAAATTCCGGGAAATCCCGCACTAAATTCCCGGGATTGCGGGATTGAAAAAAGTGCGGGATTCCCGGGAATTCCCGGGACCTAGATTTAATTAAATTACTTACTGTAGACTGAAAAATTGCCATTTCTATTTCAGCTATTTCTCCATGTGCAAGATTAAAAATATGTATTTGGTGAGGTGTAGTTTTTTTTCTAAACATATTTCATAAAAAAAAATTTAATAAAAACCTTTTATTTGTTAGTTTTTCAATTTTTTTGTTTCTCTTTTAATTTTTATTCGTATTTTTTTCTGACATTAAATTAATAGGCTGTTTCATATATTTGTGCTTTTATTATGGATTTATTAAATCCAGCTTTTGTTTTGGATTTAATAAATCCACTTTTTGTATGAAAAATTCTAAATCCAGGTGATTAAAAAACACGCTAATTGTTTTTCAGGCTTAAATTTAATAATGAAAAAATTAAATCGTTTTTTTATTGTCCTGGTACAATTGTTCTATTATGTTCCTGTTCCAAGGCACATAATAGAACAAATGCTTTCTCAGTGATATAGAGTCCCCCAATCTCTTTATTATGTATACTCTTTGATTATAGGTAACTCCAAATAAAATAACGTCCTGGCAAATTCATTTTAATAGTTCTGATCGAATTCCAACCAATCTTTTTCCTGGGTGCAGATTATTGGCATGAAATTCAGAGCAAACACCTACAAAAAAATTTTGTTGTCGCAACCCAATTTGATTCCAACCGAACCGTTCGGTTGCTGCAACCGATTATTCGGTTGTCACAACCCTATTTCAGTTGGAACCACCGAAATAGGGTTGTGACCAAATTCGTTTGGTACATCTAATTTTTTTTTTGTAGGTGTGTTTCACCGTTAATCAGCTTGAATAAAAACGTAATATTCGTCACTTTTATTTAGCTGTCGAAGGTAGGTAACTTGATGCGAGTCAGTCTGGTCGAAAGGTTGGAAGGTTGGCCGCAGTCCCCAAAAAAATGCTCCACAAACTGAAGAGAAAAAACTATTTTTGGACGGAAATTGTCAATTAATTGGACACGAGGATCCCAGATAATGGAACCATATTCCAAAATTGCCCTGACAAGGGCAATATAAAGTTGCTTCGGTTCGACGAATTCTTTGGTCCACCGTTTAATGAAAGGAAGTACAACACGAGATTTATTTACAGTCAAAGCAACATATTGTGTGAAAGTAAATTTGTCATCCAAAAGAACACCAAGATCATGAATGGTAGCTACCCAAATAGTAGTACACTCAAAATAGTTTGTAGTTTAAATTAACTGAAAATGTAATTTAAAATAAATGAAAAATCACTTGAAAACCGGTCTACTGACTTTTCATTTAAATCAAAAGAAATTTTCATTTATTTTTAAATGTTAATAAATAAACTAGAAAATCCTTAAAAAATAATGATTTTTCATTTATTTTGTTTTTTTAAATTTCAAAAAATTAACTACAAAATCCGTAAGAAAAAATGATATTTAGTTTATTTCGTTTTTTGAACTGACCTAGAAATCGAAAAGGAATTCTTTTTTTAACAAAATATTTTAAATGAAAATATTAACTGTAACAGAAAATCCGTATTCATATGTAATTTATTTTTTAAATAAACGACAAAAACAGTTAAAAAATATATTTCTTTGAATTTTAACTGAATAATCATTTAAAAATAAATGTACGGATAACTTTTTAAATAAACTACAGTCAGTTACTGTAATAATATTTTCAGTGTAATCAAGATCACAAAACTTTCTAGAAAATCGAATGTGTTTGCATTTTTTCAGGTTTAACTCCATGAAATTTAAACCACACCGTTGATGGAAGCCATACAAATCTTGTTAAAGATATGTGTAATCAGAAAAGTTATCGAACGATAGATCAAAAAAGAAAACAAAATTGGTCCAAGGTGGCTACTAGAATAAACAGTTTAGGGATTGTACTAAGTTTAGCAATTCCTCTGTAATTTGTCACAACTGACTTATTACCAGATTTAAATAAAGATAATCTATTTTCTGCTAATCTATCAATATAAGTGTATATTTAAAGTTAAACAAATAAAATTCGTCAGCCACTGAGATTAAAACCCAATTTATTCTGCGAAGGTCTTTGAACATAATTTTCAGCTAGGAAGCGTGCCGTTTGTAGGTCACTTCCTGACATATTCTTTGAACATTATTTTCATCTACAAAGCGTGTACTTCGTAGGTCGCTTTCTGATACAAACTTTGAATATCCTTCAAGTAGCTTGCCACATCCTTCGAGTATCCTGCGAAAGTCCTTAAACATAATTTGCAAAACCGTGCCTCTCTCTTTTTCTTTCATAAACCTTGGCTTAAGTGTTGTTATAATTAGTTACAAGTGAATGGATAATTAAGTTTTATAATGTTTTAAACCACGTATTTACTCTCAGTCATTGAATCAAGTACAATTCTGTGACGATCCCTATACCTGCTTACCCCAGCTAACAGAGAAAAACTCGTCGTTACGAGGGTGAGACTTGTATACTTTTTTTTCAAAAATCTATCGGTTTGAGCAGGCCTTTAAAGACGGCACTTTTTCCCTTTTAAACCGCATTTTTACAGCGTTCCTGCCCAAAATTCCAAATAGCACTTTTTAACTTCCTTGCTTCAGCTGTTTGGGCTGGGCGATGATGTGTCAGTCATGTTATTCTTTTATATAAAGAAAATATTTGACAATATGAGCCAGTTTCATAGTCAGAATTAAGATCGGTTTTCTTCTTAAACATTTCTTAATACAATTTTTTTTTGAGAATTTCATACTTAAGAATTATTTAAGAAAAATTAATGGCTATGTAATTCTACCACCCTATGTTAACAGCTAGTTTCAAAACTAAAGAAGAATTAATAAATTATGTGCTTAAATAACAATAAATATCACATAATCTACTTGTCAATGGAAACATTAGGAATTATTATTTCGTCATCTAAAAGGCACAAAAGAAATTTTAATTTCCTATTTGCAGACACACATTATGTATTTTTTCTTACTAACTGAGAGGACTCCATTCTCTTTATTTTCTAAATTCTTTAGAAAAGTATCGATCTTACTTCTAACTATAAAACATGCCTAAGACATAAAAGAAAAAAATTTTATGGGGTTATTTTGTAATACGTTTCCATATAAATTGTTTTTCTAACAATAACAATTTACACACAAACCAACGCAACGCCTTACACGTTTTACGTTTACAAATTAACCCACTTAATTTATAATAAACAAACTTCTAATTTATATTAGAACAAACTTAGGCGTATGAGCGATATTCCTAATCAAATAATATCACTCATACGGCATATGGTCCAATGTGTTCTTTGCAGTAACTAAAGGCTGGTCCAACCATAATGCACGATGTTAATTGTGAGCCACACCCCTACTGGAAATTTTAACAAACTGTCACCGAACTGACCCCTTTTTATGAAATAGAGTGGTCACTTTTACATGGCGTTGTCATAGGAGGGGGAAATTGGCCCCTTGTGACATGTCACAAGTCAAATCCTAGGACAGGTTACTGAACTCTCATAAAAAAAGTTCAGGGACCTGTTCTGGGATTTGTCTTGTGACATGTAGGCAACTAAATTATGCATTGTATTGCAAAGTTTTAAGATATTATGTTGAGATTTGTTGTTCTGGGACACTGTTAAAGTCAGGAAACTTAAAAAAAGTTCATCAATTTTTATTGATTTTTTTGTAGTTTTAAGAGGTTTATATGATATTTTTTATGGCTGAACGAATGGAAATTTTAAATTGTTTTTTTTTTCAATGAAAGAATAGATTAGCGATATTTTCAGCAAATTTTTTAAAAATTTTATCTTAAATATTTATGTTGGAACACTTCGTTCAAAAATTAAAAAAACATTTTTTTACACACTTTTTTTTGCAAAAAATTTCATCTCTTTTCAATTTTTGCTCATCAGGTACTTTTTCTTATATTTTTTTGTGAGTCATAAACATAAAGCAATCTTTAACAACTGCTGAGGTCAACCCGGTACGAAAAGCCAATATGAAATTATATTGCTAAAAAATGCAAAAATTTTTTTTTATCCTACTGAAGATGCCATAACCCTATTTAACTCACCTTTTCAATGCAATCATTACGTCAAGCACTTTGCCGTTAAAATGGAAGCACGTCAAAATTGTACCACTCCCGAAGACAAATACTGAGTTTCGACCAATTGCCATTTTGTGTTTCCTTTCAAAAGTTCTGGAAAAGATTCTACGCCGGCAAATGAATGAGTATATTAGGGATAAATATCTGCTGTCTTATAACCAATCTGGTTTTCTTTCTAATCATAGCTGTGTTACAGCTCTGATTGATGTCTCGGAAAATATACGAAGTGAACTCGATAATGGCAAGGTTAATTTATTGATACTCCTTCACCACTCTAAGGCATTCAACACGGTAGAACACTATACGTTATGTATGAATTTAGACATTTCTTTAAATTTTCTTCATAATCAACACAGCTTTTATTATCTTATCTAAATAATCGCACACAATCTGTCTACGTTAATAAAAAATAGTCTAATTTGCTGACATTTACTAGAGGAGTGCCCCAAGGGTCTGTTCTTGGGCCTCTGCTTTTTTCTATATATGCAAATGATTTGCCGAATCAGCTCTAATACTGCAGACTACATATACATGCGGATGATGTCCAATTGTATTTAAGCAGTCCTGTACACTCAATTTAAGAAAGTTTTACGGAAATTAATTTTGATTTAAATATAATATATCTATGGGCTACAGCAAACGGGCTTTGTCTCAATCCGCAGAAATCCAAATGTGTTGTAATTCACAGGCAAAAAACTGTGCCAATTATCGAAAATGAAATACATATCTTCAACAAATCTTTAATTAGATGATTTAAGCTAATATTTTTTTGTGTGTATATAAGGTTTATGAAACAAATTTTTTATAAAGAATTTCTTTGCAAGCCTGCTTCAATTTGCAGTATTTATGAAGTGACACATCAGTTTTTACTATTTGTAACCAACTATTTCACAATGTAAGTGTAACAACTTATTTCCTAACTTCTATTAATAACTTATCTATCTCTTTGCGAAATATAACTGATAACCAGGGCAAGGACTTTCATGCACTAAAAAATCGAAAATATGCGCTTAAAATATGCACTATAAAATGGAAAATATGCACTTAAATATGCATTTATAACGAAATATGCACTAAAAACCAAAAAATATGCAATTAAAAATAAATGTTTTTTTTAATTATATTTTTTAAAATCTAACATAAACGTAAAAATTTAGGTATCGGTTACAATAGCTTGTTCGTTTACTTACTACAAGTTACTATATTTACTACAGCTGGAAAAATTCAATACAAAAAGTAAACAAAACTTTGCAATTGTAGTAAAAGTAGTAAGAAATTCGAGTAAACCAACACACTGAATGTGTCACAAATACACATAGTTAAATATATTTTTGTGTGTGGCATTTTACCTGAAAAAAACTTTATTATAAAATAGAACTTAAATATGTGTACTATAAAATCGTACTCAATTTCGTAACTCAGAGAAAAAAGTGGCAGAAATTAATGCTCGGGGACAAGTTTCCTTAAAATAATTTTTATAAAATTTTTCAACTTTCTGTTTGTGAGCAATAATTTAATTTAAAATTACATCTTTAAAAAATGTGTTAGTGGATAACAACATATTGTATACTATGTGTTTCTCTTTCTAGTGTAGTGTTGTATTACCAACAGCGCTTCCAAATAATTAATTCTTTAGAATTTTATTTTGTTTTAAAGTATGAATTCTTAAATCGAATTTCATATTTAAAAATATTAAAAAATATGCAATAATGTGCAAAATATGCAATAAAAATCATAAAATATGCAATAAAATATGCACTTAAAAGCAAAATATGCAAAAATATGCATTTATAACAAAATATGCAAAAATATGCAACAACAAATCGATGCCATTTTTTTGCAAATTCTTTGATTCGGAAAAGTATTTAGTCAAAATAATTTTTGGGCCACTGACTACAAACATGCATTTGCATGAAAGTCCTTGCCCTGCTGATAACTCATTATTCGCACTTTTTATGTAATCGGTTTGGACACCGCGAGCAAAAGTAATTAAGCGAGTAACTAGTAAAACCCTCTGTGTGTTCCTTACACGCTTAATTACTTGGTAGTGTATGTTTTTTAATGGGGCATCTTTTCACAAAAGATTTGATTCTTTTGGCATCGGGTTTTGTCAGGATCCGTGTTTCGCAACCATATAGTCTGATTTTTCTCTGCAAGAAGATATTTGAAGATTTCCACACAGAACAAATAAATTGGTTGAAATTACTAAAAATTCATCATCAGCAAAGCTAAATTTATTTATGAACAGAAAATACCTAAGATTAACCAAAACACTGCCACGTTATCCAAAATATCGAATATAAATTTTTTTAATCAATATTGAAAAAATACTAACTTCTAAAATACCTCCAATACCAACAAACACAAATTTATCGAAGATTTAGGCATTTGAATAAAATAACGGCAACAAAAATTTAGAACACACAGAGAACAGATTCGTTGTGACAACCGAATTTGTTTGGCAGATTTCGTGGCCCTCAACAAATACTAGGTTAGGGTGAAAACAATCTAGTAGACATAGACCCGTTAACTTATCTCAATTTATGCCCTGGTTAAGACCTCTACTAGCCTTAACCACAGGTAAACATATTTTTTGAATAACTTATCTAAATTTTAACCAAGTATTTCTTCTAACCAATGCTAAATTTTAACCACAGAAATTTCTGTGGTTAAGAGACTTAACCAAGGCTATTCACCCTACATAAGATATTTTAGTAAATTAAACTTGTAATGTCGATTATTAAAAAAAATCTAAAGTGCAGCTTTAACCAAACTTCGACTAAAGATTGTTTATGATGCATATAAGTATTTTCGGTGTGCATTTCCCCACGTTACCGAAACTCACAAAAATTGCATCAGTACTTAACATCGTGCACAAATTTTTGCTATTTAGAATTTAAATTTCTGCGATAGCTTACGGAAGTTGGCATCATGTAAGAAAATTGTAAAAATTTATTTTTTTTAAAATGGTGACCAATATTAGTATAATTTGACACGAATTAAACACCTCTATAAAATGGAAAGTCGTTGCTGTTAGAATCTTGATACATACTTTTAGTATTTTACTTGCTGATTCCAAATCTCTATTCCGAATTCGTCTTTAGCCTCTCAAATTTGAAAAAAAAATCGTGATTAAAAACGCGAGAAATAGCTTTTTTTACCTATGTATTTTGAAATACTATACAAAACGCATCCAAATATCTTAAGACTTTTTGTTACGATGGTACTAAATAATGAACTTTGTTCTCTAAAATACATAGGACAAAATTTTTTTAATTTGTGTACCGTTATAGGAAAAATTCTTTTGAAAGCCACTCTCAGAAAAACAATTATTCCATAAATTTTGGGTAACTTGCATTTGAGGATTTAGAATCAGCGTATCAAATTCAAAATGAATCATGTATCAAAGCTCAAATCGCTGAAAGTTTGTTTAGGTACACGTGAAGTACAAGACTACTGAATATAAAAAAGCGCATAGAAATCTCTCGCGAATTAACGAAATGTGAACCAATCATGTTTTAAATATTCTAAAAGTATATGAGGAACCCCTGGACAACCTACAGTTTTGACTCGCAATTACAAAATCATGCACAGCGAATATTTTTCTACTCCCTTTGATGTTCTGATCGTATAAAGTGCCTTAATTTAATAATCTATCACAAAATTTCGACTTTTTATTTTTGGTAATTTTATGCGCGAATCTTTCCGCGGTTGTCTCGATCAACACGAAATACTTATTAATAGTTCAAATAAAACACTTTTATTTTATAGACTTACCAAATGGATTTAATTAAATCACCTCACGTAGTATGCAAAAAGACACATTCATTTTATGGGATTTGGCGACCGCGAATCTTAAAAAAAACGACGTGGTCAAGTGTATTATTTTTTTTATGACCAGAAACACACAAAAAATCGCGAGAAAAACTTTTAATTTTCCCGTATTGAAAAAAAATTTTTTGTTATTAATTTTTGTTTTTCCTTTCGTTTTTATTCTGACATTTCATACTAAGGTTAACTACCCAGAGTTAAAATATTAATAAATTATTATGGTTAAATATTCATAGGGATAAATATTTAGTATTGGTTAGCTACCCATGGTTAAGTTAAAGTTAACTGCTCGAGAAAAGTTAATGGGTCATAATGACATAACTTAGAATTTTGACCCAAGGAATTTAATTATAATTTTCCAATTTACCTGTTAAAATATTTGATGCTTGGCATATATCCGAAACAACTTCCGAAATAAAATTTCCCAATAAAAAATTAAAATATTGAGGAATCGCTACAGTTTCTCGGTGATCAGTTGCAGGTGTTCAGTTTTTAAAAAAATTTGTTGGGAATTATTTTTTAATAACTTAAAATTATTCCACTAAAATACGACTTCTTTACTGTAGGACGGTCACCAAGAAAAAGAACGAAAACGTGATTTAGAAGAAGGAGGAAGCTTGTTCGAGCTCAGAATTACTGTTCAGTGGAAAATTTTAGGAAGCATTCGAAGGGAACCTTAGAAGAAAAAACGCCGTTTTACAATTTCAGCAGGTTTGAGCGCATTTTACCGGAGCTCACCGCATAGCAACGCATATCGACGCATACACAACAAAAATTTACTGATATCAATTACACTCTTTGACAAACCAAAACAAAAAAACTCCTACAAATTTACGATTAATTATTTAGCTCTTTCCTTCTCCCTTATTAAAACAATTTGATTAATTTATTTAATTATTTATTTTATATATTATTACTGGTATTAATAGTTGGATGCAAATTAAAGCACTATAATCTTAAGTTTTGCTTTAATATAATAACTTTGGAAAACTATTTAGTCACAACATAAAAACTAATTTTTTAATTTGTTACCATTAAAAACAAAGCATTAACAGCCTGTCCTATTGTAATGCAATTCCTTTTCCAGTCTCAATCTCAATAAATAACAGCCTTCAAACCTAAAACATGTTGATCACCCTTAGCTTGTGACTGCAACCATGAAAAATGACAATCAGGACATTCTGGATAATCAGCTAACCATTTCTAGATGGCATTAACTTGTTAAAGACTTAAACTGCAATGCAAATAATAATAACAGTTATTAACTATTGTAATGTGATTATATAATAGTTTTACTATCCGAAAAGTTTTATATGAACCAATTGTTGAAAATATCGACGATAAATTTGTAAACGCACCGATAGTTGTGTCTTATGAGAATATAAAGCCATATCCGATTTAGATTGTTTATTAGCCTTACCCATCGACAATTCCATATGACATTTAGCATAAAATTTTATATTATTTTACATTTTTCTAACTTTTTTACTTTTGGCATCTACTTTTCGCCATATTGTTTTATCTATCTTCTTTATTTGTTTTTTAACAATTTTCAACTTTGGCAATTTTAATGCTATTTTTAGGAATTATAAACATTTTACAAACATCTGGCAACAAACAAATGAACTTAAACTTAAATTTATTTTGGGTCTTATACATAAAATTTTTTATCATTTTCCCATAATATAAATAAATATTGACAATTTTTTAAATAGATAAGAATAGAAAGTGATTTAATATAATGTACAAAAGAATTTATAATGTACCAATAAAAAATTATTATGTTTTTAGTTAATTTATAAAAAATTTAAGGGTTTGATTTAAACTAACCCAGGAAAATTTTTTACAATCGGTAGCCAACCACACTAATTCTACAACTGGTTCCACTGCAACGGATTCCATGGAACTGGTTCCGGAACCAGTTCCTGGGATCCTATATGGAAGGTGTGGTTGACGTCGAATCAGTTCCACTTTGGAACCGGTTCCACTTTGGAGCTATAGAAGGGGTTGCTTTTGGGACAATTTCAAACAAAAAGAATCGGTATTAGAATCGTCAGTAGAAGGGGTTGTGAATGAAAAGTAGCTATTGTACAACCGATTCTTTGGAACAGAAAATGTTCCTGGGTAATATAATGATTCTTCAAAATTACAAAAAACTGAATAATTAATATAAATTTAAGAATAAACACGATTGTTCTAATTTACTATTAAACATATTTTAAATATTTAGAGAAGTCTTATAGAGCACTTTAGGCAGGGATGCACCAACTATTGGTAGCTCCAGGTGCCATCTGGTGATTGTGCCCCAGAGACAGGCACTAATATAAAATTAATATTTTTCACACTTTTTAAGCATTTATTAAAATTTAATTATTATTTTCTGAAAGCTTAGGATCATAGGTCTGACATAATGAAAGAATATTTTTTTATCACACGATTTGAGGAAGTTATTGCAAAATGTAGTTGCTTTCAATTATTTTTTTGGCACCCCAAAAAACACAAAAACACTTCTATCTGCGACCACATGTGATATAAATTCGTCAAAGTGGATGTTAAGGAGAGGTAATTGAAAAATGCACAAAATATATTTTTTCCAATTTTTTATCTTGCTTAACATCGGAGAAAAATGGGATTAGTGTATGTGCCCCACTGGCGAAGGATCCCCCCTCTACCCTACTCTCCAAAAAAAATGAAAGATTTTGCTGGGAAGATAATGGAACCTCAAAGATTTTAGTTTTTTTTTTGTGATTTTTTAGGCTAATTATAACAAATTAATTATTTTCTATTAACAAAAATTTAACTCAAATATAACTAAAATTCGGTATATTTAACAGTTTTATTTTTGTTGTTCTTATATTACCAATATATGGCAGAAATAATCTGCTAATTTATCAGTTTCTTTCTATAGCATCATTTTTAACTAGTTTTTAGTAGTTTTAGCAAAGTTTTTACAGACTTTTTTTTATTAGCGTACCATTTAATAAACTGATTAAATATAAAAGATTAATAAAAGAGTATTGGTGCTGACAATCCAATTTGTTGCCAATCGAATGGTTCAGTCGCATCAAGCGAATTTTTCTGTGGCGACTACCGAATTATTCTTGATACAACTGAAAGTTCTGTCTCAATTGGTTTTTTGTTGCCAGTGAAAGACTCGACTACCACAACCGAACCATTCCAATTGGCTACAAATGCGGTTGTCAGCACCGAATCTGTTTTCTGGGTTTGTCGTTCTCAGGCCAATTGTTTTGTGATCCTTTATATTTTTTCTTTATTTTTATGTTTTTTTACTTAGGTTTTTAGCTAGAACTCAATAACCGTTGATGATTTCTCATTTTATTCTTCTCAAGATTGTAGCTCAATCAATAGTCCTTTTAAAAAAATCAAGTTGGCTCAATTTTATCGAACAAAATCTTCAAAAAATTGTAATTTTTTCCCCATTTTTCATAAATTTTCGCAAATGATTCGTTAATAACTCCAAATTTCTGGTCATAAACGACTGAAAAAATAAAGTCAAAATATTTTGAAAAAATAAAGTCAAAATATTTTTGAGTTGAGTTTTACGAATTGTAACGATAAAAAATTGTTGATTTTATAGAAATTATTAATCATAAAAAAGTTTGGCCTGAGACAGTCGAACCCTTTAGAGGTTTCACTATACTGGCCTAGTACTTTCACCCTTACATAGAATTTATCACCCCCCCCCCCCCCGACAATGAAACTGAAAATGTTCCAAAGTTTAATTTGAAGACGATAAGTTTTGGAAAATACTAATTCTAAAAGTAAATTTGTTATTGGAAAAAAAGTGCATCAGACTTATGATAACTTAACGGACCGTCATTCCCTTTAACATTATTTAGCTTTTATTATATATATGTATTTGCAATTGTACAATACCAAAGTACGCTATAAGCAATTCGGTAGTCGACTACGAAAAAAACACACTTTTAGTTAACTTTTATGACCTAACTATAAGCTAACTACAATGTAATGCAGAACTTCCCCAAAATCGAAGCTTGGATATTGTGTGCAGTGACATTTGTTGGCATTTGCACTTGTTTTTGACATTATCTTATCTCTTTCTTTTAGATTTGTTTTACATATTTTTTATTTTCTTTTGTTTATTGTCAAAATCAGGGATCCTGTAGTTAGTGTGAAAATAAATAAATAGAAAAGATGAAATATTTAATAATTTAATATTAATAATATAATAATTCCAAGAAGTAGAAGAAATAAAAAGTTATATCAAAAAGCAAATATTTTGTTTATAATTTTGTTGTATTTTCGCATTTATCTTCCTTTTGGGGTTTTTAGTTGTGACTAAAGTAAAGAGAATTATAAGTTAACTACTAGTAAGTTAACTATTAGTTGATTTTTATAAAGTCAATTTATAGCCAATTTCTATTCAACTAACTTTAAGTTAGTTGAAAAGTCATGCAGAGTCGGACAATTGACTACCGCCTAGGACATCGCAATGTTAAAATAGTCAGTTGGCTCCATTAAAAATAATCCAAGTATCAACCACCACTAGTTGCGAAATAGTTAGATTTAAGTGCATTAAAAGTTAGCTGAGTTGCCGGTAGGGTAGTTACTGAGGTTCTGTTACATACACTATAAATCGTACCAACTCCAATATGTTTTAAAAAGTGTACGCTGGGCGTATAAGTATGGATATTTGAATATTCATCATACGCCACAGTGTAAGATTTAACTGAACGCTACTACCAATCCAATTTAGTTATTTAAAATCGATAAGTAAAATTTTTAAATTTAATGATCATGAGTAGTGGATTTGATTTCATTGAGCAATTTAAAAAAATAGCTAAAGTAGAAAAAATATGTTCAGCCAAGCGGTTTTTAAATTTAACTATATTTTTCCTTTCAATTTATAAGTACACACACAAAATAAATCGGTTGTAAATCCATTAGAACTGCCATTGTTTTACTTCTGCAACAACATTTTTAATATAGTTACAGAAAAACAGTTGAATTAGTAAAATATTGGCTGTAATAACTAAAAATTCTAAACTTAACCGTTAGAAGGTTATAACTACCACAAAAATCTGCTCTCCCAACCAACTTAAACAAAAATTAAATTTTATAATTTTATTTGGTTGCTGCAACTGTCTGCAAATATTAAAATTTTACATTTTCCCCCATAAATTAGCAGTACGCATTACATATCAGTTGCGCCAATAAAAATTTTCATATATTTCATTACTAACGCTTAACTAAGTGTTTTCTCCCAAATGATTGTTGCATGTACTGAATAGAAATAAAGTTCTATCTTTTGTATAACAGATTATCGGTTATAGTGCCCAAATTAAAACAACACAAATATATTAATTTTAATAATGTTGGTCACCACAACCAAGAAAAAATAAACACGACCGAAAATCTGTAAGTAAATTTAAACAAATTTTCAAAAATTAAAAATATCAAATAACATAAAAACAAAAATTCTAAGAAATAAAAATAAAAAAAAATTATTTTTTCGTATATTGAAGGTCAGAAATCGCCAGTGGTACAAAAAATCAAGCACTGGCATACCACTGGGTAACCACGGTGTTAAAAATAAATGACTGGTAGAACACTCATTTGGGACGCTTTGCCAGCGTTTGCAAAAAGCGTTTTACCAGTATTTGTTTTACAAAAATTTCGGTGGTTTATAAAAAAAACCACTGGCAAATAATTGGCATAGAGTAATATGCCAAGGTTTGCAACCAGTGGTTATCCAGTGCTACCTAGCCAATGCTTCCAGGCGTACAAAAATGAATTCACTGGTAGACCAATGATTTTATAAAAATGCTGACGCTTCGTTAAAAAATGTTTGTAGTCAGGAGGTTCCGAGTTGAAATCCGGTTGCAAGCAAAAAATTTTTTTTTTATTTTTTTTAATTTAAAATTTTTTTGTTTTATTAAATAAATTTTTTTGTTTGTGGGAAAGCTCCTTCAAGACCAACTTTTTTTTTGCCCTCCCAACACTGGCATATTAGTTACCAAAAATTGTTTGCCAGTACTAGCATTTTGGCACAGCCAGTAGTTGTCCAGCTATTATCACACATTTATGTGTTTAACCATCAAATATTATATGTCGCGTTAGCTCAGTGGGTAGAGCAATCGTCTGCCAATCTGATGGCCTGGGTTCAAATCAGGGCAGGACCAAAAAAAAAAATATGAACTTTTTTTAAATTTTATTTTGGAAAATATATTTCCAGACCGCCTATTTATTGGTTTTGCCAGCGTTTTGCCAACGTTTAAAAATTTTGTTCCTCCAGTGCTTTTCCGGCGCTTTTTGAACGGACCGGGTGTGTTTTGTCTAATGATGTTATCATTTGGGAATGGGAAAGCACTTTTTGCCAGTACTTGCACCACCTGCTTTGCCACCGCTTTCCCGTTTGTATTTTTCTGACTGGGCAGTTTGTAGACTTACAATTTTTCTTTTTTTCCTTATTATAAGATATGTTGCAACAAAATAAAATTTTTTTGGAAAACCTAATCATTTCCGGCCTGGTCTCAAAAATAGAGACATATGAGATATAATAAAATGTGTAAGATTGGGTAATACACATTTTATGTTTGTGGAGTTCCCTCCGTTTTAAACTTACAGGTTATTTTTATGCAGAAAACCCACCAAAATTTATGGAATTTCACCTATAGACTCTGATGACTTTTGCCAAAGGCAAACCCAGATTCCGAAGACTTTTTCGTTAGGAAAAATTCTCAGAACCTAAGGCATTCTCTGAAGGAAAAGGGTTTTAAAATTTTAGGGTTTATATCAGGGTAAGTAAAAATGGTAAAGTAAAAACATCGGCCCACATGTGGCGCACAAACGTTTAAAATTTTTGCCCTAAGGGTATTAAATTTTGCATAATTTAAATTTTTTGTTCTGTTTCGTATAAAAAATAAATCTGAAAAATTGTCTTTTTTTTTAATTTTACTTTTTATTTGAAAAATTGTACTTTTTTTTTAAATTTTACCTTTTTGGAAAAATATTTTTTTAGTAATTTTTTTTTGAAAAATTTAAATTTTTTTTGGAATACTCTACACTCATAAAAAAAGTTAGTACAAAAGTCTGTTAAACGCGTTCTAATTCAATTGAACTAATTTTTCCTGTTGTTTTCGTTTAAATTCGTTGTTTAGCTAAAGCTGTTAGTTATCAAATTTCACCACAAAATCATATTTCTGCTGTAAAATCATATCCTCCTGATATTTTGTTATTTTTTTATAAATGATTTTGACAATGTTATCAGCTAATATAGATAAATTTATTGGCAACTTTTTTAATATTTGTGTTTTCAAAAGAAAACGATAGGGGCGCTAGTGTATATTGATTGATGGTGCTTGATGGCGCTTGATGGTGAAGTGTGCATTGGTGAGTTTGCCGACCAATACAAATTAGAAAATTTCTAGTAAGTGTATTTTAATATGTGTGATGAGTCATCACTGATGACGCTTACCAATACAAACAGTGGTGTTAGATGTGACGATTTAACGTCATTTTGACGATTTTTTTAGTCAAAATTTTACAAATGACGATTGACGATTTTTGAATAAAAACTCCATATGTTTTGACGATTTAGGAAAATTGATGCTTTTTTAACGAATTTTAACCAAAACTATACAGAAAAGCGTTTAAAAATCCTGTAGATTAATTTTTTCTTATTTGTCTGGACGACGTCAATTTGTGCATTGTAACAACTCAGATTCGGATTGTTTAGCTTTAACCAGTGGCTTATCTCAAGGTTCAGTTATAGGACCTTTATTATTTATGCTTTATATGAACGACTTTTTTTTACCTTACTTAATGGATTTGAATGTGATGCTTTTGTCTTTGCGGACGATATACAACTTCTATTTACTGGTCATCTTCAGCTCATTGACGTTTTTGAATATGACATGAATTTTCTATTATCTAATGTTTCTACGTGGATGAGAAATTGCAATTTGCGTATAAACTCTGCCAAGACAAAAGCTATGCTTTTTAAACCTCATAACTCTGAAGTTAATGTATCTGTTACTATTAATGGCGAGCATATTGAATTCGTTGAAGATATTAAATGCTTAGGTGTTGTAATAGATAATAAGCTAGAATTCGGTCAACATATAAGCTGGTTAAGTTCTAAAATAAATTTTACTTTGCGTAGGCTATATTCCTTGAATCTTTATTTACCTCTTTCTATTAAAAAACGTATAGCACATGCATTATTAATGCCCAACTTGTTATACTGTATTGAAGTTTACTCTGGATGTAGTCTTGAAGACTTCAATAGGTGTAGATTGCTTTTTAATAAAATAATACGCTTTGTTTACAATTTGAAACCACATGATCATGTGTCGAGGTATATTTCCGATTTTTTGGGATGAAGTTTTAAAAATTTTGTGCAAATCCGATTGCTATTATTCTATCATAGGGAATGCTCACTGATTGTCCCGAATATATACACAGACATTTTGTATTATTGAACGCTGACAGGAACCCTCAACTTCTGTATCCGACCAGAAATTACGTTATTCATGAACGATCTTATCATGTTCGTGTTGCAAAGGTTTGGAACCATTTACCCCGTCCCATTAGATCCTTTGATCTATCTTTGAAAACAATCAAGAGTAAACTTGTAGAATATGCTTCTGTCCATAACATTTAAGTGGCCAAATCTTTGTTTTTCTTTAATTTGATTTCACTCTTGCATATTTACATCATTTCTTGTTTTGTTCAAGTAATGGGGTGTTTAAATTCCTCTAAGTTTAGAACGCAATACATTTTATCATATATTTTTTATTTCTGCCATATTATTTCTATTTTTTAATTAATTTTATAACGCAATATATTTTGTCATATATATTTTTGCCATATTATTGTTACTTTTATATTTTTTGTAAGTAAACCTAATTTTTATTACAAATTGTTTTATCTTGTAGTCTCTTTCAAATGCTCTTATATACAAATTTAATTACTTTTTAAGACTATAGTTTTAAGAAATATTATAAAATAACCTGTTTTTGTTAGTCTACCAACTATATATGGCCCTAAGGGCTCAGTTGGTTTATTTGAATAATAAATAAATAAATTGTTCTTTTCGAATCGTATTTTTGGAATTCGCAATACTCGTCGTGTCTGAGTGGAAAAACATGTTCGTGATTGAAAACAATTAACAAACAAAAGTTGGAGCCAGGTTAATTTTTAATTTACACAGATTTACAAAATAATTTATTTGCAGAGATTTAAACTTTCATAGATTTAGGCAAGCTGATTATAAATCTGTTTTTCAAATGTCTCAAATACGTCATATTTTTTAGTAAATCACTGTTAAGAATTCCGAAGTACACTGTATTTGGCTTATGTCTAAATTATAGAACAATTATGACGTGACTGAAAGTTTTAAGAACAGAGTCGAAATCAAGAACTTAAAGTTTAAAATAAATAAATTATTTATGATGATTTTAACCGCAGAACACATGATGAGGTGTTTTACCTGTAATTAATCGAAGAATAAATACAGATGAAGCGAAAAAAACGTTCAGTTATTATATAATTCGAATTTATAAAAGTTGTGTTATATATAATTCGAATTTATAAAATCTTAAAAGCTGTAATCGTAAGCAGTTAAAATGAATTTCAAATAAAAAAAAATTAAACTAGTTTTTTTATGATATTTAACTGATGACGATTTCTTGACGATTTTTCATAAAATTGTTGACGATTTTGACGATTTATTTTTGCATTTTTGACGATTTTTGACCAAAAAGGTCTGACACCACTGAATACAAATAAAAATAATATGCGCTTGTTTAAAAAGTTCTAATAAATAAAATAATATGATAAGAGCATGTTTTCTTTTGTTTCTGTTAGTCAGCATAGGAACGCAAAAGAAAACGGAGATATACTGGACATTAACATTTCGCAGCTAAAATTGTATTTAAAAAATAAAATAATAGAGGTTTGTTTTATAATATAAACTATATTTAAGGGAATACTATTAAATATTTTTTTCTTTTATTTCAGCCCTTTAACATTTTCATCTAAATTCGACCCGCAGGTAGACGAAAAAAAGGAACCAAATAATATAACTCCAGCGGAAGTTTAACATATTGGCAAGAAAATAAAAGTGCAAATAGTGTTTTTGGATTGTGTAATTTATTTGAAAATAAAATTAACAATATTTACATGTGTGTGCCAAAACTCATAAATTGTACTTTTTTTTGAAAAATTTGTACTTTTTTTAAAAAATTGTACTTTTTTTTTGAAAAATTTTACTCTTTTTTATGGTACGTTTTGTAAATATATTTGGGAACATGTGCCCCACATGTGGCCACGTTCGCCTCTTTACATGTGAAATGTGCCAACACATCTGGCACATTTCACATTTAAATGTGCCGGGCACATCACATTTTCGTCTTGGCAAATGTGATGTGCCTATGATATTTTCAAATGTCGACTATTGGCACATGGCACATTTGGATGTGGGAAATGGTAAGGCACATAATTTTTTTCACATGTGGATGTGTGCATGTGTGTGCCAAAACTTACCCTGGTTTATATATAAAGAAATGTCCTCGTAATCTTTTCTTTAATACATACATATATGTTTGTGCTTCAATTTTCGTATTTTATTAATTTGTGTAATCTTTATCTATTTTTGTTATATTCTAATAATTAATTAATAAAAAAATTTTAAGTAATGGAAATGGTGTTTTATTAAATTCGATTGGGATTTCTAAAAAAATTCGGTTGGATCTACTGAATGTTAAATTCGATTGGGCAGCACTAAAGCGATTCCGTTGTAACAAATTTTTATTTTCTACAAGCATAGTAGGTATACCTGTAAATATCGATAGCTGCAACCTAAAAATGTGATACAACATGTGACTACCAAAATTCGGTTGGGAACAAATTCGGTTATCGCAACGATTCTGTTCTGTGTGTGTACTGAACGAGTTCATCAATGAATTAATATACATTTGATTTGATAAAAAGAACTATTATAATTGAACTAATTCCTAAACAATTATTGCAATTGAACGCGTTCAGTTGAATAAATACACCTGATTTGGTTAAAACATTAATCCCTTTATTTCAGATAAAAATTAAATCGATTTAAGGGGAAAAAATAATTATTAAAGACAACATCATGTTACTCTTTCATAGATATAAAAGAAGATATAATATTTGATATTTTTTAATCATTGATGATACTATTAATCATACGACTTTTATAATAAAATTAATAAAAAAAATAAATAATTCGTAATGCATAGTGTCAATGTAATCATACCTTATTTTTGATTATATGAAGAGCTGTATATATTTTACAAATCTTCACCAGAGATGGGCCAAAATCATTACCATTACATTTTCATTACCATTACTTGATGTAATGGCAATGGAGCTTTTTTTATCATTACCATTTTTTGAAGAAATGGTAATGTTTTTTTTTTTTTTCATTACCATTGCGTTAAAAAACGGAAATGAATATTTTTTTTAATTTTCATTTGTTTTGAAAATTAAAATGAACCTCTTTTTAATTTTCATTACTTTTACCTAATGTTTACATAGTAATGAAACACCCATTTGTTTTTCATTACATGCCGTTTTTGTCGAAGTTTTTTATTTTAAAAATATTAGGTTTACAAATTACTAAAAGCATTTTTTAGTTCATAATCCGAGGCCTATGGTATCCATATCGCGAAAAGAAATTGCATAAAGGAAAATTCTTGCATCAATATATTTGTTTGCAGAACATAAATAGCTGATTAAGTTTTTTTAATTCAATTCTAGTACTAGTCTTTTTTCGCGATCCGCCATTATTTTGCAATTTTGTAAGTGCGGTTTTTTTAATTTATAATCTAAGGACTATAATACTCATTTCGTACAACAAAGTTTGGTGGCTAGTTAAAAAAAAAAAATTGCAAAAAAAAAATCGCAAACAAAAAAAATTCAGAAAGGAAAATTTTTGCCTTAATATATTTGCTTGCAGAATGTAAATCGTTATTAAGTGTTTTAATTCAATTCTTTAACCATTAAGTCTTTTTTCGCGTAATTTTTTTACCATAAAGTCTTCTTTCGCGTCCCGCCATTTTTTTTTTGGAATTTTTTAAGTGCAGTTTCTTAAAATTTATATTCTAGTGACTATAATACCCGTTTCATACAAGAAAGTTTGGGAGCTAGTTAAAAAAAATCGCGAAAAAAAGTGTTCAAAGAGGAAAATTCTTACATCAATAGATTTGTTTGCAGAATGTAAATCGCTGAATAAGTGCTTTAATTAAATTTTTTTACCATAAAGTTTTTTTTCGCGTCCCACCATTATTTTTGAATTTTTTAGTGCGGTTTCTTAAAATTTGTAATCTAGGGACTATAATGCCCATTTCATACAAGAAAGTTTGGAAGCTAGTTAAAAAAAAACGGCGAAAAAAATCGTGAAAAAAAAATTTTCAAAAAGGAAAATTCTTACATCAATAGATTTGTTTGCAGAATGTAAATCACTGAATAAGTCAAAAAAAAAATTGCGAAAAAAAATTTCCATAAAGGATAATTTTTTAGAACAAAGAACAAAACGTTCTTTACATCATTATGTTAAGTAATGGTAATGAAATTTCATTTGTCTACCTAGTGTAGAAAAAATGAAAATGATTTTTTGTTTTTACTATCATTGCTTATTGTAATGAAAATTATAAAAAACATTTCATTACATGTAAAGAAAACAAATGAAATTAACATTTTTTTCATTGCAATTACATTTTGTAATGGTAATGAATTTTTTTTTAATTTTCATTTTATAGATTTAATGGTAATGAAAACCCGGAATGGTCATTACAAAGTAATTAATTACTCCCATCTCTGATATTCACATATATTGATGGTCACCAGTTGACATTTTGTAAATGACAATGTTTTTCAATTTAAATATAGAAGGATTTTTTCATCGTTATCTCATATTGCACATACTTGGGAATATTTCTTGGAATGGACCAATTAATTGATGATTTTGGCATTAAAATTGATTGAAACTTTTTGGCATTAAAATTGAACAATGCCAATGAAAAACTTTTTCAATTGGCATTGCTCAATGCCTGAATGCCTAATTATAATTGACGAAAAAAGCATTTGCTTTCATGTTTTGATAAAACAACAAATTAAGAAAAAAACATTAAAAATTCTCGTATCTCTTATCTCATATTCGTTATTTCGTCAAGTTTACATTACTAGAGGCTACACTAACCAGTGTCTAAAGAAGAGTGAATAGTCTATACTTAATACAACTTGGTAAAATAGCGAATATTTATAATGTTTATTGCTCTGAAATTTAAAATTTTTGTCTTAATTTCGTTTTTTATAAAACAATATTTTTTGTATACAATGCTTTTTTCTTCAATTATATGTACATTTCATTATCATTGCGGGTAAATTTCATTACCATTGTTTCAATCAATGCCAATTGAAAAAAATGTCATTGGCATTGAATGGTAATGAAATTTTTTGGCCTTGGCATTGATATCAAGTAATGCCAATTAAATTTCAATGCCAATGAAAAATTTCCAAGTATGATTTTTCAAGACAATTGACAGTTATGAGTTATCAACTTATGACCATCGGTATATACATTATAGCACATATGCATGTACTTACTTATATATGTATATTAACTAAAGTTGCATTTTATTTTGTGAAACCAAGATGCCAAAGCACGTGTTGTTGACATGGTATGGATATTGTATACCATAATTCTGCGTGTGTTTATCTAGATTTAAATGAACGAGACACCGTTGTCAGCGAGTAAGTTAATGTGGAACGCTCGTAGATGGTAATACAGATACACAACAAGTAAATGTTGTATATGCACAGGTGTTTCTATGGCTTCCCATGCACTCATACCTACACACTTTTTTTTATTGTGCATGTGTTTGTTTAAGTATATTTTATCAACACCAACGTAGACAAACTTTCACGCTCAACACATGAGGTTGATTTTACAATGATGTTTTGAGGTTGAATGCCCTTTACAACAAACACAACACAAAATAAATCATAAAAGACTTCTGCGTTCGGTTATGCCGAATCATGCATACCCTTCATAACTTAATAATATTTAAAACTCATCACAACAATACACCCTATTATAGGAAATAAAAATGTTAATGTAGATATTACTCGTAGTGATTAAAACATGGTAAGTAATTAAATAATAACTGAATAAGGGTCTTGTCGTAATTGTAATTATAATGTACTAGCTGAACCTGTCCAAGTTTTTGGAGTTTGTTTTTTTTTCTTTTTCTGTTTTCTCTCCATTTTAAAATTTGTATATTTAAAATATTTTTTTGTCCGTATGATAGGTTTAAGGCAAAGATATTGATTAAAAAATTTAAAAATTTGTCCTATCAACAAAATACTTCATTTATTAAATCAGCAATGTTATTAAGCTAAAAATTAAATTTTAGTAATTTCATTTGTCTCTTAAAATTTGGTGATATTCTTATAAGTGTACAATTGGGTGTGTCAATTTTGTTGCCGACCAAGAGTATAGCAGAAACGTAATCTACGGAAAATTCTAAGAAAAATTTACCAAGAAATTATATTTGTAAAATCAAAATCGAGCTTACCGTTTTTCACGAAAAAGTTCGTATGTAAGGGAACCAAAAATATTTTCCACTTTCTTGGAGAAATTTATTCCAATTGATGAAAATTAACCTGCGTCTTGTTGTAAAGGAAATTTATCAGCTTTATTTATTTTATTTTATTTTATTTATTTTATTTAGCATACCAGTGCAACAAGAACTAGTCTTTTTAACAGCACATGGTTAAATAATGTTACATTAAATTGTGTTTGTATAAAAAAAACCTCTATAAGAACAGTAATATAGTTGTAAAAAAAGAAAATTTAAAAAAAAAAATTGATATTAGTTACATGAACATTGTTACAATAATAAAATATGGGTACAAAGATTCGAGAAAAAAAAATATAATAAATAAAAATAATAAAAGTTTAATTAAAAAATAATTTTTACAAAAATAAAAAAAGTTTACAATTAAAATAATTTAAAATGTGTGTTACCTAAAATGTTTAAAAATATCACGTTTAAAATGCTTTGCATTGCTTGTGATTTGAATATTGTGAGGTAAGTGGTTCCAAAGACGGATACTGTTAATAAAAAAGTGTCTTTTTGACATTTGATTACGGTGAAAAATTGTCTTAATCTTTTTCCCTCTGTTTGACCGGAAAAAGTTCAGCCGTTGGTATAGGTAGTCTGGTTCCTTTGTGTATATAATTTTCTGCAAGAAAATAAGAGAACGGCATTTAAGGAGGTTATCAAACGAAATGTTGTATATTTGCTTTGAGTACCGAGAAATCCTGGCAAAGCGTTTAAGCCCAAAGACATATCTGGCAACATTATTAAAAGTAACATTCAGTTTTTTCTTACATAAGGAATCACTGTTAGAAAAAAGTTCACAGCCATACATTAGTGTTGGCAGCACATACGTTTTTGCCAATAACATACGAACTTTTAACGGAGTATAATGTTGAGACATCCATAAATTTCGTAGCATAGCCATTGTTCTACCGCATACTGTATTAATATGATCTGACCAATCAAGTTTCCTATTAAATACTACACCAAGATTTTTTGCAGTATCAACAAGTTCAATTACAGACTTATTTATATTGATTGATGGCACTGAACTTAATGTAGCGTTCTGTTTGCAGATCATCATTGCCTTCGATTTCCTGGCATTTAAGCAAAGACCATTCCTAGAAGCCCATACATTAATTCTTTCAAGATCATGGTTTAATTTTTCTACGCAGTCAATAACCCTAGACGGCTCGCAGCTAATGTAGAGCTGTACGTCATCCGCATACATTTGGACTCCACAGTGTTCAAGTTGAGAAGGCAGATCATTAGAATATATGGCATACAATAGAGGGCCAAGTATCGAGCCTTGCGGCACCCCTCTGGTCACTGAATAAACAGTGGATTTTCTAGTGCAATGGTGTACCGATTGCGATCTACCATACAGGTACGAAGACATCAGCTTTACAGCGGTCGAAGAAAAGTTACACATGTGTCTTAGTTTAAGGCAAAGAACTGAGTGATCCACTGTATCAAACGCCTTAGAATGATCTAGTAAAACTAGAAATGATATCTTATTATCATCTAATTTGTCCCGTAATTCCTCAGATACATCAGTCAAAGCTGTGAGGCAACTGTGTTTTGGTCTGAAACCGGATTGCCTTTCAGTTAATAAAGAATTCGCGTAAATATATTTGCTTATCTGCGTGTGGATCAGACGTTCAAAAACTTTTGACAGATAAGGCAAAATTGCAATAGGACGATAGTCCTTATCTGGTTTGGGTATTGGAATAATTTTAGCATGTTTCCAAGCAGATGGGTAAATAGACGTAGTTATTATTGTATTGAACAGATGTGTAATGTGCGGCAAAACGAAAGGAAGTATAAGTTTTATGAATTTGGGGTGAATTCCGTCATGTCCTATTGAATCAGATTTTATACTTAAGATGGATTCTAAAACATCTTCCTCGGTAACATTTATGAATTCAAAACTGCTTTCATCTGCATTAGAATTGTTAGCAAATAGGGTATTGTAATAGTTGACATCTGCATCTGGCATAGGTATGTTCGTGAATGCAGAGTTTAATTGATTAACATCAAGATTGTTTTCAGTTACATTATTAGTTTTATTTCTAATTCCCATATTACGTATTTCCCTCCATTTCTTTTTCGAGCAAACTGCAGATTTAAATTTGTCTTCATAAAATTTTGATTTACTGATCCTGACCTTTGTGGTTACTTTTCTCCGTAATACTTTAAACATATTGTGAAGCTCTGTTGTCTTAAACCTTTTCCACCTAAAATAAGCTTGATTTCTTTTTTCGATAAAGAATTTGATTTCATTAGAGAACCAAGGTTGCTCACAGTGAATCTTTTTTGTCTTAACTGTAATATATTTGTTGTAAAGGTAGTCCATATTGTTATGTATGAACATGATTTGTTCATCTACAGCAGGCATAAAGAAAACTTGGTTCCATACAATTGTGGGAAGTTCAGCTTCTAAAGACTGATAATTAATGTTTCTAAAATCTCTGTAAGATATAATAATTTGTTCATTGTTAACATCACTCTGGTAGTCGTATATCAACAAAATAATATCATGTTTTGAAAACAAAGAAGCTGAAAGTTGGTCGAATAACAATAACCGAGACAAATCATTCACAAAGCAAAGATCCAACAGTGTATTTGTAGTTTTTGTGAAATGAGTTGGAATTGAAGAATTTACCAGATGTAATTCTATTGCACTCATACTCTCCATTAGTCCTTTATTGGTTAATATATCATTGTTAAAATCACCAACTAGTATAACATCAGTGTAGCCCATTGTTATTGCTGATAATTTAGTTAACCATTCATCCATTTTTATTTTCTTATTCGGCCTATACACTGTGCCTAGTAATAGTTTTTGGTCTTTGCTAAAAATCTCTAAATACAAGGTTTCTATCTTACCATTGGAATCATCATACTTTTCCTTGTCAATGTCGACTAATAACGGGATGCATTTTATTTTACAGTTTATTGATGCTTTAATGTAGATAGCAACTCCACCGGCATGAGTGGCTCTGTCAGCTCGAAATAGTCTGTAGCCATATAACCTGTAAAAATCATCATGAACGTCTGGAATAAACCATGTTTCAGAAACGCAAACTACATCTATACCAGATTCCTCAAATATCAACCTGAACTCATCCATTTTGTTGTTTAAACTTTGAGCATTCAAATGGCAAATTTTAAGACCACTTCTTCTTTTTGAAATAATTCTGACCATATTGAAAATATTTTCTTTAGAACCGCCCCTCGTATTATTATGTGATGGTATAACCATCACTGAAAATTAAATATTTAAAAGCAATGCAAGCAAAAATATAAATATAAATAGCAATCAAATGATAAATCAATAAAAGGCAAAACTTGTAATTAAAAATATTAAAAAAATTTGAAATAGTAAAGCAGTATTCTAATTTAATTAAAAGCCTGTGAAACATCATTACTTCTAGCATTCTGTATCTCTGTATCATGGCATTCATAAGTATTTCCATCAGCGTTACTTTGAAAATGAAATAACTCCTTTAGTATCTCAATGGTGTTAATTCGCAGAGGCTCTTCACTTCCTAACTTACGAATATATACTAAACCCCGGTTGGTGTATGCAGACGATATCTTGTTATCCTTCTTTAATCTTCGAGCTGCAAGAAAAATGCGGTGATTTTCCGGGGTGAGATTTTCGTTAATAAAGAACGGCTTTGTACTTTCAATGCCGATATGATTTAGCAATATGTGATTTTTAGTTGTTTTAATATGAGTAGTTATCATTTTAAGCATGTAATTACGTTCATATGGGCTTTGGAACTTTATAACTATTGGAGCATCATCAATATTTTTCCTACCCCTAGTATTTTTAACCCGGTATATGGTTTTAACTGAAATCGGGTCGATTTTAACAGCTTCACAAATTTTTTCATAAATAATATATAAGTTGTCATTATATATATTTACACTAGGTATCCCATTTATACGAATATCACTAGCAACTATCGAGTTCTCCTGCTTTTGAACATATACTCTAAGATTACCGATTTCATCTTTAAGTTCTTCGGTCTCATTTCTTAGTGCTATATTTTCCTGCATAACTGTCTCTAGCTTTAAGACTCTCTCATTTATATTTTTTATATTTACCGTGATCGATTCTAAGAGAGTGTCTACGTTAGATTTAAATAAGTTCAACCTCTTATCAAATTCATTTAAGAGTTCAGTTTTGCAATCATTGAAATTAACTTGTATCATTGCTTCCAGCTTTTCTGTTAGTTTGTCGAATCTCTTGTCCATACTTGTTATGAATTTTAGTGGTGATTCTGTATGTGTTAAACGAGGAGTCTTACAAGCATTACTGAGTATAGAGTTTTGATAAACGTCTCTTAGATGTTTATATACATATATGTGCTCATATTAAAGAAAGTTCGGTATTGTAACGAAAAGCCAAACTAATGTTTTGCACGACCGTGCTCAGGGCATAACGGGAGGGATCTTGTTTGGCCATTACAAAATTTAAAAAGATTTAAAAAAAAATAAAAAAAAATAAAAAAAAAAGGTAGAAAAATTGTGTCCATTATCTTTAGTTTACCTGTCCGCCTTACGTTTCATCAACAATAAAGAAAATTTAGTTGATCATTATTAACATTATAAACTATTTATTCAAAATAACCGTAAAATGTTCTTGAAAGTAAAAAAAATAAACTAAGGAAAGAAATATGTATATAAATGGATTAAAGAAAAATTCAAAGATAAATAATAATTTATAATTTATAATAAACTTGATAATTAACAACAAATAGAATATTTTAACTTACGTGGCTCCATTGCGGTGATCACTGCATTGAATTCGTTGTCGTTAATGTTTAAGGATTAAAATTAATTATCAAGTGGATTAAGTATATTAAAATTGATTCGTTAATATTTTTAAAGAATAAAAAAAATTAGTAAATTTACAATAATTCATCAATAAGATCTAACAGTTATTTTTAAACACATAAGTTTAGGAGTTAATATTTATGAATTAATGATAAAAAAAATCGCGTTTTATCTACAGTGAAGATAAAAATCAATTTAAACAAAAAAAAACTTAAGCTATATTGCAATTAAGAGTGGTAAAATTGTGCACTCGATTGTAGAATCATAGACAATCCTTTTAATAATCCACTAAGTAACAGAGAATTATTCATTGCCGATTTTTTCCTCTTTTTTTTTTTTTTAAGACAATATTATTCTTGACGTTCGTCACACATCAGTGTACAAATATATGATGATTTAGTATCAAGATACTTTGAATACGAAAAGAAATTACAGATGCCAATATAACGTCCGCTAACTGACATCAATTGTTGATATGAGTGAGATATAATGGGATGATGATTTATATACTCATGGTGGATTAACAATTTCTAGTTGATTAATAGTTGTTGACGATTGATAATTATTCGTATAAGGAATCCAATTTCTTGTAACTATTAAGATCCATTATGAGTTTATGAAAAGAATCGCTGATGAATAAAAATTGTGACAAATATATGTATCTTTCTTCTTCCGATCTGTTGAGAACCAATTTTTTTTAATTGACTTTTTTTTTCTTCTTTTTCTTTAATATTCTTTTTTTTCAATATTCAAAGTTTTTTCAATTCTCCAATTTTTTTCAAATTTAAATTTTCATAAAATCACAAGTGTTCCTAAAAACTCAATTAACCCATAAAACGAAACATACCTTCCTTATAAACTACATCACCAATAAAAAAAAAAAAAAAAAAAAAAAAAAAAAAAAACACAACCAAATCACCATATATCCTTGGCATGGAATGTAGCAATATTTTTCGTCTCAAGATCTTCCAACATATAGTTACAATTCCCCACTTTAGCCAACACACGTGCTTTTATTCCAACAGGAGCCAACTTTGCATTAAAATGATTCACTAAACTACTGTGTACAAAATTCCTTCGAATAACTAATTGACCAACAGTAAAGGATCTATTCCTACTTCTTAAATTATAAATACGTTTATTCCTTTCATAAGATTTCTTAATTCTATCAGTGATAGTGTCCCGAATATAACTGAACTTATCAGCTCTATTTAATTCAACTGGACCATCTGTCAGCATATTCAACTTTCTCAGCAATCTATAATCTTCCCCATGGGTCACCATATTCTGACCAAAAACGATATAGTAAGGCGATTTACCTATGGACTGGTGAATAGTATTCCGAAGTGAACTATTTATGCTACTTATATAAGTATCCCATTCCCTTTGATCCTTTCGAATATATGAACGTAAAGCTTCATTTATACTACGATTAACTCTTTCGCTGGCATTTGCCTGTGGCGCGTGTATTGCCGTAAAAGTGTGTTTTATTCCATAGTTATTCAAGAAATTTGCAAAGTCCTTGCATTTAAATTGACTACCATTATCCGTTATAATTATTTCAGGTACCCCAAAACATTTGAATATATCATCCTGAATGAACTTAATAATCTGTTTCGAACAAAACTTTCGCAAAGGTTTTAGAAAGGTAAACTTGGAAAAGTGATCCAAAACTATACAAATACCAATATTTCCTTGTTTACTTCTTGGAAAGGGCCCAATCAAATCAATATATAGTTTTTGAAAAGGACGGTCCGATTCCGATATATTTCCCATTAAAGGTCTAAGAGGCTGGTTCGGTGTTTTCGAAGTTCTACAATTATCACAATTTTGAATATATCTTTTCACATCAACTACCATACCCGGCCAATGAAAATATCTCCTAATTCTCTCCAATGTCTTTGCAATGCCAGTATGTGCAGAAGAAGGTGGATTATGGCATGAATACAGAACTTCTTTTCTCAGATCCTGTGGAACAACGAGCTTCCATTTCTCTTCTCCTTCAAATTCTGTTCTATGATAAATATATTTGTCCACAACAGCATAATCCGGTAAACCTGACTTTTCAAGATCACTTCTTAAACTTTTATACTCCACTGAGTCGAAAGCTTCTGAATCTAAATTAATAATGGGCAACTTTTCCAATTCCACCTCTGCAATTTCTTCTATCTGAAAACTTCGGGAAAGTGCATCTGGTACAACATTTTCCTTTCCTTTCCTGTGTTTAATGTCAAAATTAAAGCCCTGTAGTTTCAGGGACCATCTTGCTAATCTGCCATTCAAATCGCTCTGATTCATCAACCATTTCAAACTAGCATGATCAGTTATTACTGTGAAGTTGTGGCCTTCAATGTACTTTCTAAATTTTTTTATAGCCAAAACAACCGCAAAGCATTCCAATTCGGTAACTGTATAATTCCGTTGAGCTTTATTAAGTTTCTGAGACATATATGCAATGGGCCGCTCAACACCATTTTCATCTTCCTGAGCTAGGACGGCACCTACACCCACTTTACTTGCATCAGATTGCACAATGAAATTTTTATCATAATTAGGGTGAATTAAAAATGGAGCAGAAGATAGCATTAACTTCAATTTTTCAAAAGATTCTTGAGCTAAAGGATTCCAAACGAACGCTTTCTTCTTGGATAATAATTCTGTCAATGGAAAAGTTATGGTTGCATAATCCTCTACAAAACGCCTATACCAGCCTGTCATACCAAGAAACTGGCGAATTTGTTTAATTGACGTTGGGGCTGTATAATCCGTGATCGCTTTCACTTTATCCGGATCTACCATAAGTGTTCCATTTCCTACTACATAACCTAAATATTTGACTTGTTTCAGACCAAAACTACTCTTTCTAATATTAATTGTCAAACCCGCTTTTTTAAGCAGATCAGCAACCTGTAACAAATGTCGAATATGCTCCTCAAAGGAGTTGGAAACAATCAAGAGATCATCCAAATATACAAATACGTGACTCTTTAGATCATATGAGATCACTTTATCCATGAGTCTACACATGGTCTGAGGGGTATTGCAGAGGCCAAAAGGCATGCGACAAAATTGATAAAGTGGCCTATTTGGTATTGAAAAGGCAGTTTTAGGCCTAGAATCCTTAGACAAACTAATCTGCCAAAAGGCATCTTTCAAATCGATCTTGGATATTATGTTCACAGGTGGTAATCGTGAAATTAAACCATCGATATTTGGCATCGGATATGCATCCTTTATTGTAACATTATTTAATTTTCTTGAATCCAAACAAAAACGTGTTTTATTGGGCTTTAAGATTAAAACTCCCGGAGAAGACCATGGAGAACTTTCCGATTCCTCAATCACCCCTAAACCAATCATTCTATCTATTTCCTCACATAATATTTTCTCGCGAGCTGGCGAAATCGGGTAGAATCTTTGCTTAATTGGCTTGGCATCACCAGTATCAATGACGTGTTGTATTAGAGTAGTAGTTCCTAATCCTTCCTTTTCTGACGATGGAAATAAAGATATAACTAGATCTAGTTGTTGACGTTGAGAATGAGTACATGGATAGTTCTCTTCATCAGATTCAGAAGTTGTAACTTCACAAATATTTGTCATAATTTTTATTTCAAAAAGATTCCAAAAATCCATTCCTAATATTATATTTTGCTTTAAACCAGGAACAACCAACATCTGAAGCGTATTTGTTCGCCCTTCAAATGATATTTCAACTGTAATCGAACCCACAACCTGTTGTTTCTGACCGTCAGCAGTTTTGACCTTACCACGGAATTTTGATAATTTCGAGAGTTTTTCAGACATAAAAAAATGTGTAAATTTTGTAAAAAGATGAATAATTATGAATCACAAAATAAAATAATTTTTTTAATATATTGTAAATGAGAATATTAAAAGTATTTTGAATACTAATAAATGAATAAATGAATAATCTCTTCTGCAAAACTACTACCACAACAACTTATAGTTGCTCCACTATCCAATAGGGACAAAAAGGTTCGCTTAAATACCGAAACTTTTATATAAGGTCTTATATCCACACCTTTCGAAACGATAGATGAAATACAATGTTTCCGAAGACCTTTACGATTTTTCCAATAATTATTCATTCTTATAGTAGATCGAGTCTTAAATTTAGGTAAATCATTATCTTGTGTACACTGTTTTGTTAATGTTTCCAATCGAGTATGATATAAAAGGGTTAAGTCTGGGTTACCATCCGATACAGGGTTTATTAAATTTAGTTTTGAGACTTTTTTAAAGGATGTGGACCCATTCTTGGACGCACATCCCGTTTGGAGTTTAAAGGATAGGTATTTTCTAAACATTTCGCACAATTTGGTTTATAAGTATCCAACAAACCACATCCATAACAGAAAATACGACGCGGAGATAAACAGTCTTGATATCGGTGACCTAAGGAATCACAATTCCAACACTTTATTTTTGACACATCTAACATATTAATTTCATTATCTATCTCCTCACCTACCTCATCCTCGAGCGGAACTTCATCATGAGTTATTTCGCAAATCTGACGGCGTAAACCTATATTTGAACGGTTCAACCATTGTTTAGAATCATCTATAAATTTTTCATATTTTCTTACCTCACACCTTAATGTGGAAAGATCGGGAATATTAACATGAAGTAATTCATGACGTAAATCCGTTTTTAAATTTCTCATAACAATCTCAGTGAGTTCCTGTTCACTCAATGGTGACTTAAGTTTATCACTCATACACAAAATGGCATCCAACAACTCATCAAAGCTTTCATTAGGTTTTTGCTTGCGCCTGCGCATATCATCCTTAACATCAAAATCAGTAGCAGTCTCTTTAAATTGCCGTTTTAAAGCCTGACACAAATCAAACCACGTAAATGAATCTGTCTGACGATGAAAACGCCAGTACCACTGCCTGGCTTTACCTTCAAAAAGATTGTGTACATATTTGCATAACAACTCAAAATTACTATTCAAATGAATAGACGTGAGGGTATTTATTCGATATATAAACTCGTCAACTGAAATTTCATCTCCCATTCCTTTAAAAGTTATATGCCAATTATAAATTAGATTAGAAGTTTTCTCATTAGAGCCTGATTGAGATACAAGTGGTTCGAAATCATATTGAGTCTGACGACCAAGGTTTGGATCAATGTACCGTGTATGTGATCGTCGGGTCATATTGTTAAGAACATCATCGCGAACTATACCAGGTGTGACATTCGACATCTGATGATTGTGATGATTCTGATAACCATGATTCTCAACATTAAAATCTTCCCGTGCTCTTACAGGTGTAGTCCTAGGACCCTGTATATTGTGCGATATATGATTTGGACTGGAAATATTATCCGGCCCACTTGTATTCATATTATTATTGTTTGAATTTAAATTTAACGATGCTAATGCATTCCGTATCTCAAGACCTATTGTCTCTGATACTTCGACACGAAAGTTGTCAAGAGATTGTGAAATAATAGAGTTTAGCTGTTGTCCAGATAATGATGTTCTCCGTAAAGGAGTTTGACATCTATTTGAGTTTTCCATATCTACTTCAGCAGCCAATTGTCGACGACTCTGCTGCCGAGTTAACACCCTCGAAATAGTACGTTCATTTGCGGAATTGTGCTGTATAAAAGTATTATCGTTTGGATTGGAATCGTTATTTTCCACTGTATTAAGAGCTGGTGCACTAGGACTTCGAGTTAATGGCATTTTTACCAACTTAGTGAAACCGAATTTAAATTAACCAAAATAAAATATCTAATTTCTAATAAAACGTAATTAATTTATTCAATCGAATTTTAAGTTGACTACTCCATAAGGGAAACAGGTAAACATTTAACTGAGTTAAATCTTATATACGGATGTTGTACTAATACAATTTTTCTTTACAAAGAATAGAAGATTAAATAGATAGAAATAGATTTTAAAATAAATTTTTCTTTGAATAATTTCAAATAATATAATCTGTAATTTAAGTCTCAAATAATAGAATTCAGATAAAAATAATAATAGCAGTAAATTTATATTGCATTGGTTTAAAAATACGTTTGTACTTATTAAAATTTATATCCAATTACAAAAATAAAATTACCAAAAATAAAACAAATTATCACTATGAATTGAAAAAGGGTATTTACGAAAAATGTTCATAAAAAATACAATTCCTTTTCAAAAATCATAATACTCAGATTCCTTAAAAATGTATACGGCTTGTTTCACCAAGAAACAATTTTCTCCACCTCCATATACATTAATACAATAAATAAAAAAAAATTGATTTAGATTTAGAAATAAGAAAGAAGAAATGAGGACATCCATCGTAAATTGTAAAATATTGTTAAGATGTTATTAACTAAAACTTTTCTTAAATGGATGCCCCACGTTGGGCGCCAAAATTATGTAACGAAAAGCCAAACTAATGTTTTGCACGACCGTGCTCAGGGCATAACGGGAGGGATCTTGTTTGGCCATTACAAAATTTAAAAAGATTTAAAAAAAAATAAAAAAAAATAAAAAAAAAAGGTAGAAAAATTGTGTCCATTATCTTTAGTTTACCTGTCCGCCTTACGTTTCATCAACAATAAAGAAAATTTAGTTGATCATTATTAACATTATAAACTATTTATTCAAAATAACCGTAAAATGTTCTTGAAAGTAAAAAAAATAAACTAAGGAAAGAAATATGTATATAAATGGATTAAAGAAAAATTCAAAGATAAATAATAATTTATAATTTATAATAAACTTGATAATTAACAACAAATAGAATATTTTAACTTACGTGGCTCCATTGCGGTGATCACTGCATTGAATTCGTTGTCGTTAATGTTTAAGGATTAAAATTAATTATCAAGTGGATTAAGTATATTAAAATTGATTCGTTAATATTTTTAAAGAATAAAAAAAATTAGTAAATTTACAATAATTCATCAATAAGATCTAACAGTTATTTTTAAACACATAAGTTTAGGAGTTAATATTTATGAATTAAGGATAAAAAAAATCGCGTTTTATCTACAGTGAAGATAAAAATCAATTTAAACAAAAAAAAACTTAAGCTATATTGCAATTAAGAGTGGTAAAATTGTGCACTCGATTGTAGAATCATAGACAATCCTTTTAATAATCCACTAAGTAACAGAGAATTATTCATTGCCGATTTTTTCCTCTTTTTTTTTTTTTTTAAGACAATATTATTCTTGACGTTCGTCACACATCAGTGTACAAATATATGATGATTTAGTATCAAGATACTTTGAATACGAAAAGAAATTACAGATGCCAATATAACGTCCGCTAACTGACATCAATTGTTGATATGAGTGAGATATAATGGGATGATGATTTATATACTCATGGTGGATTAACAATTTCTAGTTGATTAATAGTTGTTGACGATTGATAATTATTCGTATAAGGAATCCAATTTCTTGTAACTATTAAGATCCATTATGAGTTTATGAAAAGAATCGCTGATGAATAAAAATTGTGACAAATATATGTATCTTTCTTCTTCCGATCTGTTGAGAACCAATTTTTTTTAATTGACTTTTTTTTTCTTCTTTTTCTTTAATATTCTTTTTTTTCAATATTCAAAGTTTTTTCAATTCTCCAATTTTTTTCAAATTTAAATTTTCATAAAATCACAAGTGTTCCTAAAAACTCAATTAACCCATAAAACGAAACATACCTTCCTTATAGTATCTAAGTAAAGCTTTTAGAATATTTTTTTAATATAATTAAAATACTAACTCTTTAATTCATAAATGCTTTGTAAAGTTTTAGCAGGTTTACAAAACGTCATTTTCATACAAAATTTGTTTAATAAACCTCCTACAATTTTACAAAGCGTTTATGAATTTAGGGGTAAAATATTAAATAAATACTTAAACTCTCCGATTTCAGCTTTTCAAAAGTAAAAAATTTGACATATTCATCCATTCTGAAGCGAAGTTTTTTTAAAACCAAACCATAAATGACAGAAAACTTAAAAGCTGGCATCACATAACTCACAAAAATAAGATTAACTCACAGTTTTATAATTTTTAAAAAAATGTGTGTCTTTTTAAATTTTAATCCACTAATGCAAATATTTAGAAAATATATTTATAATCCAACAAAAATTATACTAATAAAAAAAAAATAGAAATTATATCAATTATATATTTCTTGAGACAAAATAAATTAAGCTTTAGACATATGGCGGAAGGTTAGATACGAGGTCCATTTTGCTATCTATTCGTGGCATACTCTTACGGCTTTTAATAATAACTGCCATAATATCATCACGATTATGTCTATTACACACTGAGAAATACTGGTTAACAATTCTACAAATCGCTCAGTTCCCTGAATATGTGCCGGTGTTCTTGGAACAGGTAGCGGTGGATCCTCAAATTGTATTCCCAAATTCATCTCACCAAATGATTGTGGGGGATGATTGCAGTGAATAGCGACTCAGGCAAAATGCTATCGTCGTGTAAGTCAATAATGTCAAAGAACTAACTTTGCAAAATCCTCTGAGATTTTATATTATTTTTGCGTTGGAACCAATTGGCCAGAAATTTTTTGTTGCGCTGGATATAGTTTTTTTAAAACCTGTTGGAATAATGTATTTAATTGCCACATAATGTGATAAAAAAAACATGGGCAAAGTTAAAAAAAAGGCACCCTGCAAAAAATTCCCAGCTCATTTTGAAAATAATTTTTTACTTAAAATTGTTGCTATTATCCTTTTTTAAACTATTCGGATAAAAACAAATAATTGTAAATTTTTTTTTAATAATTTCAACTTCTTCACCTCCTTAAAGGTGGCTAAAAATGTTGATTTTAGGTCCTGTTTTATACAGAGCAAAAACAGTTCTGGATATTATATTAAGGAGCTAGCGGAAAACTGTTTTTTCTTTTTAAAAAATATTAAAAAATAATTTTTTTTTTGCAAATGTTAATGGAAATGCATTTTAAGCTTAGAAAGGATACTAAGCCTTAAAATTTAAATTTTATGCACCAAAAACATGTTTTTCGCATATAAACAAAAGGACGTCATTTTAATCTATCTGACAATTTAGAGAAAAAAATTTTAGTTATATTGATAAGTTCTATTTTATAAGAAAATTTTTTTAACATTTAAGCGCTTTGCGATATTTTAGAATTTTGTTTGCCATTTTTCAGCTCCATATATTTTTTTATTGATGAATTCAAAGAATTTACTTAAAAGTTTTTTCCTTTGAAAAAACTGAGTTTTCCGTCTGCTCTATTTTCTATTCCGTCTGCTCTATTTTATTATCTGTTTGCTCTATTGCCTTTTTGGTGCTCTTTGGAAGCGTGAGAAAAATTCTCATGATGTTAGTTGTTTTTTATAGAATCGAATGGCAAAGTTAGATTGGTAGTAAGTATACGCAGCTGTTAATGTTGTGTAGGACCAAGGACCCAAAATTATAATTCTTAACAGCCTTCAAGAAGGAGAATGAGTTGAAACTTTTCCACGAAATTTGACAGTTAACTTTTTTATTCAAATAGATTCATAAAAGCATACTTAGAAATTTTTCATTGGCATTAAAATTTAATTGGCATTACTTGATCTTTGGGGAGGAGTAAAAAGAATATCATCAAACCAGACTGAATGTTGTGGCCCTTTGTTCCCAATAGGAACCACAGGACATAAAATTCTCGTATCACGTGCACCTCCGAAACGGCTTGACCGATTTCTGTGAATTCTTTTATGTGTATTTGGCAGATATGAGAATAGGTCGTAAAGTATATTTCATACCCCTACACACAAAAAACGATTCAGTTATGAATCTATCAAAATCACCAAGTTTCTTTTAAAAGCACCATATTTTATTCCAAACTATCTAAAATTTACTGACATAATAAATATTTTGCATTAGAAAACCTTTTTTTTACATCACAACTAACTGAATTTCTCTGCTAAATTTTAATCGGTATTTTTAACCAATTACGATAAAATATCTACTTTTTAAAAACAATTCTGTAATCACAACCGTAATAAATACAATAATATATGCATTAGTTCCAACTCATTGGTTGTAACAGTTAAAAGTCAGTACATAGTATAAAAAAATAACTGAAATATTATTTCCTTAAATTTTTGCATTCGGTATTTATAACTAAATATTTCGAACAAATTCGGCAGTATTAACCAAAAGTTAATAAAAGAATGTAAAAATAATTCATAAGAAATAATATAAACTGTCAAAAAATTAACAAAAAGAAATCGAACTAAGCATTAAAATACAAATTTTTCGGAAAATAATGTTAGAATAATAAACACCAGCTAATAGAAACTCATCAGAATATTCAAAAGTTTAAAAAGGACTTTATAAAAGGTAAAGTTACAAAACCGTAAATATAGTTATTAAAAACAATTCTCAAGGTAAATATATACTCTTATTTATATATCTTTCACATCAGGAAAATCTAAAGAGAATGAAATCCAACGCCACAGTATAGTCTCGATTTTTGAAAGTCAAGTCCAGATAGGAATTCTGAGATAATGTAAGCAAATTTTTAGTTCCAAATTAAAAGCCAAAAAATAAAATATACTCTTGTATTTTAAATTGCACTTTTCTAAAATATTTATGACATTATTAATACGAAAAGAAATCCGCAACACAATCAGTGAAGGTATAGAAAAATATAATTTTCCTAAACAAAAAGTAAGTTTTCGTTACTATTTTCCTAAAAAGCTCAGATTCTGATGCTATTATCTTCACAGAATCTCCTCAGATTTTGCATTATTTTTTTTTTCTTAAATAGAATTTTCTTATTTCTTTTGGAAACAATTCCTCAGATTCGGAGGAATTTTTCCTTCAGAAAACAGCACCATGTTCTTGGGATTTCCTTCAAGATAAGGTAGACTTTTTTCTGCAATGAAACCATAAACCCAACCGATTTTTGATTCGGAGTTCATTTTGGTGTAGAAAAAGTCCTCTCTTATCAATATGAAAAATAACTCCAAATTTTATGATTATTTTATGGAAAAATATCGAAATATCTTATTATTATTTTTGTATTTGTTTATGGAACTTAAATTTAAAAAATATTTTGAACTTCTTAATAAAAACTTAAAAATATTGAAAAAGTGTTTTAGTTAACATGAAAGGGATCGTCAAATAAATTTGGTTGGATCTACAGAATACCGAATAAATTCGGTTGGGTAGGCATAATCGATAATGTCTATAGCTTCAATCGAATAATGTGATAGTACAGGGAACTACCAAAATTCGGTTGGCAACAAATTCGGCTGCCACAACGAATAAGTTTCCTGTGTGTAGGTGATTAGGGTGTCCCAATATATAATATTTTCGTGTTGCTATGACAACCAGGCCGGCCTTGGCGTCATTACGACAACCAGGCAGCACAACCTAATCTAACCTTATCTAATCTTATCTCGTCTTATCTAATCTTATTCCATCTTATCTCATCTAATTTTTTTTAACTTTTTTTTTTGGAAACACTTTTTTTAAACACTTTTTTGGAAACATTTTCTTAACACTTTGTTTTTTTTTTGGAAACACTTTTTTTTAACACCTTTTTTTAACACATTTTTTTTGAAACACTTTTTTCTTTGAAAAACGCTTTCGGGAAATAAAATTTGTCCACGACCACTTTTTTTCTTTTTTTAACACATTTTTTTTGTTTTAACACACATTTTTATTGAGGACAGTCATAGAGTGTTCGTCCACGACCACTTTTTTTTCTTTGTTTTTTTGAAACACTTTTTTATTATTTTTTTTATTTTATTTTTTTTTGTAGAATTGCTCCATACACAAGATTAAAAGTCTTATTTTGCAGTATGGGACTGAGGATAAGTAAATTTATGAAATCATTAATCAATTAAAAAGTTAATAACTAATTAAAATTTTTATATAAAATACAAAATATAAAAAACAATTAAACAATTAAATTTAAGCAATAAATATAAATATAAAAATAAAAAAAATAAAAAATCAATTTAAATAATTAAGTCATATCATATCAAATAATTATTTTTTCAAATTGTTATGCCGAAAACAGTTTAAAAATATTTTCTTTGAATTTTCGTGCGTTACTTAAAAGTTGCGTGCTATGGGGTATAGAATTCCAGAGAATCACTGCGAATATGTAGAAATGCCACTCCGAAATTAAACTTTTGTATCCAAATGATCTAATTCGTTTTCCTCTGCTTATATCTGAAATACAAAGTCTGCTGTACAGATGATCAGGTTTATGGGTGTATATTATCTTATGTAAGAAGACTAAAACTCTTATGTTTAGTAGATTATCCAAAGAAAGCCCATATAGCTGAGATGAAAACAATGATACACTAAAACGCCTATTAAGTCCATACACGTATCGGATTATGTTGTTAAATGCAACGTTCAATTTCCTTTTACTAGTTGTATCACATTTAGCAAATAGCTCACAACCATACAGTAAAACGGGCATCAGATAAGTTTTGGCAAGTAGTATTCTTATCCTCATAGGTGTACAATGCTGGGTCCGCCAAACAGTTCTAATCATAGAGAAAGTGCGACCACAAGCATAGTTAATGTGGTTCGACCACGAAAGAGTGTCATTAAAAAAAATTCCGAGATTCTTAGCAGATTTTACTATTTCAATTTGTTGATTATTTATAAATATATTGGGTATAATATTTAGTTTGGCAAGTCGCTTTTGAATTACAATGCATTTAGATTTTTTCGGATTTATTCCTAAACCGTTTGCCGTTGCCCATGTATAAATACGATCGAGTTGCTGATTAATAGAGATAATACACTGGTCAATTAAGGCATTAATACAACTGGTATAAAGTTCAACGTCATCCGCGTACATTCTTACATTACAATTTGTTAAAATGCCTGGGAATTAGAGTACAGTGAGAATAATAGTGGCCCAACAATGGACCCCTGAGGTACTCCTCTTGCCACATGCAGTGCCTTGGATTTTCGGATTCCAGTTTCAACATACTGATATCTGTTACGTAAGAATGTTGACAATAACTGAATAGCGGTCGAAGAGAAATTAAAAAAATGATTAAGTTTGTAACAAAGAATGTTATGATCCACGGTATCAAACGCTTTCGAATGATCTAAAAGTATTAAAAATGTAGTCTTGCCATCATCAAGTTTCTCCCTAATCTCCTCTGTAACATCAACTAAGGCCGTTATACAGCTGTGTTTCTTTCTAAACCCAGATTGACGATCTGTTAACAAGTTATTGTTATCCAAGAAACAAGTCATTTGGTTATGCATAATACGTTCAAATACTTTAGAGAGAAATGGAAGAATCGCTATTGGTCTATAATCAGAACCAGCTTTGGGTATTGGAACGATTTTAGCTATTTTCCAATTCGAGGGAAAGTAACTTGAAGTTAATATTCTGTTAAATAAAAATGTTATCATTTTTGTAACACACTTTGGGGAAAGACATGGAAATTGAACGGGGAACGAGTGGAATTGAAACTCTAGATAATGGAAATTGAACAGATAACGAAATAGAATGGAATGTGGAACGAAATAAAACAGAACGGGGAATGAATGGATTCGCAATGGCAATAAACAAATCGCAAGCACAGTCAAAAAGTGTTTGCGGTATTAACCTTGAAAATCCATGTTTTTCACATGGTATTTCGCCTGTTCCCGTGTAGGAAAACCGACCTATTCTAATATCTACCAAATACACAAATATTCTAATATTTATCAAATACACATTGAGCAAAACATTCATTGCTCATATTAATGTTGAATTATTCAGTTCCGCGAAGAGTATTAAATACATTTGCAAATATGTAATAAAGGCAGCGATATGGCTGTGTTTCGAATTCAAAGTACTGATACCAATGATACCCGACTGAATGACAACGACGAAATAATGCGTTACCAAATTGGCCGGTACATCAGCTCCAATTAAGCTGTCTGGCGTATCTTTGAATTCCCAATTCATGAACGGGACCCAGCAATTATTCATTTAGCCATCCATCTTAACAGCCGTCCTCCAAAAACTACACTCACTGAATTTTTTAAATGTATAATCTGCGGATACATTCTCGGCTTTGCACGTACGTTACTCTATACCGAAGTAGCACGCTATTTCACATGGAATCAAACAACAAAATGGATGCCCCTCCAGCAAGGCACACCTATTGATGCGTACCCCGGCCTATTAAAATCAAACGCTTTGGGCCGAGTATACGCAGTCAATCCTTGGCAACGACAGTAACTAAAATAATATAATTTTTCCCTTTTTTTAATTTTTGGAAGCTCTAACATTTTAAAAAAATGGCTCTAATTCGACTCACATTCGACGGATTAGATAAAAACCTCATTTTTTGAAATCGTAAGAAAATTTCCGTTCATTTGAGTAAAAAATTTAAAATTTTTTCGACCCCCCTAGTGGTCGAAAAATAGATCTAGGTGGGGCTTCGTTTTATGGATAAAAAAAAGTAAATTTTTGGAATCGTGAGATAATTGCCTTTAATTTGAGTACCCACACTTACATGTTACTACCTTCCCCCGTTTTTTGCCCCCCATAGACCTCCCGGGGTCGAGCTCCTCCCAAAATTAATTTCGGTTTTTTTCTTTTTTAATTCCAGAGGGGTCATACTTTTTTTCGTTTTTGTTTGACGAAACCCCATAAACTGCACTTTTGCCAAAATGAAATTAAGACAAGGATGTAAAATTTCAGAGCTATAAACATTATACATATTCGCTATTTTATCAAGTTGTGTCAAGTATACTGCTGTTCACTCTTCTTTTAACACTGGTTAGTCTAGATGGATCAGCCTCCAGTAATGTTCACTTGACGAAATAGCGAATATAAAATAAGAAATACGCGAATTTAAAATTTATATTTTCTTAATTTGTTCTCTTATTAAAACATGGAAACAATTGCTTTTTCATTTATTTGAATTGGGCATTTAGTCATTGAACAATTCCAATTGAAAAAAATTTCATTGGCATTGATCAATTGTAATGCCAATGAAATCATCAATTAATTGGTCCATTGAATTAACTAGTCTCAAGTATCTCAAAAGTGATGATATCTCAAAATCAAATTTTTTCACACTAAGAAAAAAAAAATACAGGCAAAAATGGAGACATAAAACCAAAGAGATCACAGCTGTTTTGGTATTTTCCCGCAATATCTCAGTGCTCCTTACTAATATCTTAATAATAAGCAGTATAATTAGTGTCTACTGCATATAATTCAGTGTTAAAACTCATTATTTTTATTTGGCAAGGTCTTTTTTTTAAGTAGTTGTCCATATTCGCTGCATTAAAAAACGTACCTTCTTACACGCTGCATAACAAAAATATAAAAAATAAGTGGTTATAAAATAAACAGTTATATACTCATAAGCAGTTAAAAAATAAGTGGTTACCAGTTGTTAAATAATTAGTCTTTTTTATATAATTATTATTAGTATAAAAATTAGTTTCCAATATCATATTATTTTTGTAATTAAATAAGTAGTAGCGCCTAAGCTAGGCTACTTATAAAAACGACATCGTCTAACAAAAATATTTACACTCAAAGAAATAAATTGGTAGAAAAATTAGTTAAATATCTTGTATATCAGTACTTGGGAACCTAACATATTTTCCTCATATCAACACAATGGAGGGGCATCCCCTGAGGGTTGGTCTAAAGTATATAAAGTAAACATCTTAAAAAAATCGTCATATCGCGCACATAATAGAGTATAAAGGAGTTTTTACTAAAAGCGGTGCCCAATTTTTTTTAAATACGTTCGATAGAAGCCTATTGCAGACATCTTAAAATGTACGGTTATATGCGAGATAGAATGCGGTACAAAGTTTTGTTCGAATTCGTTTGACGGAATCCTAAATACTAAAAGCATTTCCAAAACAAAAACAATTTTTTTCTCCGCATCCATCGGACAAAATCCCAACTTCACTTAAACAATGCTCACTACTCACAGAATGCACATTCACCTTTTTGTTTAAATTGGTGCATCAGATTTTCAGTTTATTGCGTACAAACAAACACATCTCTTTTGTAAGTCATAAATTCCAGGAAAGATCGTAAGCACAACAGCGTCTCTGGACCTCATATCTGCTGATTATCATCATATTCAGCGCACGAGTAAGATATGGCGCCAAATCACGGCTGCATGGTGGATAGGAAAGAAGAAAAAAGGATAGAAGAAAGGATAAAACTAAAGAAATAAAAATGTATTATGCAGAATTTAATTGGAAAGCTATGGTGGATTTCTTTTTTAGTTTTCCCTAAAGGATTGTACTGAACGTATTGCAGTCAGTCCTTTTAGAAATCCTGGGTGTATGTATATGTTGATATCGTAGAATATACACTAAGGATTCGAATAATCTATTTTCAAATACTTTCCAACTTCTGACTGCATGCGAGCAATTTTCTAAGATTAGCGTTAAATCTTGTACTTCCTCCCAACCTGCAAAGTTTTTTTAGTTAAAAAAACGGAATGTTGGTGTGGTGTCAAAGCATGTTTAGCCAGTAATGCCCTTTAATATTAACGGCTATATCAATACCGATGTGAAAAATCTTAGACTAGGTTTTCCAAATGGCGATCACGAATAACTGAGCGTCCGTATTGTATCCTAGGAGGTCTGCGAAATATTCCGAAAAAATAATTTAAAAATTTTTAGTTAAAATTTATAACTGGAATAGAAATTAGCCTCCCATAAAAAAAACTTAAATATCCAGGGAGAAAATTACGATTTTCACAACGTTGCCAAGCTTTTGGCGAGGTTGGTTATGCTTTGGCAGAGCGTGGGATTAACAATCTTGACAGTATATTCGTGCTACCCGATTGATAACAACGGCCAATCGTAGGTTGGCGCTAATTTTGCAACGCCTCCACAACGTTGTCAAAATTAAAAATAGATGATAAAAAAATATATTTTCTGAATTTTTTTTAAATTGAAAAAAAAAATGTTTTTAGTAATACAGAAAAATTTATTAATTTAACAAAATTTATTCTTGTTAAGCCAAAAATAAAATAAAAATTGTTGATTTTAAAACATTTCTTGTTAAATTTAACACAACTAAATTTAAGTAAAACATTAGTAAAACTATACCATATACTTCATGCGTGCTCTAATATACAACTCATCAAAACTGCGCAATTAGTGTGGCATGACTCATATGTTTATGTACTACATTTTTTAATAATAGCAATAAATCACAATATTAATATTAATATTTTCATAAATAATTACTTTAATATCAATAATAAATAAGATTTTTGCATTTTTGTAATATTTATAATTGACCGCAGAACAACAAATAATTGTAACCACATTATGTGGCATAAGCCGATGATTAAACTTTTGTAAATCAAAATTCAGACAATGCTTAATAAAATAATCGCCCACTTACTCACATCCAAATATTTATTTCAAAAATAAATACATGTATATTGTTGTTTGTATTTATTTTTTATTTCCATACATACATACAATCAATGTACACTAAGGCTAGATAATATTTAAAGTTTTAATTAGCGTGTTTATTTTACCCTTTATTGCATCTAGGGTTGCCACATCGCAAAAGTCTAATAACTTGACACTTCGCAAAAAATAACTTGATTAAAAAAAAAAACTTGACAATAAAAAATGTGCATATGTGTGCAGCAGGGTGATTCTTAATACAAAAATTTATAATTTTTGAATACACTCGCCATTTTATTAAGATTCATAAAAAAAATTTCGGTTTTTTTTTGGAATTTTCGGGGACAAACTCGATAGTTTGAAGTTTGGACATAAATTGACGAAATCGATTAGTGTTTTATTTTTTCTTTTGTAGCACTTATTCCTGTATAATAAGAAGAAAAAGATGAAGTCTGCAAGAAGTAGTTGGATGATATATAATCAAAATAAAATAGCACTTAAGGTTTTTCTTGTCCCAGTAAAATTATTGTTTACCGATTTTTAAGGAAAATCGTCTTTCGTAAATCTCGACTCGCGCTCTCAAAACCAAAGATATACCTTAAGCGCCATTTTATTTTGATAATATATCATCAATTTAATAAATTTATGAAAAAAAAATTTGGTTTTTTACATTTCAGAAAAGAAAATATGCTAAAATTTTAAAATGGCGTTGCGAGAATTATGAAAAATTTATATATTTTTTTTGGCCTAAAGTTTATACATTTCAACGGCTTCCTGCAGACTTCCCCCTCAATTCATAAATGCTTTCTAAAGTTATAGCAGGTTTACAAAACGTCATTTTTATACAAAATTTGTTCAATAAACCTCCTATAATTTTACAAAGCGTTTATGAATTTAGGAGTTAATCTTTCTTTTCTTATTGTTTAGAAATAAATGCTACTCAAAAAAATTAAAACACTAATAAATTTCATCAGTTTTGTAATTTTACATGTTTTTTTTTGTAACTACTGATACGACAATAATTCAATTTAACTTGACAAAATAAATTTGACCTTGGCACTTGACAAGACCTAAATTAACTTGACAATCAAGGCCATGTGGTAACCCTAATTGCATCCCTGTGGGGAACAGGGGTGAGTGGACGGCGAGGCCCTATCCCGTGACCGGTACAAATATGACCGGTCTGAATGGACCTCTCCGGTGACCGGTGCATACAGGACTTCTGAAAGAACCAACTACGGGACTAGGAAAATGGGACAGTATTTACCCTGTTATCAGAGAAACAAGCCCATCAAAATGATCGGCGGCATCGATAAAAATTACAAATTTACGTGTCGATCCCTACGAAAAGTCTTTGACTCTTAGTTGTCACTGCACACAAAAAAATAATTTTCATATTTGAATACGAAAATCGCAGATTCAATAAAAAAAATTTTTGAATTTCCTGTGATGACGATTTTTGCAGAATTGATAATGAAAATTATAAGCACGTTGTTGAAATTATTTTGTTTTTCTGTCAATAAAGAAAGTTGTTGATTTGATAAAACACAATTATTGAATTTTTGTGATTTTTTAATGAAAGAATGTGTTGACTTAACACAAAGTTTTAATAATTTTTTTAATAAAAAAACATCCCGACTAAAAAAGTTTTCATATAACCTTATATGATTTGATATAATTATAAATGTTTATATGCGTGGCTTTATATAACCATATAGATTCATATTAACACTTTGGTTTTATAAATATGTTTGATTTGACGTTATATATAATCATATTCGATTTGGTCTCCAGCCATATATAAAGAGATCTGCGATATAGTTTATATATAATGGCGTATAGGCTTTTACAAATAATCTTATATCAAAATATATAACAAAATTAATAGAAATTTGTATTAATTTTATATATAATTATATCTGACATGATATCTAATTATACAAAATTTTATAAAGTTTAATTGCACTATAAAAATTAAGAAACAAAACTTAGAAATTGTGGATCTGGTTTTGAATTTTGCACAGAATTATTTTTTATTTTAAATTTAAAAGTAAAAATTAGACAAACATAAGATGAAATAAATATGATTTAAGTTCAGTTATTTTTTCCGTCAAAAAAAAATTAATTGTGAAAGTTCATTTTTTTATTTTATAAACCACACATTTTATAAGAAAGATCAAAACTCTAACCTAGAAAAAGTTGCTCCGACAAATTTTTGTAATGTTGTGTTAAACTGAAAATTCATTTTGTCAGCTATTTCCAAGTTTATTAGCAAAAATTTTTATAAACAACTTTTTCTAGTTTTAAATATCTGTCTTTATTGAAATAAAAAAAATAAACCACATTTCAAAAGAAGGATTTCAGTTACAAACTGCGCTATTCTAAGTTTAACGACAATCTGCTTCCTAAAAACAGTTTAAATCGCATTCAATCCTCATTTCAAACATATTTACATCAATAAAATTTTTCTCTAAATACCAAAGATCGACCAATACCCACTTTGGTATCCAAACTGTTCTGTCAGGCATTAGTATGAACAATATTTATTAAAATTTTATTTGAAAATTTTTATCAAATTATATGTATTTATATATAATTTGATTCAGTTAGATAGACCCAATTTTCGGATCAAATTGTATCAGGTTAGATATAATTATCTTATCTCACTTGATATAATTATATATTCCAATATTCGGATCAAATTAGATATGGACGAATATATCGGTTTATATATGGTGATATATGATTATATAAGATCTTTTTTAGTCGGGATGTTAAATTTAATTCAAATTTATTTATTGAAAAATAAAAAAACAACAAAAATTATAAAAGGTGCAATAAAATTATAAATCTTTCATATTACAAAATCACTTTATAATTTCATTAAACTTTTCCGGTTCACACATAATATGTGCAACCGCATCAAAGTCCAAAGAGCAACTAAAATATGAAACTTTAAAAGTAAAGACAAATTTACAAAAAGAAAAACAAAACATAGCATGCCTTGAAAAAAATCAAAATAACGGGCAAAATTTAAAAAATTTTATTTTTACGTTGATTCAAGTATTATGTTTATTGAAAATGAAAAATTATTCAATTATTTGTTTATTAAATACATTTTGTTGAGTGTTATTTTTAAAAGTTGAATCATAATGTTTGAATCAAATTCAAAGGGTTATTGTATTTAACTTTTATATCAAACAAACGAGTTTGTTAAATTTTACATATAGTACATATATTTTTTTGTGTGTGTATGCCGATTGTGTTTGTTGTTGAACAGTCACACTAAATAATATTTATTAAAATTTTTGTTCGAAAACTTAAAAAACATTAAAACCCGGTATCGACGCAATCATAACATTCACAAATAAAATTTGAATTTCATTGTTGTTTTGTGTGGTAAGTTGCGACTTTCAGCTTTTAAAATATCCAATATATTTATAATTTTTTTTTAGTACTTTGTTTTTTTTTTAAGAGAAGCAACACTCAGGAAATTCTTCCGATTAATTAACGTGTTGCTTCCTTTGGAAAGGGGATAGAGAAGAAGTGAAAAGTGGTGAAAGATAAAGGGCTTCAAATATGTCAAAACTGTAATTGCGCGAGATGATGAATCTTAGAAATAAATAAATTAAAACTCAAATAATTATTCGACCCGAATAATCGGTTAAAATAGGTCGATTAACCGGTTACATTTTTAATAAGGAATTTTTCCTTTATTTTTTCCCAAAATTTCATAATTTTCTTAGCATTGGCTAAAAAATTGCAAGAAAAGCTTTTTAGAAAAACAAATACTAACTGAAAATACCACCAAATTCTTTAAAAATCGAGAGAAAGAGGTCCGTAAGCCTTTAAATACCTTTTTTGAAGGAACTCTAAGCAAGTCGGCATTGCACCAGCGAGACACTTCATCTGTTTTAAGAGACTGATAAATTTTAATAAAATTTGTTCGCAAATATTATAACAAAATATCAAAGTTTCTATTTGTAAAAAAGAGCTTTAAAAAACATCGCGAAAGGTGTTTTCAAAACTTTGTTTGGCAGGTTTTAGGAAATACAATAGACAATGTTTCTTTTCTGTTTTAATTCGTCTAAAAATTAATACTAAATTATATTTCCATGTCACTTAAGACAAAGTTGCATTTGTTTTAAAACTGTGTCACACAATTGACATAATAATTCTGTGAGAACTCTAGCTTTTCTTACTTCTATCAAGAAAGTGTATACAATCGGTTCAAAACCGCATCAATTCTAAGACATGTTCCACTAGAATACCATGGAACCCGAACCCGTTTCAATGAAATGAAATTTTTATTCGAATTAAAACAAATAACCAAAAAGCAGAAAATGAAAGTTAAAAAATTTTAATTTATATGGAATTTAACATTTATAACTGCACACTGAGAAAATTGTGTACATGCTATTTATGAATTTTTACATTGATTCAATTAAGTTTCGCTGGAATTCGTCCATTGAAAGTTTTCATTGAACTGATGCAGTTTTAGATATAATTTTATAAAAAATTTCATATTTATTAAAAATTGTATACACCCAAAAAAGGTTTATTAAAAAGAGCTTCATAAAAATAATGAAGCTTTGTCACATTGGGAAGAAAACTTCATTAGCTTACTGAAAATTTCTGCGTAAGTTCGCTCAAACTTTAGGTTATTTTTATACCCTACACCACTATGTGGTCAGGGTATAATAAGTTTGTGCTGATGTTTGTAACACCAAAAAATATTGGTCGTAGACCCACCTTATAGTATACCGATCGGTTCAGAATTTTTTTTTATTTCGATTTAACGATGTCCGTCCGTCCGTCCGTCTGTCTGTCTGTCCATGCAATCTTGAGCGCACTTTACAGGTCGCAGCTATTAAGATATTTTGATGAAATTTGGTACGCAGACCTATGTTGGCCCAAGGACGAACAAGTTTGATTTTTTTGAACATCGGTCCATGTTTAGACCTAGTGCCCATATAAGGGTCCTACCAAAATTATATTGTTTATACGCTGCAGGTCGTAAATATTAAGATATTTTGACGAAATTTGGTACACAGACCTACATTGGCCCAATAATGCAGCCTATTGATTTTGGTGAACATCGGTCCATGGTTAGACCTAGTGCCCATATAAGGGTCCTACCAAAATTATACTGTTTATACGCTGCAGGTCGTAAATATTAAGATATTTTGATGAAATTTGGTACACAGACCTACATTGGCCTAATAACGCAGCCTATTGATTTTGGTCAACATCGGTCCATGTTTAGACCTAGTCCCCATATAAGGGTCCTACCAAAATTATAATATTTATACGCTGCAAGTCGCAAATATGAAGATATTTTGATGAAATTTGGTACACAGACCTATATTGGCCCAATAACGCAGCCTATTGATTTTGGTGAACATCGGTCTATGTTTAGACCTAGTGCCCATATAAGGGTCCTACCAAAATTATACTGTTTATACGCTGCAGGTATTAATATTAAGATATTTTGATGAAATTTGGTACATAGACCTATGTTGGCACAAGGACGAAGCCTATTGATTTTGGCGAACATCGGTCCATGTTTAGAACTAGTGCCCATATAAGGGTCCCCCCAAAATTATATTGTTTATACGCTGCAGGTCGCAAATATTAAGATATTTTGATGAAATTTGGTACATAGACCTATGTTGGCCCAAGGACGAAGCCTATTGATTTTGGTGAACATCGGTCCATGTTTAGAACTAGTGCCCATATAAGGGTCCCCCCAAAATTGGCTTGGTTACAAACTGCAGGTCGCAAATATTAAGATATTTTAATGAAATTTGGTGCGCTGACTCACATTATAGAAAATTTTGACATAAGCCCCATTTTAACCCATTCGAATTTCGGATCCAAACAATACACCAGAGTGGTGTAGGGTATTGTATAGTCGGCATGCCCGACTTTAACCTTTTTACTCGTTTTTATTATTAATGGCCCTTAGAAAACGGTAAAGAGACTGAGAAAATCAGAAAAATGTTATTCTAATTTTTGCAGCGTAAATTAGTATTTTCATTAACTGAAATTCAACTCAACTATTTTTTTTATATCGAGGGCTCGTTTTTTATTTCTTCAGGGGAGAAGGAAGAATCTTAATAAAATCTTCAAAACTTTAGATATAATATGTATTTAAATGCAATATTAATTTTGTTGCGGCAGTATTCATTATTATTCTTAAATTACTAATATTTGCCAAACCAAAAATCTGCTAGTTTCAGCAGTTCTTTCTACCATTTTCAATGAAATTTTAGTAGCTTTATCAAAATTTTTGCAGACCTTTGTCTACTAAGAAAATTTTTAATTTAAAAAAACCTCAGATTCCAAAACTTTTCAACCTTAGAATATGGAAACTTGTTTTAAATATAGCGAGCTTATATGTATGTCACGTTTATATTTAACAAAAATAGGCAGCTCTTTGTGTTTTTATTGATAAAATATTAAGGAAATACATTAATTTTGTATTAAACGATTAATCGATTAACCGACCCGAATAACCGGTTAATCAATTTTAGGCATTTTTCGAATAACGCATTAACCGGTTAACCGCCTACGTCGAATAATTGGAAACACTAGAAAAAATAAAAAAAAGAAACAATTTTTTAATTTAACAAAAAAAAATTTTTACAGTGTCAAAAAATGTATTTTTGTAATTTCATCTTTTATGGGTTACGAAAAAGTTTCCAACTTTCTTAGATTTTAATGAAATGGTATAATTTTTTTTTTGAAAAATTAAGGTAACATTATTTAAAGAAAAAGTATAAACTTTGGCAAAAACACATTTCCTATTTCATTAATAAATCTTTAAATATACCTAATTTTTGGTTAAAATCCTAAAAATTACCAAAGTTTGATAATATATTAAAAAAAATTATGTTAATTGACTTTCATATTATTATACTTTTTGTTAGGAATAGACCTTTAGTTATTGTATTTTAAAAAAATATCTACCAATTTTTTTTATAGAAATCAAAATAAATGTAGTTAAGTGTTGTTTTTTCAAACGCGTCGTACACAGAACCAAATTTGTTCATAAATAGTATGAACAGCTTTCATTGATTTGAGTTCATACTAAATATGTATGAATAAATTTTTACTATTAATGAATGAATTCATGTACAAAAATTTCATTTTAAAACAAGTTAGTTTGAAAAAATATATATACATAAATAAATTGTCAAAATTTTCTGTTTTTTATTAACATTTGGTAAATTATCTCAGAAAGGAAATTTTGGACCAGAAAGCGAATAAAATTGAAAAGGTATGTAAAAGGCAATTTTGGTTTGTTAAATTTTTCCTAACTGAAGAATATCTTTTGTTTGTTTTAAGGTGAAATCCAGATTCCAAGTTTGCTTCAACAAACACACCACTACCGCGAATTGGAGACTATGCTGGTGATATGAAATTTAATGCAATCATTAGTGCATTAGTTAGTGCATCAATATGTAAGATAAAATATGTTTATTGTCATAATCGATTGTAGATTTTTATAAAATTGCTAATAAAAACTAAAAATATAATTATTCATCTGTATTAATTCAATCCCAGCAAAAATTCATCTATTTTGTGCAAAAAAATTTTAAAAAAATGCATGAATTTTTTTATTATATGTATGAACAAATTCATACACTGTATGAAAAAGTTTTGGGGAAAAAATATCATATTAAATTCAAACAGTTTATGAAAAAGTTTATTCTTTTAATGAATTATTTTTTTCTGTGTATAGACCGAATACAATTAATATTGTAATTAATATGTATTTTTATTAATTCTAATTTAGTAGGTTTTCTTCAAATGTTATGAACACATTAAATTTGCACATCAGACTAGATCCAGTTTCTGCCTTTTTTATGGACAGGCTTCATCAGTGATTTTCCATTAAATTGTATTATCGTTTATATTTTCATTGTCAAATTGTCTCTATATGAATACTTTCAGAAGTGATCAAACAGACATATACAAACATTCTACTTTAGATTTCCCGTTTATCTTCTCATTTCCTCCGTGTCACCTTTTCGCAAATGTTGCCACACTGACGTATGGTTTTTACGTACAAGTGCAGGCAATTTGTTAAAAGACTCCTTTTTATATCTCATTCTTTCTTTGAACTTTGGGAACAAATTCACTAAAGTATTACCGCAAAAAACACTACGAGGAACATTTTTGTGGAATATTCTAACACTTCAATGAAAGGTAATTTTTTGGCCCCTTTTTCAAAAGGGACAATAAAGTGTTTCTCGTAGTGTTTTACATAAGTTCGCCGACCACATCCTATACCTAAAATGGAAGATTCCCATGGCTTCTCCCTAAAATCCAGGTTTGTGGGACATTTGAGCGCCAATTCTGAATAAGTACGAAATTAACCCTTAAACACGTTTTAAGTTTTTACTTATTACTGGCACTGAAGTTAAATTTTCAATGCTGATGTCTTAAAAGACTTATAGTAGAATTTCATGACAAATATTTTTGCGGAATATTTTAATCCTTTAACTCTTCAACTTACGGGTCGTTTTTGTCCGTTTTGAAAAGGGACCAAAAATGTCCCTTTAATTGAAGAGCTAGAAGGTTAAAATATTCCACAGTAATGTTCCTGGTAGTGTTCTACGTAAGTTCGCTGCACATATCCTATACTTAAAATGGAGGATTCACATGGTTTCCTATTTTAATCCTATTTAATTTTTTTTGTTTTAGAAAAATCATTTAAAACGCATTTTTTTTTTGAGAGGCATTATTTTTTATTAATGAATCGATTTTACCCAAATTTGCCACAAATATGGCTTGACCTTATATCAATTCATGTGCTAAATTTCATGGTAATCGGATAATTTTTGCAGGTTTTATAAAGATTTTAAGATAAAGGATATATGGCAGGACTAAGAGTCCTTGCTTCAATTTTGATCAAAATTGACACAAACGTTTCCAGTTTTATGTCTATTTATGTAGCTTATATAATATTTTTAAATTTCTGGACCTATGGGAGGTGGTTATGTCCTTGGCCCGATATTTCCAAAAATTAAAATTTTTTTTTAACTAAGGGGTTCTATGTCAGTGTACCAAATTTCAAAACTCTGTCTCCACTCCTTCTATTTTTGTCCAATCGTTATATAGGATCAAAGCACTGTGCAGCGCCCAGTACTTTGTTGAGTGGAGTTCATTAAGAACAACTTTAACACAGCCCAGTGTAGAAAATCATTACCAGATATGTGGTTATGTAACTACATACATGGTAATGGTAACTAGTTACTTTTGTTATTACATTTCTTATTACCTTTTTATGGCGATGTCGCGAAAAATAATGAGTTGTCGTTAAACACCAGCATACGAAAAATCAAAAATTTATCGTTACCTATGTGCTTACCAGTACTGACAAAAATAATGAGTCTAAAATTAGATTTTCTAAAAAATAAATTATATAAATAAAAATATTTTTTATTATATTTTTTTTTTAAATAAAATTTGCTGGTGCGGGAATCGAACCTGGGTCTGCAGATTGCCAGTCAACAGCTCTACCATCTGAGCTATATCGACATGTAATATTTAATAGATAAAAACACAATTGACTTGCTGCACACAAGTAAGCTTACTCGCCAACATACAAAAAATAAAAAAATATGTGGTTACATATATCCTTACCAGTGTTTAAAAAATATTGAGTCTAAAAATAGATTTCAAAAAATTTTCAAAAAAATTTAAAAAATTATTTTTTATTTGAAATAACGATAAAAATAAGTCATTATCAGTTACTCATTATTATATGTTTTAAAATAATACAGAAGGTAAGTGGGTGTCATTACTGGTAGTCCAAAAAATAATGATATGTCATTACCGTTTCTACACTGGGAGGTAAATCAAATTAAATGCGACAGCCGTGAGCAACATATATAAAAACAATGAACGCGAGTCCTTTTCTTTTAAATGAAGTATTCGCTTTTAACCATATAATTGAAATAATTTTTAATAAAAGCTACACTTTCTCAAAAAAGTAAATCAAGTTTCGAATGATGAATATTCATGACTTCCTTTTCTTTTACACACAGAAAACTAATCAGTTGTAAAATTATTGCAATTACTATAATTTTATAAATACAAAAGAATCTGTGTTGAAATTGTAAAATATCAATCACAAAAATCATTATCTTTCATAGGCGACAAAAGATTTGTAATATCAACAAAATGAACGTTCTTATTTTACAGAATTCGGTATATCCAGCCAAATTTACCTAAAATTAAATTTGCTTAAACGATTTCGATAGTGGTAACCATTCAAAAAAAAAATTAGAATAAAGCATTTTCCACACTAGATTAGTTGTAATAACCGAATTGACGAAAATAAACGTTCACTAATATGTTACTAAATAAAATTTACTAAATGTTGGTTATAGGGTTTTTCAATAAGAGCGCTACAAAAGTTTTTTTAAATAAAACAAAAACGGATTTGGATATCAATGAAATTCTTTATTCCTGTGAAAGTACGTTCGATGCCATTATGCATGGAAATCGATCTCTTTTGCATGGTCACCACGGGCACGCTTGCAGATGTCCAGACTCTGAACCCAATTTTCGACAGTTTTTAAGCATAAATCGGCCGATATTCGTACGAAGTTCATCAATCGTCGCTGGCTTGTTGGCATAGACCATAGATTTGACGTAGCCCCATAGGAAATAGTCCAACGGCGTCAAATCGCACGACCGAGGCGGCCAATCGAATGGACCATTTCGTGAGATAACACGTTCTCCAAACTTGGTTTGCAATAAATTGGTTGTGACATTCGCTGTGTGGCTTGTGGCGCCGTCCTGTTGGAACCACATGTCCTCCAAGTCCATATCATCCAATTGGGGCCAAAAATATTCGGTTATCATTGAACTGTAGCGATTCCCATTCACAGTAACGTGCCGGTCTTGATCATCACGGAAGAAGTACGGCCCAATGACACCGCCGACCCATAATCCGCACCAAACCGTAATTTTTTCGGGATGCAATGATGACTCATGGAGTACGTGGTGATTGCTGTCTGACCAATAACGCATATTTTGTTTATTGACGAAGCCATTCAGTCAGAAATGAGCGTCATCGCTGAAGATGATTTTTCGATGAAAATCCGAATCATTTTCAAGTTGTTGCTCAGCCCAATTCACGAACATACGACCCTTCTGGTGGTCAAGCTTCAGTTCTAGCGTCAATTTGATCTTGTAAGGATGTAGGCCAAGATCTTTGCGCAAAATTCGCCACAACGACGTCATAGAGATGCCCAACGCTTGAGAACGACGTGTGAGAGACACATTTGGGTTTTCTTCAACTGAAGCCTCAGCGGCAGCAATATTCTCTACACTACGGGCACTTCTTTGTCTCAATGGCAAGGGAACATTTTGTACTGTGCCGGCGGATTCAAATTTTTCCACTAGACGCTCAATTGTTGATCTGCTAGGACGATTATGACGACCATAAATTGGACGTAGCGCTCTTAACGTTGAGGCCACTGACTCCGAATTTCGGTAGTAAATTTTAATAATTTCGACTCGTTGTTGGCTCGTATATCTTTCCATCATGAAATCGCAAACCTTACTGAAGAGAATGTCAAAAGAGCGGCAAGAAATATGGCGTCGTTTGCTGTCCCTGTCTTTCTACTTTTGTAGCGTCCCTGTTGAAAAACCCTTTACTAACCGAAACGCAATTTTATTTGTAATAGAGTTTCTGTTTTGATCACCGAATTCAAATAAAATAAATTGATATTAGTGTCAAAAAAAATCATAATAAAAAAATCTTTAAAGAATATTGTGCTGCAAATAAATCCATAATTTGTTATAATTGGCGTGTTTTATTGACATGAACAAAGGCCTTGCAACTCTCTCAATATTTTTTATTTGAAAAAATATTAGGCGGCTTGGAACAGGAACGAACTCCGACTGGTTAATCAGGGATGGAAAAGGTTCACTTAATCGGGCTCTTATACCAAAAAATGTTCGATCGCTCTTACATATTTAAAAATGTAAGTAACTAAAAAATAGCTTTCTCTTTGGCTCGTTAAAAAACATAAAAATGAAATATTTAGATATTAGCAAATATTAGCACAAATTGCGAAAAAAAAACACATTTGCAAATAGCGAAATTTTTGCAACAATATATTCGCTTGCAGAATGTCGATCGCTGATTACCTCTTTTAATTCATTTTCTGTACCATAAAGCCTTTTTCGAATTCCGCCGTTATTTTGCAATTTTTAAGTGCGGTGTTTTTAAATATATAACCTAGGGATTCAATTTTTGTACCATAAAGTCTTTTTTCAAATTCCGCTATTATTTTGCAATTCTTTACGTGCGTTTTTTTTAATTTATAATCTAGGGGCTAGTTGCAAAAAAATCGAGCAAAATAAAATTTGCAAAAAGGAAAATGTTTGCATCAATATATTTGTTTGTAGAATCTAAATCGCTGATTACGTTTCCTAATTAATTGTTTGTACCCAAAGTCTTTTTTCGCGTTCCGCTTTTATATTACAATTTTTTAAGTACGTTTCTTTTTAATTTATTATCTAGGGACTATAACACACATTTCATACAACAAAGTTTGGTGGCTAGTTGCAAAAAATATCGCGAAAAATAAAATTTGCAAAAAGGATAAATTTTTTCATCAATATATTTGTTTGCAGAATGTAAATCGCTGATTAAGTTTTTTAATTAATTTTTTGTACCATAAAGCCTTTTTTCGCTTTCCGCGATTATTTTGCAATTTTTTAAGTGTGATTTTTTTAAATTTATAATCTAGGGTCTATAGTACCAATTTTATATACAAAAGTTTGGTGCTTAGTTTGCAAAAAAAAAAATAAATAAATTGCGAAAAAAAATATTTGCAAAAAGGAAAATTTTTGCGTCATTGTATTCATTTGCAGATTGTTAATCGCTGATTGAGTTTTTTAATTATTTTTTTTTCTACCACAAAGTCTTTTTTTCGCCTTCCTCTATTATTTTGCAATTTTTTAAGTGCGGTTTTTTAAATTTATAATCTACGGAGTATAATGCCCATTTCATAAAACAAAGTTTGGTGGTTACTTGCAAAAAAAAATTTTTTGGCATCGTTTGCAGAATGTAAATCTTTTAATTAATTTTTTGAACCCCAAAGCCTTTTTTCGCATTCCGATATTATTTTGCAATTTTTTACGTATGGTTTTTTAAAATTCATAATCTAGGGCTATAATACTGTTGGAATAGTATAATTCCATAGTATAGTTCCATTCTTGATTTTTATAACTAAATTATGATTTTCCATCCCTGGTTACAATCGATGTTTGAGTCATACAAAGAGCGCACATAATGACCCTGCAAACATTTAAAAGATACATTCCAAGAAGATTGTCATTTGAATGAAAATAATCAAGTAGTATTTACTTTGAAATTGTCTTCCTTTTATCACTTGGAAGATAATTCGGCGATATTTGGAAAAAAATAATTCGAACATTTTATCTTTTGTCATAACTTTTTATGACAATATTGCGGCAATAGCACCTTTGTATCATTTGGAAGATAAAGCAAATTTGTTTGAAATCTTTTATCAATTTGGAAAAAATTAAAACTAAATTTGTACAAAAACAATCGAACAATATATAGGAAATAAACTCGTGAAAAGTTAAGATTAATTGCGCGGGAAAAATCGGCTAAGATGAAATCAAGATAATTTATAAGTTGGTCAATGGATTATGTATGCAGATATTGTTTTTCAGGCTTAAATTTAATAATGAAAAAATTAAATCTTTTTCTTATTGTACTGGGAGTTTATTTAGCGATGTCCCTTTTATCTTCCATATGAGTTATTGCTTTCATATTGCCTGGATGTATTGTTTTAGTGTAACAGTTGTTTCCGACGGAGGAAACTTCCGGAATACGAAATTGATATTGCCGGAAATAAATGTTTTCTTCCTGGCGATATGTTCGGAGAATCTTCTTCGTATTGCCGTGTTTGCTGGGTGATATTGGTTTGAGTATGTTCCTGTTCCAAGGCACATAATAGAACAAATGCTTTCTCAGTGATAGAGAGTCCCCCAATCTCTTTATTATGTATACTCTTTGACATGAATAAATATAAACATGGTAATATAATTAAATATTAGTTATTGGTGCGTTTTTTTATTAACTTTTTATTATTTTTCAATTTAGGGTTTTAAGCTGTAGCTGTGTCCCAATTATGAAGGAAAAATGTGTGATGTGCGGTATTTGTTTGTGTAAAAATTCAAGGAAATTAAGGAATAGCATTAGACAGCATTGTACAATAATTGGCGGACTATCTCAGAAAAGTATCCAACTGAAAAGTCTATATTATCGATTTTTTGTGCTTACGCGTATTCTTTAATAAATATAAATTTATTTATTATTTTAGTATTATTATTATTATTATTATTATTATTAATAAATGAATGTTATTTTAGTTTGACTCTAGATCATAAATTAATATCACTTTCTGTTTTTTTTTAATTATTTTCAAATCAAAGAAAGATGATACAATTTTTACAAGTAAATTACAAAGAATAAAAATTTTTAAAAGAATTCGATAAGACCAGCAAAAAAAATTTTTATTTTATTCTTTGTAATTTACTTGTAAAAATTGCATCATCTTTCTTTGATTTGAAAATAATTTAAAAAAAACAGAAAGTGATATTAATTTATGATCTAGAGTCAAACTAAAATAACATTCATTTACTTAAATAACAGATCAACTAAAACATTTCCCCCATTCATTATTATTAATGTTATTAATGTTTCTAACATATCTTTACTTTCTATTAATTAAAAAAAAATACTAAAAATATTGGAAACAGTGTTTCTATTTAAATCGGTAGAATATATTAAAAAATTCGGTCGGGTCTACTGAATTCGATTGGACCAACTATTTGGTATTGTGCTTATATGTAGGTACAACTGAAAATGTCGATAGATGCAACCGAATAATGCGATAGTTCATGTAACTACCAAAATTCGGTTGGCAACAAATTCGGTTGCCACAACGAATCTGTTCTGTGTGTGTAAGTAAATCAAAATAAAATATCCGTTTAAAACAAACACGTACGCATTTATATTTAACAAGAGCTTTGTAAGTAAAATCATTTCATCCTGGTGATTTTGATATAAACACTAATGATTTTAACATTAAGTTATCATAGGAGAGGATTACTTCCACCTCAACATTTTTTCAGTACTTTTTGAACGAGTGCACAGGAAGCTTTTTTTTACCAATTACAAGTTAAAAAAAAATTATTCGGAAAAAAATTTAAAAAAATTGCAAAAGGTGCACTGCAATTCAGAATTGTTTTCTGTACTATTTTCATAAGCGCATAAAAAGCAATTTTTCATCATTTTTATTTTATATATTTTTAAAAATTAAAAAATATTGAATTTTAACAAATTATGTATAAATATTTAAAAAAAAATTATCGTCCACAGAAAGAATTTACAAAATTCTAATTAAATTTTTAAACACCTTTCCCATACAAAATTTGTAAATACAAAAAAAAAACTTTTTAAAAAGTCACCAACGAAGGAATTTGTAAATCCAAAAAAATCTTCCTCTCTTTTTGTAACTTAGAATTTTTATTTTTAAACAAAACTTGTTCTTTACACATTAACTAAATTTTGGGAAGCAGCAAAAAACTTGTTGCGGTTAATTAAATTAACAAAATTAGTTGAATGCTTTTAATTCTTAAATGTTATGCCATTCTTGATTAAAAACTCAAAAGTTGAAAAATCGAAAATATTCTCACAAATCGCCTAAGAACGGTCAGAATCAATTGTCATCTCGTTTTTTTCAATTTTTGTAACGAACGAGTTTTGCATCTCAGCTACTCATATGAAAGATGACAATTTACAAACGAGTTTCAAATATTTCAAATAAAAAAATTGTTGGGAATAAAATTTTAATTTAAAAGAAAATGTGATTGCTTTTACAAATTCCCATTGTTGGTGTCTACTGTTTTTTCTGTGTAGATATTAATTGATCTGAAGATTGTTACAATGAGTTTTATCTTTGTTCGGTTTTAAAATCAAATGTGACAAATTCCAAATAGAATTCACATTTTATTTATTTATAGAGATAAAACTTATGAAAGAAAAACCTTCCTAGAACCAATAGTTGACAATTAATGCATTCTCAAGTGAAACCAAACATTTTCATCAGATTGTCTTTATGGGGTTCTCTCTAGGTTATAATGTAGATTTTAGTTTTTGTGTATATTTTAACTTTCAAAGAAAAACATTAGGAAAAGTAAACATTTTTACTTATTTATTTCATATTACAACGAAAATCACATGTTTTTAACAAAGCTATTATTTTTTTCTATGTTATAGTTGTTACTTTGATTGAAGCTCCTTCAATAGCAAAGCATGTATGTTGTGCTTTTTAACATTCAAGCTTTTAATTCTATTTACTCGTATAGTGATTAAAACGAAAGCAAAGAACTTTCACAACGATTATTTGTTTTTCTGTATTACATCCTAATCCATCATGCCGTATAAATGACTAACATGTTGCTATTAAGGGATATTTCTTAACAATTTGGACTGTACCTTGAGTATTTTATCGTAGATTTTAGTTGATCTGAAGTTTGTTACAATGATTGTTATCTTTGTGTGGTTTTAAGATCAAATGTGAGAAATTCCTGCTATTAATACTTTTTATATACGTTTAATACATCAATGAAAAGGAAACCATGTCTAGTTTATTGCACTGTTAATTTTTAAGTAACATTCAAAGAAACTTTAAACACTTCTTCGAAAAATCTACGAAAAAACTAAAAAGTGTATTTTTTACAAAATCGTCTTTGAAAGTTGACTTTCAATATCTTAAAAAATATCCCAGGTACACACAGAAAATAAATAAGTTGTAAATCGGTCAGAATTATCCTTATTTTGCTATTACAATATTATATTAATTTTATTTAAATTAAATCATCTGCAATAGCAAAAAGATTTCAGTAATTATTAATAATTTGATATTGTGACTTTGTGAAGGTTATATATGCCTAATAAACAGTTCTTCCCACCAATTCATGCACTAATTAAAATTAATAATTTAATTCGATTGTGGCAACTATTTTAAAAACCTAAAATGTATAATTTTTTACAGTTCATTGTAAATAACAATTATATTTTAGTTGTAACAATCAATGTTATAGTAGTAGTTGTTACTACCGAATGATGATTATGATTACCGATTAAAAAATTTTTTCCGATAGATTTTTGGTTGGGGTATAAAAACATAAAAAATACAAAAATGGTTTCTATTACTTTTGGTTACCATCACCAAAAAAACATCTACATAACTGAAAGTCGACTCTATTAAAGTCAATTCAACTTAATGTCAAAAAAATTAAATTCTAAAATTAAAACAAAATAAAATTTCTAAAAATAAATGATGAACAAAAAGGTGAGTAAAAAAGATAATCTGTTAGTACGTTATGTTTACCAATTGTTATTCTTTAATGTACATAGATGAACACTTTTAACAGAAATCAAATGTGGATGTTCCGCTTTGGAAGTGTGGAATATTGGGGTATTAGCGAACTTGGAAAACAGCGATAAAGTACCTACAACGGGCGATCGCATTCACAATATGAGTCGTGTTAAGAACGAATGCATAGAAAAATGTTTGAAAAAGCCTGAATTTATCATAAGGAAAAGCTCGGAGAATATGAGGATTATAAAATGAAGAAAACTGTCATCCAAAATTTTTTTTTTAGAGGAAAAATTGCTAATAATCTAAAGTTTTTGCCACGAAAAAGAGCTTGAAAGTGGAATGTTTTTTCCACTAAAAATGTTCAGATTATCTCTTTCCCATGGACTGAAATCCTAAAATTTATCTTTCTTCCATATATATCTTTGTATCCATATATATTTTTCATCTTTATGGATTATATATATTTTCTCTAATTCAAAAATAAATTGTTATAAAATTTTTACTTTTCCTTAAATTTTTTTTTATTAATAAACAAAAAAAAAATAGTTGCAAACAGTGTTTTTATTACATAAAGGAATTTGGTAAGGTTTACCAAATCAATTCGGTTAGAGCAACTTTTATATTTACATGAATAATAAAATAATTCTGTATCTACAACCGAATAATACGATAGTTCATGCAACTACCAAAATTCGGTTGGCATCAAATTCGGTTGACACAACGAATCCGTTTTCTGTGTGTACGTGAATGTTTTTTTGCAACAATAAAGACTATTTTATTGTTCATGTAAAACAATTAAAATAATTTTCTAAATAAAACGAACTATCATTTTTTTGCAATTAAAATTATGGTGTATGGAAATTTACCATTTTTTATAAAATCATGTTTTCTGGATTCGTTTATGAATTGGCGCTACTTTTTATTTTTGAAATCTAAACAGAATATATGGCGCTATATAACTGTATTTCAGAAAGTATCAAAATCGGCGTGACTTTTTTGTTATATGATCGAAAACTCAAAAATTCTCATAAAAATTAGACCAATTTCGGTCAATGCTATACATAGGGTGAATGTTGTACCGACTTCAAATTTGGATTAAAAGCATCTTAGAGCCCCATTCTCTACGAATATATAATAAAACATTACCTTTTATTAAATAACTTCTCAGTAAAAAGTAAAAACTTGATAGCATCTTTATGAGAAAAAAATGCAATTTTATCGATCAACGAAAAATGTTTTACTTTGGAAATTTCTCAACACTAAATGGTTCGAGATGCTTAAAAAAGGTTTTCACAGTTTCATTTCTCAAACTGTTGCCTATATGTCGGTATTTTTTAAAAAGTTGTCGTTATAATATCGAATTCACAATCGGCCAAAAACTAAAAAGTCGAAGAGAAAAATGAGTTTTTTTCTTTTTGAAATGAAATAACTTAAAACCCATAACCGTTATTATAAGCATGCTTTTTCATTGTTTCTCCAAGCTTATTCCAAAATATAAAAAATCAACCATATTGGGCAATAATTGAAAGAGCTACACGGTCCAAAGCTATTTTACTTTTGAGGTGGTCTACTTTGACTCACAATAAGTCACCCTGTGATAACACAGGGTAACCATGAACCCACATTCAGAAAGCCTGGGTCCTTCTTAACAATTATTTCATACATACTGATGCAATCGGGCTTATAATTTAGAAGATACAGATTTATTAACACTTTTTTTTTTGTTTCAAAGCACTGTTAGGCGACTCGATTTTCGATTATTCCTAAGGGGGCCCAAATCGGGGTTCGGAATGTATTGTATTATTTTGCTTTAGTTGAAATTTTATTTTTTTATTTTTTTATGACTCACTCAACATCGCCCAGCCCAAACCGCTGGAGCTAGGATGTTGAAATTTGGCTAGACACCTGAAATTTAAAATATACGGTCCTTGGAGTATGGCGTAACCAATTTTGGATTTTTTGACAGGAACGTAATAAAAAGGGGGTGCAAAAGGTGAAAAGTACCTCTTATATGCCTATCCAAAATTCCGACAAGACTGGATTTTTTAAATTCCTAGACGTAGGGGCAAAAAGGGAACGGCCTGCCCAACCTGCTGCAAGTAGGAAGTTGAAATTTGGTAAGTAGGTTCCTCCTCCGGAGTAGGACCTTGCTAATCTGGGATTTTTAGAAATTTCTACCGAGACGGGAAAAGTTTCCCCTTTGTGAGTTCTTTGGGTAGAAACATGAAATTTAAAATGGACAAATAGTTGTTACCTGCACGTGTTGCTAAACCACAGGATTTATTTATGCTAGAAATGGAGAGACTAAAAATAGTGTTTATACTTAAGCGTTACAATAAAGTACTAACCATTTATATTTTACCTTAACAACAAGTATTGTGTTTTTTATTTCAAATTTATTACATTTTCAAATTTAAGGCTCCATTAGTCTGGTAGTATCGTAAAGTACCGTGTCAGCTGTTTACTTTTATTTAATGACAGTACACACAACTACTTTGTTTGGAAGTACATTTGAGGTAAGAAAATATATTGAAAATAGATTTCTACTTCACGACACCTCATTTCGCCGCACTTTATTTCCAAGCTAATTTGAGCTTAAGGCATACGACAACGTAGCGGGCTTTGCTAGCTAGTTTTTCCATAAAAAGGATTCTATACATTTGAATATTTAAGTAACCCTTAAATAACTATTGTTTTTTTTTTTTTGTCAACTTCTGAATTGCATAACAGTGGTCTTGCATTCGGACTTCTTTTTTAATTTTGGTGGAGAATTTCGTCGTTCCATCCATATTTTGATTCAACTTAAATATTGACATTATACTACTGAACTATTTTTCAGTATTATTTAGTGACTTTTAAAAATATTATAGTCTTTAAAGATTTGACCTACCTACAATGGCAGAAGTGTTTTAATGCGTCCCAGTTAAGATATACGGTAGGTAAAGACTTCTGTTTTACATTTGTTTGCAATCAAAGAACAGAAAATCAAAAAAGAAGGCAAAAGTAAAGTGAGAGGGAAAAGAAAATATATTACTTTTAAATATGCTTTTGAACTGTCTCACTTAATATTCATGCTGTTGACCTAAACACGTAAATCTAAACAAACGCCTCCTGTTTTAACCTGATAAGCTGTTTGTTGCTGTTGTTGCTACTGCTAATGTTGCTGTTGTTGTCATAGCAGGAATAGCATTGTTCACAGACACGTAAATAAAACATACGTGCGTGTTTTATAAACCCTTTTACATCTTCTTTTTCTCCATCATCGCCTTTTAACAATTTACTGAATAATATTTTGTAAGAAATTATACAGCATCTTTGTATGTAAATCGATGTATTTGTGTATATGTAAGATGTGTATGTAAGTCCTGTATTTCCTGTGTCCTTTCAGCATAATGTGGCGTTACAACCGTAAAATTACCTCACGTAGTATATGCTCCATATATAGTGTGTGCTACACCATTTCTAAATAATTTTCATTCTATTCTATTTCGCAATTCTAAAATAGTTCATTTCTTCTTGTCATTTACACCATTGTCAATATACTGGTATTACTGACTGCGGAGTAGGACCAGGAAAACTAAATTTGTCAAGCTAAATTATTTCATAAAAACCATTTTAGATGACCAGGATCTTCATATGGATCTATGATTTTCATATATGATATTAAAATATTCTTTCACTGCTTTTTATGAACCAAAAAGCAGAAATTTCTTACTATTTAGCCAGTCAAATTGTAGTGAAATTTTACACAGCAAAATTAATTTTGACCTTTAGCTTTAACAAGAGATCCCAGAGGCCTACCATGAGCAAGGAAGTAAGTACTATGAATCTGCAAACAATTGTAAGGATTAAAGTCGTCCCTCGTTTTAATTCTCACCAAATTTACTTAAATATCAATACTAACGACTCATTTTTATTCACCCTGAATTTTTTTTTATATACTGTCGTTAAATTGAATAACAAATAATTATTTCATACTGAAGTCCAAATCTGTGTTGTCCGTTAATGTTTGAATCGTTAGGCCATCTAAATATTATAGTTAAAACCACTACGGGGAAAGGGCCGGTCCCAGATGACATGCAGGATAGGTTCAAGGGGGCAGAGACCGGTCGTTGATCGGTCTTTTTATTTGAAAGAGACATATCACATTAACATGGCGTTGTCACTGGAAGTGACCTATTGCAACAGATTAGACACTTTTCGAAATGTCGCAGGGGTTGCCCAAAAAGACATGTCGCGTAACTGACCTAAAGAGACATGTCACCTCACTAACCCAAAAGGATCCGCCACAGAATGAGTCACACTTTGTATATTTTGTGAAATGTCACCCAACTAACCTAAAAGGAACTGACACAGAACCAGTCCGTTATATACACTTGGTGACATGTCACTGAACTAACCCAAAAGAACATGTCATCGAACTCATCCAGAAGAACATAGCACAGAACATCTAATATCTTATTAAATGTTACTAAAGAACTAATTTTTCCCATTCATAAATAAAACAGTAAAATACTGAAAATGCATCGGATATACGACATATCAATTCTGATAGATTTTAGGATGAATATCACGAATCTGAACACCAAATTTTGAAATTACCTCAACTTTTTTAAATATTTGCAAATTTCGCTTTTAGGAAAAAGTCAGTTTTTTCGTTTAAATTTCTTACTTATTCATATGCCTGACTAAAAGACGGATAATTTTTAATATAGTTTAAAAGTGGGCTTTTAGAACCATATCCACTTTGGGATTATAGAACCATATCCCCTTATTTTGATTAGGTAGAGGATCTAGGATATAATTGCAATTAAAGTGAAAACTTCACATATTTTCCTATTTTGCAAATCTAGTAAAATCCCTTGATCGGATTTGCAAAATCTTAACATATAGCGTAAATTCATATTCCACTATATTCATTTTATCAAAAGAATCACAACTTCTGCATCAACATTTGCAGAAAATTCAATCTGAAATACAAATTTTATATCCCCGATTAAAAAAATGTATATGGGGTTTAATATTGCCATATGAAATTTAACATTAGCCTTTATACAATTTTATCCGAGAAATGGACCCATATAAATAAGTTTGCATCAATTCAGTTATAATTTTATAATATCAGATATAAATGTATCCCAATAATGGCGCGATACAATTTGATCAGATTTTATATAGTAGCATAAAATTATAGCTGAACTGTTACAAACATATAGAAAATTATATATTGTATCCGGTTTATGCACTACAAATTTCACTCAAATCTTAAATATTTGCAGAAATAATTATGTGAGAGTGAGTGTTTTTGTCAGACCTAAGGCGCTATCCAAAAGTTTACTTAAATTTAGATTTGTTAAATTTAACAAAAGAATTTGTTAAAATCAACAAATTTTATTTTAAGTCAAAAAACAGGAATATATTTTGTTAAAGTAACAAATTTTTCTGTCCAGCCAACAGACGTATTATTTTGGGTGTAGTACTATGTAGTACAAACACATTTATTTGTGTAGAAATTTTCTGAGTTTTAAAATTTTTATCTAAAAAATAACACCCCGAGTAAAGAAAGTTATATAGAAAGCGAGTAAAAAGGTTAAAGTCGGGCATGCCGACTATACAATACCCTACACCAGTCTGTTGTATTGTTTGGATCCGAAATTCGAATGGGTTAAAATGGGGCTTGTGTCAAAATTTTCTATAATGTGAGTCAGCGCACCAAATTTCATTAAAATATCTTAATATTTGCGACCTGCAGTTTGTAACCAAGCCAATTTTGGGGGGACCCTTATATGGGCACTAGTTCTAAATACGGACCGATGTTCACCAAAATCAATAGGCTTCGTCCTTAGGCCAACATAGGTCTATGTACCAAATTTCATCAAAATATCTTAATATTGGCGACCTGCAGCGTATAAACAGTATAATTTTGGTAGGACCCTTATATGGGTACTAGGTCTAAACATGGACCGATGTTCACCAAAATCAATAGGCTTCGTCCTTGGGCCAACATAGGTCTATGTACCAAATTTCATCAAAATATCTTAATATTTGCGACCTGCAGCGTATAAACAATATAATTTTGGTGGGACCCTTATATGGGCACTAGGTCTAAACATGGACCGATGTTCACCAAAATCAATAGGCTGCGTTATTGAGCCAACATAGGTCTGTGTACCACATTTCATCAAAATATCTTAATATTTGCGACCTGCAGCGTATAAACAATATAATTTTGGGGGGACCCTTATATGGGCACTAGTTCTAAACATGGACCGATGTTCGCCAAAATCAATAGGCTTCGTCCTTGGGCCAACATAGGTCTATGTACCAAATTTCATCAAAATATCTTAATATTAATACCTGCAGCGTATAAACAGTATAATTTTGGTAGGACCCTTATATGGGCACTAGGTCTAAACATAGACCGATGTTCACCAAAATCAATAGGCTGCGTTATTGGGCCAATATAGGTCTGTGTACCAAATTTCATCAAAATATCTTAATATTTGCGACCTGCAGCGTATAAACATTATAATTTTGGTAGGACCCTTATATGGGCTCTAGGTCTAAACATGGACCGATGTTCACCAAAATCAATAGGCTGCGTTATTGGGCCAATGTAGGTCTGTGTACCAAATTTCATCAAAATATCTTAATATTTACGACCTGCAGCGTATAAACAGTATAATTTTGGTAGGACCCTGATATGGGCACTAGGTCTAAACATGGACCGATGTTTACCAAAATCAATAGGCTGCGTTATTGGGCCAATATAGGTCTGTGTACCAAATTTCATCAAAATATCTTAATATTTACGACCTGCAGCGTATAAACAGTATAATTTTGGTAGGACCCTTATATGGGCACTAGGTCTAAACATGGACCGATGTTCACCAAAATCAATAGGCTGCGTTATTGGGCCAATGTAGGTCTGTGTACCAAATTTCGTCAAAATATCTTAATTTTTACGACCTGCAGCGTATAAACAATATAATTTTGGTAGGACCCTTATATAGGCACTAGGTCTAAACATGGACCGATGTTCAAAAAAATCAAACTTGTTCGTCCTTGGGCCAACATAGGTCTGCGTACCAAATTTCATCAAAATATCTTAATAGGTGCGACCTGTAGAGTGCGCACAAGATTGCATGGACAGACAGACGGACGGACGGAGGGACGGACAGACGGACATCGTTAAATCGAAATAAAAAAAAATTTTGAACCGATCGGTATACTATAAGGTGGGTCTACGACCAATATTTTTTGGTGTTACAAACATCAGCACAAACTTATAATACCCTGACCACATAGTGGTGTAGGGTATAATTATATAACTTAACATGGACTAATATGTTTATATATAGTCAAGTATGACACTATATCTTTGCGGATACAATTATATATAGCTTTTAGTTTTTCAAAAATTTCATATGTGATGTCGTATATATGTGTAGATCAGTATGAATATGTATGCATACGGGGACATTTTTTCGATCTATAGTTCAGTATGGAGACATTTGGTTAGTTTGGGGGCTGTCCTCAAACTCTTCCTAGCTCTAGCACATAGTATGAAGACATTTTTGAGTAACATACAGCATAGTTTGGGCACATTTTTGGCTATGTCTCCAAACTATGCGCTTTAATATAAAAATATCATTCACTTTAAAATACTGATATTTTTGAATCTAGTATAAGTGTTATTAGTATAAGAATTTTTTTTAGTTATTTCTCTTCAAAATAGGCATTAAGATTGGGATATCTACTAAACTTAACATTTCGGAACTATAGCTATGTTCTTCCATATCCTTTCGGGATTATACGGGTCTTCGTGATGAAATAAGAGGCCGCCAACATATTGAAAAGGTTCTCGTTATGTCTAATCCGTCAAATCTTACAAATATTTGTGTATCTAAATTTTTTTAATGTTTGGGTTTTCATTCTTGGGCTTCTTCTGACAACTCTTCAATTAGTTAGCACTGCTACTCAATTAAATTTTTGCCAAAATCTTATGAACCGTGAGAGGAAGTTTCTTCTCAGGATATATCTGAGCCAAATTTGGGTAGTTTTTGATTCATACTCACCAAATTTTGTGCAGTTAACCATTTTTTTTTTCTATTTATAATATTAAGGATAACAGCCAATATTATTTTATACTATTATCCACACCAGTAATTCGGGCTGTCACCTCAACATTTCAAAAAAATGCCCTGGACATATTACCATCATTCGTTTTTCAGTATCCATGCTTTGCGCAGTCTACTTTCAGTCCAAGCTTCTTGAAAAATTCACCTATTATATTGTAATTTTTTTTGGAATATTTTGTTTTTTCTTTGGCGGTGTATTATCGTCAAAAGTTTTTCTCTCGCGAAATTGTATAAGCTAGCTTCAAAATTAACTCCATGCACCTAATGCTAGCATGCAATGGAGAAATTCCAAATTCATAGTTTTGTTCATCACGAATTTGTAGTCAATCGAATGGTACGGTTGTGGTAACCGGTTTTTTCAGTTGGGTCAACTGAAAATCAGTTGAGTCAAGATAAATTTGACTATGACAACAGAATTTCGGTTGCCTCATTAATAATTCGGTAGTCACAACCGAAAAATGCGGTTGCTCCAACTGAAACATTGGCCACAAATTCGGTTGTCAGCAAGAATCCGTTTTCTGGGTGGGACACGAGAATTTTATATATATAGATTAGAGCACCCATGAAGTATACGGAATTTGCAAAAGTGTTATTTTTTACCTCCCCACGCATTTTCCAGTAGATTGGGCGTAAAAAATAATATCCCCGCAGAAATAATTCAAAACTTAAAATGTGTTTAAGGGTTAATTTCGTACTTATTCACAATTGGCACTCATATGTCCCACAAGCCTGGATTTTAGGAGGAAACCATGGCAATCTCCCATCTCATGTAAAACACTATGACGAACATTTATGAGGAATATTTTAACCCACTAACTCTACAACTTACGGATCATTTTGTCCCACTTTATAATGGGGCCAAAAAAGCCCCTTTAATTGAAAAGTTAGAGGGTTAAATAGTTCCACAAAACTGTGCCTCATAGTGTTTTACATAAGTTCGCTGAACACATCCTATAACCAAAATGGAAGATTCACATGGTTTCCTAGGGCACATATACATAATAAATCTATATCTCAGAATCAGTTTTTGGTCTCTTTCATGGAATGGACGAAATATTTAAAAAAAAAACATATCTACGCCAAATTTCCTATTATATGTGACCTTCTCCGAGAAAAGGGACCTAGTGTGTCAAAAAATGGGTTTGGACTTAAGAGTGGATTCTGGTACCCAAAACGGTGTAGAATAAGATGAAATGAGTTAGATTTCTGATAAAAATTTATTTACCCCATAAAAACGTACAAAACGAACTTGGTGTGTTTAAAGTGATAATGCGTTATGAAACTTTAAATGGGTTCTTCTCAAAACTTTATTTTCACACACTAGATCCCTTTTCTCGGAGAAGGTCACATATGATGAAGAGTATACGTCTTTACAGATCTCCAAAATTAAATGAGAGACATTCAAAATTTCGTTTTGACACAAATTTTTAAGTTTACCACTTAAAACACCACTAACGGTCATGAGAGTTTGTCATAGTCATAGTTTGCCTTTTCATTGTGGAAACAACAGATATGTAAGCTTCTAGTTTAAGAGTTATAGATGGATAAAACCATGAACTGTTTTAGGGTACTTTTGAGGACAAACATAAATGTAAACGGCCTGGCCGGTTTACATCGCAGAAACCCAATTTTCTCACAGATCTTATTTTTTACTCTCAACCTATCCTAACACTTTTGCACATATGGGTGCAAATAAATAATACGATTTTAATACTGAAATGAAAATAATATCCCAGTGTAGAAAATCATTACCAGATATGTGGTAATGTAACTACATACTTGGTAATGGTAATTAGTTACTTTTGTTATTACATTTCTTATTACCTTTATATGGCGATGTCGCGAAAAATAATGAGTTGTGGTTACACACCAGCATACGAAAAATCAAAAAATATATCGTTACCTATGTGCTTACCAGTACTGATAAAAATAATGAGTATAAAATAGATTTTCAAAAAACTAAATTCTATAAAAAAAAATATTTTTTATTGTATTTTTTTTTTAAATAAAATTTCCTGGTGCGGGAATCGAACCTGGGTCTACAGATTGCCAGTCAATAGCTCTACCATCTGAGCTATATCGACATGTAATATTTAATAGATAAAAACATAATTGACCTGTTGCACACAAGTAAGCTTACTCGACAACATACAAAAAATCAAAAAATATGTGGTTACATATATCCTTACCAGTGTTTAAAAAATATTGAGTCTAAAAATAGATTTAAAAAAATTTAAGAAAAAATCTAGAAAATTGTTTTCTATTTGCAATAATGATAAAAATAAGTCATTATCAGTAACTCATTATTATATATTTTAAAATAATGCAGAAGGTAAGTTACTGGTAGTCCAAAAAATAATGATATGTCATTACCGTTTCTACACTGGGATATATCACATTTAACATTGACAAAAGAAATGGTGTTACAATGTACTGTTAAAGACAAAATAGAAAAACATTGAAGTTTTATTAATAACTTTTCTGGTGCAAATGCTTCCGAAATACTTGTTGTTTGTTCAAATGATTGCCCAAGATGGAATATGTATGTAAACGTGCATGCAATATTCTTGCTTTTGAATCTCCATATGTTGTTTTTGTTGTTATTTTTCTTGTAGAATTGCTAATTCTTCCTTCTTATGAAAAATTCAAATTAAGAGATTAATCAGAACTGAGTCGACAACGACAACGACATGTGCTTTTTCATATATTTTGTATGGGAAGCAAAATGTCGCCATGTCGTCTGGCGATTTGTCGTCGTAATAGAATCTATTCTATTTTCGTGACGACACACTAACACACACTTAAAATATTTGTCAAAATGTTGCCATATTTTTAACTAATTAAGGGAACAGAGTTGCAGAAATTCGTATCAAAGTTGCAAAAATTCGTACTTTGTTTACAAAAAATTTATTTTATTGACAGAAGAAATATAATTGAAAATAAAAATACATAATTTACCGCAAAAAAGTAAAATTAAATACAAAAAAATGTAAACCAACAAGAATTAATGCAAAAGCAATTGAATTGGTGAAGAATTGTAGCGAAACAAATACAAACATATTCTTGTTTTGATTTCATTTTTTTCTAAACGTCATCAAATGTCGACGGTCGATTGTCGCTGAAATTAAATTAAACGCGACGACTTTTGCTGTCGTCGGTCGACAATCGACACAGTTGTGATTAACCTCTGAGTTGTGTTTTTATAATTCCATAGGTACGAGCAGTTGTTGTTGATGTTGTTGCTATTCTATTTCTTGTGATTTTTAGCAATAATTCGATAATGGACAAATTGTATAGAATGCCAATATTTATTAACATGCACATTAGGGTTATGACTTTTTGATTTCTTTTGCAAATATCAAATTTTACATGCCCTACCTAAAAAGGCCATAAAAAAATATTAAGAAACGCAATCTTACTTTTTCACTGCTGTCAAAAAAGTTCCCGCACCAAAAGGCTTGAAATTTGGTCTACATCTTTTTAGTCTAATTAAAATATTTCTCCGAAATTTTAAACAAATGAGACTCAAACGATGCGTACTAAAAGTTATTTACGGTAAAAATTATGAAATTTTTTTGGAGGGACTTTTGGATACATTTTTTGTCGTTTACAATAATTCTTGTAATAATTCGTAATGTAAATTATACGAAATCCCCAAGAAAAAAATTATTTTTAGAAATTGCATTTGGTGCGGAAGGTTTTCTTGCCAAAATGACCCGCAAACACGATTTTTATTATTAATTTAGTATCACGTGGCAGGGATGGGAAAGTTGTTACGATCGTACTTTTTTTGATACTATTGAGTTTCAAAAAGTTCCGTAGTACTCCCGGGTCGCATTTGATACTCTCGCATCATCATAACCAGAGAAGATAAAAAAGCGCAAATAAAGTAAACAAACTTAAGAGTTAAGAGACAAAATATTTTTTTTGAGCAAAAAAAAGCATTTTTGTTCAAAAAATCTTAAGAAAAGCAATTAAAAACTGAAAAATCTTAAGAAAAAGCTATTTTAAAGCAAAAAATAGGAGCAAATATGAGTAAAACAAAAAAGAAATTTGGTCTTCTCTGGCCATACATAACTACTTAGAAAATGGGCTGAGGATACGCATACAGCAGTCTAAGCTTTTTTGCATCATGTGTAAATCACGATCGTGAATACCTTCCGTATTTACTTTTTTCCTCTATTTCGCTATTTTCTCATCAAATCTAGCTATTTTTAAATACATTAAGCGTGGTAAAATATGATATTGCTATTATCCGAAATTCTAGCGATTTTTACAAATTGTTGGAACGTTTTAAAGCTATAATAAATTAAAAAATGGAAAACTTGATGTATTTGAAAAATTTTCCTATTCTTCGCTTATTTTCAACAATATCTTTCTTTAAAATTTTTGTAATTCTCTCGACTTTTACCACTTTTCATAAAAAAATTTTTAAACACTTCTTTGTTACAAAAATAAATGGAAACAAAAAATATATTTCTGACCTACAAAAAAAAAATCAACAGCCTAAAATATTGAACAAGTTTTCGACTCATTTTACTTCAATAGGAGAGTTTAATGGGAACAAATCGGAACCAAATGTAGGTATTTTTTAAAATTATATTCCGAGTTTAATCCAAAATTTATTAGGCGTAATTCGAAAATTAAATATAAATGTGAAAATATAAGCTAAAAATTATGAGCTATATACTGAGTATTGAATATGCACTAAAAACAAAGAAATTATCGATTTACAAAATAATACATATTTCTCGAAAGCGTCGCTTTAAATTAAAATCCAATATAAATTTGGAGTTGTTGACAACACTATGCTTCTTAATTTGGTATGTGCTATATCAAGGTGTAAAAATTCTTCCTTTAGTTTATTTTTATTTAAAGAATAATTTAAATACAAAAAAGTGCAATAAAAATCATTATATATTCAAAAAGTATGTACTAACAAGCAAAATATACAAAAATATTAGGTCATCTTTTTCGGGCTACTAAATACAAACATGCATTTGCATGAAAGTTGCTGCCCTGATAATATTTATTCGATTTATATCGACATTGCGCTAACCCGGTGTCTTCAAATGCAATAAATTATGTGATATGAAATGTCAAAACCATTGCAACGAAACGTCAAAATGATATCAATTGCAGAGTGGTGGAGAACACTTGACCATTTCATGGATAAGAAATATCATAGATTTTTCTTCGAAAAACACCAAATTTTATGAAACAATAATGTTTACCGACAAATAATAAAAAACTAAACACTTTTCCATTCCTTTTTACCAAATTTTTTGTTGTTTTTCTATTACAAAATTAAAATGAAAACTAAAAGTGACATTTGAAATCTGGCATCATTGCAAGATCCGATGGCATGTCAGCGATATCATGATATTGCAATAAAATTGAAATTGAGTGTCTTCACTTGAGATGAGAGCATTTTGACAATTGCTTGCTATCATTTTATTGCATGTCAAGACACTAGGTAACAAGCGTAAATCGAGAGTTTATGCATTTTTTGTTATTAATTGGAAATAGCTAAATATATTTTTTAGTACTCTTCGGATCGAAAAAGTACTCTTCGGACAATTTCTTGATACCGAAATAAAAATCTCATTTTCCATCCCTGTCACGTGGTTTGTTAGAAATGAGTCACAACCCTAATGCACATACAAATTGTATCTATGAATGTCTGTAGGTATTCGAACAAGAAAGCATGATTGTATTTTTCTTGTATATTTAAATAGGCTTTACACTCGTTAGTATGGTTATTTGTTTAATTTAAAGGATAAAAGGATTTCGATGATAATTTATTGGAAAATATTTTAAAATCATTTTGCAAAAACATAGACTTAATAGCCAATTGTGAATTCAAGAAAAAAACAGAACAAAAGAAAATAATGTTATATAAAGAATTTTGGAATTTTTTAATATAATGTCGGAAGATTAGATGAGGTAACAATTTGTTTTATATCCCAAAAAGACCCACAAATAGTTTTTATTTAGCCGTTAGAGAGATCTACTCCAAAGAATGGGTGTTGGTTTATATTTTAACAGAATCCACTTTCGGCAGGTCTCATACCGAAGGGTTAACTTTAAATTAATTACAAAACAAAAGAAAATGTTACAAAATTATATGAAAAACAAATACGTTAAATACGTTCGGGATTTTAGCATATTTAATTCCTTTAATGCAATTAATGTATATCCCGATAAAATAAAATTAAAAAAACTAATTTTTTGCTTACCCAGCCAGCAAACAAGCCCAAAAATGAATCAAGAAAAAGCTCAAAAAATATTATTAAAAGTGTAAATTTTTGTATGAAACTGGTGCATCCAAAAGAGCCTTCTTTTTGATTCAAAAATGACTCCAAAAAAAGATTTAGAAAAATTCAAAAGGCTCAAAAAATAAACTTTTTTTTAGCCTTTTTTGAATTGTTCACAAAATATTTAAATTTGTTTACATTTCTGAGTCATTTCTGAATATGAACCGTTTATTTTGAAAGTGGTATGAGTCCACTTGTTTTTAAAATGAGATATAAAAGGTTTTGCGTCTTAACGTGTTTAAAAATATGGGTGGTTCTGTTCAAGAAATTTTACACGTATTTTTAATAACGTATAGTCAAATTTTTCGTATCACAAAGAATTTTTAATATATGTTGCGAAAATACCTGTTTTTTTTCAATGGTGCGTGGACCCATACCACTTTCAAAATAATAGTTTTTATAATTATAATTATCTTACGTGGACTTAACTTTTTTTGTTTGATATTTTTTATACGCTGAAATATGATAACTTGGAAGATTCTTCTTTATTGAATTCTAATAGGCAGTAGTAATCGGTTTCTTAAAAAAAATATAAAGAAAAACTGTAGCTCAAATTTTTTTTGCAATTTTTTGCGAACAAATCAATAATTTTCAACCAAAATTACTTCATGAAATATCTAAAGACATATCTTTTACAATGAACTCGACATCCCATAATAATTAAAACAATTAACCAAAAAAAAGTTAAAATTTTTTATTGCAATATTTTCGCGAATTTCAACTTTCACTACGGGCATTGGGTATAACGTGTTTTTTAACATTAATTTATAACTTTTCCACAAAAAATGAATGCCACTGCCCTGATTTAATTAATTATTCTTAAAGTTTATGCTATTTTAAAAAATAAGGTGACTCATACCACTTTCAAAGTAAACATTTTCGTCAAATCGTTTAATATGAAAAAATTAAAAAAATTATGTAGTAATGTTGGACCAAAATTATGTGAAAAATATTAATAATAATATATAAGGGAAATAATATAAATAAGAGCACAAAAAAAGTTTTCCAACATTAGATTGTCTATGTAAAAAATTTAACCCATTGAAAAATCTGGCAACGCCATGAGTTCATAAAAGTGAATTTATTTGTTAAGCTAAATTATATTGAAAAATAATAAAAAAATCGTCTTGAAAAGTAGCGAAAACACGTAATTAACTATAATAAATAAAGTGCTAACTGTTACTATACAGATTTTATGAATTTTGATGATATTTATTGAATAATCTAAAACAAAGAAAATCTGTGCACTTTTAAGGCTTGTGTGTGTATATTAAAATTAGCTGTCAACAGAAACTTTTGCCGCCAAATTTTGTTTTCTTATTTTTGTTTTAATACACAATTTGCAATATATCTAATAAGAATATCTAATTAAAACACAAAATCTACAGATATATTGTAAAATTTCTTTTCCGAAACTAGTTAGATATTGTTTTGGAGTGACCCGCTATCACCGATTTTATATTGTTGTTTTGTTGTTGCTGCTGTTTGGTGCTGCTAGTTATTTATAAAATGCCGTCTAGGAGGAAACAATGTTCCTGTTGCAAATGTAATAAAAATGTAACTAAATCACATAACAGTGTGGAATGTTTCCTTTGTGGATCATTTTTTCATATCGATTGTGTAAACGTGAGTGAAGATCAACATAAATTGTTCTGTCAAAATAGAAAAGCATTTCATTTCATTTGTGATGGATGCACCTCGAAACCAACCGATGAACCAACTGGAGTTTCAACAAATGTTGCAGGGGACTTACAACAAGGATTGCATGATCTCACTACGGAAATAGGGAAACAATTTTAAGAGCACAATAGGATATTTGAGCAACAAGTTCATGGCAGTATTGCAGCACTTGAAAAAAAATGATTGAATTATTTGATAAATTTCGTGCTGAACAACGTGAGACTGTAGATCATTTACGGAAGGATATTGAGCATAATAATAATATGCTTAAGAAAATTTATGTAGCAACTGAAAAACGGATTAGTGGCTTAGAAACATACAATAACATCTTGCAAAGAAGGCTGAATAGAGCAGATATAATAGTCAAAGGTTTGCCAAAGGGAATTAAGAATTTAAGAGTTCCAGTTCTCAAAATTGCCTCGTTTTGTGGGTCATCTATGTCACACGAGAGCATACAACATTGTACTTATATCCATAGTGGAAGATCGGTACTTGTCAAGCTAAACTCTGTCCAGCATCGTGATCAAATCATGATGAGTTTTTCAAATAAAAAGTCTTTATTTTTAAAAGAAATTATTGGTGGCAATGTTTCATCAAAAGTGTTGCTTACTGATCATTTAACACCTGCTGCGGCTAAGCTTATATCAATTTGCAGGGACCTGCGCACAGAAAATAAGATTCTACAGTACAAATTTATCAATACTGACATACCCAAAGTAAAGGTTACGCTGTCAAACAATAATCGCAAAATTTTAACTACGCAAGAATGTGTTACTATGCTTGATGAAGCTCTGATGGCGCATAATATGGAATATAATTCTCCTAGTTTTGAAGGTTCTTTTTATTTACGTAATGAAACTGGTCGGGCTACTAGGCAGATAAGTGGAACAAGATCCGGTGGCCGTGAATATTTCTTGCCCTGTAGGCGGTCATATCCCAATGAGAATGAGGAAGGTGAACTGGTTTGAGTATTTTTTATTTTATATCGATTTGTGAGCTTTACGTTCCAGTATTGTTGATAAAATTCCTTTTAAGGATTCTGAAGGTTATAACTTGATATTTTTTACCACGTCATTCTTATTTTTGATTTTTATTGATCTCATGATTACTATAACTTATTATAAAGTTTATACATTTTTTATGTAACTTGTAATCAAAAAGTTTACCAGTAACTACATGACAGTTGTTTGTGTGGTAATCGGTGTTGTTTCTAACTGTAACAGCAGTTTTATTTCTATGATAAATTACAAGCTTTTATCTCATTTATGGATAGTGAAAAAGAGAAAACAACTAACGAATACTACTGTATTTCGTACACCTATAAAAAAGGAAGTTTATAGTTAAACCAACTATAGTATATCAGTTTCTGGAGGTATTTATGTTTATTATTCTAATAAACTACTACCAAAACAATACTTGTTAATAATGTGTGAAAAGTTAACTGTAAAAAGCAGTGGTTTTTGCCAGTTTGGTCAGTTGTTTTAACATTGTTTAGTAAAATTTTTTCGGTTGTTTTTAACGACATTGTTTATTATTCTTGGTTGTTTTTGACAATTGGAAGTGGCTACATTTTTCAGTTGTGTTAAGACTGTCTTTTTCTGTAGACTCGGCTGATGAACTTTTTTGATGTTGAAATTTGCATAGATTTATGTTGTGTTATACTTCATTGTTGCTTTGCCTGATACTCACAACTATTAATTCCTTTTTTAGAATTATAGATTAATATTAATAATTTCAATTGATTTTGCTTAACAAACCATATGCTTTGAATATTACAAACAAAATTATCCTATTTATCTTATTTTGAGTTAAGTTCTTTAATGAATCTCTTTAATAATTTAGTTCCGACATGTAGTGATAATAGTTATTTGCAGGGATGTCTCGGAAATAATCATAATGGTCTAAAGGTAGGACATTTCAATTGTCAGAGTTTTAAAGTGGGTGATTCGTCATCGAAATTGGATGAGATTACGAATATTTTGGATGGTGAGCTATTGAATGTAATTTGGATAAGTGAAACATGGCTTAAACCAACGATTCTTTCAAAGGCTATAAATATACCGGGTTATGTAATGTTAAGAAATGATCGTCCTGTAGATATGAGGGGAGGTGGAGTTGCTTTTCTTCTATCCAGGAAAATTAGATATAGAGAAATTTTGCGTTCAGTTGATTCTACTTTGTGTGAATTTTTATTTTTAGAGATTGAGTTAGGTGTTTCTAGAGTTCTTATTGGTGTGGTGTACCTTCCAAGTGGAGATATTGCTTCATTTTATGGGGCAATAAGTGATTTGGTCGTCAAATATAAGAATGTTATCATTATGGGGGACTACAATCATAACTTGTTTTGTTCTTCAAAGTCTGCTTCGATGTTGAGTCTATGTAATAGACTGAATCTTGTCTATTATCATAATTCATTGCCTACTCATTATGATGTAAGGAATAATACAACTTCTCTTATAGATTATTTTATCATTAGTCCATGTTTAGGTGTTCATAGTTCTGGTCAGATGCAATGCCCAGGCATTTCTAGACATGCTTTTAATTTTGCTGCATTTGAGTTGCATCTTTTGGAAAGCGATCGGTATGTGGAATTTCGTAACTATAATTCCATTGATATGACTAGGCTTGATCAAGTAGCATCAGCATGTGATTTTGATCCCGTATATCGGACTAATGATGCTAATGCACAACTCACTAATTTAATGTACAATATACATATTTTATACGAATTAGTTTCGATCACTAGACGCAAGGTAAGGGATTTCAATGATAATTCGTGGTTCAAGTCAAGGGAGATTACTTATAGGGATCTCGCGCATAGGGAGTATATTCGGGGGAGTACACCTGGGAATTGGAGAATATATTGCCGAGTTAGGAATAGTACCAAGACCATAATTAGAAATGCGAAGAGAAGGGCTCATGAACAACTCTTTGGAGGGCTTAATACTAATTAATACTGACACTGTTAATGATTTTTTTTATCTCCAGTCAGTCGTCGGAACCGCCAACATCAATTATTGATGAGCTTAATTTTCTGGAGGAAAATTCATTTTTTTTTTCAACCTATAGTAGCGGATGATGTGTATTATGCACTTAGTAGGATACAATCGAACGCTGCTGGTTATGATTGTATACCGCCGAAATTTATTAAGATAATATACTCGTACATTTGTATCCCTTTCACTCATATTGTGAATATGACTTCCAAATTTCCTGATGATTGGAAAATATCACGTATTGTACCAATTAAAAAGGACGGGAATTAAAATTCGTTGGAAAATTTGCGCCCGATTTCTGTGATTGCTATTCTTTCGAAAATTGTTGAACACATTATAAAGCATCACATGATGTATTATATTAATGATAGAAAATTGCTTCATACTAATCAATCGGGGTTTAGACGGAAATATAGTACTACAACCCTTCTCATTGGGCTAACCGACTCAATAAGACGGAAACTTAATGAGGGAAAGTGTAGTGTACTGCTTTCTTTAGATTTATCAAAGGCGTTTGTTAAAGTTGTGCATTCAAAATTGATAACTAAATTATGTAGTTTTTTAATTTTTCTAAACCTGCATGTAAACTTGTAAGTTCATATCTTAGTGAAAGGTCACAATTCGTCTCATTAGGAGACAGGAGCTCACGTGCATTGGGGTTTACAAGTGGTGTCCCACAGGGGTCTGTCATTGGTCCTATTTTATTTATGATTTATTTGAATGACTTTACCAATGTAATTGATAACAACTCTTTTGAAACATTTATTTATGCAGATGATGTACAAATTTTATTTTCTGGGGAGAGACAATTTATTGATGTTTTGGAAGTGAATATGGGGTTTTACCTTAATCAGATTGTACAGTGGATGGACACGAATGGTTTAGACATTAATCCAGACAAAACCAAGGCAATGTGTTTTGGTTTTGATCCCCGTGAATTAGATCTATCACTGGGTGGTGTTGAAATTAACTTTGTTTCTGAAATTAAGTGTTTGGATGCTTTTGTAGATGATCAATAAGGTTTTTTAAGCACATTGATTATATCTGCGCTCGTGTGAATGCAACTTTGAGGCGATTATGGACTCTTGACTTATATCTGCCTCTACATGTAAGGAAACGTGTTACTAGCGCCCTTCTTATGTCGCAGTTACTTTATGCTTTGGAAGTATTTACGGGTACAAACCGTAGTTTAATTAGACGTCTTCATCTTACATTTAACCGTATTATAAGATACGTTTACAAATTAAGAATTAGGGATCATGTTTCCCCTTTTGTATTAGATTTTGTTGGGGTTTCTTTTGAGAATTTTGTAAAATTAAGAATTTTGCTATTGTTTTACAAAGTAATAAGGTGGAATTGTCCTGGTTACATAGTCGAACATTTTAAGTTTACTAGGTCTAGTAGAAACCCTCAGATTGTTTTTCACCACATAAATTCTTCTATCTATGAAAGATCATTTAATGTCAGGATAACTAGAGTGTGGAATTCGCTACATAGGCATCTGAAATATTTTACTTTCCCAAATACTAATTTAAAACGCAAACTTAGACAGCATTTTGATGTACAGTCACCTTCTCTGGAAGTTTAATAAGTCAAGAATAAGTTTCCGAATTTCTATTATCTATATTTCTCACATCTACATTCTTCCCAATGTTTTTTTTCTTTATTGCTACACGTCGGACTGTAAAAAAGAAAAATAAATAAAAAAAAAATAAAAAAAATTAAAAATAAGAAAATGTATAGTTATAATTAAATTTTAGGCATATTTTATAAATTTACCCCTAAATTCATAAACGCTTTGTAAAATTATAGGAGATTTATTGAACAAATTTTGTATGAAAATGACGTTTTGTAAACCTGCTATAACTTTACAAAGCATTTATGAATTGAGGGGTTAGTTTATTTTATTATTGTAAAATGTTAAATAGTAGTATTTAAACCGTATTTGGCCCACAGGGCTTGGTTTATAAATGTTTTTTTGAAATAAAATAAATAAATAAAAAACAAAAAAAAAAAAATCACCAAGGGCACAAAAATTCTTTTTGCAACAATAAGACATTCTCTCTAAAAAATTTAATACCATTTTTCACAACAAACAAAAATATTGAGAATAATCAATCGCTTTAAACAAAAAGTGTTTCACTAGATATTTACAAGTACTTGTGTTTTAACTATGAATGCGACACCGCATATTCGACATAAAATTGATAAAATTTTGTTTTAAAAATTTTCGCGAATTTTAATTCTGAACACGTATATTGCTATAACAATTTTTTCCAACAGTATTTTTAACTTTCCCATAAAAAAAATAATATCAATGCCCTCATTTAATCAATTATTTTTAGGTTTTTTAACATTCCAAAATATTGCGACTCATACCACTTTCAAAATAAACATTTTTGTTAAATCGTTTAATATGAAAAAATAAAAAAATTATTTGATAATTTTGAAGCAAAATTATGTGAAAAATACTTCACGAAGAGCTCAAGATTAGGTTTTGCAATAATGAGGTACACTCAAAAAAATAAGTTAGTAGAAAAATTAGTAAAACGTCTTGTATATCAAGTGTACTAGTTTTCAGCAATTTTTTTGCTAAAATTCCGTTTTCAGCAAAAATTTTAGTCATATTTTTTTAGCACTAAACTAATTTTGAACTAATGTTTTACTAATTTATTTTGCTACAAAAATTGTGCTGATAACAGCATTCATAGTGTGGACGACAACCAGATAGACTAGATGTAGATGTCGCAGCTTGTCTGGAAACGGAAATGACAAAAAAAGGAAAACAACTCTACACATATTCTATATTTAAATTTTCAGCAAATAAAGTAAAATTTCGCTACAAGTTTTTTGAGTTTTTTTCAGTCTACTAATATTCAGCAAAAAGTTTAGTGGTTTTAGCAAGGATTTTTTTCATTTGCTGTCGACTAAGTGTTAGCAAAACTTTTGCTGAAGATTACTATTTTTTTTGGTAATAATCAGCTCGCTGATTTTCAGCAAACCTTTTGCTGAAATTACCAACTTTTTTGCAAGCACGCTCCTGACTAAAAATTTGCTGACACAGTAACATTTTTTGCTGACTTTACTGACTTTTTTTTTTTTGAGTGTAGCCACTGCAAAAAATTAAAAACCATTTTGCAAAAAAAAAATAGTGCGAAAAATCAATGGCTTTGAACCAATATTGCTTCACTAAATACTTAGAAGATACTTTTGTTTTTTAACAAAGAACGCATAGTAATTACTACAATTTACCATGAAAATGGTAAAATTTTTATTTTAAACATTTTCGCGAATTTTTACTCTGAACACCTATATTGCCAATACAATTTTTCCCAATATTATTTTTAACTTTCTGGTAAAAAAATAATATATAATATCAATACCCTCCTTCTACCAATTATTTTTAATTTTTTTTTCTATTTCAGAAAAAAATGCGACTCATACCACTTTCAAAATAAACATTTTCGTAAAACCGTTTAATATGAAAAAAACAAAAAAAAATTATTTGGTAATTTTGGGCAAAATTTATATAAAAATTTTTCTCGAAGTCCTCAAATATAAGAACTGTAAAAATTTAGAAGATTGCAAAAAATTTTGTGAAAAATCAATCGCCTTTAACCAAAATTACTTCACTAATATTTAACGATTATAACAATAAAATTAAAATCGCATAATAATTAAGAAAACCATAAAAAAAGTTAAAAATTTTATTTACTGAATTTTCGCGAACTTTAGCCTTCAACACGAATATTGGCAATAAAATGAAATCAATATTTCAACAATATTTTATTACTTTCCCATAACAAGTATCCCAAAAAATACGCGCGTTCAATCAATTATTTTTAAGTTTTTTTCTATTTCAAAAAAAAAAAATTGACTCATACCACTATCAAAATAAACATTATTCTTAAATCGTTTATTATGAAAAATGAAAAAAAAAAATTATTTGGTGATGTTGTTTAACAATTGTGCGAAAAATATTTCATGTGGAGCTCAAAATAGTTTTTTCAACACTATAAACTCTTAAAAGCATTTTGCAAAAAAAAAAATATTGCAAAAAAAATTGCTTTTAACTAAAATTATTTCATCAAATATATAAATAGTATATATATTTTCACAATAAATTCGGCACCGCATAATAGTTATGGCAATTTAACATAGAAAACGTAAACATTTTTGTGTTCTATATTTTTGAGAATTTCCATTTTCAAGACGAATATTGACCATAAAATGTCTTCCAACAGTATCTTTTTACTTTTCCATAAAAAAAATAATACCAAAAACATCGTGCAATCAATTATTTATGTTTTGTTCTATTTCAAAAATAGGGAGGACTCATACCTCTTTCAAAATGAACATTTTTGCTAAATCGTTAACTAGTAAAAGTTCTGTCATCAACATCTCAGTAATTTTTGAAAATTTTTAATTTTTTATTTTTTATATAAAAAGATCCCCTTTTTAATTTTTATATAAAAAGATCCCCTCGTGTTCTACCTAATTCCATGCTTAACTCAGTTTTTTTGAAAATGGACTCATACCACTTTCAAAATAAATGGTTCATATAATAATTTGGCTCAAATTTTTGTGTCTTTTATGATTCCTGTTAGAAGGCTCATATTTTCGTCCAAAATATGAGCAATTTTTGACAAAAATTTGAAAATTTCAAAAAAATTTATTTTATTTGAGTAAGTTTTGACTCATAGAATAAGAACACTCAAAAATGTATGCAAATTTTGCTGGCTGGCTAACTAATTTTTTTTTGTTAACTAATAGTTAATTCATAATCCGTCAGTATGAAATCCAGCGTTATCATTAGATTATTTGGGACATCGCCAAAAAAGCCCCAAACTATGCGATATATTAGTCAAAAATGTCTTCAAAGTATTCGCATAACCTAGGAAGAGTTTGAGGACAGTCCCCAAACTAACCAAATGTCTCCAGACTAAACTGTAGATCGAAAAACTTCCCCGTAGCATGCGCTGTATATATGTGACAGCGCATAGAGAAAGGGACCTAAGGGTAAAAAAATCAATTTTTTTTTTTTTTTTGTGGACAACATCTGAGCATCGAATGAGACCGATCCCATGCTCTCCTGACCTTAGGTCCCTTTCTATCTTTAGGTCCCTTTCTATTTTGCGCGTCACATATACATATATATACCTTTTGCACCTTTCACTCAAATTATACTATTAACTACTAAAAATGGTATACGATTAATTGAAACAAATTTCGATTAAAGTAGTAATAATATCAATTAAAACATTAATTGAAAATAAAAAAAAAATAAAAAATAATATGAAATTGTTAAAAAGTGTGTGTATGTCATTTGTTTATTTATTTTTTTATTTATTTAATTATTTATTTATTTATTTAATTAAGTCTATTGATTTTAAATCCTTACAGACAATATTATTTAAATTAATTACAAACAATATTGTTTAATTTAATTACAAACAATGTTATAAGGCTATGTATTTAAAAACAAGATAATACTACGTTTAATGACACTAACACTCAAAGAAAAGTCAATAAAATTATACATCTCATTAAAATCTCTGCATATTCTACGAAAAGGATCAGAATTTGCGTAATTTGTTTGAAATAGCTGAAGATACAATGGTGTAAAATTGCGAGTTGATCGTTGCGGAACGTTAAATTTAACATTATTAAGCAGGAATTCAGAACAAACATTACCATTAAGCAAATTAACTAAAAACGTAATGTTAAGCATTTTTCTTCGGCTTTCTAGTGTAGGCAATTTAACTCGTTCAAGTCTAACTGAATAGGATGGAAGAGCTTCAGAAGGGTTCCAAGTTGAGTTCCCTAAGCAGAACAATAAAAATTGTTTTTGGACAGATTCTATTCGATTTATGTGAACATCATAATGAGGATCCCAGATAATAGAACCATATTCGATGATTGGTCTTACCAAATATGTGTATAACCGCTTTGTAATTATAGGATCAGTGAACTCCTTTGCCTAACGCTTTATAAAAGCAAGTACTCCACGAGCTTTGTTTATCATTGACGTAATGTGTTTTACAAAATCTAATTTTGAATCAAGTAAAACACCAAGATCTAAAATCTCTTTAACTAATTCAAAGTATAGAAACCAAGAGAATTCCATTTTCTGGAAAAACGCATGTGCTTGCATTTTGTTAAATTAAGATTCATGAGGTTAATATTACACCAGTTATAAAAGTTATCCAAGTCAAGTTGAAGATAGAGCATTTCCGAAGGTTTTTTGTAGCTTAAGAAGATTTTTACATCATCGACATACATTAATACATTACAATTGTGTATTGCACTCGGCAAATCATTTATGAAAAGTGAGAATAAGATTGGACCAAGGTGGCTTCCTTGCGGTACTCCAGAATTGACGATGATGCCCTTGGATGTTGTATTATTACAACGAACACTTTGTTTCCTACATATAAGGTATGACTCGAGCCAGCGAAGACTGTTGTTAGTAAAACCCATTAGTGAAAGTTTACTAAGAAGAAGACTATGGGTGACTTTATCAAAAGCTTTACTAAAGTCTGTGTATATAACGTCCGTTAATTGACCATTATTAAATCCATTATTTACAATAGTGGTAAGTTGTAAGATATTTGTCATTGCTGAGCAACCTTTTCTAAAGCCATGCTGGAAAGGTGACAGTAATGAAGATGCTTGATGAGAGATACAATCAGTTATGCACTTTTCAAATATTTTAGGGATAGCACTTAGTTTAGCGATACCTCTATAATTTGATACATTTGATTTGTTTCCAGACTTAAATAGCGGAATTATATAAGATTCTTTCCACAATTGAGGAAAGTAGCCATATCTAATTGATAAGTTAAATGTTATTGATAAAGGTGTGGCAAAAGCATTAGCACAGTTAGTTAATATACAGCTTGGAACACCATCAGGTCCACTGTGGAAGGATGATTTTACGCTTTTCAAACTGGTTACTATTTGGGAAGTTATAATGGGAGAAAATGATATTGCCTGGTGTTCATCAATCGCTTAAGGGTAATTATTGGAGTTGTTGTGTTGAGCATCAGAATATGTAGTTGCAAAGAAGTCAGGAAACATGTTACTTATAATTAAATCATTACTAGATTCATGATTTAAGTACTTCGTTGTATTTGGAAATCCTCTAGATTTCCGTTTAGAATTTACGAATTTATAAAATAACTTAGGATCAGTTTTAAATTTAACCTTCATATCGTTTAAATAATTATTGTACAGCTTCATGTTTAGTAAATTATATTCAGCACGTGATACATAATATTTACCATAAGCACAAGATGATCCGGATTTTTTATATTTTTTGTAAAATTTGTTTTTTATATTTTTTAGTCTAGATAGCTGTCTTGAGCTCCAGGGAGGACCTGACTGTTTAAACACAGTGATTTTCGGAACACATTCATCTAAATATTCAAAAATAGTTTTATAGAAAGTATTAATATCATGTTTATATATTTAGAGTACTGCATATGTGTTTGTTTTGTTTGTGAACTGCAAAGGTTTTGGTTCTTAAGCACCGTAAGTTGTTTCAATTTCACGTGAAAAAACTGTTATACTCCATGTAAAGAAAAAACAATTTTTCACGACAATGAGTTTCACGTGGAAATTGTGTAGACTTTGTTTTCACGTAAATTTAATGTACAAGACTATTATTTTTTTGGTGAAAAAGTGACATTTTGTGTTCGTTGTGATTGTGGCTTTGTTGTAAAATTAAAAAAAATTGTTAATTTTTATAACTTAAACTGCAATTTAAAGCATTTAAAGTTCGAGTGAAATTTTTCCACGTGAAAAACAACTTACTGTGCTTTATACTAAAAATTTTCTATATATGCATACAGTTTACGAAAAAAAAGTTTGGGAATTATACAACACATAATTATATATTGAAGGCTTTAGAAGAACAGAAAAATTTTTAAATCGAAATTACGCTTTTATTTTCTGGTAATAGTTGAAAAACAAATAAGGTAAGAAATGATACACTCTACCATTTATGTATACATGTGTGTATGTATGTGCCATTTCTTAGCTTATTTGTTTTTCAATTACATATTACCAAAAAAATAAAAGCGTAATTTCGATTTAAATTTTTCTGTGCTTCTAAAGCCTTCAATTTGTTGTTTATTGCTAAAAATTTAAAAATTGGATGTTTGTTTAATTTTATTGTATCAGGATTCAACTTAAAAAAAGAGAATAAAAAAATTCATCTTGAAAATTTCAGGATCTTTTGAGATCAGTTAGAGGTTTTATTTAAAAAAAAATTGAGCAAAAAAATAGGTTTTTGAGTTTTCGGATATTTAAAATTGAAAAATTTAAAATTTTTTTATTTTTCAATATTTTTTTTTAATACGGCTAAATATCGTCTTTAAAATGAGCTAAGAACCATTTTTGTAGATATTATAGTTTTCGAGATATTCAAAAAATAACTTCGTAACAAAGCAAAAAATTAGCAAAATTATGACATTTTTTTAAATTTTAAATATTGCAATAACTTTGGAAAAAAAAATTTGTCATTTTTTTCCTTTGGCAAAACTTCGTTATATGATGAAAGAAAAGTTATGACCAAAATTCATCCAAATCGAAATGGTCGAGTCCAACCATTGGTCGATTTGAGATGGAATGACCCATATGTATGCACAGAGCATGCTTGGTGCTATCTCAATACTGTGCAAGGCATTAAATGGATCGGTGTTATCATTTGGGTGTCAGGAAAACACTTTAATTATTTTATATGGGCGTTGGGAAAGCATTTGATTTTTATGTTTGTGGGTGCTTTCGCAGGGCTTTATAAAGCATTGACACCACCGTGGAACGGTGTTATTATTTGGTCGTTGGGAAAGCACTGTTAACAAGCAATACCACCCATTTCGGTGCTTTGCCAGTGCTGGCCCCTTTATAATTTTCTCCCTGGGTAAGCAACGGATAATGCGTCTTTGTTACGTGACCGTGAGTAAAATAGACACAAGTCTCAAGAGGCCATCAAATTAAAATCCGAGCTAGATTTACAAAATCTTTTGACGATTTTGTTTTCGCGTTAGTAATATTGCGGCTGAACGCGATGATCATTTTGAAAACCGCAGAGTCTATTTTTAAAAAATATACTGCAAGACGCTTATTGGGACAAATCCGAATTTATATATCGAGCTCCTATATTCAATGAATGCCAACTCAAAAAAGCTAACTTCTCAGGAGAGCTAAAAAACTAGTTATTTCGCTTATTATTGTAAAAATAAACAATGTATCTTCCGTGCCCTACTAAAAAAAATTATATAAGTTTTGATATTATATATAATTACATCCGAAAAATGAGAACATATAATTGTATCAAATTAGATCGTATATGCCCATAATACGATCTAATTTACACAATTAGATCGAATTTGATGGAATAAGATATGGTTTGATACAATTTTATCCGGATTTTGTCCTCATCCAAATGTATAAAATATAATATAATCATATCCAACTAGATGTAATGGTATATAATTCGATACAATTATACATAATTTTATGAGGCATATATAAATATATATAGGTCTATATATAATTGGATATTGTAATATGGTGCGCTATATATTGTGCAATATATAACAAGATAGTTATATATTTAGGATATAATTTCGTGAAATTGTATATAAGTATATCTTAGTATATATGTTCCAATATATAATTATACAAAATTGTATATGATAATATATGGCTATATCAAAACTTTTTTACTTGGGTGGTTTAGATATTCTTACTAATTTAAACCTATGCAAAAAATTTCATATTTTGCACTTTTTTGCATTATTTTTTTGAGATAGCATATTTTAGTATATCACAATACACAAATTTTTTCAGAATTAGCATATTTTATCGGAAAATATAAATACAATTTTTTTTTGAAAAATGTTTATTATTTAAGCATTTTATGAGATGTTTTATCCCATAGTAAATAGAAAAATTTAAAAACTACTCTAGATGATCAACTTTGGCACTCTCTAACTTACGATGTATTGTAACAGGATCACTCCATATTTTGCTATTTTGGAAGCTTATATCATCTCTATATATAAAAGAATAACGTGACTGACTGACTGACTGACTGAATGACTGACTGACTGACTGACTCAACATCGCCCAGCCCAAACCGCTGAAGCTAGGAAGTTGAAATTTGGTATGTAGGTTCCTCTTTCGGCGTAGACGTCCGCTAAGACGGGATTTTTGGAAATTCCTACCGGAACGGGCAAAAAGGGGGAAAGTCTCCCCCTTGACGGCCTGCCAAAACCCCTTTGGCTAGAAAGCTGAAATTTTAGATATGTGTTCCTTGGAGTAGGGGCTAACTTTTCTTTCAAGAATTTTGGACAGGGACGTTGTAAAAATGGGGGGTTAAAAAGGGGAAAAGAGCCCCCCCCTTGACGGCCTGCCCAAACCGCTGGAGGTAGGAAGTTGAAATTTGGTATAAAGGTTCCTCCACTATCGTAGACATCCACCAAGACGGGATTTTTTTGAAATTTTTACAGGGAGGGGCAAAAAGGGGAAAAGTCTCCCCCTTGACGGCCTGCTCAAACTGCTGGAGCTATGAAGTTAAAATTTGGTATGTAGGTTCCTCGACCGGTGTAGACGTCCGTTGAGACGGAATTTTTTGGAAATTTTTATCGGGAGGGGCAAAAAGGTGACAAAAAAGTACCTTTTTCGAAAAAAGTACCTTTTTCCAAAAAAAAGTACCTTTTTCAAAGAAAAGTACATTTTTCCAAAAAAAGTACCTTTTTCCAAAAAAAGTACCTTTTTCCAAAAAAAAAAGTACCTTTTTCCAAAAATGTACCTTTTTCCAAAAAAAGTACCGTTTTCCAAAAAAAAGTACCTTCCTCCAAAAAAAGTACCTTTTTCCAAAAAAAGTACCTTTTTCCAAAAAAGTACCTTTTTCTAAAAAAAGTACCTTTTCCAAAAAAAGTACCCTTTTCCAAAAAAAGTACCTTTTTCCAAAAAAAGTACCTTTTTCCAAAAAAGTACCTTTTTCCAAAAAACTTACATTTTTTCCAAAAAAACGTACCTTTTTCCAAAAAAAGTACCTTTTTCCAAAAAAATTACCTTTTTCCAAAAAAAGTACCTTTTTCCAAACAAAGTACCTTTTTCCCAAAAAAGTCCTTTTTCCAAAAAAATTACCTTTTTCCAAAAAAAGTACCTTTTTCCAAAAAAGTACCTTTTTCCAAAAAAAAGTACCTTTTCCTAAAAAGTACCTTTTTCCAAAAAAAGTACCTTTTTCCAAAAAAAGTACCTTTTTCCAAAAAAAGTACCTTTTTCAAAAAAAAGTACCTTTTCCAAAAAAAAGTACCTTTTCTCAAAAAAAGTACCTTTTTCTAAAAAAATTTGCCTTTTCCCAAAAAATATACATTTTTTCAAAAAAAGTACCTTTTTTAAAAAAAGTACCTTTTTCCAAAAAAAGTACCTTTTTCCAAAAAAAGTACCTTTTTCCAAAAAAAGTACCTTTTCCTAAAAAGTACCTTTTTCCAAAAAAGTACCTTTTTCCAAAAAAGTACCTTTTTCCAAAAAAGTACCTTTTTCCAAAAAAGTACCTTTTTCCAAAAAAATTACCTTTTTCCAAAAAAAGTACCTTTTTCCAAAAAAAAGTAGCTTTTTCCAAAAAAAGGACCTTTTCCAAAAAAGTACCTTTTTCCGAAAAAAGTACCTTTTTACAAAAAAAGTAAATTTTTCCAAAAAAAAGTTCCTTTTTCCAAAAAAAAGTTCCTTTTTCCAAAAAAGTACCTTTTTCAAAAAAGTACATTTTTCCAAAAAAGTACCTTTTTCCATAAAAAGTACCTTTTTCCAAAAAAAGTACCTTTTTCCAAAAAAAAGTACCTTTTTCCAAAAAAGTACCTTTTTCCAAAAAAGTACCTTATCCAAAAAAAGTACATTTTTCCAAAAAAAAAAATACATTTTTCCAAAAAAATACCTTTTTCCAAAAAAATACATTTTCCAAAAAAGGACTTTTTCCCAAAAAAAAGGACCTTTTTCCAAAAAAAAATAAATTTTTCCTAAAAATTACTTTTTCAAAAAAAGTACATTCTTCCATAAAGTACTTTGTAAAAATAAAGTATCTTCCTCCAAAAAATTTCGCTTTTTCCAACAAAATCCATTTAAAAAAGTATAATTTCACAAAAAGTACTTTTTTCCTCCCCCCACGGATATCTCCACTAACACAAGGTTTCTTGATATTCGGCATAGACGTCCGCTAAGACGGGATTTTTGGAAATTCCGGTATATTCGGCATAGACGTCCCCATAGACGGTCTCACAAATTGGAAAAGTGTCCCCATTAACTGCCTGCCCAAACTACTGGAGATAAGAAGTTGAAATTTTGCATAAAGATTTCTCCACTGTAGTAGACATCGACTAAGTTTGTATTTTTGGAATTCCCTACAGGATATCCCAAAAGGGGGATGTTTCCCCCTTGACGGCCTGACCAAACTGCTGAAATTATGTAGCCGAAATTCGGTATGTGAGTTCCTCCTTCTGTGTAGGCGTCCGCTTAGACGGAATTTTTGAAATTCCTATCGGGAGGGAGATAAGGGGAAAAGTATTTTCCTTGACGGCCTGCCCAATCCCTTCTGGCCAACCTAAAATTTTAAATATGTATTCCCTGGAGTAGGACTAACTCACCGGCAACGTAATTTTTCTATTTTGGAACAGAAACATAGTAAAAATGTGGGTTGAAAGTGAAAAATGTCCCCAATAATGGCCTGCCCAAACCGCTGAGGCAATGAAGTTGAAATTTGGTATGAATGTTCCTCATCCATCGCAGACAGCCGCGAAGATTGAATTTTTGTAAATTCCTAAAGGGAGGGACAAAAAAAGGAAAGCCTCCTCTTGGTGGCCTGTAAAAACCCCTTCGGCTAGAAACCTGAAATTTAAAATGTGGGTCCCTGGAGTAAGGGCTAACTTATTAGAAAGATAGTATTTTGAATTTTGGACAGGGTCGTTATAAAATAGGGGCTCAAAAAGGGAAAGTGGCCCCTTAACGACCTGTCCAAACTGCTGGAACTAGGAAGCTGAAATTCGGTACTTAGGTTCCTCTTCCAGCCTAATTCCAACCGGGAGGGACAAAAAAAGAAAAAGTGTCCCACTTGACAGCCTGCTCAAACTGCTGGAACTAGAAAGCTGAAATTCCCTGTCGATGGATTTTCGGAAATTCCTACCCAGAAGGGGACCAATAATAATAAAAGTTGGCTAGAATCCTGAAATGTAAAACATATGTTCCTTGGAGTATGGGCTCACTTATCGGGAAGGTGCTCTGTGGAATTTAGGACAGGGACATTACAAAAATGGGGATTAATGAAGCGAAAAGTGCCGCTTAAAGGCCTGCCCAACTGCTGGAGGTAGGAGGTTGAAATTTGGTACCGGGAGGGGTAAAAAGTGAAAAAACTTCCCCCTTGCCGAGTTGGGCAAACTGCTGGATATAGAGACCTAAAATTATGTATGTAGTAGGTTCCTCCTCCAACGAAGACGTCCTCTAAGACGGAATTTTTGGAAATTCCTACCGGAAGGAGTAAAAACGGAATAATTCTCCCCCTTGATGGCCTAACCGAACCCTTCGGCTAGAAACCCGTAATCTATAATATGTTTTCCTTGGAGTATGGGCTAACTTATCGACAAGGCATTTTTAGGACTTTGGACAGGAACGTGGTAAAAATAGTGGCTCAAAAGCGGAAAATTGCCCCTCCCCTGAACATCTGCGTCTTTAGCTAGAAACCTAAAATTTAAAGAACGAGTGTATATGGAACACTAAAATTAAGAAACTAAATAGGAAACGAGTGGAATTGAAACACTACACAAGTGGAACGAAACGGATATAAACGTTGAACGAGTGGAATTGAAATTATAGACAATGGAAATGGATTGGAAGAGGGAACGAAAAGGAATGGACTATAGAACGAAATGGAATGAGGAGCGAGATGGCATAGAATGGGGAACGAGTGGAATTTAAACACTGCAGTTAAAAGAGGAATGGAACGGAGCAAGTGCAAAGAATTGGAATGGAAAGAGAAGAGAAGCGACTGATATCAATATCGATACACAAGACAGTAGGAACGACATGGAATGAAACGGGAAACGAGTGGATTTGGAATAACAGATAATGGGAACGAAATGCAATGGAATGGTGGACGAAATGGAATCTTAGAAGGAGTTGCATTGGAACACTGAAATTGTTAAACAAAATGGAATGGAATTTGAATGACTCAAACTGCCGGAGTTTGGTACTTGAAATTTCGCATGCGATTGAGGCAGATTATATATATTTGGGATTTTTACTGGAAGGAACAAAAAGGGGTGAAGAATCCCTTTTAATTACCTATTCAAACACTATCCACGGAATATCAAACTTATGTAGCATTGAAACATACTCTCCAAAAAGTTAAACAAATTTTCTAAAAGAGAAAAAACCTTAGAAAAAGAATGGAACTTATATATTCCGATATTTAAAATGCAGATAACGAAGCACCGGTGGAAGAAAACGACGCAGTAAATTTTCCAACTGAATTTGTGAATTTACTTGAATTGCCAGGTCTACCTTACATGAACTGGAATTAAAAAAAAAAACTTTAAGGCACGCTAACAACTTTGCCCGCTATTTTTAATATTATAAAATGCTTTCCAACCCTGTTTTACGTTATTTATTTTCATTCAAAACACAAATGAACAAAACTACTTACGGGTCTATCTACCTAAGTTCGCACTTTACCAAATTATCTTAACATACACACGTATATTGCAATTTATTATGGATTCATTACTAACAATCCACTTTCATGAGAAAAAGTGATCAAATATTTATTTATTTATTTTAAACCCATTGTTGTGCAGAATTATTTATTTGCGGTGGGTGGGTGAAGGCTTTTATTATAAAAACTGTACTTTAAATGAAAAAGCAAATTTAACAACAACCGAAAAAAACTGTACTTTAAATAAAAAAAACGAATTTAAAAAAAATTGTGGGGGGGGCACAGCCCCCCCTAAACTTTAAGGCACGCTAATAACGTAGCGGGCTGCGCCCGCTAGTCTCTATATATAAAAGAATAACTTGAGTGACGGACTGAATGACTGACTGACTCAACATCGCCCAGCGCAAACTACTGAAGCTAGGAAGTTCAAATTTGTTATGTAGGTTCCTCCTCCGGCGTAGACGTCCGCAAAATTGGGATTTTTGGAAATTCCTACCGGGACGGGCAAAAAGGGGAACAGTCTCCCCCTTGGCGGCCTGCCAAAACCTCTTTGGCTAGAAACCTGAAAGTTAAAACATGAGTTCCTTGGAGTATGGGCTAACTTATCTGGAAAGTACTTTTTAGAATTTAGAACAGGGACGTTGTAAAAATGGGGGTCAAAAAGGGGAAAAGAGCCCCTCTTGACTGCCTGCCCAAACCCCTGCAGGTAGGATGTTGAAATTTGGTATAAAGGTTCCTCCACTATCGTAGACATCCACCAAGACGGGATTTTGGAAATTTTTACAGGGAGGGGCAAAAAGGGGAAAAGTCTCCCCCTTGACGGCCTGCTCAAACTGCTGGCGCTATGAAGTTGAAATTTGGTATGTAGGTTCCTCGACCGGTGTAGATGTCCGTTGAGACGGCATTTTTGAAAATTCTTTTCGGTCCAAGAAAGTACCTTTTTTCAAAAAGTACCTTTTTCTAAAAAAATTTTCGTTTTCCATAAAAAAGTACCTTTTCCAAAAAAAGTACCTTCTTCCAAAAAAAATATATTTTTCCACAAAAATACCTTTTTCCGAAAAGTACCTTTACCAAAAAACTACCTTCTTCCAAAAAAATACATTTTTCCAAAAAAATACCTTTTTCCAAAAAAGTACCTTCTTCCAATAAAGTACTTTGTTAAAACAAAGTATCTTTTTCCAAAAAATTTCGCTTTTTCCAAAAAGTAACATTAAAAAAAATACCATTTAAAAAAATATAATTTCACAAAAGCCCTATGGCGACCGAACAACACCAATTACAGTTTAACCGTATTATTAAAAAACTTTCAAAATAGCCTAATTACAGATTTTTAAGCTAATTTTGCAGAAAGAATATTTCCAAATGATTAATAAAGAAAAATTTATTAAATGCTTAAAGCCTAAATTAAATTATGCCTTTGAAAAAAGAAAATCACTGTAAAAAACTACAAAATGTGAATTTACAATAATTAATCCTAGAACGCTAATGTTAGTCGATTCGACTAACACCACTTACATTTTTGTGCACAGCTTTTTTCTCGTTTTACCGATCGGTCTCAATTCAATTCTCAGTCGTCGAACGGTCACATCGTTGCAGTAAGTATTGCTATTTTTGAGTTATTTAGCAAAATGTTAGTCGATTCGACTAATAGCTAGTGTTATTATTTCTTATTTATTTATTATTTTCAACAATTAATCTCAGGAGTATTTGTTATTAATACAAATTTTAAACTAACTGTTTTACAAAAAATAAAAATTGTAAATTGATTTACATTTAAAATAAAACCAACTGTCAACCTTGTAAAGATTTTTTGGTGCTTCAAATATAGATATTTAAAAAATCGGCAATATATTTATGTTAGTCGATTAGACTAATGATTACCGTTAACGTATAAAAAATAAGATTAGTGTTCCAGGGTTTAATGACTTGTTTAGGAGTCAGCCACCCAAGAATGGATGGAATACAACATTTTGTATCCAACAGAAACAAAAAAACTGCAAACATTCCAAGACTAAACTCTTTTTGCAGAAAATTTTACCAAATTTACATGAAAATAAAAATAAATTCAATAAAATAGTGATGTATTTATAATAAAATCAGACTCGATATTCGAATATTTTCAATATTCGTAATATAAAAAAATATTTAACACAATTTGTTTCCATTACAACTTCTTAGTAATATTTAAAAATCGATTTTAACATGTTTTGCTTTCTCACAAAAAATTCTAATTTACAAAATTTCCAAAACAATATTAGCTGTGTTTGTGCGGCATTCCTATCAATGCCATCTCGAATAATTTTGAAAGTAGAAAGCCGGAATACATTGAAAAACTGTCAAAATCGTTCTAGATAACTTTGATAGGTAGTCACACAAACACAACTATTATTCACCTACAATTACCGAGTCAATCGCGCACTAAATTTATGTGTCACTTACAATATAAATAGAGAATATACAAAGTGTTGCCAGAATTAAATACAAAATTAATAAACTTTTATTGTATGTTTTTGAATACAATTTCTTAATAAAGGTTTAATAGAGATAATGAATACTTTAGCAAATTCATGTTTTAAAGCTTAATTAAGAAGTTTTTTTTTGAATAACAGCATAAATATTTATTTTCTACACAGAGAGAATTTTCTAGAATGAATGGAAAAATTTTTGTGAATGGAAAAATTTTTACATTTTAACAAAAAGATTCATAGTTTTTTTTGGGCTAGTAGTTTTGAAACCTTTTTATTGAAAGCATAAAATTTTTAATAAATAAAAAGAATTTTTTCAAATAATTTTATGAAAAACTTCATTAATTTAATAAAAAGTTTCAATGGGCGACTCCAGTGAAAATTCATTGATTTAGTTCAAAAATTAGGCAGATAATTTCTATAATTATGTAGATAATTCTCTCAGCGTATTATGAAAAAATTTTGATACCGGTAAAATATTGGAGTGTTAAATTTAAGGAAACCATTTCGGCCGCCGAACTGTGAAAACTGTTTTAAATTTGACAACGACAATACATTCCAATTGGCCCAACAAATATTTTACCATAGGAAAAATTTGTCAATAATCCTTCAACAGCCGCGTTTTATTTGTTATTTCATTATTTTCCAAAAATGATAAATTATTTTTTTTAACAGACAAGTACACTCATAGAAATAAATCTGTAAAAATAGCAGAAAAAGTTACTAAAAATTAGTTAAAAATGACGCTGCAGAAAAAACTATTAAAATTATCAGATTTTTTACTAAATACTAGTAAAATGAGAACAACAAAATTAAAACTGTTAAATTTACAGAATTTTAGTTATATTTAGGCTAACTTTTAGTTAATTGAAAATAGCAAATTGTACTGTAAAATCTGCAGAAAATTTTGCTAAATATTTGTAGACTAAAAATAGGAAAAATAAACTGTTAAATCTACAAAATTTTTGCTATTTTTAAGCTAAATTTAGTTGAATGCAAATAGCAGTTTATTTTGCTGAAATCAGCAGAAATATTTGCAAAAAATTGTAAACTGCTGTTTTCAAAAGGCTCGAATTTTCTTTGCATTTAAAAATAATGGAAAAAAAACTCCGAAAATTTAAAATTTTTTGATGATTTTTTATGCTACTAATTATTTAGCAAATTTTTTTGCTGATTTTAGCAGGTTAATTTGCTATTCTCCATTTACAAAAATTTAGCTCAAATATAACTAAAATTCTGTATATGAATGCTATTTTAGTTTGACTCAAGATCATAAATTAATGTCACTTCCTGTTTAAATTATTTTCAAATCAAAGAAAGATGATACAATTTTTACAAGTAAATTGCAAAGAATAAAAATTATTGAAAAAATTCGATAAGACCAGCCCATGATAAGCCATCATCAGTGCCTTTCGAGTTTGAGTGGGTTAATATTTTCATAATCGTCTACTTATGTGGATGTTGAAAGCAAATCGGGTTTGTTATCAACAACTCAACTTAGACTAACATCAACGAAATTTAACAATGCTATTTTTATCCTTTTGTTATTATTACTCTTTTTTGCTTTGAACCTTAATTCTTAAGATATCTCAGCTGATTCTATTCAACTCTGTGTATGATAAACACAGATTTTTGAATTACAACGAACCGTTAAATTTAAATTTAAATGTATGTTATTAAATTATATTTTTGCACCTTGTCAATGTGTTTAATTTTTGTTGTTCCTATATTACTAATATATAACAAAAATTATCTGCTAATTTAGCAGTTTTTTTCTGCAGCATCATTTTTAACTAATTTTAAATTCATTTTTATAAAATTTTAAAAATTCTCAAAAGGATAAAAATAGCATTGCTAAATTTCGTTGATGTTAGTCTAAGTTGAGTTGTTGATAACAAACTCGATTTGCTTTCAACAGTCACATAAGTAGACGATTATCAAAATATTAACCAACTCAAAGGCTAAAGGCACTGATGATGGCTTTGTAGTGAAAGCCGAAAATACGCATTCTGCCTAGTTGGTCTTATCGAATTTTTTCAATAATTTTTATTCTTTGTAATTTACTTGTAAAAAATTGTATCATCTTTCTTTGATTTGAAAATAATTTAAACAGAAAGTGATATTAATTTATGATTTTGAGTCAAACTAAAATAACATTTAAATTCTCGTTAAGTTTATTATTTTATTTAGTTATATATTTTCATTTTAAATCTGAATATTCATTTATTCTAAAACATTATTGTAAACAAATAATGTAATTTTTGAAATTTTGTTTAATAAAATCAAAATTTTAGTTAAACAAAAAAATCGCAAAAAATAAATTAAAAATTATTTTAAATAATATTTTATTTAGTTTTCAACAAAAACTATTTTTTTAATTTTGATAAAAATTTTGACAGACTCCTTGTGCTTCAGAAGAAAAACGAAAACTAATTTCTGCGAGAGAATTTTTCATATAAATATAAATAAATCTATCAAATGAATGAAAATTGCATGCAGCTTTTATTTTAATAAAATTCAATGTTATGTGATTATGTGATTAAAGTCTTATTTAGAATTTATACAATATTGATCAATTTTTAATCCAATGGATTAATTGTTAATCAAATGCATATAATATGCTATTTGGAAGGTATACGATATTGATAAATTTTTAATCAAACGAATTAATTTTTAATCAAATATATATAAAAAACTAATAAAAATCCTAATCAAATGTATCACTATTTTATTGAAAATTTATTCAATTAAAGAGCTACAAATTTGTAATTGAATGGACAATTTTTGTGATTGGAGGAATTTCAACGATAAAATTTATTGAAAAGGCGGTTTTCATGATTGAATTTAGTTTTTATTTTTTTGTGTGTTAATTTATTTTACGCAGACTACAATTCGAACTAATATACATATGAATTCCCTACTATCTGCACAATTTCTTTCAGTGTAGTTTTACTGATTTTAAATATTTAATTACATTTATTACATATTTAATCTCTTAACCAAATACCTACTTATGGGACATACAATTAGTCAGATATATGCACATTAGACCGGCATTTTTTTGTATGGAAACATTTTTTTACTAGTTCAAAGAGTTATTTGGTGCAAACTTGAAAAAAGATAATCGGACAACCCTTTTCGATTTCTGAAAATATTTTCATAATTGCTTTAGCAAAAAATATATCTTCCGACACATCATTTCTAATTAATTCTAGTATGCTAAACAAGAATATATTATAGTATAGCGTTGTTTTAGTGTCATATACATAGACCAACTGCAATTAGTATTGCAATTAAGTGTCCGGGGTTGTCCTACTTTTTGAACTTTTCTTCATAAATTTTTTTACTGCTTCTAAACTTTTGAATTGTTAGCATCGCTGTTTTGTAGCTGTTATTTCAATTGACTTGGCATTATTTAATTTGATTGCCAAATTTTAAGCTTAAGTGAGCCAACAGTTGAATTAAAAAAAATAACATTGCTTTTAATGATGAAAATTAATTTAATGAAATCCTTATCCTGAAAAATTATGTAAAAACTTAATCCAATTAACACGACTGATAACAAATTTTGATGCGATTTTTTTATTAAAAATGATGTTGGCTATAAAATGAAAAGTCTTGCTGAGTTCCATTTTTTCTTACCAGCACATAATGCCAACGTAGAATGCATATTTTCTTTAATCAAGGCGCAATGGACTCCAAAAAAACCAAATTATGAATTAGATAGTATAGTTACTTTTGTAATGTAGGAATGCATGGGTTTGATTCCTACATCCGACGGGTTGTTTAAAACATTAACATATGGATACAATCTGCAATAAATTATAAACAATAATACAATTTAATGGAAAATCACAGATGAAAAAGGCAGAAACTAGATCTAGTCTGATTTGCAAGTTATTGTGTTTATAGCTTTTGAAAAAATGTTTATTCTTTTTCTTAACCTCAAACCTACTAAAAAAAATTGAATTACGAAATTATTTATAGTTCTATTTCTGATATTATTAGAGTCCAAAAAATTTCGATATGCATTGTTTTATAAATATTTGAAGAAGTGCGGCAGTAATATATTGATTTAAATTTCACATTCATGAAACTCTTTACAATTTGCATTAAGAAATTGTAGAAATAGACATTCCTGAAAATGTATTCAATGAATTGGTTAATTGTTGTTTTTGTTTATTTATGTACCACTAATTTAAAATTCAGAATGATTTTTTTGTTTTTTGTGAATTTTTTCTAGTGGGAATAAAATTGTTTTATTTATAAAATAAATTTTTATTTGTATATTGTATCGCGTTGTTGATTTTTGTAAAATTAATTTATTAAAATCAAATTGACCTGTTTTTGAAGACAAATGTCCTCCTTTTTTGAGGTTGACGTCCCCTTTTTATGAAAATGGCAACCCTATTTATACCGAATTTTTTGGATGTCCGATAAACTTCGTTAGGTTAAACTGAAAACAAATTTTTACAGACATTCAAAACCCTTTCAACCGACTACCGTTACCCCTAAAATACCGTTACCCGGAATACCGTTATCCTTAAAATACCGTTACCGAAATCCACGAACGACTTTTGTTGGATTTCGCTCGTCTTGGAATACCCACACGGTCGATTGCTGTTTTCTTTCCGGCTCATACGCATATATCCATGATTCGTCACCTGTCACGATTTTATACACGTCTTTTGAAGCACCACGGTCGAACTTTTTAATCATTCCCTTACACAAAACGACGCGAGCCTTTTTTTGAGCGATTGATAAATTATGGGGTATCCAACGAGAGCAAATTTTTTTTACAACTAAGTGTTCGTGCAAAATCGAATGTATTGAAGTGGAACTAATATGCAAAGATGCCTCTATCTCACGATATGTCACATGATGATCTTGCATTATCAGTTCAGGCGCTGCATCGATGTTTTGTGGCACAACAACCGATTTTGGACGACCTTCACGGAATTCGTCGGCGTCCAAAGTACAACCACGATTGAATTAACTATATCAGCGATATACTGTCGTTTTTGATGCTGCTTTATCGCCATACAAAGAACTGACATATTCTTGTTGAGATAATCCACGTCGAAAGTTGTGAAAAATAATCCAACGGAAACCTTCTCTTGAAATTTCCATTTTTTGGCCAAATTGAATTTCTTAACTCACTATAAACAAAACAAATAGCACTTGTACATCGAAACATTATGCTAAAAAATGTCTAATTTTATTATGGTGTTGCCAGATTTTAGCTATTGACATTAGTGTTGCCAATTCTCGAAATATAAATAATACCCCTCATATATCTAAAAAATTCGGCATTAAAATTAAAAAATTGGTCATGTTTTCGTATTTTCGTTTAATAGAAGTATTTTGAGTTCTTTTCTCACTTTAAATTATTTCGTTTAAATTTCAATTGCTCTTCGTTTATTTCAATTGCAGTTTTGAAATTTTATTTATTTTCAAAATAATGCATTACATTCTTTTTCAATTTATTGAAAATTTTTTATGTGTTAATTTAAAATACAACTATAAAAATTAATATATTCTTTTTAAGTAGTTTCAGAATAAAAAACTTTTATTCAAAATGTACCAATTAAACTAAAAAAATTATTTGCAAATATTTTAGTGTCTATTTTTATAAAAAGATTTAGGAGAATTTGCCTAAAAATTTGTGTGAAAAACACTCGCTTTTAAACTTTTTTATAAAAAATAATTGTAGAAATATTTCTGAAAATCTGCATAGAACCAAAATATCTAGAAATGGAAATTTTTGTACTTAAGAAATATTTAAACAAAAAATCGGTCTTAATTCTGACTATAAAACGGACACAAGTTTGCACCCATTAACAATTCCGATATATTCTGAAAGAAGGGCTGAACATAAAATACCCGTGTTTCAAAAAATCGATTTTCAAACGTCATATTTGGTGGATAGGATGGGGAGGGGCCAAATTTGTCAAAGATATATCATTCTATAAAAAGGTATTGAAATGTTAGAATGGCGTTGGATTAATTGTATCACTCTTGAAGGAGACTATGTTGATGAAAAAAGTCGAATTTTTGACCACAAAATTGTTGTTTTATTGCTTATCCTACGGACTTTTAAGCCGATGTGTTAAATAATGTGTCACATCTTATGTTTTTGTTACGGGAGTTTAAAAAAAAAATATTCAAAATTCGGAAACTTTCATCGCAGGTCGCCAAGGATTAAGCTTTCCGATTTTCCTCAAATTGTAAATTGTCACCACAATAATTGATAAAAATCAAAAGTAATACAAATGCCTCTCTATTGTACGTTCGAATATATGCAAGAGGTGGTATTTATTGATATGCCTTGTTAGACATTGTCATAACAAACATGATTGCAAGTGTCTTTTAATCACACATAATTTCATACAGTGTACCACAGAATGCGACAGTTATTTGATATTTTACCGAAAAGCTATCTTACTATTTTAACTTTTGCAACCTTTAAAAGTAAACGGAAAAAATAGATTGATTGAGTTTTATGGAGTCATTTTGTAAAACGAAACTTTGCTTTCGTTTGAACGTTTTTCGTTTTAAATTTTGTAAACTCAAAACGAATGTTGTTCAAATTGAATTTTATAAAACGTTTAAAAATATTTTTATATAAGATCTATAAATATTAACATATTTTGAATAATTTAATATTTTTCGGAAGAAACGCTATAACAATTTATTCACAATCAAAATAAATAACACAGTACAACACTAAAAATGCATCGGGCATGTGACATAGCAATTCTGATAGATTTTAGGATGAGTATCACGAATGTGAACACCAAATTTAAAAATTAGCTCTAGTTTTTGAAATATTCGCAAATTTAACTTTTAGCAAAAAGACAGTTTTTTCGTTAAAATTTCTTATTTATTCATAAACCTTACTAAACTACTAATAATTTTTAATATGGTTTAAAAGTATAGACTTTGGGCTTTTAGAACCATACCAACTTATTTTTTGTTAGATAAAGGATCTAGGATATAACTGCAGTTCAAATGAAAACTTCACTTACTTTCCTATTTTGCAAATAAAATAAAATCCCTTAATCGGATTTGCAAAGTCTGAACACATGATGTAAATACATATTCCACTAAATTATTTTTGTCAAAAAAATCACAACTTTTGCATCAACATTTTTCGAAAATTCGAGCTGAAACACAAATTTTATCTCCAATTTACAAAAATGTATATTATTGTTAAAGTCGATTTCATTTAAAATTTTGGATGGCAGTATGCTTTGACTTGGTTTATTTTTGGAGCATTTTGATTGGTTAATTTATTTTCAACCAATCAATGGGCAGGTTTACCAGAGAAACCCGCTACCGCTACAATTAATATGTTGCGCTTTATGATTACCTTAATCTGGTGAACGATGCTACTGTTGTTTTTGTTTTAAAATAAAATTATTTGGGTGAAATCAAAAAATGTGATAAGGTTTTGGGTCAAATTTGTGAGAAGCAAAAAGTGTTAATATTTCGGTTTTTTCTTAATGGAATCAGTAAGTTTAGTCATTATAAACCTAATTACAAAAAAATCCCTTCTACAAGTTGTCGCAATAACTTTTTTTGCACAATTTTAATTTTTTTTGTGGTAACGGAGTTTACATTTCTGCAAGCAAAAGATATAACAAAAAAAATTGCGTACGAATTTTCTTCAATTTATTAGTTTTTCGTACTTCGGTTTCCAATATGCTTTCCAATGATATATAATTTGTGTTTATCAAATTGGCGGTTTTGCGAATAAAAACACAATTCATTTTGTATTTTTGGTCCTTTTAAATGCTTTTCAAAAATATAAAATTTTTTAAAATCCAATCAGCGGTTGCGGAGTTACAAAATAATATATTAAAAACATAACATTTCGCGATCAAAAATATCTTAAATTGTCTGAAACAAATTTAATTTGTCAAACTAATGTCAGTAATGGCTCGAAATATCGATTCCAATCCATAGAAATGCAAAATCAATCGTTTTTCGCTCCAGCAGTTTAGGGTAAAAAACTGACAACTTTTCTTGATTTGACGCAAAATTATCGGTTGAATCATCTTTTGACGCAGAAATATTAGTTGAATCACCTCTGTTTGTGGTTATTTTAAAATATTTTAAACATTTATATACATTTATTTGAATGAAATCTGATGCAAACAATTTCAGGTCTACAAGGTGAATCCAAATATGACATTGTTTTTCTTACTCGTTAAATAGTTTGGTGTAAAAATTAGGAACGGAGTTTACAACATTTTTTCAAATCTTATTAAAGACATACTTTTTCATCTCGAGAATGTTACATGCTGCAGAAAAGCTTCAAGTCTGTTATACTAGATGATTACCTACATTCCATCAATCATTTGAATATAAATAACATTATACTTTTCGCAATATAAATAATAGATAACTCCAAAATTCTGGTGTATGCATTTTTATCAAAAATTATGACGAAAAATCGTTACAGAGTTGAAGTTGTGGTAGCTAAGATATACGAAAAACTTTGTAAAATGTATTAATTTTTATTAAAAACGGCACTTTTCCTCTTCATAAAAATTCTTACAGTTAGTGTTTAGATTTATTGGTTATTAAAATATAAGCTATTAAAGTTAAAAAACCTTATTAGTTACTGGTTACGGAGTTTACATTTGGCCTATAAAATTGGTCACAAATTTTATGTATTAACCAAAAATTTGTCAGATTGTTATAAATTTTGTAGAACAGGTGACAATGCGCTGATATATATCGAAATATGTAACTCAAATGTAATCCATGCATTAGAAATTAGGTGGTTAAACGGTTTTTATCACATTTTTTGATATCACCCATTTGTAGATGTTTCATTGATTTTTTAGAAATTTTTTATTCCTTTATAATTATATTTGTATATGTTTATTATTCTTAAAAAAAATATACAAAAAAACAAATGACCGCTGATGTATCATTAACTGCTCACAAGAAGCGTTAAATGTTTACGCTACCAAAACAAGGTAGCGCTACCACAACATGTTGACTTAGCGGTAGCTAATCAAATCGTTCACCAGATTGTTGAGTAGCGGCTTAGCAACAGTTGAGCGTCTGGTAAACGCACTCAATAAGTTTGAAAATAAAAATATTTTTGTAGGGTTTTCATACACAAAATGGACAAAACCGTATGTTTAACAATAAAACTGACTAAATTTGAAATGCTCTTTTATAATACTTTTTTGAATCGTTATTTTTTAGGAATTTGCACTTAAATTATCCAAAACTTTGTTGAAATTGATTAGAAAATATGTGTGTTATATATTTCAATGGTTTTATATGAATTCAGATTCGTCACAGACTCTTTAATTTTTAGGTATTAAAACAATCAATTTTTTTCAGCTTTAGCCAATTTTTACTTAAAATTAAAACACAAAGTTCGAATTTTTTTTGATAAATTAAGTAACATGAGATGTTTACTAATGGTGTAAATTAAAAAATGGATATTCCTTTCATCGTAGATTAATTATTAACGAAATCGTGAAAAAAAGAGAAATTTAAACTTCAAATGCATATATGTGACCTTCTGCGAAAAAAGGGGCCTAGTGTGTCAAAAAACTTGGGAAAATCGATAAAAATGAGAAAATATCGATTTTCCCAAATTTTTGACACACTAGGTCCCTTTTCTCGGAGAAGGTCACATATAGAGAATATTATCGCAGCTGTCAAAACTTACGATATATCAAATTAAAGGAAATGTTTCATCCTATTAAAATTTTGCAAAGAGTAGCGTTCATGCTTTTAATTTTGTATTTTGGTGCAAAAGTTTATTACAAAATTTAATTTTTCTGCAAATACAGGTTTGCAAATATTTCTTAAACTATAGCTAACTTTAAAATTCTAGGGCCATATTCGTGATATGCGTCCCAAAGTCTATTAGAAATGGTGTGTCGCAATCCCGATGCATCAAATTTTTCTTATTTTGTTGTACTGTGTAATATAAATAAAAAACCAAAATTTTGCAATAAACAAAAAAATTGTATTATGTCCTTCCTCCCCTCCTGCAGGATTTGAACTTGCTGCTTTACATAACTTCAAAAATCAAAATATCCACCTCTCTACCCTTTCGATCATAGTAAAATTTTAGAAATTTGAAATAGATTAGATACGAAGGCACTACGCACCGCGACCAATATAGATCTTTTGTGCTGCCTAGAGTTCCCTAGAGATTCAGGCTACCAATAAAGCCAATAATCCCGTTAGGAGAATTTCCCCAAACGTTCGAAGGTGACACGAAACGGTCACCCAGAAATCTGAGTCTCCTGTCACACAGTCTCGGACATACGCAGAGAATATGCTCCGATGTCTCACTTTCCAGCTCACAAAACCTGCAAACACAACGAAAAATTGAAAAAAGCGACCCCTACGTTCGGCAAAAAAAAATTTTTTTTTGAAATCGCCTTCCAAAAATACTTCATATTGGAGAATGTACGGCGAACTTTTTTTTAGGTACGGTCTAATGTTCAGTATATCAAAATTAACCAGAAACTACAAATTACTAAAAATTTGGGCAATTTTAAAAATATCTGGATTTAGATGCGTTAAGACACGATTTACGTTTCAACAATTTTGTCTTTGTACAAAAACTTCTACTTTGGAGACCAGATGAAATAAACTGGGGATTTTAGGACTAAAAATTGACAATTCGAAACTTAAGGGTCATTTTAGCAAGCCATATATTGTACTCATTCACAGTCCGCTAATAGTTCTTCTTATTTAGGTTGATTCAATTTGAAATTTTTGTTAAATATATTTGTTTAAGATTATTAGAAAAAAATGTCCAAAAAATATCATAAAATTGTTCAAAAGATTTTATAAAAAAAAACTGCATAAGTTTTATGAGAAGCTTCAATGAACGAGTTTGAGCGAAACTTTATAGATTTTATGGAAAAGTTCATTAGCAGCATGTACACTCACAATATATTTTCCATAACCGATTGAGGTTTATTTGACAAGTAATAGGTAAAGATTGTTTTCAATTGAAGAATCAGTTAAAATACATTGAAACATATTGTTTAACTTTTTATATTCGCCAATAAAAAACAAACTACAAAAAATATGTATCGTCTGTAAGAGTTGATATTTTCAGTGAAATATTCTAAATTGATATTTCTATTTTTATAAAAAATAATTTAAATAATTTCGTTGTTTTCTGTTTTAAAACAAAAATTTCAAATATTTTCGATTTTCTTTTTTGTTCAAATAGTTTGTTTATATGTATACAAAATTATTTCAATTCAAAATACAAGAAATTCTTTACTCATACAGACAAACATAGCCAATAAAAATACGAACGTGTGTGTTATGTGTGTAGTGTTTTGAAAATTGAAACTAAAAAAAAACTTTCAAATATGAAAAACAAACCACAAAATCGTTTTTTTTTTTCGTTTTGTCAGTTAAAAATTGATGATTGTTTTAACAGACTTTTCAATTATTTTTATTTCTTTTATGGATTGTTTAAACAATGTTTGAAAATAAATAGCAAAATGGTTTGAATATAATGAAAAATCAGTAGTCCTTTTTTTAATTGTGTTTTCAATTAATATAATATGTATTTTAGGTTGTTTTTAACAATAAAGTATTGTGATTGTAGGTATGTAATTCTGTTAGTGTATGTATAATAAAATAATTGTTCATAATTTTGGAGTATTGAGGGATATATAACATATATTTATGAGGTATAACGCTTTAAATGTGATTTGTTTTTTTTTAAATAGTGGAAGAATTAATGAATTATTAACGACTTTATAAAAAAAAGCTATTTTTGTTTAAAATATTCCTTAAACTTGAACTTTTCCCTCAAATGTGAATATATTCATATTTAAAATTTGATATTGTTAAAACGTTATCGCACTTTTGTGTTACACTGTAATCATGTTGTTATGAGATAAATAGCTCAGAACGAATATGAAATATTCATTATTTGTATAGTTGTACTTAAATATAATACTTATCAATTATTGAATAAAATATATAGGTATGTAGTTATAAACATGCTACAAGTGAATAAAATGTTTTCATTATTCATAATTATACAAGCATAAGCAACCAAAACTTTAAACAACTCAGCAAAATCTTGGTAATATATTACCATTGCATTACCTTGGAACCTTACCCTAGAATTACTTCGCATATAAAATTCGGACATTACGAATTCTATTGATGTAAATAGTTTGTTTACCAACAAAAAAAGAGATGCCGAAGCAGAAGAAATATTACTTCAATTGAAGATACCCAGCAAAAATGTGGAAGCAGTAAAACCGATTACTGCTTCCTTACTGCTACTTTTACCGCTTCTAAAAATGTATAGCTTCGTAAACAGCACTAATGAAAGGCCTAAGTCAGGGGTGGCAAGACTTTTTCGCTGCGTGCCAGAAACGGACAAATTTTTTTTGTAAAAATTTCTCGCGTACCACCTTAATTTAGTTGTCTTTTAAAAGTCCTTTTTTAATAATTTTTAAAATTTCTCTTAAAAATATCATCGCAGATGGTACTTAAGAAACTAGTTGAAAACTGTGCTTCGGGCAAAAATTTGATTTTGTTAAAATAAATCGCGCGGCTTTTATCATCAAAATAATGAATAAAAAGCGAAAATTATGGATTTGAACAGAGAAATTTCTATTTCAGATGAAATGGCTCTGCGACACACGATCAAATCCCAATTTCAAATTCCAACAAAGAAGGTTACTTCATTATGAAACTTATTTTCAGCCTTTATTTCGTAGCACCTATTTTCCCTTAAAAAAAATAATTTTTTAGATTCAATTTTATTACAAGTTGTTTTCTATTTTTGTGCAATTTTCTGGTACTTTTTATTTATGAGGAATTTTCTCATCGAAACATTTAAACTTCTTTCAATCTAGAATTTTTTAAATTTCCCCAGAATTTTCTGATAATCGAATTTGCGAGTTCTGTATTAACCATATTACTTTTAACAAAAAATTGTGGAAATACAGAGTTTTATTCATTTTAAAAGACGATTTACCAGCTCTATGAAAAATGCCACCATTATGGAGTTAAATCACACATTTTTGTATTCAAATTTAACATGTAACTGAATTTTTTGCTGGTCTAAATTTAAATTTTTTTAAAATGTCCAACAAAACGTCGCGTGCCACCTAAAATCCACTCGCGTGCCACTACTGACACGCGTGTCATAGTTTTGCCAGCCCTGGCCTAAGTTGATTAATTGTTTACATCGCTTTTTGCTGTGCTTTTCAAAAAGGCATGAAATGAGCCATATATTTTGATTGCTTAAATATTTTTACGGTTCTTATATCAAAATTTTATTTGAATCAACTATGATAATTAATGATAACTATGGAAGAAATAAAAAAAATCAATTTCTAAGTAACCCTGTTATATGAAATATCAAACAACTTAAAAATTTTTCAAGAATATAAAAAAGAAATTAGAAAAGACAAAACATTTTTTTCTTAAATAACATTTAAATGTTTAAAATACTCATCAAAGGTTTAAATTAAATGCATTTGTAAGTATAATCATTACTCCATACGATAAATGTGAATATATAAATATAATTAATGCATTATTTTTTTTTTTTAATTAGATTTCAAGAAGATTTTCCGTGAATATTTTTTCAAATGAAATCTAGTGTTCTATTATCCCAAAAACGAAAAGAATTTGTCTGCACTACTTCCTTTATTTAATTGAAATCAATTGGTTTTATATATAAATTGTGTAAATAAAAAATAATCTGTAAATTAAATTTTTAATGAAAAATTATAAAAATAAGACGTAGTTGACATTTACTTCATTCGATGGATTTTAATTTCCACTAAAAAATCATTGCCAGTAACTTTCCCATAGTTGGTTTACGGGTTGCTAGAAAGCATAGTTGCCTTTCACTACATCATATCGACAATGCCATAGTGAGGGTTTTTTCACCTATGACATAATTGAAAAAATAGTGAACAACAACTACGTATTATTTTGGGTGTATGTATTTACTTTTACCTGCAAAAAAATAAATTTTTTATAATATTTATATAATCAAATTTCAGGTCACTTTGTTAAAAATAAACCGGATATAATTGTAAAATTAAAGACTAAAAGTCAAAGATTAAGGCCCGATTACTGGAAGACCTCTTAAAATTTAGCTAACTGAACATTGTGAAAATGAAGCTAAAAGAGACGTAACTCATCATTATTTTAAGGTATTAAAATACCCCATCGGTAATAAGTTTTGGTAACTAAAAAAGTAACCATATATCACATTACGAGTAACTCCTTATTATGAGATATTTAAATACCCCATCGGCAATAAGTCGCTTTTACTAATAAGTGATCATGTATCGCATTACAGTTAACTCCTTATTTTGAGGTATTTAAATACCTTATCGGTAATAAGTCGCTTTTACTACGCTTCTAGAATCTAGAAGTGTTCTAGTATCATATTACAAATAACTCCTTATTTTAAAGTTTTAAAATATCGCATTTGTAATACGTTATTATTACTAATAAGCACTCATGTATCGCATTACAAATAACTCCTTATTTTGAGGTATTTGAATACACCATCGGTAATAAGTGGCTATTTCTATTAAGTGATCACGTATCATATTAAAAGTAACTCCTTATTTTACGGTTTTAAAATATCCCACCTGTAATAAGTCGCTGCTATTATTTAACTCTTTTTTTGAGGTGTTTAAATATATCATTGGTAATAAGTTGCTATTACTACCCAGTAGTTATGCAGCACATTATACGTAAGACATTACATTTTAGTTATGAAATAATCCAATGGTAAGGGGTATGGTATTACCAGGTAATGTGTTGTGTAATACCAGGCTCTATGCAAGATGCTCACGTACTGTTAACCGCTCTCTCACTGGCTCTGGCTGAGATTTCAAGAAGTTAAATTGCAGCTAATGGGTTTAGTTTTTATATTACATTTTTTCATGTTATGCATATTTATTGAAAAAATTTTTAATATTTATTAAAACTTGACAATAAAACTGAACCTATACCTTCTAATAAAATTTCTTCAAATGTCGGCCAGAGCCAGTTAACATTGAAAGAGACACATGCATCCTCTTGAGTTTCTATGCTCGTTGGTAATACCAACATATTACCAATGTTTTGCTGGGAAATATAAACTAAACAAGAATTGTAAAAAATTAAAAAAAAAATATTTTTAAATTAGTATATTTTTCTGCTAAATTTAGCACTCGGTTTTGAAAAATTAGTAAAATGTTTTTCTGAAATCAGCAGCGAAAATTAGTAAAAAAATCCGTAACTTGTAATAAGAGAATAGCAAAAATGATTACTAAAAATAAAAATTGTACTAATAATCAGTATAAAAATAGTATAGTGCGATTGGAAACTGTTTACAAATTTTTTTTCAAACTTTTTTTAGCTTTCAACAAAGCAGGTTGACGTAGTTTTGTTTAAGAAATTTTAGAAAAATATTACACTCTTAAAATTTTAAAAGAACAGGAAATTTATTATGAATTATTTTTATTTCTTTAGTTCATTAAAATCTACTAACTAATGGAATACTTTTTAAGAATAAATAATTTATATACAAAAAAATACATATTTTTTAAATAATGTGTATGTATAATAAAATTTATTATGAGTTATTTAAAAAAATTAAATTACTATAAATAATTTTTTTTTTATTTCTTTAATTCATTCATGCATTCATTATTACATTTCTTCATTAATTCATGTTCTTAATATACAAATATAAATTTAAAAATGATAAACTAATTTCTCACAGTGTAGAAACACAATACATTCACATTCTCTATTTGTGCCGACCACTGGTCTAGATCAGTGGTCGGCAGCTATAGCCACCAGTGGCCGATCATAATCGGCTTTTCACACATACATAACACGAATGGCAACAAAACTCTCAACTAAGAGCATAACAAATAAAAATATTGAATTTAGTAGCATGGTAGCTTTCAACAAAGCATGTTGATGTCGCTATGTTTAAGAAATTTTAGAAAAATAGTACACTCTTAAAATTTTTCAATTACACGAGAACAGGAAATTTATTATCCCGGTGAAAAATGCTCATATACTCTCAAACATGTTCATATATGGTTTATGTATGGACACATATGAACAAATATGGATTTTTTATGAACATATATGGATTTTATAAGAACATATATGGAAGTATATGTGATTCCATATATGGAAAAAGATTTCATATACAGACATATATGGAGGCATCTGATATGGACAAATATGGAAGTACATGTTATTCAATTTATGCAAAAGGGACTTGTATATGAACATAACAGGTCAATTGAGAAGTCCACGGGCTGACACATACATAGCACTACTGAATTAAATCGATATGATTTTTAGTTAGCCCTAACCTTCAAACGCGTGTTTAAATTTGACAGCTGTCGGATCATTAGTTTGTGAATTATAGCATTTTGAGTGTTTTTGTTATTGTGAAAAAATGGATAAAAAGGAATTTCGAGTGTTGATGAAATATTGCTTTTTGAAGGGAAAAAATACAGTTGAAGCAAAACCTTGGCTTGATGACGAGTTTACGGACACTGCCCCAGGATAATTAACCATCAAGGATTGGTATGCTAATTTTAGAGGTGGTGAAATGAGCACCGAAAACGGTGAACGCAGTGGACGCCCAAAAGAGGTTGTAACGGACGAAAACATCAAAAAACTCCACAAAATGATTACGAATGACCATAAATTGAAATTGAATGAAATAGCAGGTATTCTAAAGATATCAACTGAACGTGTACATCATATCATTCACGAATATTTGGGTATGAGAAAGCTCTGTGCAAAGTGGGTACCGCGCGAGCTCACTTTTGACCAAAAAAAACGACGAGTTGATGATTCGGAGCAGTGTTTGGAGATGTTCAAGTCTAATAAACCCGAGTTTTTGCGTCGATATGTGACAATGGATGAAACATGGCTCCATCATTTCACTCCGAAGTCCAATCGATAATCATACATTTGGACTGCACACGATGAACCCGCTCCAAAGCATGGAAAAACGCAACAGGCGGCTGGCAAGGTTATGGCGTCTGTATTTTTATTTATGCGCATGGAATAATTTTCATTGACTACCTTGAAAAAGGAAGGACTATCAAAAGCGACTATTACATAGCGTTATGGACCGTTTGAAGGATGAAATCGCCGGAAAACGGCCGCATTTGAAGAAAAAGTGCTGTTTCACCAAGACAATGCACCGTGTCACAAGTCAGTGAAAACGATGGCGAAAATCCATGAATTGGGCTTCGAATTGTTTCCGCATCCACCGTATTCTCCAGATCTGGCCCCCAGCGAATATTTCCTGTTCTCAGATCTCAAAAGAATGCTCGGTGGGAAGAAATTTTCGTCGAATAAGGAGGTGATCGCGGAAACTGAGGCCTATTTTGAAGCAAAGGACAAATCGTACTACAAAAATGGTATCGAAAAGTTGGAGGGTCGCTATAATCAAGGGCTCATTTGGATAAATATGGAATTATATTTAATGCCATGAATAAAAAAAAAAATATGTAGTGTTTAATTTGAATGTTATACATAAATTTATATCTATATTACGACCTTATAGTAAAGGACAGCAACGTTCGCAGTATTCGCATATATTTAATAAATGTATATGTTCATATATGTCCATATATGAACATATATTTAGGTGTTACCTCATTTTTCGGATCCATACATATATGGTTGAACCATAAATGTTCATATATGAACATTTTTCACCGGGATGAATTATTTTTATTTCTTTAATTCATTAATTTTAAATTTACTAACTAATTGAATACTTTTTTAAGAATAAATAATTTATACACAAAAAGTAAATATTTTTTAAATAATCCCAACAAACAATTACTATTGGAACTGAGTAAATATAGATTTGAGAACAAGTTTAATTCTCAAACATTACCTTTGAGAATAGCATTGAGAATTTTTATTCTCAATTTGAGAAGCTATAAAAACGGCAGTTAGAGCTCAAGCATATTTCTCAAGTATTTCTAGAGTCGAGATATAGACTTGAAAGTAACAAAAATTCAAATGTTTCTCAAATCAACATTTAACATGAATATTAAATTTTTATCAATAGCTGTATTTTGTCTCATGCCTATCAACGTTAAGTATTTAAAGCAAATCTACGTTAAACCGATTGTAGTACAAAAAAATTTTAAAAACGTTATGTTTATAATTGTTTCGTTATAATCGAACGTGCCTAAGCAAAAGTTTTTAGGAAGTAACATGAATAAGTTACGTTAGATGTGAAAATGTTTAAACGTTGAGTTTTCAACGTTGATAATTATCCGTGTTGAAAGTTAACGTGCATACGAAAAGTCATATGTTATTTTCATCTTAAGCGCGTTTTTATGCACTTTAAATTTTTTTATGAGTTAACGGATATAGTTAAGTCGAAAACACGGCTAATATTAATTATATAATAGAAAAATACTGTCTCTAAAAACTTGAGAAATATGTTATATATCAAATCTGCCTCCAATGAAAATAATGAACTCTTTTCAAATCTTACTACCATTTATTTTTACACTTAAAAAAATAAAAAATGGTATTGAATGGTTACAATATAAAAACATTTAAAAAAGTAAAGTATAAAATATTTAAAAGCCACTTAAAAATTAAACTGCCGCGTGGTAAAAAGTTATCTTCAAATTTGGAATGTTTGACTGAAAATAACAAATCCTGCAGACGATACGTATTTTTTTATAGTTTATTTTTTATTGATTGATAAAAAAAAGTTAAAAACTATGTTTCAATGTATTTTAATTGATTCTTCAATTGAAAACAAACTTTACCTATTACTTTTTAAATAAACCTCAATCGGTTATGGAAAATATATTGTGAGTGTATGTATATCCTTTTATACTTTTATTAGGGAAACTACGTCTTTAACACTAAAAGCATAAAAAAAGTTTATATCGCGTAATATTTTGATGAAAATTAATATCGAGAAATTTCATTATTAAGACTTGAAATATGTTGGACGGAGTATCGAAAACGAATCAAACTTGCGAATAATAAAAAATACAATAAATTGAGAAATTACGATATGATAAAGTGTCGAAATCGATAAAATTTTCGATTAAAAAATATGTTTGAAAAACATTAAAATGACGACTCTATTTCATATCGATTTCTAATAATTTTTCGAAAAAACTTCGATAAAGCTTCGAAAAAATGAATCGCCTCGATACTGTGCATACTGGGATAAACATTTTTGTAAAACTTTTAAAATTACTGTTTTTGTTAGTTCAAATTAGTAACACCAATTATTTATTTAATAAAAAAAATTTTGTAAATACCCTTCACTTCATTTTATTCTTAAATAAATGTTACAACCCAGCAAAAACAGACATTACCGAGTAATTAAGCGAGTAAGTAGCACACAAAGGGTTTCACTACTTACCAGCCTATTTACTCGCAACATTACTTTTGTTCGCGATGTCCAAAAATTCATGGGTGGTCATTACCCTCTAGTGCGAATAACGAGTTACGCATAGTGAAAGAATAAGTAGTTACTCACAAAGATAGAATAAGTGGTTACTCAGAAATTAGGAAATAAGTGGTTACCCTACATTGTAAAATAGTTGGTAATAATGAAAAAAAAAAACTTTACCTAGGAAAATTTCCTATTTAGTTCAAAACAAATATATAAATAAAATATTAATATAAATAAGACTTAATCAGTACTTATTTAATCTATTACCAGTAAGTGATTAGTTTGCACGAATATGTAAGTACTTCTATAACTTATTATCGGTAAGTCATTATTTTGTATTTTAAAGTAATGAAAAAGGTAATGACCTATCATTACTTGGTAATCCGTATGGTAATGACCTGTCATTACCATGTTTTTGCTGGGAATTAATGCTTACATTGTTGTTGATGTCTGCCCGCGGGAGATGAGGTATTTGTTTGGCTTTCTTTTTAGAAGAAGATAAAATATTAAAGAGCTGAAAGAAAAGAAATCAAGGTTGGTTACCGTTATCGTTATAATACCGTTATCGCTAAAATACCGTTTCAAATTGAATACCGTTACCGTTACCAATACCTCTAAAAAAATTTACAATTACCGTTATCGTTACCGATACCGTTATTTTTATGGGTAGTTACCGGTATTTTACCGGTATTTATTAATTTATATATAAATGCAAATTTTTTAACTTTTTTGTAATAATCTTCAGTCTTTTTTTCTACAAAAAAATTTATGGATAATAGACCGACTCACGAAAAAAAGTAAAAAAAGTGCCCCCTTCAAAATAAACCTTGGTTTGTTTTATGATGATTCCCAAAATATTTCGGGTCTAGCAACGAGATCTCACGAGCTGGACCATTTTTAAAAAAGGTATTTTTTTTTAGTTTTTGTAAGAAATTTGCATTTTAGCTGTAGAAAACATACTCAATATGGGTATCATATGAAAGGTTTTTTTAAGGAGCGTCCAGCGGTATATATTTCAAGCGTATCCAGACATGTCCTATTTTCAAGGATATTCTATAAAAAAACAAATTTTTGACTCTTTTGTACCGAGATGTTTGTAATTGAAATTTCAAACTTACACTCATAGAAATAAATCTGTAAAAATAGCAGAAAAAGTTACTAAACATTAGTTAAAAATGATGCTGCAGAAAAAACTGCTAAAATTAGCAGATTTTTTTACTAAATACTAGTAATATGAGAACAGAAAAATTAAAACTGCTATATTTAGGCTAACTTTTAGTTAATTGAAAATAGCAAATTGTACTGTAAAATTTGCAGAAAATTTTGCTAAATATTTGTAGACTAAAAATAGAAAAAATAAACTGTTAAATATACAAAATTTTTGCTATTTTTAAGCTAAATTTGGTTGAATGCAAATCGCAGTCTATTCTGCTAAAATCAGTAGAAATATTTGCTAAAAAATTGTAAACTGCTGTTTTCAAAAGGCTCTATTGCATTAAAAAAAAATCTAAAAAAAACTTAGAAAATTTAAAATTTTTTAGTGATTTTTTAAGCTACTAATTATTTAGCAAATTTTTTTGCTGATTTTAGCAGGTTAAATTGCTATTCTCCATTTACAAAAATTTAGCTCAAATATAACTAAAATTCTGTATATTTAACAGTTTTATTTTTGATGTTCCTGAATTACTAATATATAGCAGCATCATTTTTCTTCAGCATCATTTTTAACTAATTTTTAGTAGTTTTAACTAAATATTTAAAGACTTTTTTCTATTAGTGTACATATTATAATCTGTAGTCGATTTAAGTGAACACGTGTTTCAGATTTTTTTGAAATTCGCGATTTTTCGCGTTTTATCAGAAATTCAATGTGGAGGAAAAAATGTGTTTTAAATGGGGCAATATGGATACCAAAACTTTTCTTTTGATAAGTAAATCATCGCAAAGTGGATATAGTTGGGAATTTTGCAAATTTCATATATTTTGTGTGATGCTGTGGGCCAAATTTTGTTAAAATTTTGGAGTTACTGCAATCTGCATTTGAATTAAGTATCTAGTTGATGTAAGATAAAAATGCAACTTAACAGAAAAAACCCCAACACGCGCTTTTTTTTGGCGGAATATCTTTTTTTCGCGAAAATAAATATTATAAAATTTTATTTAGGGTCAGCATATATTCAGATTTTTCTTAAAAAAATTACAGACACGCGTATTTTTATTAAAATATTTTATGTAATAATAAACCTACAAAAAATTTCATTAAATTTTTTTTATTGAATTGGGGTAACTTTAAATTTTATCAAAATTCGGTCCAGAGCACCATGAAAAATGTATTAAATTAGCAAAGTTCTAAACTATATCCACTTAGCGATTATTTACTTATCAAAAGGAAAGTTTTTATATCCATATTGCCCTATTTTAAATACATTTTCTCCACCATATTGAATTTCTGATAAAACGCGAACAATCGCGAATTTCAAAAAAAAAAAAACCTGAAACACGTGTTCACTTAAATCGACTAGAGATTAAGATATGTAAGATTGACATTTAGATCACAAAATTCTTCATACAAAAGAGTCAAAAAATTGTTTTTTTTTCGTGTAATATCCTTGCAAACAGGACATTTCTAGGAATGATTGAACATGTTATATATACCGCTGAACGCGCCTCAAAAAACCCTTTCATGTGATACCTATATTGTGTATATTGTCTTTAGCTAAATACCAAAATTCTGCCAAAAAATAAAAAAAAATACCTTTTTTAAAAACGGTCCAGTTCGTGAGATCTTATTCCCAGACCCGAAATATTTTGGGAATCGTCATAAAACAAACCAAGGTTTATTTTGAGGGGGGCACTTTTTTTGCTTTTTTTCTGTCCATATAAGGTGAGTCGGTCTAATGGATAACAATTTTAGTTATAAAAACTCCCAGCATTGGATTTAAAGCTTATAATCTGCATTTTTAACACTCAAAATTGAATATATGTTCAGTTTTTACTTGTTTTTATATGATTTTAACATAATTTATAATACCGGTACGTACCGGTATTGCTGTTTCGATAATGGTATACCGTTACCGAAACAGTCTTAAATACCGTTACCTTTACCGTTACCGAAACAAATTAAATTCGATAACGTTACCATTACCCATACCGTTATTCGTTTCGGTAACCAACCTTGAAAGAAATACAATATTTACATAAATAAATATAATTCTCTTTTGTATAACTCACTTTATTTGTTTTATGTAAAAGAATTTCTTACCGCGAAATTTTCAGTTGACTTTCTTCAGCGTCCTTTCTTTGACTAAAGAAACAAAAAAAAAATATTCTTCCCATATTATTTCACTAGAAACTTCTAAATGTCATATTTTTTGTGTGGGTGAGTAACGTATTTTCTGTGTGGAATATTTGGACGAGAGAGAAACACTCACACATTTAGAAATCTATGAGTTTGTTAGAAAAATCCAAAACAATTGCATTAACTGACTGTAACAAAAATGCAGTAGTTTTTGTGGGTTTTTTAAAAAATAACTGTCAAAAACATTGAAAATTTCTTCCCCAAGTAAAATAATAAAAATAATAAATCGAACCGAAAAATCCCTATACAGGCTATGATTCATAGCATCGCCTCTTAACGAGATAAACTATGGTCGGCACAGCGATGTATGTGGCCAATTGAAGTTTTGTCAATCACAGGGTTACTCATGTACTTAATAGTTTGTAAAACATAAGTAGTAACCAATATCACATTATTTTTGTAATTAAATAAGCAGTCGCGCGTAAGCTAGACTGCACTTGTGGTTTTAACATTTTAAAAATTAAATTTATAAATAATTTCCTATAAATTTGTTGACATTGGCTTATTGAGTATTAATGCGGTGAATAAAAAATGTATAATGTTTAATTAAAACGTATTAATTTCATTAACCACATGAGGGAACTCAATTAACAAAAACGTGTAAATTAGCTTTCAAACATAAGGAGTGCGTCATTAACCACTTGATCAATTTTCAAAAAGTATACATTTTATTTTATTCAAAGTAATAAAAAAAGAAAAACAAAAAATAATTAATCACTTTTTGACTTTTTCTACAACTCCTATCATTAGGGCATTTACAGTGTCTTTCTTGATCATTTGGCTTGCAGCACACCATTGACGCCGAAAATCTGCAAATTTCTTAGATACCCGTTTGGTGGTCTTAAATTCCCTTTTTATCAGATCCAAATATCTCTCGATTGGCCGGAGATCTGGGCAATTCGGTGGGTTCGCCTCTCTAGGGACAAACACTATATTATTTTTCTGGTACCAACCCAAGACTGCTTTACTGTAGTGGCATGAAGCAAGACCAAGCCAAAAGAAAGTAGATACTTCATGTTTTCTTAAAAATGGTAGAAGTCTCTTCCGTAGGCACTCCTTCGTATAAATGTCCGTGTTAATTTTCCCGGTAGTCACAAAAATTTTGCTTCATTTGCCACAACTACAAAAATGCTTGCCACACGAGAAATTTGCTTGGAAACTTTGCTCTTCTTTGGGCTTATAAAGGGTTGTTCAATAGGGACGCTACAAAAGTAGAAAGACATGGACAGTAAGGTTATGACTCATTTTTAACAAAAATTTTACCTATCACCACGTGATAGGCAATACTAAATTAATAATAAAAATCGTATTTGCGGGTCATTTCGGCAAAAAAACCTTCCGCACCAAATGCAATTTGTAAAAATAATATTTGCTCGGGGATTTTGTTTAATTTACATAACGAATTATTACAAAAATTATTGTAAACGACAAAAAATGTATCCAAAAGTCCCTCCAAAAAGGTTTCGTAATTTTTACCATAAATTGCTTTTAATAAGCATCGTTTGAGTCTCATATGTTTAAAACTTCGGAGAAATATTTTAATTAAACTAAAACCATATAGAGCAAATTTCAACCCTTTTGGTGCGGGAACTTTTTTGACAGTAGCGAAAAAGTAAGATTGCGTTTCTTAATATTTTTTTATGGCCTTTTTGGCTAGGGCATGTAAAATTTGATATTTGCAAAAAAAATCAAAAAGTCATAACCCTAATGGACAGCAAACGACGCCATATTTCTTGCCGCTCTTTTCACATTTCTCTTCAGTAAGCTTTGCCATTTCATGATGGAAAGATATACGAGCCAACAACGAGTCGAAATTACTAAAATTTACTGCCGAAATTCTTAGTCAGTGGCCTCAAAGTTAAGAGTGCTACGTCCAATTTATGGTCGTCGTAATCGTCCTAGCAGATCAACAATTGAGCGTGGGGCTACGTCAAATCTATGGTCTTTGCCAACAAGCCAGCGACGATTGATGAACTTCGTACGAATATCGAACGTGAAATTGCAGCAGTATCGGCCGATTTATGCTTCAAAACCGTCGAAAATTGGGTTCAGCGTCTGGACTTCTGTAAGCGTGCCCGTGGTGGCCATGCAAAAGAGATCGATTTCCATACATAATGGCATCGAACGTACTTTCACAGGAATAAAGAATTTCATTGATATCCAAAACCGTTTTTGTTTTATTTAAACTTTTTTTACTTTTGTAGCGCTCTTATTGAAAAACCCTTTATTTATCCGAGATATTTCCTCTAGCATCGGCAACATAAAATTCTTGGCCAGGAAGCTGAGAAAAGTCAGAAAAAACGTATGATTCGTCATCCATTCGTACTTTTTCACAACATTATTGCTAAGCACTTTTAGTTCATAGCTTATTTTTTCGCTGAATAACCAACAAATGTTGGAAGAGTTATATAATACATATTCCGACATGTTTTTCAAAGCTAACATGATCAAAAAATTTGTTTTGAATTCCAATGAAAAAAGTAACAGTAGAAATAGCGCGTACAAGTTTCTAATGACGCAATCCTTAGTTATATTAATTTCATCCACGACATATATTTATAAATACGAATATTTAAAGCATTCCACACCAACAATTTAGAGTACAATATATTTCATGAATGCTAAACTTACAGACAGTATTACCCTGTAAGATAAAAATAAAACGTGAATTCTTGAGCGAAGTTTTTAACGGAGTTATTAAAAATTTAATTAAGTAAAACCCAAGGACCGGAAACTTTTTATTTTTTGGTTTTTATCAAATATAATTATCGTAAAAGTGTAAAAGTATTAACATAAAAATTCAAACGTACAAAAAAAAATAAAATGAAAGAAATATTTAATTAAAAATACCCCTCATGATGAAAATAAAAAAAATTTTTCTGATTTAATTTTCTTAAAAAAAAAAATAAAAAAATATAGATAGATAAAAAAAAACTTTTATTTGGTGTTCAGAAAAAAAAATGGTGTCAACAATTTGAAAAAAAATATACATACTATATATAAGTATATTTTTTTTAAATTTTCTTTTTCCGTAAATTTTGTTTAATCGTAGCATTTAAAAAATTAGGCTTTGATATTTGGCCTTTAAAAAATTAGGCTTTGATATTTGGCCTTAAATGCGTTTTTGCAAATATTTTTTCCGCGACATTTTTTCGCGATTTGTTTTTTGTTCTATGAATTGGGCATTATAGTCTATAGATTACATATTTAACAACACCGCACCTAAAAAATTGCAAAATATTGGCGGAACGCGAAAAAAGGCTTGTAAAAAAATTGTATTGAAAAACCTCATCAGCGATTGTCATTCTGCAAACAAATATACAGATGTAAGAATTTTCCTTTTTGTAAATTTTTTTTCCGCGAATTTGTTCGCCATTTTTTTGCAATTATCCACCAAACTTTGTTGTATGAAATGGGTATTATAGTTCCTAGATTATAAATTAAAAAAAAAATGCACTAAATCACCGAACGCGAAAAACGTTTTATGGTACAAAAATTGAAGCAAAAACTTAATCAGCGAATTTCATTCTGCAAACAAAATTTGTTCTATGAATTAGACACTATAGTCCCTAGATTATGATTTTAAAGAAACACACTAAAAAATTGCAAAATAAGGCTTTATGGCACAAAAAATTAATAAAAAACTTAATAGGCGATTAATGTTCTGCAAACGAATATAATGATGCAAACATTTTACTTTTTGCAAAATTTAGTTTTTTGTTGCAAAACAAAAAAAAATCAAAACCCATGTAAGAAACAAAATTTTGCAAAATGTAAAATTTTTGCATCATTAATCCGTTTGCAGATTGTACTGAAACTAAAATTTTATAAATTGACAAAATTGTTTTTCTTAATAAAGAAACTTTTTTTTCTACAAAAAAAAACTTTTCTTTTTTTTGTAGAATAGCTTTTTTTATTTTTTCTTTTTTATGTTTGGAGTTGAAAATAAAAAAACTATCATTTGTAAATTTTTTTAAATTTTTTGAGGTTTTTTTTAAAAAAAATTTAAATATAAGACGAAGTCCGATTTTAAATATCAAAGCCAATTTGGAAAGAAAAAGGTCCAAAATTTGTATATATGTCATATCGCATTAACAAGTTACGTGCACTTTTAGAGCCTTTTGTAATTAAATTTAGACTTAAAACAAACAAAAAAATTGTTTACTCTACTAAAAATCTACTGCATTATTACAGAATTTTTTTTTATAAAAACATCAGATTTCATTCACTATGGATTTTTCGCGAAATTATTGCGATTTGCAAAGTTCATATTTAAATAACAATATTTTCATTCACATTCAAAACTTTGTTTACTGACTAACCACAGATTGTCAGTAAATCCCAAGATGCATGCAGTACTTCAACATATATTGGAATTTTGTATTAAAACATACACTGTATTAGGACTTTGGAATGTACAGGCTTCCGAATCTGTTCAGTCTTCAAGATGGTTTGGCACAGGTTTAAACGAACAACTTATGATCCACATTACGCAAAATGGCTACAAAGAGCAGTTTGTGAGTATAATTTGCTTCTTATTTAAAGTTTATTATATGTACTGTATATTTTAAATAAAATAAAAATAAAAAAATATTTATGTATCAATTTAAAAATTTTAATGGGTGATTTAGTAATTGGTTTAATTTGAGATTAGGACGACACTTTTAAGCAGTTTTCATCACTAAAGCATATTTTCGGTCTAACAAAAACTTTGAATTGAATTTTTTAAATAGAAAATAGCTTTCTTTTAAGCCAATAAGTGAAGTATAATTTTTTTCAGTTGTCATTTTTCGATTTCTCCAGGGGTGCCAAATTTGTTTAAATAAGAAACTTGAAATTGCCATAACTTTTGATTTCGTCGTGTGATTTTTTAAGAGTAATTTTTTTTTGATAGGAAACTGACATACTTTACTGTTTTTTTAGTATACTTTGTCAAATATTTATTTTAGCAGTTGTTTTTTCAGTTTTTTAAAAGAAAAACTTTGAATGGTCATAACTAGGGCAAGGAATTTCATGCACTTAAAAATGGAAAATATGCTCCTAAAATATGCAGCTAAAAAGAAAAATAGGCATTAAAAATATAAGAAATTTTATTTATTTTTTATTTATTTATTTATTTATTTATTTATTTGTCATTCCATACACAAGACTTAAGTCTTATATTACAGTATGGAACTGAGTATGCGTAAAAACAATAATTTAGTAAATACTTATAAATATAATTACAATTACATTAATGACATAGAATAGATAAATATTTTTGAACGAAACAATTTTAAAATTACTGTAAACTAAACAATTTTAGAATTTAATGTAACATAAACATAATTCAAAATTATTAACAAATAAAAATTCAAAATTAAAAATTCGAATCAAACTTTAGAATCAAAACACACACTCAAAAAAGTTCACCGGTAGAAACCTATTGCAAATAGCAGGTAAAACAAAAGGCGACAAAAAATAATATAACAACAACAAAAAAGTAGTTATTTTTAATTGCTGAAAGAAAAAAAAAAAAAAATATAACTAACAAATGCATCGAAAATTACTAAGAATGTAAAATTGTCAGTTAAGTTTGCTAAAAATATTTTTAAATAATTGACAAAACAGGCAAAAAGTACTGCTATTTTCAGTTAATTAACTCTCATAATAGTTGTTTTGTATTTTTATATAAAAAACAACTATATATACAATTAAAACAATAACTATGGATTACTACACTGTCAAACTTTTTTGAGTGTATATTATTCAATTAGAGAAATAACTAATAATGTTTTTTCTGAATTGTTGTGCGTTACTAATAATTTGAGTGCTATGTGGAATTCTGTTCCAGAGACCTATTGCATTAATATAGAATTGGTATTTCGAAATCTGAGTACGATGATTAAAAGTTAATAGTCTTTTGCCTCTATCAAGTGTTGAGAATTTTAATCGCAAATGTAGATGTTCAGGTTGGCGGGTATATATTATTTTATGCATAAAAATTAAAATCCTTGTTTTAACATAATCATCAAAACTAATGCCATAAAGTAGATTTGCAAACGATGAAATATGATCAAATCTTTTCAGGCCATATACATAGCGGACAATACTATTAAAAGCTACGTTCAGTTTTCTTTTGCTTTCGTTGTCACAGCGGGCAAAAAGTTCGATACCATATAATAAGATCGGCATCAAATAAGTTTTGGCAAGAAGGATTCTAATCTTAGTTGGAGTACAATACTGAGTTTGCCAAAGATTTCTTAACATTGAGAATGATCTACCGCAAGCATAATTAATATGGTTCGACCAAGTGAGAGTATTATTGAAGTAAATACCAAGATTTTTAGCATACTCAACGATTTCTATGGATTGATTTTCAAGAGTTATAGTAGGTACATGATCAAATTTTAGTAATCTTTTTTTAATAATAAGGCATTTGGACTTGCTAGGATTTATTCCAAGACCATTAGCGGTAGCCCACTCATAAATTCGATGCAACTCCTGGTTCAGGGTTCTGACGCATTCTTCAATCGCTGTAACTTTGCAACTTATGTAAAGTTGGACATCATCAGCATACATTCTAGCCTTGCAGTTTTCTAGTTTGTTTGGAAGATCATTTGCGTATAATGAGAAAAGAAGTGGGCCTACGATCGATCCTTGAGGAACACCTCGGATTACAGGCAAAAAGTTAGATTTTGTGGTTGTTGTTTCAACATACTGATATCTCTCTGTTAGATATGATGATATCAGATGTGTTGCGGTTGATGAAAAATTAAACATATGTTTTAATTTATAACATAAAATGTTATGGTCAACCGTATCAAACGCCTTAGAATGATCTAAAAGAACTAAAAACGTAACATTTCCACGATCTACCTGTTGTCTGATTTCCTCGGCAACATCTACGAGAGTTGTTATGCAACTGTGTTTTTTACGAAAACCAGATTGTCTATCAGTTAGCAAATTATTGGTATCCAAATATTGAGTAACTTGATTGTGAATTAATCTTTCAAAGACTTTAGAAAGAAATGGTAATATTGCTATCGGCCTGTAATCAGATTTAGATTTTGGTATGGGGATAATTTTAGCAAGTTTCCAAATTTTTGGATAACTACAGGTAGTAAGTATCTTATTGAACAGAAATGTAATGAGAGGAAGAAGTTGTGGCAAAAGTATTTTGAGAAACCTTGGATCTATCCCATCCACACCAACTGCATTGGACTTAATTGACAAGACACTGGATAGCACATCACATTGGTTAACATTAGTAAAATAAAAATTTTCATTTGAAGTTTCATCAGAGTAATGGTAGTAATTCTGATCAGGTTGTACAATTGGAATGTTTAAAAATTTTTCATTGAGAGTATCTGCATCGACAGCACATGGTTCTTGGCTATCAACCTTGCCGATACCAATTTCGCGAATCGTTTTCCATGTTTTTTTCGAACCTATGGCAGTAGAGAACTTTGAAGCATAAAAGTCTGATTTGGCGTTTTTAATTAGTTGATTGGTTTTATTTCGCGCTATTCGATATTCTTCATGTGATTCCGTGGTTTTAAAACGCTTCCATCGCGAATATAAAAAATCTCTATGATTAATTGATTGTCTTATATTAAAAGTAAACCAGGGTTTCTTCTGTTGACTTATAATTTTAGTTTTCAGGGGTACAGCAAGATTGTATAAATAGTTCAGGTTTTGTTGCAAAAAAGATAGTTGATCATCTACCGAAGTCATGGTATATAATAATCTCCAATTAATATTGAAAAATTCATCTTCTAAACCCCTATAATTAATGTTTTTGTAGTCGCGATAAGTTATTATTTGTTCAGGTACTAGTAACTGAAATTTATACGTAATGAAGATGAGATCATGTCGCGAAAAACAGGAAGCAGATAGTTGATCATAGAGCAATACATTCCTATCATCACTAACAAAGAAAAGATCCAGAAGTGTATTATTTGTTGTTGTAAAATGTGTTGCATTGCTTGTGTTTGGAGAATTAAGCCCGAGAGTGAACATATTATTAGTTAGATAGGAATCAACTAAAATATTTGAATTAAAGTCACCTGCGATTATGCACTCAAAACTCTCATTTTTGCAAAAATAATGCAAATAAAATATGCAGGTTTTCTTTAGTTTGACTCTAGATCATAAATATATGTCACTTTTTGTTTAAATTAAAGAAAATTTAAATTAAATTAATTTACAAAATAAAAGATCAACTATACATGCCCCTCATTCAACATAAAAATAAATTTAAGTTAGGTATTTTGCAAACAGACACAGAACTCGAAGATTTTCCATATGGAGGTCAATAAAGTTTTTAAAAATGTTTACTTTTAAATTGAAATATGAAAACGTATCAATTTTTTATATTTTTTTTACAAAATAAAAAATGCTCCTAAAGATGAAAAATATGCACAAATATGCATTAAAAAGCACAAAATATGCATTAAAAAGGCACGAAATATGCATTTAAAATCAAAATATGGAAAAACATGCATTTTTGACAAAATTTGCAACTACGAAACAATGCCATTTTGTATTAAATTTGATGATTCGGATAAATATTTAGTCCATATTAATTTTGAACTATCCAAAAATATTCATTTGCATGGAATTCCTTGCCCTAGTCATAACTTTTAAATTCGTCTATAGAATTTTTTTAAAATGCTTTTTTTGCAATCATAAATATAATGTTTTCAACCCCTATGCTTACTTTTTGTGCAGCATTTTTTTTGTCAATCCCCTGTTTTGGACTACCTGTGGTAGGCAAAACATATAATAATATTTGCATTTATGGAGTTAAACTATTTTGAATAATTAACATTTTTGCAAATTTAATTTGTTGTTTCGTTTTTTTTTATAAAATTAATTTTATTTATAGTCAACTGATGGAAGCGAATTTTTCAATTGCTGACAAAGTGAAAATATTTTTTATTATCATGAGAATTCATTGTATCCGCCAAGGGTGTTAAATGTAAAATAACTACTACAAATGCACATTCCATTCAATAGTTACAGACAGAATTGCCGTGGTAACGAACCTTGTATAAACAACAATGGCGAGCAAGAATATACGAGTATGTGTATGCATATGTATGTATTTGGTAGCAGATTCAGAAGGACCATTACAAAATCAATTAATTAATTGGTAAAATTAAGTGCTTTAATTACATTAAACGACTTTCGTGCAACAATTGCCAATTTTTCAGGTTACTGAGAAAATGTTTGAATGTACATTGCTGTTTATTGTACTCATGTCATAGTGAACATTCTACAATATAGAGTTTTGTAGTTTATACCAACCCAGTCAGAAAATTACAAACTGGAAAGCGCTGGTAAGGTAGGTGGTACAAGTCATTAGACAAATAGCTCAGCTGTTAAAACAACGTGGAAACAAAACGTTCAACTTTGGTTGGAAAATAGTTGGTTTGGAATAGATTTTCCAAAATAAAATCTAAAAACTTTCATATGCACTTTCTCTGTCACCACTGAAAATTTTGTAAAATAAATATTGGCAAAGCGTTTCGTGCAAATCGTCCCACATAAGTGCTCTGGCAGTCATTTATTTTTAACTCTGCGGTTGTCCAGTGCTTGATATTTTGTACCATTGCCGATTTCTGACAAGGCAGTGTTAAACTACATATATTACTAAATAAAGGATTATGTACCCCATTGTTAGCTAAGTATATTGTCGCTGCGCCTAAGAAAATAGCTATTTGTCGAAAAACTTTTTTTGTGAGGAGACCAACAAAACTGCTTTATTTCAGCCTTTTGCAGAACTTTTTATAAATTATTTTTTACACATATATAAATAAAACTTTAAACTTTTCATTTATAAAAGAATTACTTCCAAAAAACATGGGAAATGTACGAAATAAAGACCTTATTTAGGTATTCCACAAATAATTTTTAAAAATAAATAGCTATTTTCTTTGGAGCAGCAACGATATACTCATTGCTATTACCGAATAATAATGGGGTACGCTTACCCATTTAAAAATATTACTGTTAACTTAAAAATACTATTGAAAATTTAAGTTATCGGCTCCATGAAATAACCCCCCAAAATGAAAATGAAATAAATCCCTAAACTTTTGTACAGAAAACAAAAACAAAGGTAATTGGGGAGTTATTTCGTGTTTTTGGGGATTTATTTCGTATTTTAGTTGGGGACTTATTTCATTATGAAATAAATCCCCAAATTTTAAAAATGAAATAATTCCCCAAATTTTTTTTTGGGTTGGAAATCAAAATTTTGCGCGAAAATTTTATTTCCATCCGATTACGCTCCAAATGAAAAATTGGCGCGAATTTTTCATTTCCAACCGATTTACACTCAAACTAAATTTTTTCTCTACCAAAACCATGCCAAAACTATTAAATCGTTGGCTATAAATTGTTGAATCAAACAATGTATATTAGACCGACTCACGAAAAAAAGTTAAAAAAGTGTCCCCCTCAAAATAAACCTTGGTTTGTTTTATGATGATTACCAAAATATTTCGGGTCTAGCAATGAGATCTCACGAGCTGGAACATTTTTAAAAAAGGTATTTTTTTAGTTTTTGTAAGAACTTTGCATCTTAGCTGAAGACAACATACTCAATATTTTTTTTTTTTCGTGTTTTATTTATTTATTGAATCTTCACTAAATATGTGTGAACTAACAATAAGTATTCAAATCTTAAGACTAAATAAAAGTATTAAGTCCAGCCAGTGCCAGACAAAAATTTTGTGGTTTCATTTTAAGTTATTCTCTATAAGTGGACCAAGTCAGCAGTATGTCTCCTTCTTAGTCGCAGGTGACCACTGCTATTTAGTAGATTCCGGGCTAGTGTATTCGGATGTGTTTCTGTTTCTTTAAGTAGTTTTCGCTATGTCTTCTGATTTCATCTCTAACAAGGTTTACGTTGAGATCCTTATGTATGTTGGAGTTTCTTATATACCAGGGTGCACACGTGATCATTCTAAGAAGCCTGTTTTGACGTCTTTGCAATTTTTCTATGTTAGATGCTGAGACGGTACCCCAGAGTTGAATTCCATAGCACCATATGGGTTTAATTATCGAGTTATAAAGCAACAGTTTACAATCTAAGGCAAGTAAAGAGTTCCTACTCATAAGCCACGTAAGCTCAACCGTTTTTAACTTTATCTGGGTAAGTTTCGCATCAATGTGATTTTTCCATGTAAGGCGACGGTCAAGGTGTATACCGAGATATTTCACATTTGATTGTTGGGGTATATTATTATTATTTATTTGAATCGGTGGACACGATTCTCTTCTTAAAGTAAAAGTTACGTGTATACATTTCTGTTCATTCATTTTAATTTTCCATTTATCTAACTAAGTTTCCAATTGTGATATATGATTTTGTAACAATCTTGACGCTACTAATGGGTCATTGTGGACACTAAGGATTGCTGTATCATCAGCAAAAGTGGACGTATGGGTATTCAAGTTTAATGGCATATCAGATGTATATAGGATATACAGAAGTGGTCCCAAAATACTACCTTGCGGTACTCCAGCACAAATGTCCTGGGGGGAGCTGAAGAAACTTTTTTCCGCGAGAACTAACTTACGATTTGTTATATAGCTTTCTCGGAGCTTATGGGTATTTGACGGTAACAAAAGTTTTATTTTAAAAAGAAGTCCCTCATGCCAAACTTTATCAAAGGCTTGTGAGACATCAATAAAGAGAGCAGAGCAGTATTTTTTTTTTCCTCAAATGCCTTTCTTATTACAGTGATTAGCCTATGTACTTGTTCGATGGTTTTATGTTTTCTCCTGAAGCCAAATTGATGTGCTGGAATAGTATTGTTTTCGTCTACATACAAGATCAACTTATTCATGAGTAGCTTTTCGAACAGTTTTTTTATATTCGGTAAAAGACTGATTGGTCTATTGGATTCAACTTTTGTGTGGTCTTTGCCTGGTTTGGGTATCATTTTAACAAGTGATACTTTCCATTCCGGGGGATAGTACTCAAGGCGTAAAATAGCATTAAAAATAAAGAGAATAATTCTTAATGCTATACGGGGTAATTCTACAAGCATTTTATTACTTATCTTATCGATGCCAGGTGCTTTTTTTGGGTCTACTTCAATAATAGCTTTTTCAACCTCTCGCATTTCAAATATAAGCGGGGGACATACTATGTGCTGGGATGTAGTAGGAGGCGGCTCTATTATAGTACTAGATAAGTTTGGCGTAAAAACTTCCTTCAAATGATCCACGAACAGATTTCCTTTTTCCGTGTCGTTTCTGGCCCAATTTCCATTTGGTTTTCGCAAAGGAGGCTTACATGTAACGGGTCTCTTTTAAGATTTTTTGTAGCACGCCAGAAAGAGTAATCAGTTTTATTTGATGGATCTAAGTTTTCGAGATATCTGCTATGCGATTCAATTCTTTTTTCTTCAAGAAGTCTTCGCAAATTCTTCGTGCATTCTTTAAATCGTTCCTTTAGTTGTGGAGATCTGTGCTGTTGCCATTCTCTTCGTGCAATTCTTTTATCATTTAGGAGTCTTTCGACATCTATAGAAAAAATTCTGTTTGGTCTTTTGTGTCGGCGGGGCTTTGTAGCCAGTTGAGCAGCAAGTTTGATTTGTAATTCTAGAATTTTAACAGAGAGGTCAATATCGTCTGTTGTTCTTAATGGTATATTTTCCGAACAATGAGAACTAATAAACATTCTGTATTTTAGCCAATCTGTATTTTTTCCCGTAAGCTCTGAGTCACCATATGGGTTTACAATTTCTCGGGGGCCCTGGATACAAACAATGGTGGGTGTGTGATCTGACGACAAATCTAATGACGATTCTACCTGTACTAATTCCCTTGAAATAGCCTTTGTCACTCCAAAATCTATCAAATCTGGTATTTTTTGCCTATCTGTTGGCCAATAAGTGGGTTCTCCGCTGTATATAACATCCATACCCATTTTTGAAATTGTATTAAATAAAACACGGCCCTAGGGAGTAATCAGCCGTGACCCCCAGAATGTGTGTTTGGCATTGTAGTCACCTCAATATGAAAGGTTTTTTAGAGCAGCGTCCAGCGGTATATGTACATGTTCAAGCATATCCTAACATGTCCTATTTCCAAGGATATTCTATAAAAAAAACAAATTTTTGACTCTTTTGTACGGAGATATTTGTGACTGAAATGTCAAACTTACATAACATACCCAGAAAAATTTTTTACAATCGGTAGCCAACCACATCTATACACACAGGAAAAAAAATTGCCAACCGAATTGCTAAGCCTATATTGGTTTCTACAACCAATAAATTCGGTTGGTGAAACTATATTGGAATGTGATTCCTAAATATTTTGGGTATTGCAACTAAAATTCAGTTGTATAAACCGAATTTAGTTGTGAAAACCAATATACAGTTGCACCAACCTATTTTAGTAGATGTAACAGAATTTCAGTTGCAAAATGGCATATTTTTTCTCTGTGTGTACTACAACTGGTTCCACTGCAACCGATTCCATGGAACTGGTTCCGGAACGAGTTCCTGGGATCCCATATGAAAGGTATGACTGAATTAGAATCAGTGCCAGAACTAGTTCCAGAACTGATTCTAGGGCAACCGGTTCCACTTTGGAGCTATGGAAGTGGTTGCTTTTGGGACAATTTCAAACAAAAACAATCGGTGTTAGAATCGACAGTAGAAGGGGTTGTAAATGAAAAGTAGCTATACTACAACCGATTCTTTGGGACAGAAAATTTTCCTGGGTAGTTTTTCATTTCCAAAAATTCCGTATCAAAACCATACCAAAACTATTAGCTGGCTACGTATTTAAAGAAGAATCTTGGGATAAACATTTTTCAATCAGATGAGTAACAAGATGTAGCGACTTTTAATAATTTTAACGAATTTTCAGTTTTTGAGGTCATGTATGCAATCTTAAATTCCTCTGGTTTTCTTATTGTAGCGAAATATTTAAAGACTCTAGGTAGATATGTGCATATTTAACATACATAAATATATGTAGGTAATTCTTACAATGAAAAAAATATGAAATAATACTGAATTTTAAATGGGGACTTATTTCATCTTGAAAATGGGGCTTTTTTTCATTATGAAATAAACCCCCAAAAATGAGGAGTTTTTTTCATTTTTGTGTGGGGTCTTTTTTCATTTCTGTGGGGGTTTATTTCATTATGAAAATTGGAGCATTATTTCATAATGAAATAAGCCCCAAATTTTGGGGAATTATTTAATTTCCGTTTTGGGGATTTATTTTGTGGGGGGTTATTTCATGCAGCCAAGTTAGGTCACATAAAATAACTCGCTAATGAAATAAGTGCCAAAGAAAAAATTAAATAACTCCCAAAAATTTTCCATATAAATTGGGACTTATTTCATTAGGAAGTAACTCCCAATGCGTTGGGACTTATTTCATATCTTCTTGCTGGGAGTTATTTCATTACGAAAAAACTTCCAAATGCAATAACTCCGAACAAATTTTTTTTGTGACTTTTCATCCCACAGTTGGGAGTTATTTCATTATTCTTGGGAGTTATTTTATTTTGAATGCAATGTTACTGTCTGTAGTTATTTAATTTTTGTTGTGATGATGATTTTGTAACGGTTCTTTAAACTGTCGCAAGATAAACAGTAGCAAAGCAATAAGCTATTTTACTTTAAACAATGCAGTTTTTGTTAGAATTCCGATTAGTGAAGATATGTGTCGTAGTCGTAAAAAATGACGAGTCTTGATTTGGAAATAATCAGTGGCAAAAGAAGAAACAGTAGAGTGTTGTGTTGAGTGGTGTGTGTAGTTTAAAATGCAATTTTATTTAAAAAAATCTGATGCTAAAAGAAAAAATTTACTGCTCGACGTGATTCGCGTCCGGCAACCCTACCCCCGCCGTTGGCTCTTTTATTTGATTGTGTTATATGTTCTGTTATAAATTGGTTTTTATACGTTGTGCACTAATTTCTTTTAAATTTAAACATGTTTTTCCAATATTTTTCATTTTGATGAATAAAAAGTCAATAAAATCCTATGCACATTTGTTTAATTATATAAATTCTAATATTTTGAACTTGAATGGTTCAATCTTCAACTGATTAAGAGGCGACCTTAAGAAGAGCTATTCAGAGCTAAAAACTTCATTATTTGATACAAAACTACACGGCTGTTGGTTTCACTTTTGGCATGTAGTACGACGCCAAATAACAACAAAACATAAAACACTAGCTCAATTAATTCGGCAGGACAGGAAGGCGTCATTGGAATACCACAAGCTTTTGTTGCTTCCGATGTTGCCTGCCACGCATATAGCGGGGGCATTCGAAAAATAAAGCACGACATAGGAAAGCTCGTGCTTTACTCCAAATTTCATAACTTTTTGATGTACTTCGAAATGCAATGGTTGCAGAAGGGAATTACTGCTAAATTATCTTGCACATAACTCCTCATTCTTTGCTATTGATACACAGCGAAAACGGATTCATTGCGACAACCGAATTTCTTGCCAACTGAATGGTTCGGTTGCAGCAACTGTATTATTTGGTTGCCCCAATCAAATATGTTCTTGACACAATTAAAAATATTGTTTCAATCGAAATTCTATTGTTTTAACCAAATTTCTGTTGCCACAAAAAAAATATATCGGTAGCTACAACCAAACAATTCGGTTGGCAAAAAATTCGGTTGTTACAATGATTCTGTTTTCTCTGTGTATCAAATATAGATTCGACCAGAAGGACTATCTGTTTTCGACAGACCGACTCGAACCACTTCTGCTGTATGAGGATATAATGAAGTGCTGGCCAAAATGATACCCAAACAGGGAAATTTTTTTAAGTTTGTTAAAATTTTACAAACAGACCCAGCAAAATTTTTATGAACTGGTTGCCTTTGAATCTGTTCTATAATAGTTGTTTTTACCACCGGTTCCGTGGAACAGGTTCTAGAACTGATTCCTGGAAGTCAAAATGGAAGGCCTCACTATCGCAGAACCGGTTCTAAACCTGGTTCTAGAACCGGTTCCAAAGCAACCTGTTCTAGTTTGGAGGAACATAACCTGTTGCTTTTGGGACAAACTCAAACAAAAATCACCGATGATAGAACATAAATTAGAATAGGTTACGTGCAAGAAAAAGTTGTTCTACAACCGGTTCTTTGCATACAACAATTTTGCTGGGGAGGAGTTCAGCAAGTCCAGAGATTTCGAATTGTTGGCTAATAGCGGGAGAACTTTGGGCAAAACTAAGAGAAAGAGAAAATTCACCGAAAAAGCGGAACTGATTGAAAAAGCCAATGAAGAGCTACGATCTGGATCCATTACTGCGACCGCTTTCCTAAATCGATTAGTTTGCCTAAAAAACAAAATTGTTCGGGAAATGAAAATCTCTTTGAGGATCACTCGTATCTTGAAGAAGAAGAAGAGGATGAGGAAGATATTGTATCAGAGTTAGCAGCAGTACAGCGCTCTCAAATTTTTTCCGTGATTTGATTCGAGGTTAAGCCCAATATACTGATGATTCCTTGCAAACATTTAAAAACATGTAATGTTTGTGTCCTAAAACTGCAAGCTGAAAGTTTTTCTAAAGGTCTCGAAAAATTCAATTGTCCTATTTGCCCTAAAGAAGTTAACGATGCAGGTTTTCTTGTAACTTCAGATATATTACACTTTTCTTTTGTATTCATTTTTTTATATCAAATTATGTATAATATACATCAAATTATACACACATACATAGTGCATTAATTATATATATATTATTATATATAAATACATATACTTATGATATAAATAGAATTCTTTTTTTTTATTGTAATTTACTTCATTTCCGTTGGGGCTTATTTCATTTGGGAGTTATTTCACTCCGTTGGTACTACTTTCATTGGGAGCAGCTTTACTTTTTTTTGGGATTTATTACATCACTAAAAAATAACTCCCAAAAATTGGGACTTATTTCGTTTTCCTAATTTTTTTCAGTTGGGACATATTTCATTTTGGTTGGGACTTACCTCATTGGGAGTTATGTCACTGGGAGCGGTGGCACATTTGGGAGCGGTGGCACAGTGTACAAAATATTTTTTAAAACTTTTACAAAAAAACTTTTAGGTATTTAATTTTATTTTAAAATTTCGAACATTGTGTGGAAAAAAGGGAATACTTTTCGAGCATTGTGTCCCAAATCTCGAGATCCGATCCGCTATTTTATATTCATTATCAAAATACCCGAAATTATTAAAAAAGATGAACCAGTCATAAAAATGTTATTTTATGTTAATCCAAAACACTAAATGGGTAAAATCTCTGATCACTTAAAAAAACAGTGATAAATAAAAAACGAAAACTTTTAACTTTGAAAATTTTTACAAATTTGTCACAGCGTCCTTGGAATGCCCTTCAACGTTTTTTAACTTTTTTACACTCAAATGAAAGACAATTTTATGCAGATAGTAGTTTTGAAAATGAAAAAAATTAAAAACATTTTTGGACTAACTTTTTGAAGGATCGACTGAAAAATGAAAAAAACGTGCTTTTCAGCAAAATTCAAGTAGCAATATTTCACAACCGCTTCGGCCGATGAAAAAAATTTCATTTTTTTTTTGATTTAGCGAACTATAATATATTAGAAATAACATATCACAACAACAAATATTTTGTAACAAAATTTAAGGATATTTTTTAAACTTCCCGAAATTTCGAAATTTCAACCGCTTTGAGGGGACCTTGAACGTGAACCGATTTTGAAAATTTTTATTTTTTATTGTTTACTAGGCGCATACGCAAATTTTCCGAACCCGCCGTTTTTGAAATTCGGCAAAGTTCGGCCCACTCTAATGTATACCTACAGAAGAAATTTGTTGTCCCAAGCGAATTTGGTTCCAACCGAATCGTTCGGTTGCTGCAACCGAAAACTCGGTTTTTCCTACCCTATTTCGGTTGTCACAACCCTATTTCAGTTGCAGCAACCGAACGATTCGGTTGGAACCAAACTCGGTTGGGACAACAACATTTTTTTGGATTTGGATTAAATGTATCAAAAAACATCAAAAATCATCTCATCCTTCATAAATATTTAATAACACCTTCCTAGACTAAGTATAAACAAATTTACAATTAATTATACACACTTACGCAATGAAAAAAAAATTCAAATATGCGTGTAGCATGCAAAAAGCGATTAATGATTTTAAAAACAACAACTTGGTCATCTATTTTCTAATTTTATGATCATGCGAAAAATTATATAAAAAACTCTTATTTCGCGAGTTTTAAAATTTTTTTTATTTTCTTTTATTACTTATTTTTTTGTATTGTCAAATGAAAATATCTAAAATTAACAAATCACTGACTAAATTTTTGTAAGTTACTGATATATTTTAAATAAGTTTAATGACTAATCAATGATTTCAAAATCGATGATTAAAGTAAAATAACCATTGGTGATAAAATACTAGCCCTTAATTATATACTAGGACTCCGCTCCGTAATTTGTGTCTATATGCCATATATGAATCATATATGGCCTCATATATAATGTTAGATATTATTTGTATTCTTCAATTAAAGTTAATTACTTAATTACTTATTTTAAACCACACTTAGGAATTTTTCATTACCATTTAAATTTAATTAACATTAGTTGATTCTAATGCCAATGAAAAAACTTTCATTACCCTTTAATGGTAATGAAATATTTTTCATTAGAAACAACATTACTACTAATGCTAATGAAATTACACTATTGTATAAAAAAAACTAATTACAATGATTAAAAACCATTTATTTGCAAAAGAAATTCACATAAATGAAAACGAAAAGGAGGATCCATTCCGTTCTACTTTACCTGTTGTGTAATGGTTAGCGCGTTGGACTGTTAGACGTGAGGTTGCGGGTTCGAGCCCCAACCAAGGCAACATCAATTTATGAAAAATAGTAATATGTATGAGTTTTTTTCTATCCCTCATACATATCGCAGTGTCTTCCTTCGGTGTCCCCATAGCACTTAACCCACCGAAGTAAAATAATATAACAGGGCTATGAACTAAAAGGCTTCAACAAAGTTCGCCAACTCACCGTCAGATGGCGGGCAACAACAATTCAAAAATTCAACATCTTGAAGCCCTTCATCTTTCACCACCTTTCACTTCTTCTCTATCCCCTTTCCAAAAGAAGCAACACATTAATTAATAGGAATAATTTCCTGAGTGGTGCTTCTCTTGAAAAAAAAAAAAGTGGGATGGAAAGTAATACTTAGTATCGAATGCGTATGAGCCTGAATGGGCAATTTGCATTACCGATTTCAGCAAATTTTTATCCATTTTTACGCTTTTCTGTCAATGGCAATTATTTTTTTAAAGTGATGCATTATCAATGGTAATGAAATTTAGAACCATTGTCGTTAATCAATGAAATTAAATTTTAAAATCATTACAATTAATTTAAAAAAAATGGTAATGGAAATAATTTCATTACAATTGATATCAATACAATGGTAATGAAATCAACAATTAATTAGTCCACTTCATTAATTGGTCCCATGTATGTTTTAAATTGTTCAAAAAAATTCTCATATAAAACACTGAATTTTATTATTTTTGGGTAAAGCCCCCTACGTTCTTAGCGTGCCTTTAAGTTTATTTAAATGCAATTTATGTTGATTTAGAATTGGCAACTCAAGTGAAAATTCTGTTGGAAAGTTTACTGCTTCGGTTTGTTTAACCACTTTATCAAGAGAAAGCTTCAAAGCCCGATGAGTGGATAATGCCCCTTTGTTTACCCAATTTTAGTGTTCCAATTCGACTCCTTCCCCGTTCAATACATTTCGTTACAATTGTCTTGTACATCAATTCTACGCGTTCACCGTTTCACTGCATTTCGTTCCACATGCCTATTGTTTTAATTTAACTTTCATTTCGTTTCCCCATTTTATTACTTCAGTTTATCTCGTTCTCTCTCCCCATTCATTTCGTTTCCCGTACCACTTTATTTATTTCCCATTGTCTACTCTTTCGATTTCAATCCTTCGCATTTCCATTTCTTTCCACTCGCCGCTACATTCAACATCTCGCACAATTACAGCCCTTTCACAACTTTTTACTTCTTCTCTATCCCCTTTCCAAAGAAAGCAACACGCTAATTAATGAAAGAATTTTCTGAGTGTTGCTTCTCTTAAAAAAAAATATTTGATTGACAAAAAATTCGGTTGTAAGCACGAATCTCTTTTCCCCTGTGCAGGTGTCTATAAAAAGAGGTTTGGGTATGCCGGTAATTGGAAAATTTTCCACATGTTTACCAATATTTTTTCCACATTCCTACAAACCAAATTTGAACTTCTTGGTTCTAGCCATTTGGGCAGGCCGTCAAGGGAGAGCATTTACCCCTTTTTATCCCTCCCTGTAAAAACATTCAAAAATTTCATTTTAGTGAATGTTTATGATAGAGGAGGAACCTTCATAAGAAAGTTTTACTTTTCATATACAAAAATTACGATTGTAGCAAATTGTCCGAATTTAAAACTTGTTCAGGGCCATAACGAACAAAACAAAAAAGAATTATGCATATCCATCGGTCGAATCGTGAGCTTTGGTCTTGAGTTCCTACAAAAATTCTGTAGAAAAAAACACTTTAAGTTTTTCATGAATTTTCCGGGACACTTTTCTAACTAAAAAAAAAAAGTTAAATCCGTCCAGTCGAATTAGGATAAATAGCAGTTTTAGATATACATATATTTTAGAAAAAGCGGTCGTAGAAGTTGGCGTCGACAATTTTTCTTCGCTTTCGAACTATTACGAACATTAACAAAAATTGGCCAAATTAGTCCAGCCATTACAAAGTAATTCGCATACTAACGACCATAACACTCGTTCGTCGTTTCATTCCTTGTCGTTACCACTGCCTTTTGTTTCAATATTAGTCGCTTCTCTTTCCACTTCATTTCTTTGCACTGCTCTGTTTATATAGTTTTTTACCTTTCATTTTTCAATTCCACTTGTTACCAATTCGATTCCAAGCTCCCCGTTTTATTCCATTTCGTTCCCTGTTCCATTAAGTTTTTCTTATCTTGTGTTTCAATTCCACTCGTTCCCATATCCATTCCATTTCGTTCACCATTCTATCGGATTTGTAATGTACAATATCTATTTCCCAATATCTAGTGTTTCAATTCCAATTGTTCCACGTTCCATTCCATTTCGTTCTCCAATTTAAGTGTTTCAATTCCACTCGCTCCTAGTGACATTTGATTTCGTTGCCAGTCTTGTGTTTCAATATCAATGGTTTTTTCATTATATTTCTTAGCACTTGCTTCTTTCAATTAGGCTTTTTAATTTTAGTGTTCCAATTCTGCTCGTTCCCTATTCCATGCCATTCGCTCCCCGTTCCATTCTACTTTGTTCCACGTTCCATTTTGTTCCCAGTTCCATTTCATTTCCATTGTCTAGATTTTCAGTTCCACTCGTTCCCCATTTAATTCAGTTTCGTTCAAGTTTCGGTAAGTTAACCCATAATCCATTAAACACATATGGTAATTTCAGGTTTCTAGCAACAGGGAAAGAATTTTCCACTTTTACAAATTTTTCAGCTAAATTATTTCCAATTATTTCCCAAAGTGTATATTTCTGTGTCTCTGCTATCAATATCATATAGAGATCGCGCTATATTTTCATAATTTTTTAATGTATAAGCACAAAATGGCTTATATCTCGGAAACTAAGCGAGATATAGCAAAATGGACAAAAAATCGATACTACGAATTTATCAATCTTTATAAGCCACCTATACTCCCAAAAATAAGTATGGGCCTGTCTCGGAACAGATCCATAGAGCCGAAGAACCAAGACTGTAAACGACATTCCAGCAAACATTTTCAGTTAAATCAGGTAATGTTTCTGTTGAATTTAGCTCAAATTTCTTAGCTAAGTTAACTAGAATTGTCTGTGTTTTTAGCAGTGTATAAAATTTAGCTCAACTAAATTTAGCAGACCATAATTCTCGACTTGAAAATTTTACTGGCGCAAATACAGGTACTATTTCCTATTATTTTAGCAGAATTTTTAACTATTTGTACGGGTTTTTTTTTATGAGTGTATGAATAAGTTAGTTTTCAAATGCGTTTTAACCGACGAAAAATATAAAAATTCGTCCATGAGAACTTAATATTATATAATAAATATATACTTCGAAAATCAGTCATCAATTCGCGCTACTTATAGACGCAACTTACTCGTCCATCTGAGCAAACCATCCGTCGAACTGTGTATAGATTTCTTACCACATACTCTCTAAATGATGCAATAACATCAACAGGTCGAAGGAATGTGCGTACTGAAGACAATATCGCTGATGTAAACAAAATTGTGAAAGAAGATCCAAATTTATGGATACGTCGTCGGTTGCAGGAATTGGGGCTCTGTGCATCCACTAAGTGAAAAATTTTGCTCAAAGATCTTTCTGTTTAAGATCCAGCTGGTGCAGGAATTAAAGCCACGAGACCATCATATGCGTCGTTCTTTTGCGGCTCTAGAAGAGTTGGAAATGATCCAATGTTTTATCGCAAAATAATGTTCAGCGATGAGGCTCATTTTTGGCTTAACGGATTTGGAGTGACACCAATCCAAAACGGACCCTTGAGACTCCATTGCATCCAGTAAAATGCATCGTTTGGTTCGGTTTACAAGCTGGTGGTATCATTTCTTCAAAAATGAAGAAATGATACGACGGTCAATGGAGTTCGTTACCATACCACGATAAATGATTTTTTGTTTGAAAATATGGATGAAATTGATCCGGACGAGATGTGATTTCAACAGGATAGAGCTACGTGCAATACGGCGATAAGTTTATTTCGGGAAGTGAACCTGTCAATTGCCCTCGTGCGATTTAACGCCTCTCGATTATTTCCTGTGGAGAAACGTGAAGAAATGATACGACGGTCAATGGAGTTCGTTACCATACCACGATAAATGATTTTTTGTTTAAAAATGTGGATGAAATTGATCCGGGCGAGATGTGATTTCAACAGGATAGAGCAACGTGCAATACGGCGATAAGTTTATTTCGGGAAGTGAACCTGTCAATTGGCCTCGTGCGATTTGACATCTCTCGATAATTTCCTGTGGAGAAACGTGAAGTCACTGGTTTGTGCTCATAAACCAGCAAAAATGGACTCCTTGGAGGCTAATATTGTTCGTGTTGTTCGTGACATACGGCCAACAATGCTCGAAAAAGTGGCCCAAAATTGGACTTCCAGAATGCGCTTCGTCAAGAAAAGCTGCGATGGCCCTATGCCCAAAATCATTTTTAAATGTTAAGGCGATGTATTGATTTTTGGAAAAAAAAATTTTTTGGATTAAAATTAAATTTTTGGTGTTATTTTTTACAATTTAAAATCTTATCCGGCTTAAAAAAAACACCCTTTAAATATGGATAATTTGGTAGCGTTGTTCAAGCGTCAATCTATTCATGATGATTTGCCAGAATATACTGATCATAAATCTCAAAAAGTGAGAGCAGTGTGACAGTTAATTTGACAGTTAACCATTTCGTCCTATCTATCCTAACATCCACTATTTGAGTTGAAATCCCCTTGCATGATGATATCATTAGAGGACATGCTAATGGTTTGAAGCACGTTAGTGAAATTAATTAAATTGACATTAACATTAGGCAGCTTCCTTCCCTCATTATCTGCCTCAAGAAAAATATGTCCCACTACATCAGAATCAACGGATCCTCTTTTTATATAAATGGCAACTCCTACCGCATATTTTTTCCTGTCTGCTCTGTATATGTTATAACTTTCATGCACTAAAAAATCGAAAATATGCACTATAAAATGGAAAATATGCACTTAAATATGTATTTATAACGAAATATGCATTTTTAATAAAAATAAAAATATGCAATTAAAAATAAATATTTTTTTTAATTATATTTATTAAAAACTAACATAAACGTAAAAATTCAGGTATCGGTTGCAGTAAGCTTGTTCGTTTACTTACTACAAGTTACTATATTTACTACAGCTGGAAAAATTCAATGCAAATAGTAAACAAAACTTTGCAATTGTAGTAAAAATAGTAAGAAATTCGAGTAAAGGAACACATTGTGTGGCATTTTACCTGAAAAAACTTTATTATAAAATATAACTTAAATCTTACTATAAAATCGTACTCACTTTCGTAACTCAGAGAAAAAAGTGGCAGAAATTAATGCTCGGGGACAAGTTTCCTTAAAATAATTTTTATAAAATTTTTCAACTTTCTTTTTGCGAGCAATAACACCCGAAAATGTTAATTTAAAATTACATCTATAAAAAATGTGTTAGTGGATGACAACATATTGTATACTATGTGTTTCTCTTTCTAGTTTAGTGTTATATTACCAACAGAGCTTTCAAATAATTAATTTTTTTTAGTTTTAAAGTATGAATTCTTAAATCGAATTTCATATTTAAAAATATTGAAAAATATGCAATAATGTTCAAAATATGCAAAAATATGCAATAAAAATAAAAGCAAAATATGCAAAAATATGCATTTATAACAAAATATGCAACAACAAATCGATGCCATTTTTTGCAAATTCTTTGACTCGGAAAAGTATTTGGTCAAAATCATTTTTGGGCCGCTGACTACAAACATGCATTTGCATGAAAGTCCTTGCCCTGGTTATAACCATTTAGTGAGACACAGGCAGTTTACTATTACACATGAGTTAAACCAAGATTCAGCCATTGAAATAACGTCAATATATCTGAATTCTCAAAAATATATCTAAATTTATCGATTTTGTTCACAAGGCTTTGAGCATTTATGTGACAAATTTTCAAGTCATTATTTTATATTATAAAATAATGCAAAAATTATTTTTATTATTATTATTTACAGAATTTACTGAATTGGAAATGAATTGCAATTCATTTTTGACAAATCCATGTGAATCGATTCAAATTTCATTCAATTCGTGATTTTTGTGAAAAGAATTAATTCAAAATTTTGGTAATTCAATGCATGAATGATTCGGCAATTAATTCAAATATGAGTGATTCATTTACAGCTCTGGCAGATAGTAATGAGGTTTCATTACTAATATTTTGCTGGGACATTATACTTGATAAATAAAAACATAGGGCTTGTTTATCTATTACGAAAATGTCTAAACAAAAGCAATTGGCAATTAATTTTGTCAAAAATACATGCGAAACAAAAACAAATTTTCTTTACTTTACTTTCGTTTACAGCATTTTCGTAATATATAATCCAAGGCTATAATTGTATGTTGACGCATAAGTATGCTTACGCGTCAACATACAAAAAACCAAAAAATATGTGGTTACATATATCCTGACCAGTGTTAAAAAAATATTGAGCCATAAAAAGATTTCAAAAATATTAACAAAAAATCTATATGCTACTAGCAGGCAAGCCCGCTAGATTTAGCGGCGTGCCTTAGACCTAGTTTTCGGGATGTCAGTTACACCGAAAACGAATTTTGTCATATCGGGCAAGGCCGCTACGTTATTAGTGTACCTTAAAGTTTACAATGTAATTTGTTTTGTATAGGAGTTAAATATTTTTATGAAAATAAAATACAATGTTTTTTATTAATGTAAAAATCTTCAAAATAAAAGCCCCCTTCGATGAGAATGCTTATTAGGAGCTTATATAAAAAATAAATAATTTCAAAAATTATTATTCAGAGGAAGAGAAGAATAGGTTAAAAAAAATTTTCTACGTTTTAATTAAAAATAAAATCAAATAGACACACTTAATAATTAACATTAAATAATGATGACGATGTGAGACCTGTGGTGTAATGGTTAGCGCGTTGAACTGTTATACATGTGGTTGCGGGTTCGATCCCCAGCGACCGCAACATCAATTTGTAAAAATAATGTGTATAATTTTTTCCCCTAATACAGTGTCCTCCTTCACTATTCCCATAGCACTTAACCCCACCGAAGTAAAATAATATAACAGGGCTATGAAATAAACAGCCTCAACAAAAGTTCGCCAACTAATATTCTGCAACTAACACAATTTTCAAAAATCTGAAAAATATATTTAAGTTACTTTTAACAATGGCCTTGCAACTCTCTCAATATTTTTTATTTGAAAAAATATTATTTCTTTCTCAAAAGTGTGTTAAAAAAATTTTTTTCCACAAAAAAAAAGTGTTGCCACAAAAAAATGTTTCCACAAAAAAGTGATTCCACAAAAAAAAAATTTACACAAAAAAGGTTTCCAAAAAAAAAAGTGTTTCAACAAAAAAAAAACCTATTTCCACGAAAAAAAGTTTCCACAAAAAAAAAAAACTATTGACACAAAAAAAAAAGTTTCCACAAAAAAAAAGAAAGAGTTTCCAAAAAAAAAAAGAAAGAGTTTCCAAAAAAAACAGTGTCCACATAAAAAAGTGTTTCCACAAAAAAAAATTTTTTCCATAAAAAAACAAAATTTCCAAACAAAAAAAAAATGTTTTATGGAAACTTTTTTTTGTGGAAACACCTTTCCACAAAAAAAGTGTTTCCACCAAAAAAAAGTGTTTCCACAAAAAAAAGTTTCCACAAAAAAATAAAAAAAAATTTCCACAACAAAAAAAAAATTTTTTCAACAAAATAATAAAAAAAAATTACACAAAAAAAAGTTTCCGCAAAAAAGTTTCCCCAAAAAAAAGGTTTCCTCAAAAAAAAAAGTTTCTACAAAAAAAATGTTTACAAAAAAACAAACTTTCACAAAAAAAAATATTTCACAAAAAAAAGAAAAAAAAAGGGTCCAAAGGTTTCCACGAAATAAAAAAAAAGTGTCTCCAAAAAAAATATTTCACAAAAAAAAAAATAAAATGTTTCCGCAAAAAAAGTGTTTCCACAAAAAAAAAAAAAAGTTTCCACAAAAAAAAAGTGTTTCCAAAAAAAAAAACTTTTTCCAGAAAAAAAATATTTCACAAAAAAAAAAGTTAGACAAAAAAAATGTTTCCACAAAAAAGAAAAAAAGTTTCCACAAAACAAAAAAAAAAGGTTTCCAAAAAAAAAAAACTTTTTGCACAAAAAAAAAAATATTTCACAAAAAAAAAGTTTCCACAAAAAAAATGTTTCCACAAAAAATAGTGTTTCCACAAAAAAAAAAAGTTTCCACAAAAAAAAAATGCTTCCACAAAAAAAAGTGTTTTCACAAAAAAAAAAATTTGAGATGAGATAAATGAGATAGGATGAGCTGAGATTAGATTAGGTTAATGCTATAAGTGCTGCCTGGTTGTCATAGTAACGCCTAGTCTTGGTTGTCATAGCAACATGAAAATTTTATATGTTGGGACGCCATATCTTCGGAACCACCTGGCCAATTTCGTGCAAACTTCACATAAACCATCTACAGACCATCCTCAACGTACCCTGGTTGAAATCGGTTGATAGAAATCCGTTGAAAAATAAATATTTGTATATCGATCACACATTTTATATGGGAAAAACACACCATCACAAAAGTGTGCGTATAACACGTATGCGTAGACATTTTTCGTAATTTTTTTTTCAAAAACCATCAGTAAGAGTAGACCTTTCCAACGTATGTATTGGTTTGTATATCGGTTGAGTGGTTCTCGAGTTATAAAATGACGAACATATACCAACTTATTTATATATATATATAGATTTGAAATAATGATAAAAATAAGTCATTTTTAGTGACGCATTATTTTTTGTTTTGAAATAATAGAAAAACTAACTGGTTATTAGTAATTTATTATTATATATTTTAAAATAATGCCGAAAACAATTCCGTTCCAATACTGATAGTCCAAAAATAATCACTAAATCGCTCCATTTCTATCTACACTGGGAACTAAGGCATGATATTTTATGGAAAATCTAACTAATGGTGAGTCATTATTTTTTATTTTGAATTAAGCAGGAGGAAACGGTATTTTATTGCTGGTAGTTCCGAAACTAATAACACATCAATTTTATACCGGGTATGTATGTGTTTCCAATGGTATGTGTTTGTATTGTATGTGTTATAGAATTACTATGTAATGAAAATGAAGAACAACAATCGACATTCAACGTTCAATATCATCATATGATAATACTGATGAATCAATATTCACCAATCCCTCCCAAAAAGGATTAAACAGAAATTGTCAAATTTTTCATATTCCTTTAAATAAAATTTCTTCCAGACCGAAACCAAAACAATCGATATAAGATGATTTTGCTTTATTTGAAAAATGTTAAAAAAAAGTTGGGTTTAATGGCTCATTTTTGAATCCAAAAAGGCCGTTAAGAGAGGCTTTCGTAGATACACATTCTCGTGTAGTATTTGTTTTGTAAGATTCATAGGATGGCAAGTATTAATATGGTTGTATGTGAAAATAAAAAGAAAAAACGTATAATTAAAATATAGATAAAATTAATTAACTCATTAAATTGATTTCTTCTGGTAAAATTAGTTACCTGAAGATAAAGCATAAACTTCTCAGACGGGTGGCTAAGGTCCAATTTTTAATCAGAATGTATGAAAATTTTTTACTTAAGTAAAATTTGGGACAAAATGTGAGGCGGGTAACATCCAATTAAAAATGGTAATAACTCAGAATATAATGTACACTCTTACAAATTTGAATTTACTGTCATAATGGTAGGTAACTGAATGTCTTGGAATTTTGTGGTCAACTTACTACAGGTGAGTAAATTTCAAAACACAAATAAATGAGAATATATGGGAAAATCTACGAACAGGTCGACTTCAGATTTTAAAAATGAAAAATTTCAAATTAGTGGCACACATTTTTTTCTAGATAACTTATTTAAAATGCATTAAAAAGAAGTAACCTGTTCGCGTGAATCAATTTTCTTGAGTGCTACAAAAGTTATAAACAAAAAACCACACACATTTTCGCTACTAGGTTAGGTTAGGTTGAATGGGAGCCCGCCAGAACGGCGAGTTCACTCGGAGGCCATATGGCCCATTGTGATTCCCTTAGTTTTCCCCACATGGAAAGAAATACCACGACCCGAGAAATCTAGAACCATCCCGATCCCCTTAAAAACACCAGACTGAGAAACATCGCGTAGACTGTGCAGGTCGTCGAAGAACCTGCACCCCAGATATCTGAGTCGCCGTTCCTTCAGTCCCGGACATTCACAAAGCAGATGATGCACTGTCTCCTCCTCCTCCTCCTCGTCCCCACAGCCCCTGCAGTAGTCCGCCTGGGCGTAACCCCAACGCGCAGCCATTCGGCCTATCGCGCAGTGTCCCGGTAGAACCCCTACAAGCATCCCGACCGTCCGCTTGCCAAATCCAAGAAGAATCTTTGTCCTCCCCGGATCAGGCAGTGGCCATAGGGTCAGAGATATCCTACAATTGGTCAAGGTTGTCCACCTTGCCCTTGTCTCCCTATCCGATATATCCCCTAGCACACCGAATAGCTCCACCAGAGGAACCAGAACCTCCGTCTGTATAGGGTCCTCAACCGACTCGGAGCCATTCCTCGCACACTCGTCAGCCCGCTCGTTCCCCGCAATCCCAGCGTGTCCAGGGACCCACGCCAGCCTTACCGAGTGCCGACGAATACGGTCGAGGGATTCAATACAGTGCCGCACACACCCCGATCTGACAGTATCGGATTCCAGGGCTTTCAAAGCAGCAAGACTGTCCGCAAAGATGCTAATGGACAATGGATCCAAATCCCGTTCCATTATCATCCGTGCGGCCACGTCAATTGCATACACTTCCGCCTGGAACACGCTACAATCGCCCGAGAGTCGTATGGAGATTCGAAGGTCCAGTTCGCCGGAGTAAACTCCCGACCCTGTCCCCATGTCCGTCTTCGAACCGTCCGTGAACACTAAGATATCACCACTCCGAATAACGGAGTCGGCTGCCTAGTCCTCCCTGGTCGGTACAATCACCTCAAAAGTCCTCTGGAAATTCGTGACCGGTACAATAGAGTCCGTTTCACGATCCAGTAGTGCACGACCAATCCCATGCAGAATGGTACTGAGTCTCCTGCATCTCCCTGAGCCCCTGATATAAATATCCAGTGGTGGGATGCCAAGCATCACCTCCAAACTTGCCTGGGGTGTAGAACGAGCCGCCCCCGTAATACCCAGACAAGCCAGTCGTTGCACCTTTGCGAGAGTGGAGAGATATGAACCCGTGTCCACCGCCCTCCACCACACCAGTGCTGGAGGGCGGTGGAGGGCGGTTTCCAAATTTTGGTTCCAAAATTTTTTCAACATATCTGGTTTTTGACAAAAAAAAATGTTTTCATTTTTTTTTTAATTTTTTAAAATTTTGTTTATTACGTTTATTATACGTCACGTATAATCGATAGGGTGACTTTATCAGCCGAAGCATTATCCACTTGAGGACCCATTTTTGCCCAGTTATTGTTCCACTGAGAAAAAATTCATGTTTGTGTGAAAAATTCGGCTTTGACAGAAATTGAATAATTTTACGGAAGTAACGAAACCCTAAAATTTCACTTAAGTAAAAAATTTTCAAACAAAATTTCTTACATACCTAAGATATATTTAACATAAAAGTCGTTTTTAGTTCTGATTATTAAAATATTCCTTTTATTGGATCGATTTAAAAAACTTAAATTATTCTACCTCTGTTCCGAAATAAGGTTAACATTTCTATGATATTTTTGTTCCAAAATAAGGTTAACATTTTGCTAAACAAATTGTTTTTATTTAAATAAAAGAAAAAAAGTTAAACTAACAGTTCATGTGCCACTATTGTGGTACAAAAAATAATATTGTATTGTAATAAAATTAATAAACAATATTTTGACGAGCTGTTGCTAATGTCTCTTCGCTGCATTTAATAGAAACCAGTAAAAGGCAATTTCGGCGAAGACTTTCTTTACCCATACGTCGAATTTTGTAAATATTACCATCTTTGTTCAGCATTATAGATTCCATACATGTTTGTAATGTCAAAAATACGTTTTCTAATTTATCTGAATGCTGTTAATTTTTGCACACAAAATCGAAGAATTATCTTAATTCTAATTTTCAACTTTGACATCGAATTAAAAATAAATTAAAAAAAAATTGGAAACAGATCTATAAATTCAGAATCACTGATATGTCCTCACAGCTATCCCAAAAAAAAAGAAATTAATTTTTTTAAAAACCTCCATAATCCCAGCATAAATATAGAATTGTTAACCTCATTTCGGAACGGAGGTAGTACTTTTATTTTAATACATATTTTAGACATACATGTATGTATATTAGACCGACTCACCTTATATGGACAAAAAAAAAAGCAAAAAAAGTGCCCCCCTCAAAATAAACCTTGGTTTGTTTTATGATGATTCCCAAAATATTTCGGGTCTAGGAATGAGATCTCACGAGCTGGACCGTTTTTAAAAAAAGGTTTTTTTTTAGTTTTTGGCACAATTTTGGTATTTATCTAAAGACAATATACACAATATTAGTATCATATGAAAGGTTTTTTTGAGGCGCGTCCAGCGGTATATATAAGATGTTCAATCATTCCTAGAAATGTCCCGTTTGCAAGGATATTCTACAAAAAAAAAAGTTTTTGACTCTTTTGTATGAAGAATTTTGTGATTTAAATGTCAATCTTACATATCTTAATCTCTAGTCGATTTAAGTGAACACGTGTTTCAGGTTTTCTTGAAATTCGCGATTGTTCGCGTTTTATCAGAAATTCAATATGGTGCAGAAAATATATTTAAAATAGGGCACTATGGATATAAAAACTTTCCTTTTAATAAGTAAATAATCGCTAAGTGGATATACATAGTTTAGAATTTTGCTAATTTAATATATTTTTCACGGTGCTCTGGACCAAATTTTGATGAAATTTGGAGTTACCCCAATTCAATAAAACAAATTTATGAAATTTTTTGTAGGTTTATTATTAAATAAAATATTTTAGTAAAATACGCGTGTCTGTAATTTTTTTAAGAAAAATCTAAATATATGCTGACTAGGGTATTCAATCGATTAATCGTTATTCGATTAATAATTCAAAATGTCCAAATTTCGAATAACGAATAATTTCTTACGATTAATCGATTAATCGAAATTGGTAGAAAATTAGGGAAATGTTTTAAAAATATAAATTTTTTATTAAAGAAAATGTGTTAAAAACTAAAATTTTTTTTTTTTTTAAATTGTGGTAAATAATTTCCTGTAGTCTGTTCCTATCCGAATTTCATTCTGGCCTAAGAAAATAATTAAGGGACGACCTTTTAGAATTTCTAGAAATATTTGTTAGCTTCAACTCAGTGAGAATTTCATGTTTTAAGGAGGAGCATCAATAAACATCTTAAATCCCAAAGAAAAAACAAAAACAACATAAAATTATCACACCCGTGTAAAAAAGATCAGATCTGGCCAGATCTCAGCACATCTTACCAGATCTAATTAGATCTCAAAATTGGGGACAAATTTGAGATCTAATTAGATCTGATCAGATCTAGGCATATCTGGCCAGATCTTTGTAGATCTTACCAGATCTAATCAGATCTCAAAATTGGGGACAAATTTGAGATCTAATTGGATCTGATTAGATCTAGGCATATCTTGCGCATTTGTCCAGATCACTTTAGATTTGAACAAATTTGGCACTAGATCTTATCAGATCTTGCCATAAGGTATTATCACATATGCCATATCTGATCATATTTGATATGATCTGGTACAGGATCTAATTAGATTGAATCATATCTATTGAGAACCAAAAATATCTGGTCAGATCTAAACTTTTTTACACGGGCAGTTTGCTTTGTCATCTTCCAAATTACTACCCTGTTTTTGTGACTTATCTAGTAAAGTAGTGGTATCTATTTACGTATAATAAATTTGTAATTATTTTTTACGATATTAAATGAAAGCATTAGTTATTATTGTAATTAATGATTACACAGTACAACAGCCAATCTGGGGGGTGAGAAATTCCACGTCAGGGTGATGGTACTAGGTCAGTATAGTAAAACCCTCAAAGGGTTTGGCGTTCGTATGTGTCATTTTTTTTTATGACCTTTTAAATTTTTTCCTTATCTTGATGTTTTTTCGCTTAGTTGTAACTCGAGAACCACTTGTCCGATTTTGATAAAACAAATTTAGAAAAATTTAGAATTACAATTTCTTTAATCCGTTCATATAACATTTTTCTTTATAATCAACAGTTTTGCCGGTAAAAATAAATTTGTGGAGAAAAAAAAATATTTTTTTGCCTAAAAATTAAATTTTTTTTTTTAAATTCATAAAAAAAAATATTTTTTTTTCTCCACAAATTTATTTTTACCGGCAAAACTGTTGATTATAAAGAAAAATGTTATATGAACGGATTAAAGAAATTGTAATTCTAAATTTTTCTAAATTTGTTTCATCAAAATCGGACAAGTGGTTCTCGAGTTACAACTAAGCGAAAAAACATCAAGATAAGGAAAAAATTTAAAAGGTCATAAAAAAAAATGACACATACGAACGCCAAACCCTTTGAGGGTTTTACTATACTGACCTAGTACCATCACCCTGATTTGGAATTTCTCACCCCCCAGACAATAATCCCAAAAATGTTCCATAGTGTTATTAGAATTATTAATTATAACTAATGCTCAATGTAATAAAAGATGTTTAGTAAGCACTCTGAATTAATAAAATAAGGGATGGAGATATGGAAACGTAGAGGGAAAATCAATTCTCAACAGAATTCCTCACTACATTTACGTTTTTTATGTATTCATTGCATACAAAAGAGATACAGATTAATTTACGGGGTCTTATATTCTTCTTTCGGGTGTGGTTCTTCCCGATTTGGATAAAATTTTAATATGTATGTGAAAGAGGGGACAGAAAAAATAAAAATAATGGCAAAATCTGATCTCAATTATTACATTTTTTTATGAATTTCAGAAGAGCTACTGAATTTATTTTTGTTCCTTTTTTAAATAAAATGATTAAAAACACAACAAGTGTATGTATATTATTTTACAGAAAATTTTTTCGATTAATCGATTATTTTTAAAATTTTGTTCGATTAACCGGTTAAGAAAAAAACCCGAATAATTATTTGCACGATTAATCGATTAAAGTAAAAAGCCGATTAATTGAATACCCTAATGCTGACCTTAAATAAAATTTTATAATAATTTTTTTTTCCCAAAAAAAAGATATTCCGCTAAAAAAAAGCGCATGTTGGGTTTTTTCTGTTAAGTTGCATTTTTATCCTTACATCTACTAGAAACTGAATTAAAATTATTATTAAAATTTTATAAAAATTGTTTTTCGCGAAAAAAAAGATATTCCGCCAAAAAAAAGCGCGTGCATTTCATTTTTATCTTATATAAACTAGATACTGAATTCAAATGCAGATTGCAGTAATTCAAAAATTTTAACAAAATTTGGTCCACAGCATCACGCAAAATATATGAAATTTGCAAAATTTCGAACTGTATCCACTTTGCGATGATTTACTTATGAAAAGAAAAGTTTTGGTATCCATATTGCCCTATTTAGAACACATTTTTTCCTCCACATTAAATTTCTGATAAAACGCGAAAAATCAAGAATTTCGAAAAAATCTAAAAACACGTATTCACTTAAATCGACTACAGATTATGATATGCAATTTTGACATTTCAATAACAAACATCTCCGTATAAATAAGTCAAAAATTTGTTTTTTTTTTATAGAATATCCTTGAAAATAGGACGTGTCTGGATACGCTTGAACATGTTATATATGCCGCTGGACGCGCCTCAAAAAAAACTTTGATATGATACTAAGATACAAATTTCTTACAAAAACCCTGTTGAAAATATCCCGTTCTAGTGGAGATCTCCTGCGGAGAGAGTATCACCTTATATGGATACTCACCTTATATGGACAAAAAAAAAAGCAAAAAAAGTGCCCCCCTCAAAATAAACCTTGGTTTGTTTTATGATGATTCCCAAAATATTTCGGGTCTAGGAATGAGATCTCACGAGCTGGACCGTTTTTAAAAAAAGGTTTTTTTTTAGTTTTTGGCACAATTTTGGTATTTATCTAAAGACAATATACACAATATTAGTATCATATGAAAGGTTTTTTTGAGGCGCGTCCAGCGGTATATATAAGATGTTCAATCATTCCTAGAAATGTCCCGTTTGCAAGGATATTCTACAAAAAAAAAAGTTTTTGACTCTTTTGTATGAAGAATTTTGTGATTTAAATGTCAATCTTACATATCTTAATCTCTAGTCGATTTAAGTGAACACGTGTTTCAGGTTTTCTTGAAATTCGCGATTGTTCGCGTTTTATCAGAAATTCAATATGGTGCAGAAAATATATTTAAAATAGGGCACTATGGATATAAAAACTTTCCTTTTAATAAGTAAATAATCGCTAAGTGGATATACATAGTTTAGAATTTTGCTAATTTAATATATTTTTCACGGTGCTCTGGACCAAATTTTGATGAAATTTGGAGTTACCCCAATTCAATAAAACAAATTTATGAAATTTTTTGTAGGTTTATTATTAAATAAAATATTTTAGTAAAATACGCGTGTCTGTAATTTTTTTAAGAAAAATCTAAATATATGCTGACTAGGGTATTCAATCGATTAATCGTTATTCGATTAATAATTCAAAATGTCCAAATTTCGAATAACGAATAATTTCTTACGATTACTCGATTAATCGAAATTGGTAGAAAATTAGGGAAATGTTTTAAAAATATAAATTTTTTATTAAAGAAAATGTGTTAAAAACTAAAATTTTTTTTTTTTTTAAATTGTGGTAAATAATTTCCTGTAGTCTGTTCCTATCCGAATTTCATTCTGGCCTAAGAAAATAATTAAGGGACGACCTTTTAGAATTTCTAGAAATATTTGTTAGCTTCAACTCAGTGAGAATTTCATGTTTTAAGGAGGAGCATCAATAAACATCTTAAATCCCAAAGAAAAAACAAAAACAACATAAAATTATCACACCCGTGTAAAAAAGATCAGATCTGGCCAGATCTCAGCACATCTTACCAGATCTAATTAGATCTCAAAATTGGGGACAAATTTGAGATCTAATTAGATCTGATCAGATCTAGGCATATCTGGCCAGATCTTTGTAGATCTTACCAGATCTAATCAGATCTCAAAATTGGGGACAAATTTGAGATCTAATTGGATCTGATTAGATCTAGGCATATCTTGCGCATTTGTCCAGATCACTTTAGATTTGAACAAATTTGGCACTAGATCTTATCAGATCTTGCCATAAGGTATTATCACATATGCCATATCTGATCATATTTGATATGATCTGGTACAGGATCTAATTAGATTGAATCATATCTATTGAGAACCAAAAATATCTGGTCAGATCTAAACTTTTTTACACGGGCAGTTTGCTTTGTCATCTTCCAAATTACTACCCTGTTTTTGTGACTTATCTAGTAAAGTAGTGGTATCTATTTACGTATAATAAATTTGTAATTATTTTTTACGATATTAAATGAAAGCATTAGTTATTATTGTAATTAATGATTACACAGTACAACAGCCAATCTGGGGGGTGAGAAATTCCACGTCAGGGTGATGGTACTAGGTCAGTATAGTAAAACCCTCAAAGGGTTTGGCGTTCGTATGTGTCATTTTTTTTTATGACCTTTTAAATTTTTTCCTTATCTTGATGTTTTTTCGCTTAGTTGTAACTCGAGAACCACTTGTCCGATTTTGATGAAACAAATTTAGAAAAATTTAGAATTACAATTTCTTTAATCCGTTCATATAACATTTTTCTTTATAATCAACAGTTTTGCCGGTAAAAATAAATTTGTGGAGAAAAAAAAATATTTTTTTGCCTAAAAATTAAATTTTTTTTTTTAAATTCATAAAAAAAAATATTTTTTTTTCTCCACAAATTTATTTTTACCGGCAAAACTGTTGATTATAAAGAAAAATGTTATATGAACGGATTAAAGAAATTGTAATTCTAAATTTTTCTAAATTTGTTTCATCAAAATCGGACAAGTGGTTCTCGAGTTACAACTAAGCGAAAAAACATCAAGATAAGGAAAAAATTTAAAAGGTCATAAAAAAAAATGACACATACGAACGCCAAACCCTTTGAGGGTTTTACTATACTGACCTAGTACCATCACCCTGATTTGGAATTTCTCACCCCCCAGACAATAATCCCAAAAATGTTCCATAGTGTTATTAGAATTATTAATTATAACTAATGCTCAATGTAATAAAAGATGTTTAGTAAGCACTCTGAATTAATAAAATAAGGGATGGAGATATGGAAACGTAGAGGGAAAATCAATTCTCAACAGAATTCCTCACTACATTTACGTTTTTTATGTATTCATTGCATACAAAAGAGATACAGATTAATTTACGGGGTCTTATATTCTTCTTTCGGGTGTGGTTCTTCCCGATTTGGATAAAATTTTAATATGTATGTGAAAGAGGGGACAGAAAAAATAAAAATAATGGCAAAATCTGATCTCAATTATTACATTTTTTTATGAATTTCAGAAGAGCTACTGAATTTATTTTTGTTCCTTTTTTAAATAAAATGATTAAAAACACAACAAGTGTATGTATATTATTTTACAGAAAATTTTTTCGATTAATCGATTATTTTTAAAATTTTGTTCGATTAACCGGTTAAGAAAAAAACCCGAATAATTATTTGCACGATTAATCGATTAAAGTAAAAAGCCGATTAATTGAATACCCTAATGCTGACCTTAAATAAAATTTTATAATAATTTTTTTTTCCCAAAAAAAAGATATTCCGCTAAAAAAAAGCGCATGTTGGGTTTTTTCTGTTAAGTTGCATTTTTATCCTTACATCTACTAGAAACTGAATTAAAATTATTATTAAAATTTTATAAAAATTGTTTTTCGCGAAAAAAAAGATATTCCGCCAAAAAAAAGCGCGTGCATTTCATTTTTATCTTATATAAACTAGATACTGAATTCAAATGCAGATTGCAGTAATTCAAAAATTTTAACAAAATTTGGTCCACAGCATCACGCAAAATATATGAAATTTGCAAAATTTCGAACTGTATCCACTTTGCGATGATTTACTTATGAAAAGAAAAGTTTTGGTATCCATATTGCCCTATTTAGAACACATTTTTTCCTCCACATTAAATTTCTGATAAAACGCGAAAAATCAAGAATTTCGAAAAAATCTAAAAACACGTATTCACTTAAATCGACTACAGATTATGATATGCAATTTTGACATTTCAATAACAAACATCTCCGTATAAATAAGTCAAAAATTTGTTTTTTTTTTATAGAATATCCTTGAAAATAGGACGTGTCTGGATACGCTTGAACATGTTATATATGCCGCTGGACGCGCCTCAAAAAAAACTTTGATATGATACTAAGATACAAATTTCTTACAAAAACCCTGTTGAAAATATCCCGTTCTAGTGGAGATCTCCTGCGGAGAGAGTATCTATATTCTTTGTTTATTTTACTTTTTACTTTGTTTCTGGAAAAAAAGTACTTTGTTTTGGAAAAGTGCTTTTTGGAAAAAAGTAATTTTCTTTTGTAAAACGTATTTTTTTTGAAAAAGTCTTTTTTCAAAAAAAGGAGTTTTGTTTTTGAAAAAAGGAATTTCCAGAAACTCTGCCTTAGTGGAAGTATCCGTGGAGTGAGGAAAAAAGTACTTTTTTGGAATTCTATTTTTTTCTCTCTCTTGGTATGGTGCTAGATACTTTCTTTGAAAAAGCTTAATTTTTTTTGAAAATGTATTCTTTTTGGAAAAAAATACTACTACTTTTGTTTGAAAATGGTACTTATTTTGGCGAAAGGTACTTTTTCCGGAAAAGGTACTCTCTTTTAAAAAACGTACTTTTTTTGGAAAAAGACACTTTTTTGTGGAAAAAGGTAGTTTTTTGGAAAAAGTTATTTTTTTTTGGAAAAGGTACTTTTTTGGATAAAGGAACTTTTTTAGAAAAAGGTACTTTTTTTGTAAAATGGTACTTTTTCCTTTTTGCCCTTTCCTGTAGGAATTTTTAAAAATCCCGTCATAGTGGATGTCTACTACAGAGGAGGAACTCTCATAACTAATTTCAACTTCCTAGCTCCAGCGGTTTGGGCAGGCCGTTAAGAGGGGCACTTTTCCCCTTTTGGGCCCAAGTTTTACAACGTCCCTGTCCAAAATTCTAGCAAGTACTTTCCAGAAATGTCAGCCCTTACTACATTGAACACATATCTTAAATTTCAGCTTTCTAGCCAAAGGGGTTTTGGCAGGCCGTCAAGGGTAGGAATTTCCAAAAATCCCGTCTTAGCGAAAAAGGAACCAGCATATTAAATTTCAACTTCCTAGCTTCAGCGGTTTGGGCTGGGCGATGTTGAGTCAGTGAGTCAGTCAGTCACTCATGTTATTCTTTTATATATAGAGATTGTGACTTTGCAACAAAAAATACATGGGGAATACAGTCACAACTAAGAGTTACAGGTTTTCATAGGAACAGGCACGTTAATGTGCTAAAATTCGAAAACTTATCTAACCCATTTCATACCAAACATAAAATTCATGGTCCGATTTCAATGAACTTTTTAATTTTTGCTTTTATATCATCAATATTAATAATATACAAAAGAAAAAAACATTATTTCCGTTTCCTCACAACACGATGTGACTTTACAGTTACCCAGCAAAAAAAAAGAGATGCCGAAGTAGTAGAAAAAGCACTACAATGGTATAGATGTACTTCTTTTTTAACATAAACACTAATGATTTTAACATTGAATTGTCATAGGACAACTCAACATTTTTTTAGTACTTTTTGAAATAGTGCAAAGGAAACTCCTTTTCACCAATTAAATGTTAAAAAAATTCTTCGGAAAAAAAATATATTTTTTTATATTTTACAAAAGTTTTTTTTATTGCCGCCACCACCCGAACCTGCGACCCCATTACTGCTAGTCTAGCTCTCTACCGCTGAGCTAATCTTTGATTCTTCGAAAAAAAATTGCTGGCAACCCTATCGGATAGAAGCTGAGGTATTGAAGTGCTAAACCATAATAATTTAAATAATTAGTTCTTTGAATTTAAACCCTTTTTGTTAATAATAAAACATTTGAAATAAGTAGAACAAAGTGTTGTGCATAATAAACTTGCGAGGAATGCCTGGTACACGTCGTAAAAGTATCCAAAACAAAAAATTAACAAATTGTAAATTGCAAATCAAAGAAGAGACCGATGATTTTATTGAGTGTGATAAATGCGCCAAAAAGTACTACTCGCAATGTAGGTACCCAGTTAGACAAACATCAATTTGAGTATTTACTAAACCATAAATGAAAAGGTGGTGATGGTGGATTGAAAAGTTAATTACAAGCAATCAAAACAAAACTTAACAAGTTAGATCAGCTGTTTGATATTCAAGAAACTATACCCACGAAAGAGAGTGAGGAAAAAGAAGTAGTTAAAGCACTGCAACTGTTGAATAGGGAGTTGTTCTTTTTTGGATTTTTCACCGATAAATTTAACATTGGCTTGTCAAAGGAAGGAAGTTGTTCTTTTTTAAAACAAATTATGTATATTTGAACCAATGAAAAGGAAGTTCTTTTTCACTTCTTTTTATTTTAATTTAATTTTAAAAAAATCATTTCAAGCAGACGTCTACCCCCTATGTCATCGCTTGTTATAGCTGATAGCTGACTTTTAGCAGTCTTGTTCAGTAAATTGTTGTTATCTTCATTTCTTTCTATTTTTATTAACAAAAATATATATCATATTGGAAAATATATAAAGTTGTTTTTTTAGTGTTTTTTTTTATCAAAAATAATAATAATAAAATAATAATAATAATAAAATAATATAAAGAAATAAAGCTGTAAAAAAAGGAGAAAAAGCTACTAAAAATTATGTAATTAAAAATGACCTTGAAAAAACTGCTGATATTAGCAGATTGTTTTTTGCTAAATACTAGAAACCCGTGTAAAAAAATGTATATATACCCGTGTAAAAAAGTTTATGATATATGATCAGTAGGGCAACCAAAAAAAAGCCCTAAAACCAATGTTTTAAGCTCTAAAAAAAGCTCTGAAAAACAGTAAAATAAGCAGTTAAAATGTAAAAATAAGCCCTTAAACTTCATTATTTCTTTATTAAAAAATCCTCATCAAATTAAAATTTTTTATTCAATACAGTGCTACATTTCTTGGAACTTCAGGAATCAAACAAAGTTGTGACATCCTTAAATTTATTTTCTTCGGAAAATACTTTAATTTAATTAAAGAATTAAATATGCTAAAATCCCAAAACTTTAACAAATTGTGAAAAATAATCTGTTGAAGGCATGGCCCTATCCGCATTTCATTCTTGTCTAAAAATCGTCATTGTCATATTTTTACTATTAGAATTCAAGTTGAAAAAATAAAAAGTTTATTTTAACAAAAGAGATAATCAAGTAGTATTTACTTTGAAATTGTCTTCCTATTATCATTTGGCAGATAATTCGGCGATATTTGGAAAAAAAAATAATTCAAAAATTTTACCTTTTGTAAGAACTTTTTATGACAATATTGCGGCAATATCACCTTTGTATTATTTGGAAGATAAAGCAAATTTGTTTGAAATCTTTTGTCAATTTGGAAAAAATAAAAACTAAATTTGTACAAAAACAATCAAAAGATATATAGGAAATAAACTCGTGAAAAGTTAAGATTAATTGCAGATATTGTATGCAGATATTGTTTTTCAGGCTTAAATTTAATAATGAAAAAAGTAAATGGTTTTTTTTTGTAGCCGGGAGTTTATTTAGCGATATCACCCTTTTATCTTCTATATGAGTTATTGCTTTCGTATTGTCTGGAAGTATTGTTTTAGGGTAACAGTTGTTTCCGACGGAGGAAACTTCCGGAATACGAAATTGATATTGCCAGCAATAAATGTTTTCATCAAGGCGACATGATCGGAGAATCTTCTTCGTATTGCCATGTTTGCTGGGTGATATTGGTTTGAGTATGGTCCTGTTCCAAGGCACATAATAGAACAAATGCTTTCTCAGTGATAGAGAGTCCCCCAATCTCTTTATTATGTATACTTTTTGCTCGAACCCGCAACCTCACGTGTAACAGTCCAACGCGCTAACCATTACACCACAGCGCCCACAATATATGGTGACAGTTAAACTATATATTATCATATATGGTGGCATTTAAACAATATATGGCCATATATGTTACCTCATGAACAAAATCTTTAATACAGTTGCAGATATGATAATATATGCTACTAAATATAGTGCCATATATATTTTTATATGTGTTATTTAAGCAATATATTAGCATATATGGTTCCATTTAAATCATATATTATTATATATGGTTCCATTTAAACAATATATGGCCATATATGGTACCTCATTATCAATATTTTTAATACAGTTGCAGATATGATAATATATGATACTATATATTGTGCCATATATATTTATGTATGGTGTTATTTAACCAATATATTACCATATATGGTGCCATTTAAACCATATATATCATATATGGTGCCATTTCAACAATATATGCTCCCCGAGTAAAAACAGTTACATATAGTCGTATGAAATGTGATTAACTTATATCGGTACTAGCGGGCGCAGCCCGCTACGTTGTTAGCGTGCCTTAAAGGTTAAGGGGGGGGGGGGCTGCGCCCCCCACAATTTTTATTAAATTCGTTTTTTTATTTAAAGTTTTTTTATTTAAAGCCTTCACCCAGCCACCACAAATAAATAATTCTGCACAACAATGGGTTTAAAATAAATAAATATTTGATCACTTTTTCTCATGAAAGTGGATTGTTAGTAATGAATCCATAATAAATTGCAATATACGTGTGTATGTTAAGATAATTTGGTAAAGTGCGAACTTAGGTAGATAGACCCGTAAGTAGTTTTGTTCATTTGTGTTTTGAATGAAAATAAATAACGTAAAGCAGGGTTGGAAAGCATTTTATAATATTAAAAATAGCGGGCAAAGCTACGTTGTTAGCGTGTCTTAAAGTTTTTTTTTTAATTCCAGTTTATGTAAAGGTAGACCTGGCAATTCAAGTAAATTCACAAATTCAGTTGGAAAATTTACTGCGTCGGTTTCTTCCACCGGTGCTTCGTTACATGAAGTTTAAATATCGGAATATATAAGTTCCATTCCTTTTCTAAGGTTTTTTCTCTTTCAGAAAATTTGTTTAACTTTTTGGGGAGTATGTTTCAATGCTACATAAGTTTCATATTCCGTTGATAGTGTTTGAACAGGTAATTCCCTCTTCCAATCCATTTGCATTGTCTATAATTTCAATTCCACTCGTTCAAAGTTTATATCCATTTCATTCCACTTGTGTAGTGTTTCAATCCCACTCGTTTCCTATTTAGTTTCTTAATTTTAGTGTTTCATATACACTTGTTCTTTAAGTTTTAGGTTTCTAGCTAAAGACGCAGACGTTAAGGGGGGGGGGGCAATTTTCCCCTTTTGAACCACCATTTTTACCACGTTCCTGTCCAAAGTCCTAGAAATGCCTTGTCGATAAGTTAGCCCATACTCCAAGGAAAACATATTATATATTACAGGTTTCTAGCCGAAGGGTTCGGTTAGGCCATCAAGGTGGAGAATTATTCCGTTTTTACCCCTCCCGGTAGGAATTTCCAAAAATTCCCTCTTAGAGGACGTCTGCGTTGGAGGAGGATACTACATACATAATTTTAGGTCTCTATATCCAGCAGTTTGGCCAGGCCATCAAGGGGGAAGTTTTTTCACTTTTTACACCTCCCGGTATGAATTTCCAAAAATACCATCTTAGGGGACGTCAACGTTGGAGAAGGAACCCAATTTAAGATCCCTTGTTCCAGCAGTTTGGCCAGGCCGTTAAGGGGGAGACTTTTCCTGTTTTTGACCCTACCTGTAGAAATTTCCAAAAATCTCATCTTAGCGGATGTCTACAATAGAGGAGGAACTTTAATACCAAATTTCAACTTCCTACCTCCAGCGGTTTGGGCAGGCCTTTAAGCGGCACTTTTCGCTTCATTAATCCCCATTTTTGCAATGTCCCTGTCCAAAAAGCACCGTCTCGGTAAGTGAGCAGATACTCTAAGTAACATATGTTTTACATTTCAGGTTTCTAGCCAACTTTTACTATTTGTGCCCCTCTCGGTAGGAATTTCCGAAAATCCATCGACAGGGAATTCCAGCTTCCTAGTTCCAGCAGTTTGAGCAGGCTGAGAGGAACTTAAGTACCGAATTTCAGCTTCCTAGTTCCAGCAGTTCGGACAGGTCGTTAAGGGGCAACTTTCCCTTTTTGAGCTCCCATTTTATAACGACCCTGTCCAAAATTCAAAAAGTATCTTTCAAATACGTTAGCCCTCACTCCAGGGACCCACATTTTAAGCTTCAGGTTTCTAGCCGAAGGGGTTTTTACCGGCCCCCAAGGTGAGGCTTTTCTTCTTTTTGCCCCTCCCTTTAGGAATTTACAAAAATTCCATCTTCGCGGCTATCTGCGATGGATGAGGAACATTCATACCAAATTTCAACTGCATTGCCTAAGCGGTTTGGGCAGGCCGTTAGTGGGGACATTTTTCCCTTTCAACCACCATTTTTACTATGTTCCTGTTCCAAAATAGAAAAATTACGTTGCCGGTGAGTTAGTCCTACTCCAAGGAATACATATTTAAAATTTTAGGTTGGCCAAAAGGGATTGGGCAAGCCGTCAGGAGGAGACTTTTACCTTATTTCCCCTCCCGATAGGAATTTCAAAAATTCCGTCTAAGCGGACGCCTACACAGAAGGAGGAACTCACATACCGAGTTTCCTTTGGGATATCCTGTAGGGAATTCCAAAAATACAAACTTAGTCGATGTCTACTACAGTGGAGGAACCTTTATACCAAATTTCAACTTCTTACCTCCAGTGGTTTGGGCAGGCACTTTTCCAATTTGTGAGACTGTTTATGGGGAGACTTTTCCCCTTTTTGCCCGTTCCGGTAGGAATTTCCAAAAATCCCGTCTTAGCGCACGTCTATGCCGAATATCAAGAAACCTTGTTTTAGTGGAGATATCCGTGGGGGGAGGAAAAAAAGTAGTTTTTTTGAAATTATATATTATTTTAAATGGTACTTTTTGGAAAAACGAAATTTTTTGGAAAAAGATACTTTGTTTTTACAAAGTACTTTATTTGTACTTTTTTTGCAAAAGGTATTTTTTTTTTAAAATGGTGTTTTTTTTTTTGGAAAAATGTATGTTTTCTGGAAAAAGGTATTTTTTTTTGGAAAAGGTACTTCTTTTGGAAAAGGAAAATTTTTTTAGAAAAAGGTACTTTTTTTTGGGAAAAGGTACTTTTTTTGGAAAAGGTACTTTTTTTGAAAAAGGTATTTTTTTGAAAAAATGTATGTTTTTTGGGAAAAGGAACATTTTTTTAGAAAAAGGTACTTTTTTTGGGAAAAGGTACTTTTTTTTGGAAAAGGTACTTTTTTTGAATAAGTTATTTTTTTGGAAAAATTTATGTTTTTTGGGAAAAGGTACTTTTTTTTTTGGAAAAGGTACATTTTTTTAGAAAAAGGTACATTTTTTGGAAAATGGTACTTTTTTTGGAAAAAGGTACTTTTTTGGAAAAAGGAATTTTTTTTGGAAAAAGGTACTTTTTTGGAAAAAGGTACTTTTTTTGGAAAAAGGTACTTTTTGGAAAAAGGTACTTTTTTCGGGAAAAGGTACTTTTTTCGGGAAAAGGTACTTTTTTTTGGAAAAAGGTACTTTTTTTGGAAAAAGGTACTTCTTTTGAAAAAAGGTACATTTTTTGGAAATAGGAACTTTTTTGGGAAAAAGGTACTTTTTTTGGAAAAAGGTACTTTTTTTGGAAAAAGGTACTTTTTTTGGAAAAAGGTACTTTTTTTGGAAAAAGGTACTTTTTTTGGAAAAAGGTACTTTTTTTGGAAAAAGGTACTTTTTTTGTGAAAAGGTACTTTTTTTGGAAAAAGGTACTTTTTTTGGAAAAAGGTACTTTTTTTGGAAAAAGGTACTTTTTTTGGAAAAAGGTACTTTTTTTGGAAAAAGGTACTTTTTTTTGGAAAAGGGTACTTTTTTTGGAAAAAGGTACTTTTTTTGGAAAAAGGTACTTTTTTTGGAAAAAGGTACTTTTTTTTGGAAAAAGGTACTTTTTTTTGGAAAAAGGTACTTTTTTTGGAAAAAGGTACTTTTTTTGGAAAAAGGTACTTTTTTTGGAAAAAGGTACTTTTTTTGGAAAAAGGTACTTTTTTTGGAAAAAGGTACTTTTTTTGGAAAAAGGTACTTTTTTTAGGAAAAGGTACTTTTTTTGGGAAAAGGTACTTTTTTTGGGAAAAGGTACTTTTTTGTCCCCTTTTTGCCCCTCCCGATAAGAATTTCCAAAAATGCCCTCTCAACGGACGTCTACACCGGTCGAGGAACCTACATACCAAATTTCAACTTCATAGCTCCAGCAGTTTGAGCAGGCCGTCAAGGGGGAGACTTTTTCCCCGTTTTGCCCGTCCCTGTAAAAATTTCCAAAACTCCCGTCTTGGTGGATGTCTACGATAGTGGAGGAACCTTTATACCAAATTTCAACTTCTTACCTCCAGCGGTTTGGGCAGGCCGTCAAGGGGGGCCTTTTTCCCCTTTTTAACCCCCATTTTTACAACGACCCTGTCCAAAATTCTAGAAAATACTTTCCAGAAAAGTTAGCCCCTACTCCAAGGAACACATATCTTAAATTTCAGCTTTCTAGCCAAAGGGGTTTTGGCAGGCCGTCAAGGGGGACACTTTCCCCCTTTTTGCCCGTTCCGGTAGGAATTTCCAAAAATCCCGTCTTAGTGGACGTCTACCCCGAAAGAGGAACCTACATACCAAATTTCAACTTCCTAGCTTCAGCGGTTTGGGCTGGGCGATGTTGAGTGAGTCAGTCAGTCAGTCAGTCACGTTATTCTTTTATATATAGAGATAAATATACAGTTTCATCCGAAAAATGGCCCGATGTTATTGTATCAGTTGTGTATCAGTTTTCATCTAATTGTATCAGTTAGGATCTCAACTAATAAAATTATACATTAGTCAGATGAAATTATATCCGATTTTTGACCTGATACTATTTTACCGGTTTATATCCAATGGTATCTGTTTAGATCGTAGTTGGTACAATTTTATATATATAAAATATATTTGTATCCGACATTTGCCTTATATAATTGTATCAAAGTTTAAAAGCAGATATAATTGCATCAGGTCAAAATGCAGATATAACTATAAAAGTTTGTATAAAAATGTAACTATTTGGATCTAAACTAATACCATGCGACATAAACCGATAAAATTGTATCAGGTCAAAAATCAGATAAAATTTCATCTGATTACTATATAATCTAATCAGTTAAGATCTAAACTGATACAATTAGATAAAAAGTGATAACCAACTGACACAATTATATCGGGCCATTTTTCGGATGAAATGGTATATGGATCACATTAAGTTATATATTACCATATAAAGCTCCATATTAGTTTTTTTTAATAGGGTCATGAACAACATTTTTAACACAGTTCCAAATATAATACTATATGCTATTATATATAGTGCAATATATATTGATATATGGTATCATTTAAACAATCCCGGGTAAAAAACTTAATATGGTGTCATACATAATTATATCTTTTTTGATAAATCCCCATATACAACGACATACAACTTGATCCGAAAAATGGGTCATCTAGATGTGTCTAATTATATCAAATTAGATATAATTTGATACAGTTTGATCCGAGATTTGTCCATATCCAGGACATCAAATTATATCTAATTCGATATAAAAATATCTTATTTTATAAAATTTTGTCTGATAGTAGGCATACTTTTTATGCATACCAGCTATTAAATTGAAATGTCTATGGTTTTAACAATTTTGAAGACCCAAATTTTAAAACATAAAATAAAAATTTATTTGAATACTTTTGTCTTCTAAATCGTACGCATCATTTTTTAATATGATTTTACATGCAAAAACATCACGTGAAAATTATTTGGCTATGGAGTAATTAACTCTGAATTTGCAGATAACTAAATTTGATGTTGAACTATATATTAATTTGTATGGGATTATATAGAAAGTTATAAAAAATTAAAATATATTTTAAGTACAACGACACATACAGTGTTATAAAACTTAGTATCAAATCATATATAATCATATCGATCACTACATATAATTTCATTAGTTTTATAAGGCTTATGTAGTTATATATGGAGTCAGATTTGGGGATATGTAATAATATCAATTACCATACAAAAAATTCGTTGAAAAAATAATATCAGATGTAGTTGTATATAATCATATGTGTCTTAATGTTACTCCATTCATTGTCAGATATAGCCCAATCACATTATATATGACAATATATAACTATTTTTACTCGGGATATATTACAATGATATATGGTGCCATTTCAACAATATATGGTCATATATGGTACCTTATAAAAAATATTTTTAATACAGTCCCAGATATGATAATATATAGTACCATATACTTTGATATATCGTATCATTTAAACAACCCGAATAAAAATAGTTACATATAGTCATATATGTGATTAAGTTATATCTGTATAAATATACAGTTTCATCCGAAGAATGGCCCGATATATTTTTATCAATTGTTTATCAATTTTTATCTAATTGTATCATGATTAAATTATGTGTTAATCACATGAAATTGTATCCGATATTTTACCTGATACAATTTTATCGGTTTATATGTAATGGTGTCAGGTTGGATCGTAATTGGTTCAATTTTATATAAATAAAATATAATTGTATCCGAAATTTACCTTGTACAATTGTATCAAAGTTTTAAACTGATATCAGGTCAAAATTGGGATATAACTATATAATTTTGTATACAAATATATCTATTTGGACCTAAACTAATACCATGTGATATAAACCAATAAAATTGTATCAGGTCAAAAATCAGATACAATTTCATCTGATTAACACATAACACTGTGAGACAAATGGTAGGGATCAGTGATCGGAAAGGGTTCAAACTACCGGGGAAAGTTATATCGGTAAAAAAGAATTTATACGTGTCCCGGCGTTTCGCTGGGTCAACTCTAGGAATCGAGATATATCGATTTGACCTTTGGTGGTCTTTTTTTTGACATAACTCGAGAACCACTAGTCCGATTTTGCTCAGACAATTTTAAAAAAATTAAAAATTACAATTCCTTTAATCTGTTCATATAACGTTTTTCTATATATATACTCAACAGTTTTGCCGGTAAAAATAAATGTATGAAGAAAAAAATATTTTTTGCCTAAAATATTAAAAAATAGTAATAAACAAAAGGTTATTGATTTTTATGGTAGCGGTAACAAACATTTATTTTTACCGGCAAAACTGTTGAGTATATAGAAAAACGTTATATGAACAGATTAAAGGAATTGTAATTTTTAATTTTTTTAAAATTGTTTGAGCAAAATCGGGCTAGTGGTTCTCCAGTTATGTCAAAAAAAAATATATCTCGATTCCTAGGGTTGACCCAGCGAAACGCCGGGACACGTATAACTTGTTTTTGACCGATATAACATTTCCCATTGGTTTCATCCCATCCCGATTTTGACTGTCGCATAGTGTAATTTAATCAGGTCAGATCTAAACTGATACAATTCGATAAAAACTGATAAACAACTGATACAATTTTATCGGCCCATTTTTCGGATCAAATGGTACATGGATCACTCTAAGTTATATATTACCATATAAAGCTCCATATTATTTTTGTTTTAATAGGGAACATATATATGGTGGCATTTAAACAATATATTGTCATATATGGTGCCATTTAAACAATATATGGTCATATATGGTAACTCATAAGCAACTACAATATTAACTGTATTTCAGAAGCTATTAATTGTATTTCAGAAATTATAATTGTATTTCAGAAATTATGGAATGTGTTTCAGAAATTATTAATTGTATTTCAGAAATAATCAAATCTATTTCAGAACTTGTTGATTGTTTATCATAGTTAATAGAGAAAAATTTCTAAATTACATTTCATAATTTCTGAAATACAATTGATAATTTCTGAAATACAGTTTGATAATTTATGAAATACAGTTGTGAATTTCGGAAATACAATTAATAATTTCTGAAATACAATTGATAAAACTGAAATTCAATTGACTAGTTCTGAAATACAATTCATAAATCTGAAAAATAATTCATAAGTTCTAAAATACAATTGATAAAACTGAAATTCAATTGATTGTTTCTGAAACACAATTGATAAATCTTAAAAACAATTGTTACAATTGGAAATGGCGTAGAGCGTTAAAAAGATGTAAATAAAATTATTTTTTTAAAAAATTCAATTTCCCGGGTAAAAATCTTAATATGGTGTCATATATAATTATATCTTATTTGACAAGTCCCCATATACAACGACATACAACTTGATCCGAAAAATGGGTCATCTACTTGTGTCTAATTATATCAAATTAGATATAATTTGATACTGTTTGATCCGAGATTTGTCCATATCCAGGACATCAAATTACATCTAACTCGATATAAAAATATCTGATTTTATATAACATTGTCTAATAGTAAGTATACTTTTTATGCATACCGGCTATTAAATTGATATTGAAATTTCTATAGCTTTAACAATTTTAAAGGCCCAAATTTTATAACGTAAAATAAAAATTAATTAGAAATTTATTAATTCAGTTCGAGGCCAATTTTCTTATTATGAATTAACATAATAAGTACTTTTTTCAGAAACTGCTATTTTTCTTCATCAGGATATTCTACTAACAAATACTTCACAGAGTTTTTGCTTTCAAAAACCTCTACACTTTCAGGAATGAAAAGACGATCGTTTCGGGGATTTTCCAGTTCCCCTTCTTCAGTTTTCTTTAGAAAGTTGTGGTTATATTGCAATGCAAATTGAAACATCAAAATTTCATATTAAACGTAGTCTACTACATCAACGAAATGAGAATGAAGCAAACAATAAAATATGTTTTCGAAGTCTCTGCAAAGACATAACCAACAATAGAAATATTATGAAAGTTTTCTGTTTTTATATTTCGTACCGTCGGTACATGTCTTTGCAGAGACTTCGAAAACATATTTTATTGTTTGCTTCATTCTCATTTCGTTGATGTAGTAGACTACGTTTAATATGAAATTTTGATGTTTCAATTTGCATTGCAATATTGCCACAACTTTCTAAAGAAAACTGAAGAATGGGACCTGGAAAATCCCCGAAACGATCGTCTTTTTATTCCTGAAAGTGTAGGGGTTTTTGAAAGCAAAAACTCTGTGAAGTATTTGTTAGGAGAATATCCTGATGAAGAAAAATAGCAGTTTTTGAAAAAAGTACTTATTATGTTAATTCATAATAAGGAAATTGGCCTCGAACTGAATTAATAAAATTCTAATTAATCAATAAAAAGGTCGAAAAAACAATTTTTATTTTTTGAATAAAAATTAAAAACCAATAAACTAAAAATTTTAATGCTTTTTTTGTCTTCTAAATCGTACGCATCATTTTTTAATATAATTTTATATGCAAAAAATCACGTGAAAATTATTTAGCTGTGGAGAAATTAACTCTTAATTTATATTAATTTGTATGAGATCATATAGAAAGTTACATAAAATTACAAGAATATATTTTTAGTATGACGATATATTCAGTGTTATATAACTTAGAATCGAACCATATATAATCATATCGGTCACTACATATATTTTGATTAGTTTTATATGGCTTATGTAGTTATATATGGAGTCAGATGTGGGGATATGTAATAACATCAATTAACGTACAAAAAAATTCATTGAAAAAATAATATCAGATCCCGAGTAAAAAAAATAATATGATGTCATATGTAACGATATCTTATTTAATATAATTGGAGATATACTATGATCCGAAAAATGGTGGATAAAATTATATCGGATAAGATCTAAATATATTGAATCATATAGAATCTTATCCGGATTTTGACCCGATATAATTATATCTAATTTGATGTAAAAAGAAATAATTATATAACGCTTTATATTTCAGGTTCAAAACAAAAGCTATTAAAAAGTAATAAAAAATAACACCCTTAAGTTAAGAATTCAAAATTTAAATAAAAATTTAAGTATTTAGAAGAAGTTGTACTTAATTGTAACGAAGCATTTTAAGCCTTTTCATATAAACTTGTATTCTACCCGTAAACTGTATAAACCTGGTATGTTTATGAGTTTAATGTCAAATTCCACACATAAAAAATATGGCTTGTACAATATTTATACGAGGTTTACAAGGAATTTAGGAGTTATAATGAGTACGCCTTTTATATTTTGAAATCATACATAAATATATCTCAAAAAAGCATAGAATTTTTTTTAACATTGGGCTATATTTAAACATATCTAAAACAACTTAGAAAAAAATTTACATTGAGCTATATAAAACTTTATATGTTTTCCGATAAAGCCATTTTTAATTATATATGACACTGTATTAAAATTGTCATAGCATATGTAACTAGATATGGTACATATTAATATATATGAGGACATATATATTAATACTGATCTATATATGACATCATATAATAAATTTTTGAAAAACTCAAAGCTATACATAATTATATCCACAAAGATACAGTGTCACACTTGACTATATATAAACATATTAGTCCATATTAAATTATATAATTTCCTATATAACTTTTTTTACTCGGGATGTAGTTGTATATAATGATATATGTCTTAATGTGACTCCATTCACCATCAGATATAACCCAATCACATTATATATAACAATATATAAGTATTTTTACTCGGGTTAGTAAAAAAAATATAATTTTATATTTTATAAATTATTCATTTTATAAAAAAAAATGCATAGCCGTGAACGGTATCGAACTCGCGACCTTCTGAGTTCAAACCTTATTTCAACAAAATATTATAATTTTTATAAAATCCGTGCTCTGCCAGTGTATTATTTTTTGAACTGTTGTCAATATCTGTCTAGGATCTTATTTAATCCCAAATAAATGGAGATCTTACGTAGTACCCAAACATAATGCGGGATCTAATTTTATCTGTCATTTTTCTGGATAGTTTTAGATGTCAATCCCCAAATATATTGCTGTTTCCACTTCGATCTGCCATTTTAATTCTGAAATAAATTGCTGGATCTAATTCGATCTGAAATTTATGGGATAAATTACCAAATCCCCAAATATATCACTAGTTTTAATTCCCTCTGCAATTTATCGGAAAAGTTAAGATCTTACGCAATCCCGAAATATATTACTGGATCGTATTTGATCTGTCATTTTTTGGATAAATTTAGATCTTACTTAACCCCAAATATATTGCTGGATCTAATTCTATCTGCCATTTTCGGATCAAATTAGATATAAGTTTATCTACAAATATATTGCTGGATCTAATTCGATCTGCCATTTTTCGGATCAATTTAGATCTAAGTTTATCCCCAAATATATTGCTGGATTTAATTCGATCTGCCACTTTTTCAGATCAAATTAGATCTAAGTTTATCCACAAATATATTGCTGGATCTAATTCGATCTGCCAAAATTGAGATCAAATTAGATTTAAGTTTATCCACAAATATATAGCTGGATTTAATTCGATCCGCCATTTTTCGGATCAAATTAGATTTAAGTTTATCCGCAAATATATAGCTGGATCCGCCATTTTTCGGATCAAATTAGATCTAGGTTTATCTCCAAATTTATTATTGGACCTCCTAATTTTGAGATATAACTTGATCTTAGTTTAGGGTGACCATTCGTACTGATTTGATCAGTACATGTACTGATTTTTGGTCACGTATACTGATGAAAAAGTCGTGTACTGATTTGTACTGATTTTTTAAAAATTGTGCTAATTGTACTGATTTTTGACATTTAAAAATATATTACATTTTTTAAATAAAAAAAATCCAAAATGTATGCACAATGTAGTTTTTTTATAGGATGAATTTTTGTGAATGTGAAATGTTTTCTCTACTAGAAAGCATTCAAAATGATTTTTCTACATGTAAATTTATTAATCTAATATGTAGTTTCATACACAGAGAAGATTCGTGGTGACAATCGAATTTATCAAATGGTACCATTGCGATAATAGAAAATCAGTAGACTGTGATAAAAATATTTTAATTATCCGGTTATCAGAATGATTCTGTTTTGTGAGTGTAAGACACGACATCAAAAGCTGAATATTTTTCCGTACAAAAATCATTTAAATCTGAAGAAATATATGTGGGTATTTCCATGGAAAATTTTTCGAATCTGTGGGATTTTCAATAGAAAAAATACAAAACCTCAAGATTTTCATTTTTAAAAACGTTATGTGTTTTTGTAGAAAATGGTAGCCAAAATGTGAAGTTTTTATATTTCAGAAATCATACAGAAATTAGCAAAGAGAAAAAAGATTTGTTCTGACAGCTAACTTTGTAGCTAATCGATTGGTTAGATTGTATCTACAGAAAATTGGTTTAGACAATGCAATTTGCTCGTGACAACAGTAATTCTTTGGCCTGAATAAACATTGACGTTCATACTATCCTGGGGTCATATTTCACTCCATTCGGAACATGGCTATATTTCATCAATCTGTTACAAAAAAAAATAGAAAAGGAATGGTAACAGATCATTGAAATTTCTAAATAATGGGTCCGTTTCCTATACTTCAAAAAACTGGATTGTTTCATGCGAAAAATTTTTTATCTTGGGTTCTGAATAGGGAAAAATGTGTAAGGCTTTTATGGATGGTATGATGGGTAACCGAAAAAGTTTGTTGCCTCAACCAAACCATTCTATTGGCGACAAATTAGGTTGGCTGAAAAATTAATTTTTTTTTGGTTGATAATATTTTTTAAAATTTGTTCTGATTTGAAGTCAGAAAAATATGGCCACCCTATCTTAGTTTATCCCCATATATATAATGGGATCTAATACGATATAATTAGATACACCAAATTTTGAGATCTAATTGGATCAGCTAGATATTACAGCAGATCTTAAACAATATCAAATTGGATATTATTAGATATTGCGCGAGATAATTTTTTTTTACTCGGGAAGATAAGAAGGAAAAATAAAACTGTTAAATTTACAAAATTTTGGTTACATTTAAGTTAATTTTTAATTAATTAAAAATAACGAATTACCTTGATAAAATCCGGAAAAAAGTTTGCAGCATATTAGTAGATAAAAAATTGGTTTTTCTGCAAGGTAATTTTTAACTTATTTTTACTAGTTGTAACTAAAAAAATGTTTACAGGATTTTTCTTTTTCCGTTATATTTAGTAAAAATTTTATCAAAATGGATTTTTTAAATACAAACAAAATTGTAATATTTACCTTTTTTGGTATTTTAACAAAAAATATTTGAAGAATTACATATTTATTTCGAAAATTTTTTGTTTAATTTTTCAAGTGTTTTTTTTTTACTAAGGAATGTTATAAAACACAGGAAATAATTTATAACCGTTACAAAAAACTCGTTATTTTAAACTCTCCTTTAAAAACTCCTTTACTTCTTGTATAAAGTTCAGTTAAATGAGAGTAAGGACAAAATCCTCTAAACAACAAAGCTGCCCAAAAGTACGGGAAATTACAAGATTACTTTTCTAACCCTCCGTTTCCACATGCAAGTAAATGGTTGCAAGTTAAGAATACGTATTCTCAGCGAAAATTTCGAAATTTACCGAAAAAACATGAAAATTTTACATGTGCCCACACTACTTGCTGCAAGTTCATTTTTAAAATGTCGTCGAAGGAATAGGTTGTCACTAAATAGCACTCCAGTATTGCCAAGTATTCAATATTCTAGCAACGCTGGGAAAAAATTTGTTCTTAACAATTTTTTTTCAAAAATTTTTAAAATTGATATTTTAAATTACCATTAAGTTATGCCGTTGAGTTCTTTTTTACTTTTTTTCTACAAATAAATACAAAATCAGTTGCATTACAAGTTTTAATTTACCAAATACTTCTAAATTAATAGAAAACATTACAAGGCAACACTGTTTTCTTTATTCTGTCATTTCACTTGCAGCAAGTGTCAAAAATCCACTGTCTTCAAAATTTGTTTGCAAGTTGAGCCGCAAGTCGTATAAGTGTGATTGTATTAGTGAAAAAGTGTGAGTGTATTGAGTTTTTCGAACTTGCACTTGCATGTGGAAACGGGGGGTAACCCAAAACTGGTAATTTTAGTCGCACAGATACACATATTTTTAGCATTCAAAATATCTTTAAAGTTTAACGATTTTCCATTTAGTTTTTTCTACACAAAAATTTTCGAATGCAATCAGTATCAATTTTTTGTGGTGAAATGTAGGCATAGGACCTGTATTCATATTCAGGTAGGGTTTATGTCCCGGGAATTCCCGGGACGGGATTCCCGGGAATCCCGCCCTTTTTTCGATCCCGCAATCCCGGGAATTTGGTGCGGGATTTCCCGGGATTTTTTTTGATTCTTTTACAGAAGTTTTAGCTATTATATATTGCAATTTTGGAAGCTAAATAAATTTAAATTTAAAACATTGATTTGAAATTAATTTAAATAACATTTTTTGAAATTAAAAAATGCGATTTAAAATTTAATAAACTGAATTAATATAAAAAAATATTATTTAGGCCAAATTGTTTTTAGAAATCTGTTGAATTTGGTTAAGTTAAACCGAAAACAAATACTCGAACTTCAGAAAAATTTTTTTTCTTTAAAATATGTATCCAATACTTCAACATCCGTATCTCAGTTCCAAATATATCTAAAAAATTAGGAATTAAAAAATTAGTATTTAATATTTTCGTATTTTCAATTGAGTATTTTGAGGTTTTTTAACTTCAAATAATTTTATTTAAATTTGAACTGCTATTCCTTTATTTCAGTTGTATTTTTTGAATATTATTCAGATGATTTTTCAAATTATTTTGGATTTCTTTATATGTTAATTTAAAATGCAATTATGCAAATTAAATAATTTATTTTTAAATAGTTGTGGCATTAAAAATTTCTATTCAAAAGATACCAGTTACAGTTAAAAAACTATTTATTTAATGTTTTTCATTCAATTTGAGATCAAATATTATCACATTTTCCTTTAAATTAAGATTCAAATTAAAAGAGAGATGATAACATTTTTACAAGCAAATTATATTGAATAAAATTTTAAAAAATTCGATGAGGCCAGCAGGATAGAATACGTATTTTTGGGTCCTGCTACAAACCCATCCTCAATATTCTATAATTATATGGGTTAATAATTGATGATATATTTATATTGAATTGAAACCAGCAAATTGAAATAACTCAATTAGGCTAACATCAACGAAATTCTAACAATGTTATTTTTATCCAGCTGCTTCCTATGAAATTCAACTCTGATCGACAATTTATGAAGCTCAGATTTATGAACGACAAAGAGCCTTTAATTTTAAATTCATATTCTAATTATTTTTTAACCTAAAACATAAATCCATGTTGATAGTAAATAATTAGGCATACTTATTAAATTATATTTTTCACTATATCTAGTGTATTAAAATGAATAAATTATTATTTAATAATATTCTAGTATCGATTTTTATAAAAATATTTAAGAGAATTTGCCTAATAATTTGTGTGAAGAATACTCTTAAACTTTTTTATAAAGTAATTCTATACGAATACTTCTGAAAATCTGCATAGAAACAAATTTTTGGATTTCACATTTAAGAAATACTTAAGCAAAAAGCCTATCTTAGTTCTTACTATAAAACTGGTCCGACACAAGTTTACACCCATTAACAATTCCAACATGTCCTGAAGTAAGGGAAGAAAATAAAATACCCGTGTCTTTCACTTTTTCTACATCAATTTGTTTTACCGTTCCAACCGCGAATTAATATTTAGTTAATATATTTCATTTTAAAATTAAGACGGCCTTCCATATAAATATATTATTAACTAAATATATGTAAATATATTATCTAAATAATAATTCGCGATTTAAACTGTTAAACGAATTGATATAGAAAAAGAATATATTAAGTAGATTTTATCATGGTTACAACCAAAAGATGAACTTTGTCGGACGGTGTTTTAATAGAAATCGAATTTTTCAACTACAACACATGTCGGATTAATTTATTTTCTAACGAGCGGGAATTCCCGGGATCCCGGGAAATTCAGAAAAAATCCCGCTGTCCCGGGAAATGAAAAAGTCCGGGAAAAGAAAAACCCTATATTCAGGGTTAACACTCCATGCATAAAACTTGATATTGAAATCACTGTTCGCGTGTTACTTGAATTTTTACAGTTCTTTTTTGGTTTAAACCAATTGATGTAAAATCGACCTTGATAAATGTTATGCATTAGTAAAGAAGCAATTAAAAGGAAAATATTTAAATTAAATGGATTAGTTTTTACTATAAATTTCATTTAAGTAGTTTTTAATAAAATTAGTATTATAATTTCTTTGGTACGGTACTAACCTTAGTAAATAAGTATATTTATTGCGATAACTTTTGCAAGTGGAAACTTTCTTGTTTGAAATTTTGCAAGAACAGTTTTTATAGTTAAATTCACATTATACTAAAAGTTGGACTTTGAAGACAACTTGGAAAGCTATGCTGCCATATAAAATTTTTGAAAAATCGCGATTATAACGTATAGGTCGCTATAAATTAATACAGTTCTTTTAATATTTTCCTTTTAATTGTTTCTTTACTAATGCATAACATTTATCATGGTCGATTTGACATCAGTTGGCTAAAAACATAAAAAAACTAAAAATCAACATAAAACACGAACAGTGGTTTCAATATCAAGTTTTGTGCATCAGATTTTAACCCTAAATATGACCACAGATCCTGCGCCTACATTTCACCACAAAAAATTTATGTTTATTTCATTTGACAATTTTTGTGTATAAAAGCCTAAGTGGAAAACCATTGAACTTTAAAGACATTTTGCGGAAAATCTGTGCTTTAGATTTAAAAATAAGTTTCGCCCATAGGCGTACCTAAACCATTTTTCTGGGATGGGCAAGGGCCCCATTTATGTTTGGCCATTCTCAGACCCTTAATTTTAAAAAACACTTTCGACATTATGCTTGCGTTTTTTTCATACAAAAAAAGACTTAAAAATAACTCCCTCCCTTTTGATAAAATTTTCAAATGTTTTTTATAGAAAACTCTGAAAAATGCATACTTTTCTCTGAAGGAAACCTCGTGCAGGGAATGCTATATGCTCAGAATAGTATAAAAGTTTGATATTTGATAGAGAAAAGAAATCTAAGATCAACCTGTCTCATATTTTCTTCCACTTCTGACGAACCCATTGTTACCCATATTTTGACAACTTAAATCAGGCTGTTTTCAACTCACTCTTTCGAAGATTGGCAATTTGTATCGAAAATGTTGGCCTTTGCAGACGTGTGTAATTCTTATGGATGAATTTTTCGATACAAATTAAGAAGAGAGTGACTTAACACAGGTAGGGAGAGTTGGTACCTCTTTTAAATTATATGATCGTTGCTTAAATTACCGAGGTGATCAAAAACTGACATTTTCATCCTCAAAATAGTACACTCATAGAAACAAATCTGTAAAAATAGCAGAAAAAGTAACTAAAAATTAGTTAAAAATGATGCTGCAGAAGAAACTGTTAAATTAGCAGATTTTTTTTTATAAAAACAAATAAAATTAGAACAGCAAAAATAAACCTGTTAAATTTATAGTTTTACAATTTTTTCAGTAAATATTTTTGCTAATTTAACATTATAGACTGCTATTTGCATTCAACTAAATTTAGCTTGAAAAGAACAAAAAATTATAGATATATCAGTTTGTTTTTGCTATTTTTAGTCAAATAATATTTAGCAAAATCTTCTGTAGATTTTACAATACAATTTGTTATTTTCAATTAACTCAAAATTAATTTAAATATCCCTAGTAAAAATGATTTTTATATAATCATTTATGATTTTATACAATTATAACTTGTCGAGTATTGTGAAACATATATTTTTATATGATCATATCAAAAGATATTTAATTATATAAAATTATATTAACCAGATCCACCATAAAAATATATGTTTCACAATACTCGACAAGTTACAATTTTATAAAATCATAAATGATGGTATAAAAATCATATATGAATATATAAAAATCATTTTTACTAGGGTATAACTAAAATTATTTTACTAGTATTTAGCAAAAAAAAAAACAGTTCTTTCTGGAGCATCATTTTTAACAAATTTTTTGCTACTTTTTTTTTTGCTATTTCTACAGTTTTATTTCTATGAGTGTAATATTAACTAATTATTCCTTTAAAAACTATTACATCCAAGAAATTTTTCTCTTATAGCCAGAACTTGTTTCTGAAATATTTCGTAAGTAAGAATTTTTAAACAACATTTTTTATTTAAGAAATTTTCAAGACAAAAATCGATATTACTTAGTTCTGGCTGTAAAACTGACCCTTAGATTCCAACAAATTATCTTTCTAGGAAACTAGAAGACATTTTCCCAATCAAAAACACAGGATTAACTGATATTAAAAAAAGTAATCATAGAACAAGAATTATAGCTAGATTTTTTTTAAATTCTGGGGTTTCGCCATTGTAATTATCATGTTCAAAATATATAGAATTAATCGTCAGAACTCTATTCATTTTTAAAAGTTAAGATTTTGTCATCATGTGTAATCAAAGTTTGTTTGTTTTTATTTAAATTAAAAAAAAATAAAAAATTAGAATGTTTTGTTTATTTCTATATTTTAATGTAAACGTACATGTCAAAGCATATACATTAGACCGTACGTCAAAAAAAAAGTTCGCCGTACACCCTCCAATATGATGTATTTTTGGAAGGCGATTTAAAAATCATTTTTTTTTGCCGACCGCAGGGTCGCCTTTTTTAATTTCTTGTTATAGCTTTGGCATTTAAAATCGGATTTTAAAGTGTGATATATCGATTTTTTTGCTTCGAGGAGACCAGAGTTTTTTTAAAGTTGACCCCTACGTTCGTCAACCAATATATTAAAAAAAATTTTTACTCGGTTTAACGAAAAACTTCTTTAGAAAAAGTTTAATGATTTTTTGCGAGCTTTAATTTTCTGACATTAGGGTGGTAGCAACTGAGATCTCGTGGGTAACTACTAGAACGAGATACTTGATGTAAAAATGTCGTTAGAGCAAAACACTGGTCTCCTCGAGAGAAAAACATCGATGTATCATACTTTAAGATCCGACTGTAAATACCAAAGATATAACGAAAAATGTAAAATGGCGACCCCTACGTTCGGCAAAAAAAATAAAAATTTTTTTTTGAAAGCTCTTTGTAAAAATACTTCATATTGGAGGGTGTACGGCGCACTTTTTTTTTTTGCCTGTAAGGTGGTACGTAGCGCATGCTACGCCATGCCAAGAAAATGCACCCCAAACCATAATACTGCCACCTCCATGTTTTACCGTCATCTGAGGGAACCGAGGATTAAACTCTTGGCCTTCAGGACGACGAAAAAAGATTTTGCCATCTGGTCCTATCCTGTTAATTTTTGTTTCTTCACTCCATAACACGTTTTTCCAAAAACTAATGGGATTTTCCTTATGGGTTCTGGCGAAGGTTAGTCGTTTTGAAATATTTTTTTTTGAGAGTAGGGGCTTTTTTCTGGAAATGCGCCCAAACAAATTTGCCTCGTTTAGTCTTCTTCTGACAAGTCTGCTTGATATTTCCATGTTAAAATTTTCTTTAATATCCGATGCTATCTGCCTTGATGACTTGAATGGATCAATTTTCACCATTCGTACCATAGCTGCATCCGTACGCTCATCTATTTTTCGTGGTGTTGGCTTCCGAATTTTACCCTTAGTCAACATATCGGGATCCTCAACACTAATTGCATTGTAGACTTTTTTGCGTGAAATTTTCATTATCTCAGCAATTTCCGCTACTTTTTTCCATCTTCATACATTTTCCATATGATCCGCCGTTCCTCACCTGTGGTATGTTTTCCTGATCCCATTTTAAAAATTTTTTAACTTTTTATATTTATTTTTGAACTACGAAAAATATTTATTGCTTTGAATTAAATCTACACGACTACTGCCTATTTTAAGTAAATTGTGCCATTCATATGTCCACTTTAAATCAGCTTTGTTAACGCAAAAATGATAACGGTAAATAATAAGCAAAACATAATGGAACATTTGAGCACTATTAAGACAAACATCTTTTTCAACAACAATCAGAAAATATAAACGTTGCATTTTTAAATATATTTAGTTGGAAAATACTTAAATTTATGCGCAATTTAAATTTGTGCCAATTATATGTATGTCCATAGCTGTAAGTGTGTTTTCGTACCCAAAAATTTTTACAAATTCGTACAAATTTGTAAAAGTTTTTACTGGAAGGTGTTTGTTTACACAATTACTCAGTAAGGAGAGAGGAAAAATAGAGAGTAAAGTGACAGTTCAATACCAGAGAACTTACAGGTTTTTACTGAATGAATTTTTGCTAGTAAGAATTTGTAAGAAAAAAAAACGACAAAACTTTACTTTATGGGTGTTAAGGGGGCCGGGCCCCCAGGATCCGCTAGGTCCGAAAAACCGAAACACGCCCAAAATGGCACGTGTGACTCAAATTAAAGAACATTTTCTCACGATTCCAAATATGCATTTTGTTTTAAGATCTGGAAAATAGAATTCGGGCTAAGTACATTTTTGTCATTTTAGGTGTTAAAAAATACTATTTTGAAAAATGTACGTAAACTTTTTGGTGATAAAAGTGTGGGATTTTTTTTAGGAAAAAGTGAAAATTTTACGAATTTTAGGGGGTTTTTTGTATATTATGGGACACAGCGTCGCAGGCGAAAAAAGTTTAAAAAAAATCGCGGGATTTTTTTCAAAAAATGTTCATTTTTTGGTACATAGCGTACATAAGTTGGTAAAGTTTGGTAAAAGTTGGTGTTTTTTTTTTTTTTTGTAAAAAATTAAAATTTAATGAATGTTTGGGGGTTTTTTGTGTATTGTGGTTAGGGTTTGGGAATTCCCGGGAAAAGTTTGCCGGGAATTCCCGGGAAAATAATATATTTTTCCCGGGAAAACGGGAAATTTTAAAAATATTAAATTTTTTAAATTGTTTTTGTTTCGAATAGGATTTTTTAATTTTAGTCATAAAAAATATTTTAAATAGCAAAACAAAAATGTCATTGTTAAAATCTTTTAAAAGGGAATACATTTATTTGACACACAAATAAAATCTTTGCCAAGTAATAAGGAGCATTTCAACTAATAAATATTTTTAGCATAACTTATTCAAAATTTAAGTAGTAAAACCTAAAAACTTGGTAAAATGTTTAAAAGAAATATGAAAATAAAGTTTGTTTCTTACAAATAATCGCCCTTACTATCTAAATTTTTCAAATGTATAATTTAGGTAAAGTCGACTTTAGTTAAAATATTGGGTGGCAGTATACCTTGACTTGGTTTATTTTTGGAGCATTCTGATTGGTTAATTTATTTTCAACGAATCAAAATATTTGAAAATTATAAATATTTTTGTAAGGTTTTCATACACAAAATGAACAAAACCGTTTGGTTAAAAATAAAGTGGACTTTAAATTTAAAATACGCATTTATATTAAGGGTCAATAATTTTATAAGTAACGTTTTCATTAATAAATGTGAAAAGAAAAGACTAATGGTTAACGGTGGTATCTAAATTTTGTTATCCGACATCTAAATTTGGTTCACAAAAAAAAAAAATTGATGGTCATGCAACTTCTCTTGAAGAAAACAACAAGAATAACGTTTCAGCTAAAATTAGCAAAATACCTGAAGAAAAAAGTGTAAGCTGAATAGGCATTAAAGGTTTTATGGTAGGGCAAACATTTCCTGAAATGGTATCCAAATTAGCTGCAGCCAATCCGCACCATAACTAGATCTTCGTTTATTCGAGAAAGTTTTTATAATAAAAACCTGGCATTGCAAAAAAATGAAACCGATGTAAAGAACATTATATTAAATTACTACAATCATGTAAAAGATATCATGATAAAAGAAATATCGAGCAATATTTCTAACAATAGGAGATTTACTATAATCTTAGATGAATGAACAAGAATATCACACAAGAGATATTTGAACATATGTATAAACGGAAATAATTCATTTTATAACCTGGGGTGGGTTTATATATATATCAGGAAGATGTAATGATGATGAAATAAGAAGAATTGTAGAAATAAGACTAGAAGAGTTTTCTTTGTCTTTGGAACATTGGCGTACCTAGACGATTTTTCTGGGGTGGGCAAGCGAACCATTAATTTTCTGCTGTTTATTTGCCCATTCGCACACTATTAATCCTAAAAAACACTTTCGGCATTATGCTTACAATTTTTTCACCCAAAAAAAATCTTAAAAATGATTCCTTGCCTTCTAATAAAATTTTCATAATTTTCAAAATTAAATAATCCTGGTAGCTTATCCTATCAAAATCGCCATATTTTTATACAAAACTCTGAATAGTGCATTTATTTTTCTGAAGGAAAACTCGTACAAGGAATGTATTCCAATCTTTATTCTCAGATTATTATGAAATTTAGATATTTAATAGAAAAAAGAAATCTAAGATCAACCTGTCTAATTCGTCCACCTCGGACGAACCCTATCTAACCCCATATTCTGACCACTTAAATTACCGAGGTGGACAAAAATAGTGAGATGTTCATCTTACAATTTGTGTTTCTACAAAATATTGAAATTTCATTGAAATAACATAGTAGTGTTTAGTTTGAAGTAAGTTCCTTGTTAGATATAAACTAATTATTCGTTTAGAAAACTATGAAATCTAAGATATTTAACTCACCAAAAAGATTCTGCGTTATTTTTCTATTATTGAACAACTTTGTGGTTCTAATAATTTTTTTTTTAAAGAAAAACTCTTATAGTCAATTTTATAATCAGAACTAAGACAGATTTGTTTCTTAAATATTTCTTATTTAAGAAATATTTAAAACAAAAATCGATCTTAGTTCTGACTATAGAACTGACCCTTAGATTTCAACAAATTATCTGCCAAGGAAACCAGTAGTTCCCAAACCAAAAACACAGGATTGATATTAAAAAAAAATGTAATATTGTGATACTTTACGCCATCACCACCACCACCCCAGACCGGCCTAAGTCCGCCAATGCTTTGGAATATAACATTTTGGCCACCATATCTAATGGACCAAGTGTGATGAAACGGTTTGTTTCCGACAGTCCACTAGTAGGTGCCAGCTGGAATCATGCAATTCATTTGGCAGTGCTGCGAGTAATTTATGTGAAATCAAATGTTCAACATTCTGATATTTTTTACTTTGAATTCTCACTACACAGACTGCATTTGTACTGAAATAGTTTTTTTTTTTAACAAAAATTACTTATATAGGTGGTTTTCATTAACAATTTAGTTCAAAAATATTTCCCGGGAATCAAATTTTTTCATTCCCGTTTCCCGGGAAATAAAAAAGTCCGGGAAATCCCAAACCCTAGTCTCCATGTATGGACATTAGAGCGTACCACCTTACAGGCAAAAAAAAAAAAGTTCGCCGTACACCCTCCAATATGAAGTATTTAAGCAAGGAGGTTTCAAAAAAAAAATTTTTATTTTTTTTTTGCCGAACGTAGGGGTCGCTATTTTACATTTTTCGTTATATCTTTGGCAGTTGCAGTCGGATCTGAAAGTATGATACATCGATGTTTTTCCCTCGAGGAGACCAGGGTTTTTCTCTCGAGGGTCATTGACCTCAAGTATCCCGTTCTAGTAGTTAGCCACCAGATCTCAGTTGCTACAACCCTAATGTACCACCCTAATGTCAGAAAATTAAAGCTCGCAAAAAATCATTAAACTTTTGCTAAGGAAGTTTTTCGATAAACCCAGTAGAATTTTTTTTTATATATTGGTTGGCGAACGTAGAGGTCGCCTTTTTAAATTTTTTTTCATTGGATTTTTCCTTTATAGCAAAACACTGGTCTCCTCGAGGCAAAAAAATCGATATATCACACTTTAAAATCCGATTTTAAATGCCGAAGCTATAACGAAAAATTGTAAAAGGCGGCTTTCGGCCAAAAAAAAAAAAATTTTTTTTTGAAATTACATTGCAAAAATACTTCATATTGGAGGGTGTACGGCGAACTTTTTTTTTGAGGTACGGTCTAATGGACATGAATGCATGTATGTATTCATATATGTCGATTTTTAGCTGGGATATTGGAAAATATATAAAGTTATTTTTTTTATAAAAAATAATACACTCATAGAAAGAAATAAAGCTGTAAAATAGGAGAAAAAGCTACTAAAAAATTATGTAATTAAAAATGACCTTGCAAAAAACTGCTGATATTAGCAGATTGTTTTCTGCTAAATACTAGTAAGATAAGAAGGAAAAGTATAACTGTTATATTTACAAAATTTTGGTTCCATTTAAGTTAACTTTTAATTAATCAAAAATAACGAATTACCTTGATAAAATCCGGAAAAAATTTTAAAGCATAGTAGATAAAAAATAGTTTTTTCTACAAGGTCATTTTTAACTTATTTTTTTTCTGTTATATTTTAGTTTCTAAATATATTTAGTAAAAATTTGATCAAAATGGATTTTTTAAATTACAATTTTTTAAATACAAACAAAATTGTAATATTTACCTTTTTGGTATTTTAACAAAAAATATTTGAAGAATTACATATTTATTTAGAACTTTTATATTTCCATAAAATTTCATTAAAAATTAATATAAAATTTAAAAAAAAAGTTTTAAATCGTTTCAAAAATTAATTTTTGAGTGTTCAAAAATATAAAAAATAAAAATTTTACAGTGAAAACTACAAAAAATTATTAATTGTGTAAAAAAAGTTCCAACATTTTTTTTCCACCTGGTGGGATTTGAACCCGCAACCCTCTAATTTCTGTACCAGCACGTTCTTATGCAATCCGCATACAAAATCCTAAATTTTTATCACCCATGAAAAAGAACTTCTGACTAGCATATATTTATTGTTTAAAACCCATTTCTAAGGTAGTAATTCTTTGTGATGTAATGAAGGAAGTGATTCATTTAGAAATCATTCCATTTATTTTTGCTGGGAAGTTAATGAGTATCGACTATAAACCGATATTATTTTCTTCGTTATTAGGCAAATATGCATACTGTTTTTCACAAATTAGCTTAAAACCCTGCAATATGACTGTTGTAAAAGTTTATGAATTAGGCCATAAGAGTTTATTTCTTATCATACATTAGACTAATTAATTAGGTGGACTAATTAATTGATTAATTTTATTTTTTTATTAATGGTAATGATTTTAAAATTTAATTTCATTGATTAATGACAATGATTTTAAATTTCATTACCATTGATAATGAATAAATTAAAAAAAATAATTGCCATTGACAGAAAAACGTAAAAATTAAGTGAAACTCGGCTCATGCTCATTTGAAATTAAATATTACTTTCCATTCCATTGTTATTTGTATCCACGTAAAGTTTAACGGAATTAAATGGATCATCCTTAATAAATTATGTTTTATAACTTCCCTGACCAAACCAGTTGTTCGTTTTCATTTGTCTGAATTTTTTTGTAAACAAATGGTTTTTAGTCAATTGTAATTAATTTTTTTATACATTAGTGTAATTTCATTACCATTAGTAATGATTTTTCTAATGAAAAATATTTCATTACCATTAAATGGTAATGAAATTTTTTCATTGTCATTAGTATGAACTAATGGTAATGAAAATTCAATGGTAATGAAAAGTTCCCATGTATGTTTCTTATAATTAGAAAAAAAAAAACAAAACTTAGACAAATTGGGTATCAAATTAGAGGTTTTTTGAAGACGAACGTCCAAGCATGTCTGTTTTTAAAAAAATGTTGCCGAATAGCACATTTGTACACACAGAGAAAAATATGCCATTTTCCAACTGAAAATCGGTTATATCTACTAATATGTGTTGGCACAACTGAATATTGGTTACCATAACAAAATTCGGTTTATACAACTGAATTTTAGTTGCAATATCCAAAATATTTAGGAGTCATATTCCAATATGGTTTCACCAATCAAATTTATTGGTTCAAAATATCGGCCAAATTCTCGCCACGGCTTCAGTGGCATACCTCTATCCGATGGTCCATATTTTCAATGACTATGAGACATAATTGAGGTTCAATGTCATTAATAAGCCGAATTATCTCATTCTTTAGCTCTTGAATTGTTCTTGGATTATTGACGTACACTTTTTCTTTTAAATCTCCCCAAAGAAAGAAGTCCAACGGTGTCAAATCACATGATCGTGGCGGCCAATTAACATCGCCACGACGTGAGATAAAACGGCCATTGAATTTCTCGCGCCATTGTTTCGATCCATTGTTGGAAGCACATATCGTCCAGGTCCATATTCGCATCAGTGATGTTCGTGAGATGTTCAATTGTTGAGCATGACGACGTGTCGAAGTTGACGGCTCTTCTGCCACACTATCGCGAACAACAGCAATGTTATCCGCAGAACGAACTTGGCGAGCATGCACGAGTGCTTTCACATTTCCTACAGGCCCGGTTTACTGAAATTTGCTCACAATTCTCCCGATTGTGGACACATTTGGTCGATTATGCTGACGAAAGAAATCACGAAGTGCACGTAATGCATTTTGATTTGAACGCCCATTTTTGTAAAAAGCTTCAACAATCTTAAAGCGCTGCTCAATTGTGTACATCTCAATGGTTTAATTTGTCAAACACTGAAACAAATAAATGTCAAATTAAGTTGGGCAAAAGACTTGACGTTAAGGTGAAAACACTTAATTAAATTTTCGATATTTACAATGTTTCGGCTTTAGGCGACTTTTTCCGAAGAGCCATTTTTAACCATAATATTAATATATTTATGATGAAGGTTTCATATTTTAAATATATTTAAAATATGCAACCTTCATCAGTGATTTAATATTAAATTGTATTAATTAGTTATATATTTATTGACAGATCCCAGTGTAGAAAATCATTACCAGATATGTGGTTATGTAACTACATATTTGGTAATGGTAACTAGCTACTTTTGTTATTACATTTCTTATTAGCTTTATATGGCGATATCGCGAAACATAATGAGTTATGGTTACACACCAGCATACGAAAAATCAAAAAATATATCGTTACCTATGTGCTTACCCGTAATGACAAAAATAACACTGCATGACAAAATCTTGATTTTTAAAAATTAATGGCGCTCTGACCATCAATTCTAAATATTTCGGACATGCTGATTACAATGGCGTACCTTATTTTTCGATCAATGGTTCAGGTTTTTCGCTAAATGTCTTTAAAGTTTGGCGGTTGTGCATTCAGTTTTTATATAAAAATTGTTTCAAATTCAATTAATATGAATTTTTTGCCTTAAAATGTAAACATATTTTTTGATTTTTTGTATGTTGGCGAGTAAGCTTACTTGTGTGCCGCAGATTAATTATGTTTTTTCTATTAAATACTACATGTCGATACAGCTAAGATGGTAGAGCTATTGACTGGCAATCTGTTGACCAAGGTTCGATTCCCGCACTAGCAAATTTTATTAATAAAAATATGCAATAAAAAATATTTTTTTATATAATTTATTTTTTTGAAAATCTATTTTTAGACTATTTTTAGTGTAATACTGCATGAAACTCAAAAAATTAATGGAGTTTTGACCATCAGTTCTGTATATTTCGGACATGCTGATTTTAATGGCGTACTTTATTTTTCGATCAATGGTACAGATTTTTCGCTAAATGTCTTTAAAGTTTAGCGGATGTCCATTCAGTTTTTTATATAAAAAATTTTTCAAATTCAATTAATATGAATTTTTTGTGTTAAAATGTAAGCACAGGACCTATGGCCATATTTACGATATAAATGCGATGTGATTATATTGATATTTAAACCACTACTTAGCGTTTTATATAGGTTTTTATGGTTTTTTGCTATTTCAGCGACTTTAGTAGCCGAATGTACAATAGACCTCAATAAATGTAATGCCTTAGTAAGGAAGCAATTAAAAGGAAAATATTTCAATAAAAAAATGTATTCATGTATAGCGGCATATATGTTAAAATTCCAATTTGTTGAAAACTTTTTCAACAACCCTTCGGCTGGAGGAATCGAACACATGCTCCTGTATTACAAACGTAACTATACAAAGGTTCGACAGCTTAGCCATCTCAACCAATCAAGGCCTTGAATGCAATGTAACTAATTTATAGTTTTCCTTCCTATTCAGCTTACTATTATTGTTTTTTTTTTTTTTTTGCTCAGAATACTGATTTTAACAAATTAATTATAAATATTTTATAAAAATAAAAGAAAATACAAAAAAAATACGCCCTTACTATCTAAATTTTTCAAATGTATATTTTAGTTAAATTCGACTTTAGTTAAAATATTAAAAAAAAAATAAATCAAGTCAAGACTTTGACTTGATTTATTTTAGGAGAATTCTGATTGGTTAATTTATTTTCAACCAATCAAAATGTTTAAAAATATGAATATTTTTGTAGGGTTTTCATACACAAAATGAACAAAACCGGATTATTAAAAATAAAGTCGACTTTAAATTTCAAATACTCTTTTTATAGTAAGGACCATAAATTCTAGTCAAGCCGGGAATCGAAGCCGCTCATCTGTTTCTAAAAAAACTTTATCAGAATCACTTTTACAGCAATTATGATTTAGAAGTCTTACTTAAGTGTTTTTTATGATACTGTTCAGAATTACTTTTTAAAAAGCTTTAAAAATATATTAAAAAATTCTTTGGAAGCAATGAAAGAAGTGATTTTTTAAAGTTATTCGGAATTTCTTTTAAAAAACAGAAAAAATACACTAACGGATACTTTTGAAGTACACAGAAAAAACAGTAGGCACCAATAATGGGAATTTGTAAAAGCAATCACATTTTCTTTTAAATTGAAATTTTATTCCCAACAATTTTTTTGTTTGAAATATTTGTAACTCGTTTGTAAATTGTTATCTTTCATATAAAAATTGTTCAAAAATAAAATTTCAAAGTTACAAAAAAATAACAAAATTTTTTTTGGATTTACAAATTTCTTTGTTGATGCCTTTTTATAAAATTTTTTTTTGTATTTACAAATTTGGTATGAGGAAGGTGTTTAAAAATTTAATTAGAATTTTGTAAATTCTTTCTGTGTAGCGAAAGAAGTTGGTCTGAATTAAATTATACTATGCGACAGTCAAAATCGGGATGGGATGAAACCAACTGGAAATGTTATATCGGTCAAAAACAACTTATACGTGTCCCTGCGTTTCGCTGGGTCACCCCTAGGAATCGAGATATATCTTTTTTTTGACATAACTCGAGAACCACTAGTCCGATTTTGCTCAAACAATTTTAAAAAAATTAAAAATTACAATTCCTTTAATCTGTTCATATAACGTTTTTCTATATACTCAACAGTTTTGCCGGTAAAAATAAATGTTTGTTACCGCTACCATAAAAATCAATAACCTTTTGTTTATTACTTTTTTTAATATTTTAGGCAAAAATATTTTTTTCTTCATACATTTATTTTTACCAGCAAAACTGTTGAGTATATATATAGAAAAACGTTATATGAACAGATTAAAGGAATTGTAATTTTTAATTTTTTTAAAATTGTTTGAGCAAAATCGGACTAGTGGTTCTCGAGTTATGTCAAAAAAAAGACCACTAAAGGTCAAATCGATATATCTCGATTCCTAGGGGTGACCCAGCGAAACGCCGGGACACGTATAACTTCTTTTTTACCGATATAACTTTCCCCGGTAGTTTGAACCCTTCCCGATCACTGACCCCTACCATTTGTCTCACAGTGTTATCAATTAAAATTCAAAAATGGTCAATTGAAATAAATTCAATTAAAATTCAGAAAACATAATGTCGATTTTAATACGCAAATTTAAAGAATTTCAATTGTCGATTTCTGAATAACAATTGATGTTTAATGAATATACCTATATATGTATAGTAGGGCGATTTAATATTTATTTTAATTTAATAATCGCTCAGTGAAAATCGTATTCTAGGGATCAAAATAAGAAACTTTGCCGAAGGAACCATACCTCTAAAACGAATTCTACTACCCCCCAACTGTTGACTTTTGTCCCGTAGGGTCAAGTTTTGAAAAATCACACTTTGACCCATTTAGAGTGCCCCAATCGAGTCCAAATGTATGACCGACCCCCACTAACTTTGGAGGGCCGATCCACCCATGCCAGTGGCACACCCCCTGGAACTCCCCTGGGGGGTTCCCCATGCAAACATTTTAAAAAATCACCATTTTTGGCACTTTATTTTATTATTTTTTATTTATTTTATTTATTTTTATTATTTTATTTATTTTTTCTCTTTAGAAATTTATTTAGTCAGAACATATGTAAATGAAAAAATTAATTTAACTTAGTAATAGAAAAGAAAATAAAAAAAAATACTGTTTGAAGTCTTTTTTGCTTTCAAGTCTGGGCAATTTCGCACGGCTCTCTAATGTCGTCACCATAACAGCCTCTACATTTTCCGGTATAACTCGTTTGGAAACGCTAGCTAGCAATTGAACGTGTCGTTCTGTTGCAGGTCGTAAAATAGGTTGTGTGGATTTTTTAAGCCACCACAAGACACAGCTGCATGTCGTAAACTTACTTAAGCTAAATCGGTTACAGGTAGAATTGAGCATAAAATTATCATAAAGGATTTTCCAGAAGTAATAAAAGGCGCACTTGCTTAACAGAATTTGTGGTCAGATTAACGTTTAATTTACATGTAAGTACTTTATGGGCAGTTTTGACAACAAAATCGGTTACAGGTAGAATTGAGCATAAAATTATCATAAAGGATTTTCCAGAAGTAATAAAAGGCGCACTTGCTTAACAGAATTTGTAGTCAGATTAACGTTTAATTTACATGTAAGTACTTTATGGGCAGTTTTGACAACAAAATCGGTTACAGGTAGAATTGAAATTACCATTTCATTCTTATTACCTCGTCTCCTAGACCATATAACGCAACAGTTTTTGTGAATGCATTAAGTCGTTGTGAAGAACTCGAAGTGTGAAGTGCTAATTTGAGATAAAAAAATATTTAAAAAAAAATCATTCCAAATCAAGAAGTTTACAATGAATCCACCATCCTCTACACCGCAAGATGAAGCAATAACAACATCAACAACTATCGAAAACCCAATGAGTCATATACCCAGGCATGATGTTACTGTTTTTGGTGTGTCTACTGATTTGACTGATCTTAATTTACCAACCCATCTGGATATCTTGAGATATTATTTTTACTTGAGCGAACAAAAAAAGTTGTCCTATAAAGCATTCACTATTCAAGTACAAGATAAGTTGATTGGAATTTGGGAAAAACTTGGTATGGAAATAATGCTGAAAAAAAGTGTATGTAATAAATTGAATAGATTGCTTGACAAATATCAAGAGCAAATCAAGAGAAGAAACAAACCCCAACAATTTACAGAGTATGTAAAATCTCTGGAAACAATTTTTTTCATTGGAACATGTAAATGCGATTTGAAGGCAGCTCCATGTGCATGCGGTTTGGTTCCCGAACGCCTCAAAGAGTTTATGCACGATCAACATAATCAGAGAAGTCTAACAATGGATGGATTAGCGATGGAAATTGAAGAGCAAGGAGCAACGTCTATATCATCAATGCCAACATACCAAGATCCCGATGATTCAACATACGCACCGCCACCGGTTCAAGAAGATTTGGATATAAGCACAAGTTCACAATACACACAGAGATACGATTGTTTTAACTTTGCCTTGGTATGTGACAGATTTGGCGTGCCTGATAGAGTAGCATCAGCAATGGGAACAGCTCTTTTCCAAGATTTTAAAATGAAAGATATCCATGGCAAACCTCTCATCATGGATAAATCGAAAGTTCGCCGAGAAAAAGAGAAATGCAGACACGAAGTGCTTCGCAAACGGTTAGATGATACCAATTTGTTAGCATTTTCATTCGATGGCAGAAAAGATGATACTTTAACGAGAGATACAATTGATGAGAAGTATCATACTAGAATGGTAAAAGAACCTCATCTTGTTATTTTGAGAGAACCGAATTCTGAATTGATTGGTTACGTAAGACTGGAACATGAAACCGCTGAATACAAAACAACCAAATTAAATGATTTTTTCAACGATAAAAATATATCACTGGATGCATTAATTGGCATTTCTAGCGTCGTGGTTTCAGTGGATCTGGCAAACATCAAACCAGGGAAAATTGTACATTCTGGGTGGCTCACCAAGGCCGCTAGACTATTACTATTATATGTGCCAACGGAAAATCCAGATGCAAATTTAAGAATACTGGTTGAATTTATAATTACATGTTATGTGCCAATGTACTTCAATATCAAGTATTACAGCTCTGACGTGTACGGTAGTAGATTATTTTTCAAATTCATTAGTTGGTCAAGATTTCTAGAACCTCGTTTACGCAAAATTGTCAATAAAGTAATTACAGATAATTCATATTATGCGCATTCGGAAAATATCTTGTTATCAATGTTGTTTGATGATAGCAAAGAAAAGCGCGACTGTGCTATCAAGATAATTCTACGCTATCGACCCAACGGGACTTAGAGCTTATAAAAAACCAGATATAAACTTTTATTGCACAAGTTACACGGAAATGATCAATATGAATGACATAAATGACGTATTTGAACCACTATTCACGCGAAGCATTCCATACGATACTTTGAAAGAATATTTAAATCAAGATGATCCACCGTTTAATGATCCAAAAATTCCATCACACATACAAGAAACAGAACGACACGTTTAATTGCTAGCTAGCGTTTCCAAACGAGTTATACCGGAAAATGTAGAGGCTGTTATGGCGACGACATTAGAGAGCCGTGCGAAATTGCCCAGACTTGAAAGCAAAAAAGACTTCAAACAGTAATTTTTTATTTTTTCTTTTCTATTACTAAGTTAAATTAATTTTTTCATTTACATATGTTCTGACTAAATAAATTTCTAAGGAGAAAAAATAAATAAAATAATAAAAATAAATAAAAAATAATAAAATAAAGTGCCAAAAATGGTGATTTTTTAAAATGTTTGTATGGGGAACCCCCCAGGGGAGTTCCAGGGGGTGTGCCACTGGCATGGGTGGATCGGCCCTCCAAAGTTAGTGGGGGTCGGTCATACATTTGGACTCGATTGGGGCACTCTAAATGGGTCAAAGTGTGATTTTTCAAAACTTGACCCTACGGGACAAAAGTCAACAGTTGGGGGGTAGTAGAATTCGTTTAGAGGTATGGTTCCTTCGGCAAAGTTTCTTATTTTGAATACGATTTTCCCTGAGCCATGGGCGATTTTTTTGCCTCCCCACAAATCGACCCGGCCTAATGTATAGTGATATTTCATTTTAGTGATATTGATATTTTAATTATGAATTTAATTGATATTTTCTGAATTACAGTTGAAAAGTTATAATTGTGTTGCCAAACAAAAATATTTCGTTTAGGGTTAAACGATTTACAATTTTTTTTATAGAAACTAAAATCCACTTAAAATAACATCATATACCACATGAAAACCCCAAAAAAGGAAAAAGTACATTTACACACATACGTACACACGCAAACACACACACAAAAACACACAAATCCTATATCCACGAGTATTAGTGTGTAGTACATATGTTTTATTTTGGCTATTAACCGGGTTTCACTATAAACCGATTAGTTATATATTCCGCTATCAAAAATAGAAGCAATCGTCACTTGTTTTGAGTTGTTTCAACCAGAGTTTCGAAGAATTAATTCCCTAATTCCCTTTTTTTGAACTGAATTTATGTTTTGGGAATGAATTCCTTGACCAAACTTAAGGAATTGAATGAATTCCTTTTTTTTTTTATTCGATTTATCTTAAAGGAATTCATTAATTTTTTTCTAATGCCTTCATAAAATTTAATGAATTCATTCAACATGGAATTCATTCAATTCTAGTTAATTCAACTTTTGGTCAAGGAATTCATTCAATTCTAGTTAATTCAACTTTTAGTCAAGGAATTCATTCAATTCTAGTTAATTCAACTTTTAGTCAGGGAATTAAATTTATTTCGAAATAAATTTAATTCCTTAAATTTAATTTTAAGTCAGGGAATTAAATTTATTTCGAAATAAATTTAATTCCTTGACTAAAAGTTGAATTAACTAGAATTGAATGAATTCCTTGACCAGAAGTTGAATTAACTAGAAATGAATGGATTCCTTGACCAAAAGTTGAATTAACTAGAATTGAATGAATTCTTTGACCAAAAGTTGAATTAACTTGAACGAATTTCTTGACCAAAAGTTGATTTAACTAGAATTGAATGAATTCCTTGACCAAAAGTTGAATTAAATAGAATTGAATGAATTCCTTGACCAAAAGTTGAATTAACTAGAATTGAATGAATTCCTCGACCAAAAGTTGAATTAGCTAGAATTGAATGAATTCTTTGACTTAAAATTGAATTAACTCGTGTTGAATGAATTCTTTAGTGAATGAACTCTTTAATTCGAATGCTTAGTGCTTTGGTCAGAGAATTCGTTCTATAAATTTGAATTCTTTGAATTCATTCACAGGAATTAATTCCTGCTTATGTTTTATTAATAAATTCGTTCCTCGAATTAAAGAATTGAATTAAATTTTTGGGAATTCATTCCAAAAAGGAATTAATTCTTTAAAGCTCTAGTTTCAACCAACCACAATGCTTATAAAATCAAAAAGATTTCAAGCTTATAATATCAAAAGGATTTCAAGCCTTAGGAATAAAGTATAATCAAATTGGGTAAAGGCTAAAGAGTTCCCATACGAAAAAAGTACACTCTTTGGTTCCCTTAAAGTTTATATTTATTGGGATCCTGTTAATTCCCGTGAAGAATAAGAGAAACAAAAGGAAAACCGAAAAATTTAATAGTGCACTGTTTTCATTGTTTCTTATGATTACTGATTAAAGCAGTAACAAAAATAACTTTAAGAATGAAATAAATAATACACAGATAGAAACAGTTTCCGTTTCAATAACATTTTTAATTGAATCAATTAAATATTTTGTTGATATGACAAGTTTCCAACTTTTTTTCAATCAAACTTGTTTGTTAAAAATCAGCAAACGTTTTTGTTGAAACTAGTGCTGGTAAAAATATGAGTAGTGGGTGTCGAGTATTTGTCTTTTTTTGGGTACTCGATACTCAACTACTACTACTCGATATTTTCAGAGTTGCATTTCGGACAGACAAAATATATAAAAATGTGGCTCCGCTAAAATATTTAACACAAAAATGTGACTCCCCAAGTAAAAAAAAATGATATGGAGCCATATAAAGTTATATTTAATTATATATAATCTTCTATGTAATCAGATATAATTATATCCGAAAAATGAGAACGTCTTATTGTATCATATTGTATCGAATTGTATACAATTGTATACAATTTGGTACAATTTGATACAATTCGATACAATATGATACAATTGTATCCGAATTTAGTCCTCATCCAATTACATAAAATTATATCTTTTTGTATAAAATTATATAAAATGTTATAAAAGTGGACACAGTTTGATACAATTATACCTAAATATTAACCCTATATTTTTACCATAATATATATGACCATATCTAACAATATACAAAATTATATTTTTAAATAAAAAAAGATATACAATATCTGGAGATCATACCTGAGGGATTTCAATTACAATTACTTGTAATTGAAAGTGTTTTTTGTTAAAATGTTGTATAAAAATCTGACTGGGATAGGTTGCATAGGCATGGATGCGTATAAAAAGAATACGTCATGTTGGGATTACCCCTAACTTGTGCTTTTTGTCATTATTTATTTTCCCAAAAAATGTAATTGACATTTTTCAAATTACAAATTACTTGTAATTGTTCTTTTTTGTATTACAATTACAAATAATTTGTAATTGTAATTGAGTTTTTTTGAATTACAAATTTTGAATAACAATTACAAATAATTTGTAATTGTAATTGAGTTTTTTTCAATTACAATTACATGTAATTGTGTAAATGAATGTGTAATTAATTACAAAATGTAATGATTAACCCCCAGGTCTGCTGGATATCCTATAATTTCGATAAATCTTCCATTACTTTTATCCAGATTTACCATGACAGTGCATTAAACATGAACAAATTTTTCTTTGTTTTTAGTAATTTTAAAATAAGGTTAACAACACTGAAATTTTTAACTTAATAGGATTGTGATATACAACCAAGATATAAGAGATCAGTCAAGTGTGCGTTATAGTATAGAGAATTCCATATTAAAGCTTCAGTATTGTTAATTTTATGGGCGCGTTAGCCATTTTAACTCACGCTCCTAAACAAAAACAAATTACTCAAGCACGAGCATTTCGTGTCTTACTCACGCAGACATGAGTATATTAAAAACTTACTCACAATCAGAAAATTCTTACGCAAAACAGTAAAAATTACTAAAAAACATATGATGCAAAAAATAAACTCACACACGAATCATGCACGGGTTATATATTCTTACTCACGCTCACGTACGAATTATATATTCTCACTCTAGCGGGCGAATTACTTTGGTATAGTAATTATTACTCACGATCACTTGTGAATAACTTCACTCACTTGTGAATAACTTCACTCACATGTCATGCGCCAATCCCTAGTAATTACAAAATCTAAAAGTATTTCTAAATCATTTTTAATATGGAACCACATTTAATACAATACGGTTTTAAAAGGACCTTATACATATATTTTTATATAAAATCACTTTGAAAAAATTGCTTATGTGGGATAATATATAACACTATGCGACAGTCAAAATCGGGATGGGATGAAACCAACGGGAAATGTTATATCGGTCAAAAACAAGTTATACGTGTCCCGGCGTTTCGCTGGGTCACCCCTAGGACTCGAGATATATCTTTTTTTGACATAACTCGAGAACGACTAGTCCGATTTTGCTCAAACAATTTTAAAAAAATTAAAAATTACAATTCCTTTAATCTGTTCATATAACGTTTTTCTATATACTCAACAGTTTTGCCGGTAAAAATAAATGTTTGTTACCGCTACCATAAAAATCAATAACCTTTTGTTTATTACTTTTTTTTAATATTTTAGGCAAAAAATATTTTTTTCTTCATACATTTATTTTTACCGGCAAAACTGTTGAGTATATAGAAAAACGTTATATGAACAGATTAAAGGAATTGTAATTTTTAATTTTTTTAAAATTGTTTGAGCAAAATCGGACTAGTGGTTCTCGAGTTATGTCAAAAAAAGACCACCAAAGGTCAAATCGATATATCTCGATTCCTAGGGTTGACCCAGCGAAACACCGGGACACGTATAACTTCTTTTTTACCGATATAACTTTCCCCGGTAGTTTGAACCCTTCCCGATCACTCACCCCTACCATTTGTCTCACAGTGTAATTATAGATGATTTTATAAAGAATGTTATATCGTTATATATAAAAGAAATCATGAAATATTGTAGATATGAAACCATACTAAGTTATATATGGGTTCATATGCGTCAATATATAATCATATATAACACCTATTATATAATATTTATTAAATGGCTCCATATATAGTTTTATTTTATTATGTATAGTGTCATACTAAATTATATATAAACGTATATGTAATTATATATTTTATGTATTACTTTGTGTACTTATATATAGCACATACACTTATATGCAGGCCAGTATGTAATAATATAAAATCACATATGTCTCAATATTAAAACCTTTGAGGCAAAAATATTTAATATATGACTATATAAAAGTCTATATGCTTCAATTTAAAAGCATATGTGGCCATATTTAACTATAAGTTACTATATGTAATTACATAAAATAATATATGATTATATCAAAACTTTTTTACTCGGGTCTGCTAAAATATTTGTCACAAAACTACAACTCTGCAAAAGAAAAAATCAGAAGTAAAATATTTAAAATAATATGTTAAAAAACTATGAAAAACGCAATATTGGTGAAAAAGTTTAAAGATATGTTTATAAATTTAAATATTGAATTACCATAAACATTTTCAAAGAATTTTAACAATTTTAAAAATTTCAAATTTAAAAACCGTTAAAAGTATTGAGTATCCAAATCAAAATATCGAGTAGTATCGAGTATTGAAAAGTAATCGAATTTACCAGCACTAGTTGAAACCCAACAGGTTCTTGGCTGACTCGCTCATTATTGTCAATTCGAGTAATTAAACTAGTTCGTTCAATACCTTCTTTTTTGTTTATTATTAAACTCCGATAGATACAAACAATTGCTGCAAATCCGAATAATTATGATAAGTTCATATCATTAAAAAGTGGATAGTTGAATTGAACTACTTCGTTCATGAACGACACAACTCGGTTATACACACGCGTTATTTAAATTGAAATAATTTTTCTCGATGATAATATCTTTGAGAAATATGTTAAGTTTCATAATACATAGACTTGTCAAATTCGAGTGATAACGGAAAATCATAGTGCACAAAAAAAATTAGGCTATTCAAAACAATCCATTGTGGACTTATATGTGTTTCCAGAATGGTCAAAAAGTTCAACAAGGGCAAAAGGACACAGAAACGAGACCAAAAATAAGAAGCTATTGAGAGCGAATGCAAACATTTCTGGCCGCGAAGTGGCACTGTGCGTGCAATTTTCGGAAACTTTTGTGCACATAGTTAAAGCTGGGATTAAAACGTCTAAAGTTCAGAAAGTTCCGGACAGAAATGCTAACAAGCACGGTGATGACAAAAACAACAAGCAAAGCTTCTCTGTGTTTTTTATGTGTGTTACATTTTCTAGTGTTTTCTCTGTTTAGTTTAAAACAGTGGTCTGCAAAAAGAGAGAATGTGAATATATTGTGTTTCTTCACTGTGAGAAATTAGTTTATCATTTTTAAATTTATATTTGTATATTAAGAACATGAATTAATGAAGAAATGTAATAATGAATGCATGAATGAATTAAAGAAATAAAAAAAAAATAATTTATTGTAATTTATTTTTTTAAATAATTCATAATAAATTTTATTATACACATTATTTAAAAAAATTATGTATTTTTTTGTATATAAATTATTTATTCTTAAAAAGTATTCGTAAATTTTAATAAATTAAAGAAATAAAAATAATTCATAATAAATTTCCTGTTCTTGTAAAATTTTAAGAGTGTAATATTTTTCTAAAATTTCTTAAACAAAGCGACGTCAACCTGCTTTGTTGAAAGCTGCCATGCTACTAAATAAATTTTACGCTCTTAGTTGATAGTTTTGTTGCCATTCGTGTTGTGTACGTGTGAAAAGCCGATTATGATCGGCCACTGGTGGCTATGGATGCCGACCACTGGTTTAAAATATATCTTTAATTAAAATTTAATTGTAAAAAATATGTATATTTTATTCAAATTCGATATTTAAGTTTTGCTTTAAATTTCAACAAACTCGTTTTTTGGATATGGCAACATCGTTTGTTAAAATTTGCTTTGAATTTCAACAATCATGTTGGCTATTTAATTGAAATAAAATCAACAATCAAGTAACAAACATGTTGTTTGTATTTACAAAATCAATTGTAGGCGCAATTTCAATTAAAAGTTTAATTGTATTTACAAACTATTTTTATCTGTGTATATAATCAATTTTAATTATTTTTTTATTGTTTTTAATGTTGTTTTTTGCTTGTAAAACCGTTTTTGTTAAATTTATTGTTTTCCCGACGTCCTTCATTTTCTCTCGTTCGCTGTTAAATTTCATCAAATTTTTTGTGTTTTTCTTCTCATTGGTCTGTGAAATTTTTTAGGAAACTACGGTCTCTTAAGACACCTTAAAGCAGGGGTGGCAATACTTTTTTCGCTGCGTGCCAGAAATGGACAAATTTTTTTGTAAAATTTTCTCGCGTGCCACCTTATTGTTTTTGTCTTTTAAAAGTCCTTTTTTGAAAATTTTCAAAATTTGTAAGATTTTGTCATGCAGTGTTATTTAAGTACGTAAGAAACTAGTTGAAAAATGTGCGATTTTTATTATAATATTAATGAATAAAAAGCGAACATTAGGGATTTGAACAGAGAAATTTCTCTTTTAGATGAAAGGGCTCTGCGAAACACGATAAAAATCCAAATTAAAATTCCAAAAAGGGGGTTATTTAATTATAAAACTTATTTTTAGCCTTTATTTCATTGAGGGTTATTTCGTAGCACCTATTTTCCCTTTTAAAAGAAACCTCATTTTTTAGATCCAATTTTATTACAAGTTGTTTTCCATTTTTGTGTAATTTTCTCGTACTTTCTATTTCTTCGATTATAATGAATTTTCTCATCTTCCCAGAATTTTCTGATAATCGAATTTGCGAGTTCTGTATTAACCATATTTCTGTAAACAAAAAATGGTTTCAATACAGAGTTTAAATCATTTTAAAAGACGATTTACAAGCTCTATGAAAAATTCCACTATTATGGAGTTAAACCACACATTTTTGAAACTAAATTTAACATTTAACTGAATTTTTTGCTGGTTTTCTAATATTTAAGTTTTTTGAAAATTAATGTTTTTTTAGTTTGACTATAGATCATAACATAAATTAATATCACTTTCTGTTTAAATTATTTTCAAACTAAAGAAAGATGATACAATTTTCACAAGTAAATTACAAAGAATAAAAATTTTTGAAAGAATGCGATAAGGCCAGCAAGACAGAATACGTATTTTCGGCTTTCGCTACAAAGCCATCATCAGTGTCGTTTGCCTTGAATGGGTTAATAATTGATGATCGCCTACTTATGTGACCGTTGAAAGAAAATCGAATTTCTTATCAACAACTCAACTTAGACTAACATTAACGAAATCTAACAATGCTATTTTTATCCTTTGTTATTGTTACTCTTTTTTGCTTTGAACCTTAATTCTTAAGGTATCTCAGCTGTTTCTATTCAACTCTGTGTATGATAACCACAGATTTTTTAATTACAACGAATCGTTAAATCTAAATGTATGTTATTTAAATTATATTTTGCACCGTGTCAATGTGTTTTTAAGATGAATGATTTTGATGAATTTTTGAAAATATCCAACAAAACGTCGCGTGCCGCCTAAAATTAACTCGCTTGCCACTACTGACACGCGTGTCATAGTTTTACCAGCCCTGCCTTAATGAATACTCCCTGATATAATTTAAAATAGTGAAAAAAAATTATTATATAGAGAGAATTTTCTTGAACGAGTTTTAGTGAAATTTTTTGTCACAACGTGAATAAAAAAATGTATTAAATTTAAACAATAACCTTCGTAATATTTATGAAATTATTTTTCATTGAGGAGTGAAGCTTTTAATAAATAAAATTATTATTAGCAACTATTTTAATTTTTATTTTAAAAAATACAAAAATTGTTTTTTCGGACTTTCAAGATTTTCATATATTTAGTTACAATATTGTTCTACCTCAAGTCCAAATTCGAATATGATATTGTCATATTAGATTTTATTTGTTGTTTCAAAAAGTTTGATCATTTTCATGATAGACAATAAAATTGTTTTGTGGGCATCACCCCAACTCTTCAGTTATCCTCAATAAGAAAGTGATAACTTGGATACATAAATTCAACGGGATGAGAATTCTGTTATTTTGTATATGAACTGTCTGATTTGGTAAAAACAGCTGATTTTTTAAAGAACAACTACATAAAATAAAATCTAATTTGACAATATCATATTAGAATTTGGACTTGAGGTAGAACAATATTCTAACTAAATACATAAAATTATATTTTTTATAAAGATTTTCAATAGACGAATTCCAATGAAACTTTAATGGTTTTATTAAAAAAATCAGTCATCTATGTTATATCATATATATCATACATGGGTAAATGCGGCCCGTCAACCAATTTCGTGCGGCCCCTCATTGATTTTAAAACAATAAAAAAAAAATTTAAAATTTTAAACAAAATAAAAAAAAAAAAATTAAATCCAATCAAAAAAAATTTAAGTCACAATTTAAAAATATTAATAATACAGAAAACGGCAATAACAAACTAAACATCCAATGGGGCCTCAAAAACATTACACTGATCAACAAATACCGACTTTTTTGCACAGACTTCCTCTAAAACTTTTTGAAGTTTTTTCGCCTCCTACATATGAATATTAAGTGAAAAATTTCTTCTTCTTTATTTAAACCTTAAGCCTGGGAAAATTACTTTATGGCTCAATATGACGTAGAAGTATTTATTTTTTATGATTTTGAGTTAAAAAAAACCTTTCATTTTAGGAAATGTTCAAGGCTGTATTAATTTAATTGTACATATATTTCTTCTTTCATTAATTCAATGAAAATTTTTCATTAAATCAATAAATTCAGATTAATGAAATCGATTCATTAATATTATGAACGAAAATTCTATCAGTGTAGAAGGAAAACATCAAGTTGTCATCTACTTAGACATTTATATTGAATTTAATTTTTAACCAAACGCTCTAGACAAATAAATATTATTTTTGAAAATCGATGCATTTTTTGGCTTTAAAAGTTTATTTTGGCATCACTAATGCATATTTTTTTGGTTTTTAGTGCATATTACCATTTAAGTCCATATTTAGGTGCATATTATTCATTTTTTATTGCATATTTTAAGCGCATATTTTCGATTTTTAAGTGCAAGAAAGTCGCTGCCCTGATGATAATAGTCATCCTGCTAAAATCAACAGAAAGATATAATGAAAAATAGTAGACTGATTTCACAAAAATAAATTTTTATCCTCTTAAAGCAATTTAAATTTTTTCTGTGTTTTTTATTCTACTAATATCACTATAGCACATTTTTCAACTTCAAAATCTTGAACCAATTGAGACCCCGAAAATCTGAAAGCTTATGATAGTAGAAGAAAATCTCTGGCTGGGTTTTGAATTATTAGCTAAGGTTTTTTTTACTTCATTTTTGAAGTTTTCGACTGGGAGGACGATTTTAGTACATTTTTCAAAGAACATATACTTATTCTTAAGTCTATATCTCGTGAACTATTCGAAATATTGATTTTCTCTCTTCAGCAAATTTTTACCTCTTAATTACCCAGTGTAGAAAATTATTACCAGATATGTGGTTATGTAACTACATACTTGGTAATGGTAACTAGTTACTTTTGTTATTACATTTCATATTACCTTTGTATGGCGATGTCGCGAAAAATAATGCTTACAAACCAGATAGATAAAAACTTAATTGACCTGCTGCACACAAGTCACCTTACTCGCCAACATACAAAAAATCAAAAAATATGTGGGTACATATATCCTTACCAGTGTTGAAAAAATATTGAGTCTAAAAATAGATTTTAAAAAATGTTCAAAAAATCTATAAAATTACTTTCTATTTAAAATAATGATAAAAATAAATCATTATTAGTAACTCATTATTATATGTTTTAAAATAATGCAGAAATTATATGGGTATCATTACTGGTAGTCCAAAAAAAAATGATATGTCATTACCATTTCTACCATTTTTTGACAGTTTTGCTATTTTGAGTAAGATGTTGTTGTTTTTTTGATTTTATCTCAAAGCAAAATTTTTAGATCTAATTAAGAGGTAAAAATTTTCTGAAGTGAGAAAAGTAATATTTCGAATAGTTCACGAGATATAGACTTAAGAATCAGTACATGTTCTTTGAAAAATATACTAAAATCCTCCTCCCAGTCGAAAACTTCAAAAATTAATTTAAAAAAAACCTTAGCTAATAATTCAAAACCCAGCTAGGGTTTTTCTTCTACCATCATAAGCTTTCAGATTTTGGGGGTCTTAATTGTTTCAAGATTTTAGTGCTGCACTGTGTATTCAGCGAAATTTGTTACTGATTTTAGCAGAGTAAATTTTTATTTCAATTAACTAAAATTTAGCTCAAATACTACTAAAATTCTGTATATTTAACAGCTTTATTTTTGCTGTTCTTATCTTACTAATATTTAGCAAAGAAAAACTGTTTATTTCAGCAGTTTTTGAAGCAAGGTAATTTGTAACTAATTTTTAGCAACCATCTTTACAGGCTGTTTTCTATTAGTGTACTTAATCTGACCAACCATCCCACTTTTGACAGGATTATACCGCTTTTTAAAGGCTTGTGCTGCCTTGAATTTCTATCCTGCTTTTACAGCAAATAATTCCGCTTTATCCCATTTTTTAATGTGATATTAAACTTTTGAATAAAGTTTTCATAATATATTTTTTCTAGAGTTCGCAGACAGCGATCAAGACCAAAAATAAATCCGAAAAGTGCTCAAAATATTCATATTATTAAACTTTCACTTGTATGAAAGTGGTGCATCCAAAAGAGTACGTTTTTTTTTTTAATAAATTTTGACTTATTGAATAAGAACCGTCATGAAGTTATCCAAATTTTCTGGCTGGGTTATCAGCCTTGTGATTGAATTTTAAAATTTAAGAATTAATTTAATGCAATCAGAGAGGTTAATATTTGTTATAAATTTTCGATACGAAAATGTTGTAGACCAATGAGTTTTAAATTTCATTTACATTCAGATTTTCTATAAAAATTATATTTTTCCGCATTTTGTATCAAAATTCCGTTTGTCATGTAATTCATGTTACACATTTCTATAAATAAAACAATTGACAAAAGTCCATAAAGTAAATTTTAAACGTTAAACTAAATTTTTTGAAATAACGAAAACTATATTTTTGAAATTTATTTCGGCAAAGTTTTTTAACTTCAGATTCGTATTAAGGAGGGAAAAATATTTTAAAAACATTTATTGAGTCTGTACCCATATTTTTAAATATATTTTAATCAAAAATGTAAAAAGTCATAAAAATATAAAAGATTTTGAAGTATGGTACTTCTTCGCAATTTGGACCTATAAAGTATTTCCCTGAATAAGGCGATAAAAAAAAAGAAAGACCCACAACCTTTTTTGGCTTTAGATTCGAGCCTAGGAAACCAAAATACTTAAAAGTTTTTAGCAGATAGCTGTACAAAAATTCATTTTTGTCGAGTAATATATTAATTGTGCGGCCCTCAGTAAGATTGTGAAATCACAAATTTGGCCCTTCAAGCCATTCATGTTGTCATACCTGATATATATCATACACTGAAAATATTATTACAGTAACTGACTGTAGTTTATTTAAAAATTTATCCGTTCATTTGTTTTTAAATGATTATTCAGTTAAAATACAAAGAAATATATTTTTTAACTGTTTTTGTCGTTTATTTAAAAAATAAATTACATATAAAAACGGATTTTCTTTTACAGTTAATATTTTCATTTAAAATGTTTTGTTAAAAAAAGAATTCCTTTTCAATTTCTAGGTCAGTTAAAAAAATGAAATAAACTAAATATCGTTTATTATTACGGATTTTGTAGTTAATTTTTTGAAATTTAAAAAAACGAAATAAATGAAAAATCATTATTTTTTAAGGATTTTGTAGGTTATTTATTAACATTTAAAAATAAATGAAAAGTTCTTTTGATTTAAATGAAAAGTCAGTAGACCGGTTTTCAAGTGATTTTTCATTTATTTTAAATTACATTTTCAGTTAATTTAAACTACAAACTATTTTGAGTGTATATATACACACATTTTATTATAATTTGTGATTCCGATTATTCGAAATAAAAAAAACTTGGTTACAAAGCACTAATACATACATGAGTACTTTCATTTGTGTGCTAGAAACCCATATTCAAGTTAAAAAAATTAAATCCCCATAAAATGTGAAAACAACAATTTTTAAATTAGTTTTTTGTTTTAATATGTTGTGGTAATGTCTAAAATAAAAAACCAACTAAATTTGGATCTATCCTTCCATGAACTCAAACAGAAAATATAGGGTTTCAGAACACACACACACATGTGTGCATACATACGCACTCATGAGTCCTTATAGAGAAATGTCAGTCAAACAAAAATAAAAAACATATATTAAATTGCCACCACTTAAGTTGTAGTAGTGATTTAACAAAAATTGTTTTTTTAATATTTCGCTAAAAAAAAAATAATCCGAAGAACTATCAAGGGGTAACATTAGGGTTTTTCTTTTCCCGGACTTTTTCATTTCCCGGGACAGCGGGATTTTTTTCGGAATTTCCCGGGATCCCGGGAATTCCCGCTCGTTAGAAAATATATAAATTCGACATATATTGTACTTGAAAAACTACTTTTTGGTTAAACACCATTCGACAAAGTTTATCTTTTGGTTGTATCCATGAGAAAATGTTCTGAAAGGAGGGCTAAATATCCATGTCTTCCACTTTTTCCAGGTCAATTCGTTTAACAATTTAAATCGTGAATTAGTATTTATGTTATATATTTATATGGAAGGCCGTCCTAATTAAAAAAAACTCTTGGTAATATATTAACTAAATATTAATTTCGCGGTTTAAGCTGTTAAACGAATTGATATAGAAAAGTGAAAGACACGGTTATATTATTTTGATCCCTTTTTTCAGGATATATTGGAATTGTTAATGGGTGCAAACTTGTGTCGAACCAGTTTTATAGTCAGAACTAAAATCAATTTTTTGCTTAAATATTTCTTATACATGAAATCCAAAAATTTCTATTTCTAGATATTTTGTTTTTTTCTATGCAGATTTTCAGAAGTATCCGTCTAGAATAAGTTTTATAAAAAAGTTTAAAAGTGAGCATTTTTCACAGAAATTTTTAGGCAAATTCGCCTAAATTGTTTTATAAAAGTAGACACTAAAATATTAAATAGTTTCATACCTTTAATTAGTTTTCTTGAATAGAAATTTTTTATGCCACAACTCCTTAAAAAGAAATTATTTAATATTCATATTTAGTTGCATTTTAAATTATATAGTTGCATATAAAAAATTCAAAATAATTTGAAAAAGCTTCTGATGTATTTATTATTTTAAAAATTAATAAAACTTTAAAAAATATATTTAAAATAAAGGAATAGCAATTGAACTTTAAATGAAATTATTTGAAGTAAAAGAAAGTCAAAATACTTATGTTAATTGAAAATACGAAAAAAGTTACTATTTTTTAACTTTAATCCCTAGTTTATTGGAGGTATTTGGAACTGAAATAATGATGTTGAAATGTTGTATAAGGCTGGTTTACACTATAAGATTTTCGGTACGATTTTACTTCAGTACACGTGCAAAAAATATAGGCAAGTTTGCAAAATCTTTCCGAGAATCTTATAGTTTAAAACAGCCTATATAAATATTGCTTTATCATCTTAAAGAAGAAAAAATTCTCGAACAAGTATTTTAGTTTGTAAATTTGGTAATTGCTAATATAATATTTTTCGGTTTAACTAAACCAAATTCAATTGGTATCCAAAAACAATTTGGCTTAATTCAGTTTATTAAATTTTAAACCGTATTTTTTAATTTTAAATATTTTTCATTTAAATTAATTTAAAAAAATCAATGCTTTAAATTTAAATAAAGCTTCTAAAATTGCAATAAAACTAGATATAACTGCTGTAAAAGACTAAAAAAAATCCCGGGAAATCCCGCATAAAATTCCCGGGATTGCGGGATTCAAAAAAGGGCGGGATTCCCGGGAATCCCGTCCCGGGAATTCCCGGGACATAAACCCTAGGTAACATACAAAGGCATTTGTCAAAAACTGATGTTAAATGCTATTGCCTTTAAGGGCCAACACCTATGTAAAATACTAATCAATGTAAAAAAAGAAGAAACTTATTTTTTGTTATTTTTACCCCTCTACGTGGAAAGGTGTTTGATGTTTGCTACTATAATAAATAATATATATAAACTAGGGTGTTCAATCGATTAATCGAACAATTTTTCTCAAAAATTGTTCAAAAATTTAAAATGTCCAAATTTCGAATAACGAATAATTCGAATAATTTCATACGATTAATCGAAATTGGTACAACATTACAAATATGTTTAGAAAATATAAATTTTTTAATTAGAAATTTATTAATTCAGTTCGAGGCCAATTTCCTTATTATGAATTAACATAACAAGTACTTTCTAATTAATCAATAAAAAGATCGAAAAAACAATTTTTATTTTTTGAATAAAAATTAAAAACCAACATTTATAAATTTTTTATTAAAGTAAATGTGCTAAAATCTTAAAACCTTTTTAAAAAATTGTGATAAATAATTTTCTGTAGGCTTGTACCTATCCGGATTTCATTCTGGCCTAAGAAAATAATTAAGGGACGATCTTTTAGAATTTCTAGAAATATTTGTTAGCTTCAACTCAATGAGAATTTCATGCTTTCAAGTAGGAGCGTTAATAAACATCTTAAATCCCAAAGAAAAAATAAAAACAACATAAAATTATCACAATTTGCTTTGTCATCTTCCAAATTACTACTCTGTTGTTGTGACTTATCTAGTAAAGTAATGGTATGTATTTACGTATAACAAATTTTAAATTATTATTTTACGACTTTTGAAACGCTGATATTAAATGAAAGCATTAATAATTATTGTAATTAATGATTATTATAATTATTAATTATAATTAATGCTCAATGTAATGAAGCGTGTTTAGTGAGGACTCTGAATTAATAAAACAAAGGAATGGAGGTAGAGGGAAAATCAATTATCAACAGAATTTCTCTCCACATTTACGTTTTTTATGTATTCAATGTGTCATCTGAATAAAACTTAGCAATTACTTCGAAGTAATTACTTTGGGCTTAGGAATGGCTTTTAATTCCAAATTTACCAATTGGCTGGTAGAACAGCATGAAATGTAAACGAAAATTAAAAAAATAAATTTCTAGTCTACTCCCAAGCAGACTGCAGACTAGATTTGTGAAGTAGGTAATTGTTAAAAAACCCTGTATTTCCCCCTATTAGTAATATCTATTTTTTATTCATACGAGCCAATATATATGAAAGAGATACAAATTAATGTACGGGGTCCTATATTCTTCTTTAACTCTTTAACTCATAGCGTTGTGGTTCTCCCCGATTTGGATAAAATTTTAATATGAGAAAGAAGGAAAAGAAAAAATAAAAATAATGACAAAATCAGATCTCAATTATTAATTTTTTTGTATTTTTATGAATTTCAGAAGAGCTACTGAATTTATTTTTGTTCCTTTTTTAAATAAAATTATTAAAAACACAACAAGTGTATGTATATTATCTTACATAAAATTTTTTCGGTTAATCGATTAATTTTAAAATTTTGTTCGATTAGCTGGTTAAGAAAAAATCCCGCATAATTATTTGCACGATTAAAAATAAAAAGCCGATTAATTGAATACCCTAATATAAACCCACCTTTAAGGTTACTGATTGAGTCAGAATAACCATTGTTCCGTCTGTCCATGCCAACTTGTGGTGATCTTGCAGATATGGAGATCTTTGGATGAAATGTGGCACAAGAACTTCTCTTGGCCCAAGAACGAACCCTATAGAAATTGGTTAGAATCGGCCAAAATTCACACTTACCTCCTACTTAGGGGGAATTTTATTGGACGATAAATAATGAAATTTTTCAGTAAACCAATAAAACTTTTCTTCATAAAGTGAATGGAATTCTTTTTCAATTGAGGAAAAGCTACAAATTTTTATGAAACTACCCAGTCCGAAATTGCTAGTGATACACTGGGTAACCACGGTATTAAAAATAAATGACTGGCAGAACACTAATTTGAGACGCTTTGCCAGCGTTTGCAAAAAGCGTATTCCCAGTATTTGTTTTACAAAATTTCCGGTGGTTTATAAAAAAAAAACACTGGCAAAATATGGGCTCAGAGTACTATGGCAACGTTTGCAACCAGTCGCTATCAAGTGCTACATAGTCAGAAATTGCGACGGTACGAAAATCAATTCACTGGTAGTGCAGTGATTTTATAAAAAGATAAAGCTTTTTTAAAAAAAGGTTTGTAGTCAGAAGGTTCCGAGTTCAAATCCGGTTGCAAGCAAAACATTTTTTAAAATTTTTTTAATTTAATTTTTTTTGTTTTATAAAACCAATTTATTTTTCCTAACACTGGCATATTAGTTCCAAAAAACTTTTAACCAGTGCCAGCATTTTAATACAGCCAGTAGTTGTTCAGCTGTTATCATTTATGTTTATGCCACCAAATATTATATGTCCGGTTACCTCAGTGGGTAGAGCAATCGTCTGCCAATCTGACGGTCTGAGTTCAAATCACGGCAAATCAAAAATACATATGAACTTTTTAAAAATTTATTTTGGAAAATATATTTCCAGACCACCTATAGTATATTGGTTTTGCCAGCGTTTAACGTTGAAAAATTTAGTTCCTCCAGTGCTTTTTGGGCGCTTTTTGAACAACCATTCGTGTTGTCATTTCAGGAATGGGAAATCATTTTTTGCCAGTACTTGCACCACCTGTTAAAGTGCTTTGCCCTTGCTTTCCCTTTTGTATTTTTCTGAATGGGTAGTCTATTAGTGAAACTTCTTGATTGGTTGTATACAGGCACATAACAGCTACAACTTGTATTAAAAAATTTTAAATGATTAAATTTAACTGTAATGTTTGGGTGACAAGTTTAAAACTGCTAATTGGTAATGAAGCTTACTTTAATTTTTTGACAGATGTGCTCCAATTGAAACAATTAGACATGTAAATTGTTGCTAGCAACAAAAAATTACAAATTACATGTTTGTAAGCAATTTTTTCTTCAATAAATGTTATGATGGAAGTTTCCATCATCATGCAAAGATGACTAAAATATGACTTTTGTTTAAAAAACAATAAAAAGATATTTTGAGATTTTTTTCCTTCATCCATAACAAAATATTCATAATAAACAGGGCAAGGACTTTCATGCACTAAAAAATCGAAAATATGCGCTTAAAATATGCACTATAAAATGGAAAATATGCACTTAAATATGCATTTATAACGAAATATGCACTAAAAACCAAAAAATATGCAATTGAAAATAAATGTTTTTTTTTAATTATATTTATTTAAAACTAACATAAACGTAAAAATTACTTCAAGTTACTATATTTAATACAAAAAGTAAACAAAACTTTGCAATAGTAGTAAAAGTAGTAAGAAATTCGTATAAACGAACACACTGAATGTGTCTTCAAATACACATAGTTAAATATATTTTTGTGAGTGGCATTTTACCTGAAAAAAACTTTATTATAAAATAGAACTTAAATATGTGTACTATAAAATCGAACTCACTTTCGTAACTCAGAGAAAAAAGTGGCAGAAATTAATGCTCGGGGACAAGTTTCTTTAAAATAATTTTTATAAAATTTTTCAACTTTCTGTTTGTGACAGTGTTGCCACTAGGAAAACAATAAAGTACACAGCTCTAGGTCAAAAATTATCCAAAACCGTATAAAATTACACAAAAAATTAATATTCCTTTATTAGTTTCAAATAATCACTATTTTTGTAAAAAAAATTATTGCATGCATTTAGACTGCTCACAGTGGTCTAGAATCGAAATAATTTGGAAAGAATTCAGCCACTTCTTACCGGCTGGTTGGATGGCCATGAAATTTCACATTGTCGTAGAGCTTAACAAGTATTCTACAAAATTAATGAATCATACGAGTTTTTCAACGGAAAGAGCTTTACCCAAATTATATTTTTATGCACTTTCTATTATCGCACCGCTTTCTCTAGCGGAGATATTAGCAACCAAATTCGAAATGTTAACCCATTCCTAAATGGGTCCTGATTTTTTCAAAATTTTATTTTTACTTTGTTCTCTGAATTAAAATCTACGTAAATAATGAAGAATAAAAAAATAATACACTAATTTAAGGGTTTTTTAATTTTTTTAAGGTTTTTAAAAAAAATTCGACATTAAGAATTTGAAAGCAATGTGTAGTAACCCTGTAATGTCAAGGCGATTTTTTTTATTTGAGGATTTTGCCAATCTTTGCAATATCTTACTATGCTGTTAAATCAAATACCGTTTTGAAAATATCGGATCTTGAAGTTGAGTCATCATATGACGACGCTAGGATAATAAGGGTTAAATTTCGTGACCTAACGGGAGTTGTGCCATTCATCTCTAAAGAAAGACACATTTAGGATGTGAAAACTTCGAAGCCTGCCATTTTGTTATCAACTAATTTTAATAACGTAAGAAAAAATTACCGAAATTTTTACAGATATCGAAAAATATTATCTCATTAGGTAGAAAGTTAGCAAATGACGTTTAATTTACATTCCACTAATGTGATATAAATTTGAAGAAATTGGGTTAATATTTAGACAGTTAACCGGCAAAGGTCATATAAATAGTCAATTATAGGGTGCCAATTATAATGGAAAGGGCCTTTACATGTTAAATAAGGCGGAATTAATTAATTATTTAAATGATATTACATCTGTCCCATTGTACTGCTTTAAGAAAATTTTTGTTTGATCAAAGCCCAGCAACTCTTATGAAATCTTTGAAAAATACTAGTTTATTTCAGTCATGAGAAAGTCAAAATCACAAAAAACCTAAATTTTTTTCGAAAGATAAAAGTATTATTTAGCAAGCAGTTAGACTAATTTCGTTTTTTTAAATTCATAATACCGTTCCAAAAAATTGAACTTTTGGTTGCACACATGAAAAAAATTTGTATATTCTGAAAGAGGAGCAAAAAATAAAATACACGTGTTTATTAAATTTAAATTTATATTAAAAAAAAAAAAATTAATCATACCACCCATACTCCACATAATACATTTTTTTGATCGTCTTTATCAAAATCCCTTACATGCCAGGATTCTTGGTATGAACTTGCATGTTGATATACAGAAGAATTCATAAATAAATACTTTTCTTTTGAGTATTTAGTAACAAATGGATTTTCACATCTTCTAATATTAAATTATGTACATAAGAAATCATAAAAGAAATTTTCGTTTGCAAAAAATGAATTAAGTTCATTAAATTATTAAGAAAAAATTTAATTATTAGGATATTTTGGATGCTTATTTTAGCGTTTATACATTTAAAATAATAAGTCTGTTGGCTGAACAGAAAAATTTGTTACTTTATCGTAATTTATTCCTGTTTTTTGGCTTAAAATAAAATTTGTTGATTTTAACAAATTCTTTTGTTAAATTTAACAAATTCTTTTGTTAAATTTAACAAATCTAAATTTAAGTAAAAAATTCGTAAAACTACAGTAAAACCTACATAAAAACTAGTCCATATCATGTGAGGGCATAAAAGAGCACTCCGAGGTAGCAAACATTTTGTCCGTTTTGCTCTATCTCGCTTAGTTTTCTGGATATGGCCATTTTATGAAGTGGAAAATTTTTATTAAAAATTTTCGAGGGTCCAGGGCCCCTCCAAGGTCCATATTTTTATAGAGATAACCACTTTCGCTGGGGTATTGCTGTACCTCACTTAGTTTTCGGGTTATGGGCCATTTGAAAAAATCGAGAGGGAAAGAAATAGCGCCATCTTAAAAACTTCGGATACATTGGTGGCGCCATCTACCGGGTAATAACAGTAATATGAAAATATTATATTTTAACAATGAATTTTGTATAATTTAACGAATGGGTTCTTAAAAATTAATTTTAAATAATTTTGAAAATTAACATTCAAAATTATTTAAAGTACTGAGGATTTGTAGTATTGTGTTAAATAAAGATAACTAAAATATTTGCTTAAATCAATGTTTCAACTAAAAATTTGTTAAAAATTAGTCTAATCGATTTGAAACCGGCATGACAGATTTTTCTACTGACTTATTATTTTAAGTGTATTAGTCTTTATTTGTTTCACGAAAAATCAACCAACAGTACTCTGACAACATATGTCTTATTTGTTTTCCTTTATACCTACATTCAATATTTCTTGGTAAAAGCGTTCTCCATGTTCGCCACTAAAGCTTCCTAAGTTGGATGGCAAAAAATCTTAATGGTTGTGGAGGAAGTGTATTTTAAGTGACATGTTGATTCTCATCTCTTGGTAGCCATCAATCATTTCCTTAACAATGTCTTTATAATTGTTAGCTCTTTTATTGCCAAGAAAGTTCTTTGTTACATTTTCAAAAGCTATCCATGCCATATTTTCGACAGGGCTTAGTGCATTTTTATATAGGGCAAATCTTTTTTGCGACCCTCCCAAACACCCTTAATAGCGCAACAACTTTAAGATCACAACAGATCACAAATTATTTTCATGTTTTCGTAGGTCTCCCGCATTGAAGTGCTGTATGCAATCGGAACTGATGGCTATATATATTTCCAATATGTAAAAGTACGACGTTTAGACTCGATGTAGATGAGTCAATAAAAAGTCTTCTCTTATCTGGAATATGCCGGTGTCCAATTTCTGTAAACACACCCAGAAAACAGATTCGTACGTACAACCGAATTTATTGCCAATCGAATGCTTCGGTTGTGACAACAGACTTTTTCAGTTGTGACTACCGAATTATTGTTGAGACAATAGAAATTCTGTTGCCATTATTAAATGACTATGAATTCTACTGATATTTAGTTGTCACAAGTGAAAAATTTGGTTACCACAACCGAACCATTCGATTGGCAACAAATTCGGTTGTAAGCACGAAACTGTTTTCTCTGTACAATGAATCAATGTTCTGAAAGTAGCAAAGTTGTATTTCAGAATTTTCGTGCATAAGTAAATATTCATTAAATGGATTCGTCTTCGCACGTTTACGAGCAGCTGTAATTTTGAAATCTTTGGGTGCTAAACTCCATTCTTTTAAACGGGCACCTATTAAGTCCGTCATCTTTTTCGAAACGTAAAAATTCTAATGGAGATGGTTCTCTGATCAATTGTACTTCACTTTGAGTTTTATTGTATGTGTAAATTTCTGTAAAAACGCCAGCATTAGAACTTTCTTGTTCTTTAATAACGGACTCAACATCAGTAAATTCGAGTGCTATATGGTTATCGAACAGATTTTACGGAATAAAAATAGCAAAATTATGGAGAATGTTTAGTTCGTTGCAGTCAAATTGTGGGCCGGACATACTTAATTTTATGGCCATTTAATAAACTTTTTGTTCCCTTAAACCTCGATAACAATATTCACAAACAACTTTGGGCGCGTACCATATGTTTGGAACATATGAAATAACGAAAAATTCTTCAAAAGCATTTTCAAAACTTTTGCTTATATTTCTCAAATATTTTTCAAGCGCAAATAAACCACAGACATAGCAAAAATGATTGCGATTTGGACATTCCACTATTAAATAAAAAATTTATTAGAAAACCGCCTTAGAGATATTAAGGAGGGTATCGATTAAATACAAAAAAAATTTTTTTATATTTTTTAGATGGCGAAGACACGTCATATAGGGCAGGTGCTGATGGTTTAATATAAGCTATAAAAGTAATCAATGGATATAAAAATAGTAAACAAATACAAAATAAATTAAAAAATGTACAAAATAATAGTATTTTGACAAAATAATACGATTAGCATAGTGTATAATAATCATACTGCGAATTTTTCATTACCATTGAAATTTCATTACCATTATTTGATACTAGTGACAATGAAAAACTTTTATTTCCATTAAATGGTAATGATTTATTTTTAATTAGAAAAATTATTACTAATCTTAATGAAATTATACTAATGTATAACAAAACTAATTATAATTGATTAAAAACCATTTGTTTACATAAACAATCAGACAAATGAAAACGAACAACGGGTTTGGATAGGGAAGTTATGAAACATAATTTTTAAGGAGGATTCCCTTATACTTTACATGGATACAAATAACAATGGAATGCAAAGTAACGTTAAATTTTAAATGAGCATGAGCTTGAATGCGCATATTATTCCATGCCCGTTTTCAGCGAGTTTTTTTTCCCCATTTTTACGTTTTTCTGTCAATGGCAATTACTTTTTTAATTGATGCATTATCAATGGCAATGAAATTTAAAGACATTGCCATTAATCAATGAAATTAAATTTTGAAATCATTACCATTAATTAAAAAATTGCTAATGAAAATAATTTCTTTGGAATTGATATAAATGCAATGGTAACGCAATCAGCAATTAATTAGTTCACCTAATTAATTAGTCCCATGTAAGATAATAATATATAACCCATAGTTTTTAAGATTATTAGGTTTAACATATCTATTTAAAAATACCCTTTAACCGATGGTGGACATGTAGCAATGTGGCCATATAGCAAGCTAAGAGGTATAACTTTTCCTCATTCACGATTTTTTCAAATTCTGCTGTTTTTTAGCTTAAAATTAACTGTAGACTATAATAGCGTTTTTCTCACCACCATGAGTTCAAAATCGGCTGCCGCTGTACAGCCAAGGTGGGTTAACCGACTTCGATCCGGCTTTTTTCTCTTGTAGTCAACAAAAAACTGTAGTTCTTATCGTGGCCCTTTTTTTGAATTTCATTAAAATAAATTTTATATTCCCAAGTAAAATTGTTTTTTCTTGCCTTTTTGGGAATTTTTATGTTTCTGTGGCAACTTTGTTAAAACAATTTAAGAAATAAAAATCGGGCCACGATAAGGACTTGAGAATTTATCTGGTATTAAGAATTGCTTTACATTTTTATTTTCCAATAATTAATGAAGACTGTAGAGTAGAGCGTACCACCTTAGAAGCAAAAAAAAAAAAAAAAAACAGTGCGCCGTAAACCCTCCAATATGAAGTATTTTGCAAGGAGGTTACAAAAAAAATGTTTCTTTTTTGCCGAACGTAGGGGTCGTCATTTTTCTTTATATCTTTGGCATTTACAGGCGGATCTTAAAGTATGATACATCGATGTTTTTCTCTCGAGGAGACCAGTGTTTTGCTCTAAAAGCCATTGACCTCATGTATCCCGTTCTAGTAGTTACCCTCCAGATCTCAGTTGCTACCACCCAAATGTACTACTCAGAAAATTAAAGCTTGCAAAAAATCATAAAACTTTTGTTAAAGAAGTTTTTCGATAAACCAAGTAGAAATTTTTTTTATATATTGGTTGCCGAACGTAGGGGTCGCCTTTTTAAATTTTTTTCATTGGATTTTTCCTTTATAGCAAAATACTGGTCTGCTCGAGGCAAAAATCGATATATCACACTTTAAAATCAAACTTTGAATGCCGAAGCTATAACGTTCGGCAAAAAAAAAAATTTTTTTTTTGAAATTGCCTTGCAAAAATACTTTATATTGGAGGAAGTACTGCGAACTTTTATTTTTTTTTAAAAAGGCCAATAATGACGTGGCTACCCTGGCTATTTTGGTTGGCGAAATTTATAACTAATATTTTTGAAAATACTGCAATAATATGTGTTTTAAATAGAAAAATAATATAGTAAAAATATTGTTATTTGAATATTGGACAACCGTTTAAATATGTCCCTTAAAATTCTGTTGTTACAGTATTTACCACCCTCAAGTCAATGTAACAATTTCAGTAGTTGTTATGTTTGCAAAAAAGCACGGTAGTTTAATTTAAAACAGCACACTTTAAATTTTTTTTTTTTTTGAATAGGGTATAATTTAATTTAATAAGAACACTCACCAAATTAAAAAATTTTAAATATTATTTTATCTTATTTTTATTAAATAAGTCAATTAAAAATTAACTGTGTTTTTAAAAAAACTTTTAAAATAGCCTAATTACAGATTTTTAAGCTAATTTGGCAAAAAGAATATTCACAAATGATTAATAAAGAAAAATTGATTAAACGCTTAAAGCAGGGTATAGCCTGGAATATCTGTTCGATAAAGTTTGGAAAAAGAAAACCACTGTAAAAAACTAAAAAACGTGAGTTTACATTGATTAAATGAATTGTTTAAGAGTCATCCACCCAAGAATAGATGGAATACAGCATTTTGTATCCAACCGAAATAAAAAAAACTGCAAAAATTCCAAGACTAAACTCTTTTTTCGAAAATTTTCCCAAATTTGCATGAAAATAAAATAAAAACAAATTCAATAAAATAGTGATTCATTTATAATAAAAACACACTCGATATTCGAATGCTTTCAGTATTCGTAATATAAAAAATCCATTAACAAAATTTGTTCCCATTATTACTTCTCAGTAATGTTTAGAAATCGTTTTTTAATATGTTCTGATTTGTCATAAAACTTTTTAAACTTCAATTTTGTATTTAAAGAAATCCAATTTGTCTTATTAAATTCCGTGAATTAATCTGTGATTTTACATTAGTCCTAAACTCAAGGTAGATACAACTACAAATTTTTTACCATACATTTTACATAATATACAAATGAACAAATATTTGTAGAGGCGGTCAAAATGTATTTATTTTGTCGATTTATTTTACAAAATATAAATATTCTCAAAATAACAATTCCGAAAAGCATAGTAAAAAGTTTTTCCCATTAAAAATCTTCACTTGAATTGGGATTTAAATTGTGAATGTGAACGATTTTTGGATTTTATAAGACATAATCACAAACAAAAGCGTCAGTTTTTCACGAGAAAAATACAAAAGGCTTGTATATCAGTATTTATGTTAATTAGCATGAAAACAAATTATAAACAATTTTCTTTTCAAATAAAAATGCAATTATTTAATGTTTAAAAACAATCGATATGTTTTAACCGCTATCGATAGTAATATCGATAGCGGCTAATACTATAAGCAAATACAGTAGTGTTGTCAACTCCTGAAGGCAAAGGGCACTGTACGGAGGGTAAAACCGGTTGAAAAGTGTAAAAATTTGCCAAAAATTGGGGAAAAATACGCGAAAGTAATTTTTTTTAAGAATTTAAAAATGCATTGTTGCATTGTAAAAAAGTGTAAATTTTTTTTTAAATAATTACCAAAAAAGGGGTAAAAAGCACCAAAACGAATTCTAAAAAATTGTAAAGTTTAAATATAATGGAATTTTAATTTAGTATAAAAACACTGCTGAGAAAAGGCTATTTAAAGTAATTTTTATGCAGTTTATATTAATTTTTCGACTTTTACAGAATATTCAATAAAATTTTAATAAAGAATATAAATTGTGTAAACCCCACTAAAAGCAATGTCAGAAGTTGGGAAAAGCACTGTAAATACCCGTTTTCTAAAAACGGGTATTTTTAAAAAACCATGGGGTACGGAAATGTAAAAATCACCAAAAAATATCCACTAAAATAGCAACACTGACCAAATACCACCACAAATGTGAAATTAAAGCGCGGTAAGTTAACAAATTTAAACAGAAAATATATACTTAAAACTAACTTTTTGCATTTATAAACTGAAGCAAGTTGTTTGGCGGTTCCTCCAGCATTAGTGTACTACAATGGATGGTGATGGTACTAATGCAACAGGTATATCATACTTCCATTAAAATGTTTTAAACAAAACTAAGCTTATTTTTACAGTTTCTCAAGCCAACAAAAGACCCAGAAAATCTGGATCATACGTTTGGAAGCACTTTGCAAGACAAGACACACGCAGAATGCCTAATATGCAAAAAAAACATATAAAACGAGTGGAAATACAACAAATTTGATGGACCATTTAAAGCGTTGTCATCCTTTTCTCATTGAAACAACAAAGTCAAACTCTTCAGTAAGGGAGTATTTAAAAAAATCACGTATGATTAGGGTTGCCATCCGTCCTCTTTTCCCCGGACACCGTCCTCTTTTTTAGGGCGTCCGGGGCAGTCCTCCTTCTTTTTCAGTAAGTGTCCGGGGTTTTCCTACTTTTTTTAATTATTGGCATCACTTACTTTAATTGCCAAATTTGAAGCTTATTAGCAGTGAATTAAAAAAATTAACATTGCTTTTAATGATAAAAATTTGTGAGAATTGTATCATCTTTCTTCAATTTTAAAAATAATTTAAACATAAAGTGATATTAATTTATGATCCGAAATCGAACTAAAAACATTCATTTATAAAATTTTTTTTTTTATTCATCTCTTCTATTTATTTACAATCTATCCATTTAAGAATAATAAGTAAATCTTATAACAATAAAAATAACATTAATTGTTGAACTCCATTGAGAACAACAATAGGCATATACATAAAAATTTATTTAATGAATTCCTTATTCTGAAAAATTATGTAAAAACTTAATCCTTTGGCGGCGTACATTATAATGTACGTCGACTTCATCAACTCGTCACTGATTTGAGTTTTAACCCAAGCGCTATTTATTTACTGTTGTCGGTTCGCTATTTTGTTCTTATTTAAATTTTATGTATGCTGTGAAATTTCAAAACAACATGAGATCAGTATAGTGCGTTTTGTCGTGTGATTATCAACGCTGCTGAGAACGTGTTCAAATTTTAAAATTAAAAAAAGGCTAAAATTTAGTCTCAAAAATTGTGTGATGAATAAAATTCAAAACTTTAAAAGATTTTATGTAGAGATTAGTAATAGAAAAAATATAAAATTAAAATTTAAAAAAATGTTTAACCCGCTCGGGGTCGGCAGCATGTTAATGTTTGAACTTTAGTTCCAAATATCTCCGCTAGGTGGTGCTCCAAAGCCATAAAAGTAATAAACAATATTTTTTTAGCATAGATCTACATTTCCACGAAGTTTGGTCGGAAAATTCCCAGCCATTAAAATTCCCGTGTCAAAGGGTTAAATTCAAATAATATGACTGATAATTCTATTTCTGCAAATAAACTTATTTCATTGTATCTTTTAAACCGCAAACAAGTTGTCTCCTTGAATCGCTTAACTTCCAATGCTGTTGGTGTTGTTAGAGGGGTCCCACAGGGCTCTATTCTTGGTCCACTCCTTTTCTATATATACATTAATGATCTTCCTGATGCTCTGAATCACTGTGACAATCAAATGTATGCGGATGATGTACAGCTGTACTTAAGTACCAAAATGGAAGATTTGCGTCATTGCATTGAATGCAAATGGTTTGTGTATAAACCCAACAAAATCAAAATATATATTCTTATCAAAAAATAATATGAAAAGACTTGCTAATGATGATCTGTTGATGATAAATGACAATAAAATCGAACTTGTTCCATCATCAAAAAATGTGGGAATAACGTTTAATTCTTGGAAAACTCATATTAAAATTTCGGCTGGGAAAGTTCATGGAATGTTGAGAAACATGTGGGCTGTTAAAGCTTCGACGCCCTTTGAAATACGGATGCTTCTGGCTAAAACATATTTAATACCTGTTCTACTATATGGGTGTGAAATATTTGCCAATTGTGACTGTATTGACTATTATCGACTTGAGGTCACGTACAAAATCATAGCCAGTTATGTATTTAATCGTGGTAGAAGGGATAGTATTTCATCATTTTCATATCAGTTAAATAATATGTGTTTCAAAGATTTGTTAAAATATAAAAGTCTCATGATGATGCATAAGTTAATTTATATAAAGGAACCTGAAAGACTCTACAGAAAACTTACTTTTGCCAAATCTCCACGTGGAACAAACCTGATTTCCCAAAAATATAAATATCTTTTGTCTACCAGACAATTTTTTAATTATACAATCGGTCTTTGGAATGATTTACCCTCATATGTTCAATTACTTAGCAACACATTATGCTTTAAAAAGGAACTTTTAAATTTGTTTAAAATTTATTAAATATATTTATTTTATTATTATGTTATATGTTTATTTTGAATTTATATTTAACTATGTTTACTTTTAAATTTTAATTTCAATTATAAATGTTCTTGAATGACTAATATTAATATGAAAATTTGATTTGCTAACACTGTAATTTATAAGATTTATTCTTGTTGTGATAGCTATTGAAACAATAAATAAACTAAACTAACAAGTTTTGGTGCGATTTTTTTTTATTAAAAATGATGTTTGATGATGATGTATGAAATGGAAAAACTTGTTGGGTTTTATTTTTTCTTACCAGCACATACTGCCAACGTAGAACATATATTTTCTTTAATCAAGGCGCAGTGGGAGCCAAAAGGAAATAAATTGAATCCAGAATCTATTTCTGATATTATTAGAGTGAATTGATATGAATTGTCGAAGAGTTTTCTTACATCAGTATATCTGTTCGCAGAATGAAAATCTCTGATTAAGTTTTTTAATTAAATTTTTGGAGCATAAAATCTTTTTTCGCGTTTCACGATTATTTTACAATTATTTAAGTGCGGTTTTGTTAAATATATAATCTAGGGACAATAATACCCAATTGATAGAACAAAGTTCTGTGATTAATTGAAAAAAGAAATCGCAAAAAAAGTCGCAGAAAAAAATTTACAAAAAGGAAAATTCTTATATCAGTATGTTTGTTTGCAGAATAAAAATCGGTGATTAAGTTTTTTAATTCAACTTTTGTACTATGAAGTCTTTTTTCGTGTTCCGCGATTATTTTGCAATTTGTTAAGTGTGGTTTTTTAAAATTTATAATCTAGGGACTATAATACCCAATTCATAGAACAAAGTTCGGTGATTAATTAAAAAAAGAAATCGCGAAAAAAGTCGCGGAAAAAAATTTACAAAAAGTAAAATTTTTACATCAGTATATTTGTTTGCAGAATAAAAATCGCTGATTAAGTTTTTTAATTCAATTGTTGTACCATAAAATCTTTTTTCGCGTTCCGCGATTATTTTGCAATTTTTTTAGTGTGGTTTTTTAAAATCTATAATCTAGGGACTATAATACCCAATTCATAGAACAAAGTTCGGTGATTAATTAAAAAAAGAAATCGCGAAAAAAGTCGCGGAAAAAAATTTACAAAAAGGAAAATTCTTACATCAGTATGTTTGTTTGCAGAATGAAAATCGCTGATTAAGTTTTTTAATTAAATTTTTATTCCATAAAGACTTTTTTCGCGTTCCGCGATTATTTTGCTATTTTTTAAGTGCGGTTTTTTAAAATTTATAATCTAGGGACTATAACACCCATTTCATAGAACAAAGTTCGGTGGCTAGTTGAAAAAAAAGCATTCTATCCAGCCCCCTTGTTTTTTGTAAACAAATGCAGTAGACGCTCGCAAATTAGAGCTTTCAGTAATTCGAACGTCCAGAAATTAGAATCAATGTTTGCAATACATTAAACGCTCTGAAATTCGAATTTAAAATTCTAATTTCTGAGCGTTTTTTTTTTTTTTTTTTTGATTATTTGAATACACAGGAAATCCCCAATTTATTTTTATTCTGTTTGAATAAAGTAAAACTAAAAAGGGAATCACCAAATTATATATGTTTTTCCCTATTTGTTTTTTTTTTTTTGTCGCATTTATGTACATTTTTGGCTAGTTTATTTGTGAAATTTGATACGCGTGTACATATTATTTGGCAGTCTCTATTAAATAGTGAAAGTGTATCATTTAAAATGTTAAATAAACGTAAAAAAAAACACTTTATCATTGGAAACTAAAGTCAAAATATTAGAAAAGCTTGACAAAGGCGTTCAAGGGAACCGGTTAGCCCTAGATTTTAATGTGACAACATCTTCAATCAACTACATCAAATCACATAGAACAGCAATATTAAATGCTGTTTCAAACACATATCAGGAGGCAAACAATAAATCTTTGCACAGCGCTGAATATCCAAAAATGGAAAGTCGTCTGTATGAGTTTTTTAAATCAACGAGAAAAAAAGTGTACATTGACTGGGCCAATATTAAAAGAGAAAGCTAAACAAATATTTAGAGAGGAATATCCCGATAAAGATGGAAATGCATTCCGGGCAAGTGATGGATGGTTTACCAAATTTAAGAAGCGACACGGTATCCGTTTTTTAAAAATTTGTGGCGAGATTGTTTCCAGTGATGTTGCTTCAGTCACTCCTTTTATTCATCGATATCGTGCTAAGATCGCTGAGATGGGTTTAATGGAGTCACAAATATACACTAATGGAAAGAAGTTTAGGGACAAATATATTTTGTTAAAATTATAGTTAGAAAATGTCAAATTTAAAAGTAATTATAATTTACGGGTAACCTATTAAAACGTGTTAAATGGATGTGGACTTACAAGTTTTTTACATATAGATTCGATATAGTTTACGGCGATTAAAAATTGCTTTCATTGGAAATAAGTATAGGGACAAGCAAAAAAAAAACTTGTTATTTCAACTTAAATTTATTCGTTTAAGCATAAACATTAAAGGTTCTTTGAGAAATTTGTCAGTTACAAATTAAACAAATATTTTTACTCAGAAATATTTTTATTATTCACGACTAACAGTGAAAAATGCCGAAATCTTCCGCATTATCCTTATTTGAACAAGGACAAGTCACTGCGTTCCACACCCAAGGGTGGTCAGTCCGGAAAATTGCCTCCGAGATTAAGAGGAGTAAGACTGTGGTCCATAACTTCATAAAACTTGGTCAAAATTATAATAAAAATAAGAGAAATGGTCGACCATCAACATTGACACCTCAAGATAAAAGATCAATAAGACGTTTGGCAGTGGATGCAAAGCTATCTTCTAAGGAAATTAAGGTCAAAGGTAATTTTAAAGTATCCAGCCGTCGAATTAGACAAGTTTTACAGGAAGAACATACGGTTTTATACAGAAAATCTGCTAATGTTCCTCGCCTACTTCCACGACATAAATCAGCCAGAATGAATTTTGCTGAAAAGTACCAATTTTGGGATGATGAGTGGTCCAATGTTGTCTTTAGTGATGAAAAGAAGTTTAACCTAGATGGCCCTGATGGATTTTCAAAGTGTTGGCAGGACATACGGCAGCAAAGGCCAACTAAAGAAAAAAGAAATTTTGGTGGTGGTACCGTGATGATTTGGGCAGCTTTTAGTGCACATGGAAAGACTCCGCTTTGCTTCATTTCTACAAGAATGAACTCAGAGAAGTATATAGAGTTACTAGATGAAGTTTTGGTTCAATTTGGAGAGGATGTAATGGATGAAAATATGGTTTTTCAGCAGGACAATACTAGTTGCCACGTTGCCAGTTGCACAAAAAACTTTTTAAAAATTAAAAATATTCCAACTTTAGATTGGCCGGCTTGCAGTCCTGATTTAAACCCTATAGAAAATGTCTGGGGCCTACTTTCTCAAAAAGTTTTTAATCATGGACGCAGCTTTGAAAACGTCAAGGAGCTAAAAAAGATTCTTTCAGAAGAATGGGACAAACTGGAAATTAATGACTTAAAAAAATACATCGAGTCAATGCCAAGGAGACTCCAGGAAGTTATCATAAACAAAGGAGGAGCTACACATTATTAAAAATTATCAAAACACACAAAAATTATGCAATTTTAAAAATATTACTTTTGTCCCTATATTTATTTCCAATGAAGTATTTTTTGTTTATTTTAGTTTTGTTATAATTTTTATATTAATATTTATTCTGAATTATTTTATAGTTTCAGTTTTTAATGTAGTTTGCTAAAAATAAATGAAAATAAAAACCAATTATGCATTCCTGCAAAAAACCCAAAAAATAGTGTGTCCCTAAACTTATTTCCATGAGTGTATAATGTCGACGAAACCGGATTATTTTTTCGTTGCCTACCAGACAGAACCTATGTCTCTGCTTTTGAAAAAAACGCCCCTGGCCATAAAATTCAAAAAGACAGAATTTCAGTCCTGCTTGGTGCAAACTCTGATGGATCACACAAATTAGTTCCATTGGTAATTGGAAAAGCAAAAAACCCAGGTGTTTTAAAAATTTCAATAATCCTCTGCATTACAACTTTTCAAAAAATGCTTGGATGACTTCTCGGATTTTTCACGAATGGTTTCACGGAATATTTATTAAAGAGGTAAACAAAAATATTGATTTCAGGTTCAGTATACATAATTTTAAAATTTTTTTCAATTCACAGGTGATCCGCTTTTCTCAGGAAAATAATTTGCCTCCGAAAGCCATTTTGCTTATAGATAATTGCTCCGCTCATACACCCATTGAGAAACTTAAAAGTGACGATGGAAACATAGTTGCATTATTCTTTCCACCAAATGTGACAGCAGCTTTACAACCAATGGATCAAAACCCTATTAAGTTAACAAAGCTCAATTACAGAAGTATGTTTCTTTCTCAGTTAATTGCTGAAGGTGGTGAACTGAAGAATCATTTGAAATCCCATTCGATCCGCAATGCTATATTATTACTGAAACAAGCTTGGGATGCGGTACCACAAAGTGTTATGAAGAAATCTTGGTCAAAGTTGTCCAATTGGGACTCTAACCAATACGACAGCGACGATGACGTGCCAATAGCACAACTGTTGCAAATAGATCAGGACTGTAACGAAGTTATTCAGATAACTCAAGCTCTTTTAAAAGAAATAGCTCCCAACGATTGCATCGGTATAGAAGACATCGACAGATGGAATGAAGATATGTTTGATGACGGATCTGTTTATGTTCTCAGTAGCGATGGTGAGTCTTCAGATAGCAGCGAAGACGACGTTGTTGCAGTATCATCAGTTGTCTCTAATACTACAGCCATTGAAAGCGTAAATAATGTAATAAAATGGTGCAATAACAGTGATTGTTTTCAACTAGGCACATAAGTAATCTTTTGGCTCTCCGTAATGATATTTCGGATTTAAAGAAACCAAAAAAAAACAAACAAATATAACTGATTATATGTCAAACAAAGATTAGTTGTTAACTTGGCCATTGTTTAATTTTAATTGTTTAATTTTTATTAAATACAGTTTTTTAGTTTTTAATTAAAAAAAATACATGTGATATAATTGGACTGCATTGCTATGTTTTGTTGCCATTCGTTTTTTTTTTTTATATTCATATTTTTAATTTAAAAAAATACATTTGATGTATTGGACTGAATTGTTGTGTTTTGTTTTCTTGTTTTTATCAAATAAAATTGAATTAAAAAATATTAAAAAGAGTTTTATTTAAGTTATTGGAAGTAAATTTACTCAATTTTTTTTAGAAAAAAAACGTACAGAAATTAGAATAATTCAGAAATTAGAATTGCCTCAAGAACAAAGTGGTTCTAATTTGCGAGCGTCTACTGTGCTTTTTTTACTCAATTGTTCATAGTTTTTAAGGCATTAGTGCGATTTCATTAGAATTAGTATTACAAATTCTAATGCCAGAAAATTTCAGTACCATTAAATGGTAATGAAATTTTTTTGCTATTAGCATTAGTCAACTAATGATAATGAAATTTCAATGCCAATGAAAAATTCCAAGTATGTAATAAATATATTAATAAGATAACCACAGATTAATACCAGATGTGAAACCAATGACAGGTGTCAAAAAAGTATTCTTACATGGAAGTCAAGTCAAGAGGGACATAACAATATAAAATGTCCATACATTTTGTATTGCGCATTTTTGGTATATATGTATCTGTCTCTTTTTAGATTATTGTGCTTTATCTTTTGCGTTTTGCTTAAATGTTTGCGTTTTGTTTTGCTTATTTTCTGTCGGCCATATTGCCCAAATCAGCTGATTCATATCTGGTATAATTTGTGAAGAAAACCATGTTGAAAAAAGAAAAAAAAAATTGCACAGTAGATTTTAATATGTGACAGCGCATAGAGAAAGGGACCTAAGGGTAAAAAAATCAATTTTTTTTTTTGTGTGGACAACATCTGAGCATCGAATGAGACCGATCCCATGCTCTCCTGAGCTTAGGTCCCTTTCTATCCTTAGATCCCTTTCTATTTTGCGCGTCACATATAGAGGTCAGAGAGCGAAGCCGATAATAAATTTTCGGCGGCGGCTGGTCGCCAAAATAACAACCGGCGGTGGTTAACACTCAATACCACTCAACTGCAGCCGATCTTAAAAAAAAAAATAAATATTTTTTTTTTATTTTCAAATAAAAAATAAAAACAAAAGAAGGAAAATGATCCTAGTATTAATTAAGCCTTAGCACTAGTTTTTTTTTAAATTTTTCCTAACTTATTTTAAGGTGTTTAGTTATTTACGAAAACGTTAAGAAGGAATAGAAAAAAGTCGAAAAAACCCCTAGCTTTCTTCCGAATTTTTATCAAATTTCTTCTGAATTGATATACCATGGAAAATGTCGGCATTGGCAACTTATTTCTCGACAGCGCCAAAATATTTTGCGGCAGTGTCTTTACATTAACTTTCATGTGACTATGTGCCTAAACACATCCAGTGAAGCTGCTGCCAGCAACAAAATCATTTTCTCCCATATATTTTATATAAAGAGCAAACTACTGTCAATATATTGGAAAAAATGATTTTGCTGCTGGCAGCATTTAGTGTGTGTGTTTCTTAGTGTTATTAAGCGTATTAAAAACGGCACTGCATACAATTAGTAGTACGAATATAGTCCTTTAAAAATAGTAACCAAATTGAAAGCTGAATTAATTATTAATAAAAATAACAAAATAGCGTATAATCGACTTTGTTTATTGCTTGATTAAGCTATTTATCCGGCCTTTACCAGATTATTTTTGTGTCTAAACGGGGTATTAGTTGACTCTATCGTCTTAACATTTGTAGCTGAAATAAACCGATTACTTCAGCGGCAGCTGAAACATCAAAATATAAAACGAAGGCGGCTTCGTGCGCACACTGAGTTGCTCGACTTCGTTCTTTGATCGATTATTCGCCCTTAAATAAGCAATTCAAACTAAATTTGGAATCATACATATATTTACTATTGCGTACAACTGCAATTCATCAGATTAATTGTTTTTATATATTATGAAATTAAAAGAAACCTTTAGCTTTCAATTCCACAAGACGTGTTTAATACTGCCAGTCTTCTTTTTCTTAAATCCTACTCAAAAAACAAATCTTTTTTTTTTTACTCGTGTTAATAATACCGAAGTGTATACTATCAGGGTTACCAGGCTTTTATTTACCTCTGCCGCCATATAAAATAATTCCCACTGCGGTTGAATTTGACGTTTGCTGACAAAAAACTACCAGAGTTAGTGGCTTATTTTGTAAAACGAAACGCATTGCATTGCGTTGATTTGTGTGTAAATTGTTATTGTTACAAAAACAATTTGTATGGAAAACAACTGAAGGCATTTTACAAAATTAACCCTCTTACCTAGTATCTTCAAATGTAATAAAATATGCCATAAAATTTACGAATTACACACAAAGCAACAACAAAATTATTTTAGTTGTTGTTGCTTTGTGTGTTATTTTCAAATTTCTTTGCACATTTCATTGCATTTATAGACACTAGGTTAATGTCTGATGGAGATACCGAGGCAAGTAAGCGGTATAAAAGCGCTAGTAGAGAAGAAAAAGCTCCAATTTGACAATAGTGGAAAAGGCTCTTCTTTGAATATTTTGTGTTTTTCGGTAGTGTGCAATGTGGTAAAGAAAATAAAGTTGACTAAAAATAATAAGTCAAATCTAATGTACAGAAAGTCAGTAAAAAATCAGTTTAAGCACAAAAGTAATATCTAATACACCCAGCAAAATATTGGTAATGACACCTCATTACTATCTGCATTACCCAAAATGATGAATCATTACCTTTTGCATTATTTTATAATATAAAATAATGACTTACTCGTAATAGTTTAAATAAGTACTTTTTACACAGTTAAATTTTATAAAAATTTTATTTATTATATGTAAATATGTTTTATGTTTAAATTTGTATGACGTGTCCTCCCAGCAAAATATTGGTAATGTCACCTCATTACTATCTGCATTACCAAAAATGATATATCATTACCTTTTACATTATTTTATAATATAAAATAATGACTTCCTAATAACGGCCTATCGTATTTATTGTTTCTAAATATAAAATAATGACTTACTCGTATTAGTTTAAATAATTACTTTTTACACAGTTAAATTTTTTTATTATATGTAAATATGTTTTGTTTAAGTTTTTATGACGAGTCCCAAAATTACACACCAGAGAAAACTTAAATTTTTTTGAATGTACTTCCTTAAGCTAACAGTATTTGCTTAACTCCTTATTTTTAAGAATCAAGTAAGCAATCTGATACCCACTTATAATTCAACTTTTTGTAAGCATTTGTGTAACCACTTATTATTCAAAACCTCATAACTACTTATTTCTCATTTTTTCGTAAGCGAGCGGGTAAGAGTGACTACTTATAAAAACGACCACGCCAAACAAAAATAATGAGTTTAGACGCCAAAAAATAAGTTGTGCGGAGCTATGAATTTCTATTATATAACCACTTATTTGGTAATGAAAGATTTTGCTGGGCAACTATTGTGAAGAAACAACAATCAGGTATGATTTAATTTATAATATGCGCCACAGAGTATAAAATTTAAAAATATATTTTCAAAATAGTTGAATCTTTAAGTATTTGGCCATTTAATTCAGATTGTATGCCAAATAATTTCCACAATAATATAACAAAATTGGGAATATAATCCTTAATCTTGTATTTTCTTAAGGTACCCATACACCGTGCAGCAAGATATAAAACAATTTTACACAAGATATGGCACAACTCTTCTTCTATGAGGATATAAAAATTGACGGTGACATTACAAAATATATTTCATGTTTTCTGAATAAGATTCAAATGCTGTTTGATTAGTTTGTGCTGATGTTTGTAACACCAAAAAATATTGGACCTAGACCCACCTTATAGTATACCGATCGACTCAGAATCACGTTTTATTTAGGGCTTAACCATAGTAATGAATGTCAAATTTGTATGGAAATATCTGTGGTTAAGGTTTAACCATGGTTATGTTGGAAATAAGTTACTCGCCCTTATATTTATAATTCGATCGAGTAAAAGAGAAGAAGAATAAACATTTTCTTCAAAAGCTTTCAGAAGACAACATGCCGGTTTTTCTTAATGTAATGTATAAAAATGTAAACGATATTGTGAAGATAAATTGCGAAAATGCTAAACTGACTTCTGGTGCAATTATCAAAGACGGTAGGTTTGTATGTAATACTTGGAAAGATAACAGGGCTAAAGTGGATCTTAGGAGCACCTCACAGAAGGTTGATTTCGTTGTATTTGTAATAGATATTCTTTTATATATGTTTTAGTATCAAATCATTTTAAAATTGACGGGTATATACAATTCAAAGATATTATCAATTCATTAACAATCTCTGAAGAAATATTAGCCGACGATGTGTGCCTGGTTGGGGTCTTGAGGCTGTAGAACTTGATACAGGTTCTGATTCATAACTAAAAAAATGTATTTCTTTTAAAATTTTCTCATTAATTATAGTTCCGATATTAGAAAATCACAATTTAGAAATGCAACTTGGGATATTATTTAACGACAATAAAATCGAAGTAACAGGGGAATCCGTGCACATTGATAGTAATAATATTCAAGCAACTAATACAGATTCAAATTATATTCAAGCAAGCGATCTAAATTCTTATAATCCCCAAGAAAATAGTTCAGAACTACATCAAACTTTAGATTTTAGCGAAACGTGTGAAACAGCAAAAGTTTCAACTATTATGAATGTTAATCTAAAAATATACTTACTCATAAATATGTAATCAGATTTACAGTTGCTGAATTTACAGGTATTGAAAGGTTTGTAATACAAAATAATTTTGAGAGACCACAGCGTTATATGTTTAGAAAACGGCGAACGTACAAAGCTTTGCAAAAATATTAATAGGAATAATTTTAGAAAAGGATGTCAACATTGAGTAAGTAACAATAAAAGCTATAAAAATTAGTATAATAATTGACCAAATATTGGCCGATCCAGTTTAGATAAACTTCCCAGCTAAATCTTTCATTACCAAATAAGTGGTTATATAATAGAAATTCATAGCTCCGCACAACTTATTTTTTGGCGTCTAAACTCATTATTTTTGTTTGGCGTGGTCGTTTTTATAAGTAGTCACGCTTACCCGCTCGCTTACGAAAAAATGAGAAATAAGTAGTTATGAGATTTTAAATAATAAGTGGTTACACACATACTTATAAAAAGTTGAATTATAAGTGGTTATCCGATTGCTTACTTGGTTCATAAAAATAAGGAGTTAAGCAAATACTATTAGCTTAAGGAAATACATTCAGAAAAATGTAAGTTTTCTCTAGTGTGTACTTTTAGGACTCGTCATAAAAATTTAAACATAAAACATATTTACATATAATAAATAAAAATGTATAAAATTTAACTGTGTAAAAAGTACTTATTTAAACTATTACGAGTAAGTCATTACTTTATATTTAGAAACAATGAATACAATAGGCCGTTATTAGGAAGTCATTATTTTATATTATAAAATAATGCAGAAGGTAATGATATATCATTTTTGGTAATGCAGATAGTAATGAGGTGTCATTACCAATATTTTGCTGGGTTAAAGCAAATATAATCATCCACACCTTAAAATAATAATTCTTGGTTTAACTAATAAGAATTTGTCAAGTGGTTTTATATAATTAAATAATTTTTTGTATGTAAATCGACGCTATGGCAGCAAAACACGCCAGTTTTAAATTTTGAGATCATCTTATTTTGGCCTTGAGCAATGTTTCTTAGGCCCGATTACAAAATATCCAGTTAAAATTTAGCCGACAGTTAAATTAAAATTTTATATGAAAAACAACAACAAATGTGTCAGTTAAAGTCCCAGTTAGTAGCTAACTGAACATTCAGTAATCGGGCCTTAAAGTTATTTTTTCAACTAGAAAATTTAATATATTGTAAAAATTTTTAAATATCGCCGTTTCCAAAAGTCTCTTAAAACACTTGATACAATAAATCAAAAGAAACAAATAAAGTGATTTAAAAATTGGGCTTGTATATATGTATGTCTAGAAATCTACCTAAAATTTAATGAAGATTTTATTTTCTAAAAGTTTTCCAAAATAAAACTTCCCTAGTAAAAATGATTTTTATATAATCAGATATGATTTTTATATAATCATTTATGATTTTATACAATTATAACTTGTCGCGTATTGTGAAACATATATTTTTATATGATTATATCAAAAGATATTTAATTATATAAAATTATATTAACCAGATCCACCATTTGTGCATCAAAATCTGCCTTTAAGCAATATTTATATTCTATTTTGATGGGTTTAAATTTGTAAATTAATAAAATAATGTATAAATTAATATTTAGATTATTCTAAAATTGTAACATAGTCTGTAAGGAATTTTGTATCCATAGACTGAATAAATGAAATGAAATTCGACCATTAATGCCGAAGATATAGCCAAGTATATTTTCAAACTTTTGCACATAGGCGTTTCCCCGATATACAAATTTAAATTTTTCAACGGATTTCTGTCAACCGATTTCAACCAAAATTTCCAAATGGGGATGGTCTGTAGATGGTTTATGTGAAGTTTGCACGAAATTGGCACAATGGTTCCGGAGATATGGCGTCCCTACATATAAAATTTTCGTGTTGCTATGACAAAAAGTTTTTTTTTTGTGGAAACCTTTTTTATGATTTTTATGAAATATTTTTTTTTTGTGGAAAAAGTTTTTTTTATTGGAAACACTTTTTTTTTTGTGGAAACACTTTTTTTGTGGAAACATTTTTTTTTTTTTTTGGAAACTTTTTTTTTGTGGAAACCTTTTTTATGATTTTTGTGGAAACTTTTTTTTGTGAAATATTTTTTTTTTGTGGAAAAAGTTTTTTTATTGGAAACACTTTTTTTGTGGAAACATTTTTATTTTTTTTGGAAACTTTTTTTTTGTGGAAACTTGTTTTTTTGAGGAAAGTTTTTTTTTTCGGGGAAACTGTTTTTTGTGTTTACTTTTTTTGTGCAAACACTTTTTTTTGTGGAAACATTTTTTTTTGTGGAAACACATTTTTTTTGTAGAAACAACTTTTTCTTTTTTTGTTGAAACATTTTTTTTGTGGAAACTTTTTTTTGTGGAAACACTTTTTTTGTGGAAGTAATTTTTTTTGTGAAAACTTTTTTTTGTGTAAATTTTTTTTTGGTGGAAACACTTTTTTTTTTGTGGAAACACTTTTTTGTGGAAAACTTTTTAGTGGAAACACTTTTTTTGGCAGCACTGTGGCAACACAGTTTTTTATTTTGTAGAAACTTTTTTTGTGGAAATACGCTTTTTTTTATTTTTATTTATTGTTATTATTGTGTAATATAAAAGCATTTAATGGCCAAAAGACATACTACAATTGAAAATATACTTGATTATAGCTTAGTAACCCTATAATATATATAATAATACTTATAATACTAATGTTTTGTATGCAGCCCCGACCTGTAACATATTTTAAACAAAATTCAAAAAAGAACTTAACTCGAGCGTAAGTCCACTATCAACAATGGTGTATAAAAAGTAAAAACAATATAATTAATCCTTATAAGAAAAAAAGAAGTTTTTCCTCAATTGAAAAATGCAATAAGTTTTTTGTGGTAAACATGGTGAGAAAGAGAAAATGATTTTTTTGTGGAAACACTTTTTTTTTTTTGGAAACACTTTTTTTGTGTAAACTTTTTTTTGTGGAAACAATTTTTTTGGCAGCACTTTTTTTTGTGGAAACATTTTTTTTAACACTTTTTCGGGAAAGAAAATTTGTGTACGCGCACTTTTTTTTGCAATTTTTTTTTTTTTTTTAACACGCTTTTTTATTAAGGAAAGTAATATAGAGTTTGGTTACAACCATTTTTTTTTTTTTTTTTTTAATCACTTTTTAAGACACTTTCGGGAAAAAACGGGTAAATTAAACGGGGAACAAGTGGAATTGAAACTCGAGAAAATGGCAATGGAACAGAGAATGGAATGGAATGCGGAACGAAATGAAACAGAACGGGCAACGAATGTATTCGCAATGACAATAAACAAATCGCAAAGAGAGTCATATATATATATATAAGAGTAACTGACTGACTTATTTTATGCTCTAACCGGCCTATGCTTTTTCGCCAAAGTATAAATAAAATCCGAAAATTACATTTTTTGTGCCTTCGATTAAGAAGATGTAACGATTTTCGTTTTTCGGAAACTACGAAATTGAGTGAAAACGGGTCTTAATGTTAATAAATATTGGTACTAATACTAAATTTATTCTTTTTGTCAAATTTCATAATAATTCGTTTTCAAGTTAACCCTCTAACCGGCCTAAGCTTTTTTGCAATGAAATTTATACCATGTGTTCCTCACGAAAAATAAACAATAAGTTCTTCTACAAAATTTTTTTTCGTTGCCTACTTTAGGCGATATGGGCCAAAACAGTTTAATGGTGAATCTCGAAAACTAGCGCATAAAAATTACTAGGCTTAGGCACCAATTATTTGTCTTACCAAGATATAATTGCAATAAAAAAATTAAATTTTTTGTGCTGTTACTTAAGAGGATGTAGCGATTTTCGTTTTTTGAAAATTGCGAAATTGAGCGAAAATGCACCAAAACTTCAATATATATTATTCAAACTTATAAGCTTTGCTACCTATACCAAATATATTCTTTTTACCAAATTTCAAAAAAATCCGTCCATTCGTTTTGAAGTTAAGGCGATGTCCTTTAAAGGTGTCCTTATGGAATCCTGTGCGCCCTTGGACCAAAATAAGGAACTTTTTGAATAGCTTAAGCTCCAATCTCACTTCGTGGTCACTATCAATTGTTTTAATCAATTTAAATATGTTTTTAAGATTTTTGAAACTTTTGGTTATTTAAAAATATTTAATTTTTGAAAATTTACGAAATTTTATCTTTGACACTTTAACGCTTCCAAACCGTGCATTTTATACAAAAAAATTCTTCACAAAAAATTTTATAAATTTTGTTTTCTGTTGAAAAAGTATAATTTCTTATTATAAAATACCCCTTTGACGCATTTCTGGTCAATTTAATATACCCCGCCTGGAGGCGGGCTTGCCGGTTAGAAGGTTAAGACGATGCCCCAGACAGGTATCCTGATAGAATCCTGTATATGCTTGGACCAAAGTAATGACTTTTTTAAAAGCTAAAGCTGTAGTCTTACTTTGTGTGTATTATCAATGGTTTAAAAGTAACTTAAATATATTTTTCAGATTTTTGAAAATTGTGTTAGTTTCAGAATATTAGTTGGCAAACTTTTGTTGAGGCTGTTTATTTCATAGCCCTGTTATAGTATTTTACTTAGGTGGGGTTAAGTGCCATGGGATTAGTGAAGGTGGACACTATCAGGGATAAAAAATCATACACATTATTTTTCCAAATTGATGTTACGGTCGCTGGGGATCGAACCCGCAACCACATATGTAACAGTTCAACGCGCTAACCATTACACCACAGCTCTCGCATCGTCATCGGTATTTGTTGTTAATTATTAAGTTTGTCTATTTGGTTTTATTTTAACTTAAAAAAGTAGAAAATTTGTTTTAACCTAAGCTTCCTCTGAATAATAATTTTTGCAATTATTTATTTTTTATATAAGCTCCTAATACGAGTAAGCATTCTCATCGAAGGGGGCTTTTATTTTGAAGATTTTTACATTAATAAATAACATTGTATTTTATTTTTATAAAAATATTAAATTCCTATCCAAAATAAATTTCATTTTAAACTTTAAGGTACGCTAACAACGTAGCGGGCTTGCCCGATACGACAAAATTCGTTTTCGGTTTAACTGACATCCCAAAAACTAGGCCTAAGGCACGCCACTAAATCTAGCGGGCTTGCCCACTAGTAATATAATAAAGAGGTAATGTGTGTATATTTGTTTGTTTGTTTGTAGGAGGTAATCTCCGTAACTACTCATCTGATTTCAAAAATATTTGTTCCACTATTTAGAATGGTCCTTAAGGATGGACATAGGCTTTACATCATTCCACTAAATTAATAAAAAAGTTATGAGCAATATCGTAATATTGTGTAATAGAATAACGTGAGATACTGACTGACTCAACATCGCCCAGCCCAAACCGCTAAAGTTAGAAAGTTAAAATTTGGTACGTCGGTTCGTCCCTCGGCGTTAACGTCCACTAAGAGGGAATTTTTGGAAATTCCTACCGGAACGGGCGAAAAGGGAAAAAATCTCCCCCTTGACCGCCTGTCAAAACCCCTTTGCCTAGAAAGCTGAAATTTAAAATATGTATTCCTTGGAGTATGGGCTAACTTATCTGAAGTACCTTTTCGAATTTTTGACAGGGACATTGTAAAACTGGGGCATGAAAAGGGAAAAAGTGTAACTCTTAACGGCGTGCCCAAACCGCTGGAGCTACGAAGTTGAAATTTGGTATGAAGGTTACTCCTCTGTGGTAGACATCCACTAAGAAGGGATTTTTGGAAATTCCTACAGATAGGGGCAAAAAGTGGACAAGAAAAAAGTCGTTTTTGCAAAAAAAAAAAGTACTTTTCTCCAAAAAAAAGTACCATTTTCAAAAAAGTACCTTCTACCAAAAAAGTACTTTGTGCACAAAAAAGTACCTTTTTCCAAAAAACTATCATTTAAAAAAAAGTGCCATTTAAAAAAAATATTTAAAAAAATAGATTTTGAAAATAGTACTTTTTTTCTCCCCCACAGATACCTCCACTAAGACAAGATTTCTGGATCTTCGGCGTAGGCGTCCGTAAGACGAAACTTTGGAAATTCCTACTGGAATGGGCAAAAAGAGGAAAAATATTCCCCTAGATGGCCTGACAAAACCTCTTGGCTGGAAACCGGAAAATTAAAATATTTCTTCCCTGGAGTACGGGCTAACTTATCTGGAAGTAATTTTTGGAATTTTCGGCAGGGACGTTGTAAAAATGGGGGTTAAAAATTGGAAAATGACCTCTTTAACGGCCTGCCCAAACCGCTGGAGGTAGGAAGTTGAAATTTGGTGTAAAAGTTCTTTCTCTGTCGTAGACATCCACTAAGACTGGATTTTTGGTAATCCTTACAGGTAGGAACAAAAGGCGAATTTCTCGCCCAAACTGCTGGAACTAAGTAGCTGAACTTATCTACAAGGTATTTTTTTTGGGACTTTGGACAGGAGCGTGGTAAAAATGGGGGTTCAAAATGGGAAAATTTACCCCCTTAACGCCTGCCTCTTTGGCTAGAAACCTAAAATCTAAAGAACGCATGTATTTGAAACACTAAAATTAAGAAATGAAATGGGAAAGGAGTGGAACTGAAACACTACACAAGAGGAATGGAAATGAACGGAGACCGAGTGGAAGTGAAACAATAGACAATGAAATAGGGAACGAAATGGAATGGGGAACGAGTGCAATTAAAACACTACAGTTAAAAAAGAAATGCAACGGAGCAAGTGCAAAGAAATAAAATGGAAAGAGGAACGACTGATATCAGTATTGATCCACAAGCAGTGTTGCCACTTTTTGAATAATTATTCAAAAACGGGACTGTTTACACATTCGTTGGATAATTTTTGAATAATGACATTTTTGTGTAGTTTTTGTGTAATTTCACTTTTTTTTATAAATTTCCGTAAATTTTTAAAAGTCCCGGAGCTTTTTAATAAATTAATAAAAATTAGTCGATATTTAGACGAAACGAGTTTGTCAGGGAAACATTTACCACAAATCACCATTTTCTAGTGAATTACTTTTGTGGATTTTTCAACACTAAACCCAATTTAGAAGAAATCAGAAATGGTGTTATGTACTTTTTGGTTTTGTTTAAAGCACCGTTTATTTTTTGCGAAAATAATTGTCAAGCTTCTTTTAAAAATTCTCTTGGTTTGCAAGAACATTTAAAAATTCAGCGAAAGAGTGGGAAAGTTTGAGTTTGTTATGATTGTGACTTTCTAATTTAAAATTTTTTTGCTGTAGTTATCATGATACTGGACTTTGACCAGACAAAAATTTTGCTAAAGCAGCGAGGTGGAGCAGAATCACAATATTTTAGAATTCTGTAAATCCAACATGTTTCAGATTTCAACAGAATCGTATGAAATTTTTGAAAAAAATGTTATATTTTTATTTTTTAAAAGAAAACTAGTTGATGCACATACTGCAAAGAAATTTAAAAATTTTACAAATACGAATATATGTATATATATATTTTTAAAATTGTTCCTGTCTTACTGACATTTCAAGCTAGGGTTGAATAGGGCTTATGCCATCACATTACGGACGCCATGGAGGATCTACTCCAGCTTTTTGTTTAAATTCCAGCTTTGAACTCAGAAAAAAATTGGTTTAATTTAAATATAAGCCGTTAAATTTCGAGGCATATTGGACAGAATAATTAGCAAGTAAGTAATATTTTTGCTTGCAGTGCATCTGAATGAAGTAGCCTTTCTGAAATACATAAATACTTTGTTCTGAATAAAACTTTTAATATGGATAAAATACCATTTTTGTAATATTCAAATTTAAAAGCACGTAATTTTAATCCTGAAAAAGATATTGCATTAAAATTACCTTTAGTTAATGGAATAATTTTTTATAATATTTTCTGAAAATTGGCATGCATATGCTTTTGCAGAAGGCAAAAACACGGAACAGGTTATAGCAAAAATGCTAAATTTTAGTTTTAAAATGCAAATAACTTTTGCACTTTGTAGATGATAGAAATGTTATGTCTTTAAAAATCGGTTTGTAAATAGAAAAATGGCAAAACTTTGGAGTCGAATGGCATAGCTCTTGCAGTTTCGGCCATCCAAAACTTACAATGTGAAATTTCCTATCAGTCGGTAAGAAATGGCGAAAATATTTGTATTCTTCTCCACTGTGCCCAGGAGAGTTTATTTTGAAATAGTATGAAAAATATATTTTTTGTGTAATTTCATACTGTTTTGGATAATTTTTGATCTACAGCTGTGTAATTTTTTGCTTTACTGGTGGCAACACTGTACACAAGACAGTGGGAACGAAATGGAATGTAACTGGGAACAAGTGGAATTGGAACAATAGATATTGGGAACGAAATGGAATGGTGAACGAAATACAATCTGGGAACGAGTTGCACTGGAAACTAAAATTGTTAAACGGAATGGAACGGGGAACGAGTGAAATTGAAACATCCGATAACTGGAGGGAAATTGAATGGAATTGGAATGACTGAATCTGCTGGAGATTGAAATTTCGCATGTGATTGACACAGGATTATATATATTTGGGTATTTTTACTGGGAAGAACTAACAGTGGTGAAGAACCTCTTTAATTAGCTATTCAAACACTCTATGCAAGGAATACGAAACTTTGCATTGAAACATACTTTACAAAAACGCTAAACAAATATATTAAAAGACAAAAAACCTTAGAAAAAGAAGGCACTTTATATATTCCTATATTTAAACTGCAGGTAACGAAGCATCGGTGCAGGAAACCGATGTAGTAAATTTTCCAGCTGAATTTGTAAATTTACTTGAATTATCCGGTATACTTTTACATAAACTGGAACTAAAGCAACTTTAAGGCACGCTAAAGGGTGGATTATGGGACCGTAAACGTGATGTAACTGTACCGTGCCGTAGCTAAAAAGTACACTTATAGATTTTCGTAAACGAAATTACTATTTAGCATCTATTTAATGTGGTTTTATATTTTATTCTAAATTTTTCCATTTATTTGTTAATTTTTATTTGTTCTTTGAATCAATTTTCTTTATTCATTTCCAAGTACGTATTTGGTGAATTTTGTTTTTTCATTTTCATGAACAAGATTATTTGTGTTTGGCTTTCTTGTATCAACGTTCATGAAAGAACAAATGTGGTATGTTTCTTTTTCTTTTCATATTTCATTTCTTTTACAACACACATCTCATTTTCATGATAGTGTTAGTGAATAACTGATGCCTTCACTTCTCGTTCATGATATGAAATAAGAAACTTATGGCGTTTTCTTTTCTGGAAAAAAATGTTGCCTTGTTAAAAGGCAACATTTTAAAAATGTTGCCCTCACCCCATTAAAATGTTACATTTTTTCAATCAGAATAGAACACAATAAAATCACTGTTGCATTTTTCTAAACATATGTATGTGTATTGTATACTCGTATGCAATATTGTTTACGCAAACTATTATTAATTGTATAGCCTAGTGGTTGTGATGCCTGCCTTTGACATGGGCTGGACGGGTTCAAATTCCAGACAAAGTAAAAAATAAATTTTTTTATGTATTTTCTTTTTTCAATTAAATTTTTTTTTTTCATATTTAAAGCAAATTGTATAATTTTTTATTTATTTTTAGCCTAAAAAATTGTTAAATACTAAATAACAGCAAAACTATAAAAATCTAATTAAAATTTTATAAAAACAAAAAAAAAAACAAAAAAAAATATTGTGCTCCAACCGGGGTTTGAACCTGCGACCTACTGCATCAGAAGCCATGATAGTACCCCCTAGGCCACCAAGTTGTGAGTTAGCTGGCAAAAAACATTACAGTATATACCCATGGCGTTGACATAAAGAAAAAAACAGGGCAACACTCTACCCCGTAAATTTTTTGAGGGCGAAAAATGTTGCCTTTTTGCCCTTTATTTAGGCAACATTTTTAGAAAAGAACACCTAGCCCTCTTAGAATGTTACCCTTAATTTAGAAAAGAACACAAAAAAGGCAATTCAAAAGCAAAATGCAAAAAAAGGCAACATTTTTTTCAGAAAAGAAAACGCCATTAAACAACTTGAAAAGAAAGAAAAAAAATTAAAATAAAATGAATGAAGGTTGATATAATACTACTTATGAAAAGAAAAAACTGTGAATGAAGAAAAGTCAAAAAATGTTTAAATGAGACTTTCTCATGAGACTTTTCATGATACAGTTTATGACACATATATTTTTTCACAATTCTTTCAAGAAATCTTCGTGAAGGAAATATTTGATATTTTTGTTATAATAGGAATTCTAACTTAATAAAAATTGTAAACTGATAACAAAAATGTATAGAATTATAATTTTTTGTAAAGAAATAATTAATACAAATTAAAGAAAGCCTTTATGGATGACAGTAGTTTTTTTAAGGGCTGGCAGGCAGTACCACTAAAATACCGTTATCGATTCAAAACCCTTTCAAGTGACTACCGTTAAACCCTACAATACCGTTACCGAAATACCCGGAATACCGTTATCCTTCAAATACCATTACCGAAATAACAGAAATACCGTTATCCTTAAAATACCGATACCGAAATAAATGAAATATCAATACCATTAAAATACCGTTACCGAAACAAATGAAATACCGTTATCCCTAAAATACCGTTATTTTAAATTTTCTGCTTTTGGTACTTTCACGTGGTTATTGAGTATTTTTTGTAGATTAAGTTGATAAATTGGTTCTGTTTTTAATCTCGTTTGTTTTTTGTAAAAAAAAGTACGGGAGGCATCGAAATGACTGACTACCGTTACCCTTAAAAACCGTTACCGATATATCTGAAATACCGTTAACCTTAAAATACCGTTACCGAAATAACCCATATATCGTTATATTTAAAATACCGTTACCGAAATAACTCAAATACCGTTATCCTTAAAGTACCGATACCGAAATAAACGAAATAGCGTTACCCTTAAAATACCGTTACGGAAATAAACTAAAATATCGTTACCCTAACGATAACCGCATTCGTTTCGATTACCATCCATGGTTTTTTTAGTTTATTTTTTAGGCTTTTATTTACGGTGGGTCTCATACTCCAGGTTTAAACTTTAGTTAATAGTTAACCCAAAAAATTTTTGTTGTTTTGTGTACATTTTTTGACTTTTTCTTTTGTTTATAGTTAAGTTAAACCTGCAGTATGAGACCCGCCGTTAGTGTTTAGCAATAATAAAAAAACTACAGGGTAAACATACATATCGTCACCCTAAATGCAAACGGACGTAACTACACTTTTATTTTTTTTACAGGAGAAGCAAAAAACGTTATAAAATCAATAATAAAATATCGTTACCCTAACGATAACCGCATTCGTTTCGATTACCATCCATGGTTTTTTAATTTATTTTTTAGGCTTTTATTTATGGTGGGTCTCATACTTCAGGTTTAAACTTTAGTTAATAGTTAACCCAAAAATTTTTTGTTGTTTTGTGTACATTTTTTGACATTTTCTTTTGTTTGTAGTTAAGTTAAAGTTAAACCTGCAGTATGAGACCCGGCGTTAGTGTTTTGCAATAATAAAAAAAACTACAGGGTAAACATACATATCGTCACATTAAATGCAAACGGACGTAACTACACTTTTATTTTTTTTTACAGGAGAACCAAAAAACGTTATAAAATCAATAATAATATTCTTTGCAGTTTTTTCAAATTTTAATTATGGTATAGAGATTTATTTATTTTTTAACAACTTTTGTTTTATTTTCATATATTTAAGTTTTTAAGTTAGTTACGTGCTTTTGACTCGCTTTTTTCTGAAACAAGAAGACTTACTCAATTAAAAAAGAATTCAATGCATGAATTGGATAAATGATATTTTCAGATTAGTTGAATAAAGTAAAACTAACTCCGACAGTTCCAATTCAAATGAAGTGAATTAGATTTTTCAGATAATTCATTAAAAAAAATTAGAAGTTCTGCTGTAATTTATTATACACAGAGAAAACCAATTCATTGTGACAACCGAATTTCTTGCCAACTGAATGGTTTGGTGGCAGTAACCCAATTATTGGCTGTTGCAATCAAATGTATTCCTGACATAATTTAAATATATTGTTTCAACCGAAATTCTATTGTATTCACCGAATTTCTGTTGCCACAAACAAATATGTCGGTAGATCCATCTCTTTTCTCTGTGTAGTCCTTTAATATTTTCTTAAATTTGTGAAAACGTCTGCCAATCTCCATTAAAAATTATAGATTTTCAAATGTTCTATTTTGTAGGAAATAAAAAGAATTTTATTGAAAAATTTAACAGACTCGGGGGAAATAACGGAATTTTTTGGATATAGTGAACAAGATAATAGGCTTCAATCAGTAAAATATTTCTAAGCGCACATAAATTATGATATTATAATTTTTATATCCTTCATATTTTGAAATCATAATTTATTCTTATTAGAGAACTTTTTAAGTTCCAAAAGGACTATTCTCTTTCAAAATATATATCTTTAACGCCTCTAATTTAGCAGAAAATAACGCCTCTAAAAATGGGAGAGTTGTAATAACCAAAAAAGTTCTCTTCAATAAGTTTTTATATGATGTGGCTCTTGGCCTTCAAAGAGAAATCATTATATGTATAAGCAGTTCAACATAGCGATATAGTCGTGATATTTGTTAATGAAGTCTAATTTTTTTAATACATCATAATCTCCCAGAAAAGGGGTTTTGGTTTTTCTCATAAACTAATGAAGATAGACAATTGAAATTTGCTTCGTTTTATGACGAAAAGAAAATCAACCAAAGGATTTTTGGCTATTCGAATGTTTAAGGGGCAAAACGGGGATGAGAAGTTCCAAAAAATCGGTTTTCGAACGTCAGTTTTGGTGAATAGGATGGGGAGGGGGCAAACATGTTACATATTTTTTCTAATTTGAGGACCCTTAACAAGAATCTGAAGTCAAAATAACGGTAATATCCGCAAACAAAAAATCGGTAGTGAAAACGTTAAAATTTAAAAAAATATAAGAAAAACTCTATAAATAAGGCCCTGCAGAAGAAACTGCCAAAACTAGCAGAATTGGTTTGCTAAATATTAGTAAGATAAAAACAGCAAGAACAAAATTCTAGCTATATTTTAGTTAACTGAAAATAACAATTCACCCTGCTAAAATCAGCAACAACTTTTGCTTAGTTTTAGTCGACTGAAAACATCATAAATTTTTTAGTTTTCATAGCATAGATTTTTTTAATATGAATAACGATTTAACTCACTGAAATTAGGACTCTACTATTGTTAAGCAATTATTTTTATTTTTTTTTGTTATTTTAACTGGAAAATTGTTACTTTCATTCAACTAAATTTAACTTAAATATAAGTAAAATTTAGAGATATAACAGCATTTTGTTGCTGTTTTTTGTCTACTAATATTCACAGAAGGTTTTTCTGAATTAAGCAGGGTAAATTGTCATTTGTATTGTACTAAAATATAACCAAAATTTTGTAGATTTTGAATTCCCATTGTGGCAACGCTGACACAATCTTACACACTACATGTGTTTGTATGTTTTTCATTCAAGAGTGTAGTTACGTCTTTTTGCATTAAGAAATACATGCACTTGTAGTTACGTCCGTTTGAATTTCTTTAATAAAGTCGCCATTTTTTATCGTAGAAGCCTAAAATTTTGTGTAAACATGTAGTTTGATAAAACGAATAATCAATAAAAAACTCGATTTCGTATTTTTGTGTATTTACGTCCGTTTGCATTTAAGGTGACGATATGCAAATATGCGGTCATTTGTTGCGTTACAAACAATCGCTTTAGAACTAAAGGCTTTCTTAACCCTTTCACATTCCATACCATTCATAAAAAAAACCCAAATGCAACAAAATTCGCGGAAAATAATTGCATTTTTTGGTTTTTCCAATCATTATGCATTTATTGCTATTGTTGTAATGTGTGTGTCTATTTCAAAACTGTTTGCGTCTTCTAAACGTAAACAAGTAGAGTAACGGAATGTGTGCAAAAAAACAAATATGTGAAGAATTTTTTCTTGGAATACTTAAATGAAGATAACGAAAATGCTTGAATTTTTATGATTTTAAAAATTTTAGTGCAAAATTTTCAATTTTTGAAACATTTATTTGGGTTTACAGACACATGTAATTTTTACATTCGATTTAAAATCATATTTTTTGTAAAATTTTAATTAACATATTTTAGAAATTCAGAAAACATTAAAATTTAAAGGCCACTTTTAATGGAAGTCGTGTTAAAACTCTTTATTATCACTGATTTATTTTAAAATTATTTCCCAATTTTAGCCATTTCTATCCATTTTTTCTCCGTAATCTAGCCACTTCTTCAGTTCAAGCGTTGGCAACCTTGAGTGATACTAACATTAATAAAATTTGTTGCTAGTTTTAGCAAATAAATTTTACATTAGAATTTACATCAATTGTAGCAAAATTTTTGTAATAATTTCATTGTACTACAAAACAGTACATATGCGTTGGTAAAATTAGCAAAAAATACCGCAAGGCTCAAAGTAATTAAATTTGCCATAATAACAGCAACGTTTTCAGTACCCATTACTGACGTTTTTTATTGAGTGTAGATCTTCAAATGCTATAAAATTTTGAAAATTATACACAAAGCAGCAATAAAATCATTATTTTAAAATTTCATTTTTACACACTAACCTAGTGTTATAAAAATATCAAATATTTTCTTCGCGAAGGTTTCTTCAAAGAATTGTGAAAAATAAAAAATATAATAAAAGTATCACCATAAGTCTCATGAGAAGTATTAAAGAAGAGAGACTATTAAAGAAGAGTATCGTTTGAACCTTCATTATCATTTTTATTCTTATTTCTTTCTTTTCATGAAAAGAAAAAAACTTCTTCGCTTCATATTCAAAACGAGAGCAAATAGTTTACATTTCGTTTTTCAAATCATGAAAATAAACCAGTGTTGCCATTTCAGTGCTTTTCGGGTATTTTTTGGTGCTTTTTCTCTTCCCGTACCCGGTGATTTTTTAGAAATACCCGTTTATAAAAAGCGGGTATTTACAGTGCTTTTTCATATTTCTGGCAGTGCTTTTAGTGCTTTTTGTACAGTTTATATTTTTGGTATTTGTTCTCCTTTTTTAAATTTTTCTTGAATTTTCTGTCAAAGTTGAAAAAATAATACGAAATATACAAAAAATACATTTTTTCACAATGTTTGTAGTACAATTTCAAATAGCAACTTCGTTATATTTAAACTTCAAAATTTTGAAATATTAATTTGGTGCTTTTTTACCCCTTTTTGTTTATTTTTTGAACCTTTTTTACACGATTTTACAAAGCTAAAATGTGTTTTTAAAATCTTGACTTAAATTTTCCAAAAATTTATTATCGTGCTTTTTTACCCTATTTATTGTAAATTTTTACCCTTTTTACCCGTTTTCACAATGCTCACGGTGCTTTCCTGCCTTCAAGAGTTGGCAACACTGAAATAAACAAAGCCACCACACACTCACTAACACCATTATGAAAATGAGATAGGTAATGTAAAAGAAATGAACATAAATAAGAAAGAAACAAATTCTTAGTTTTTCTTTCGTGTACGTTGATACAAGAAAGAATAAAAATGAATACTTCATGGTGTGCAAATACGAACTCTGTTCATTTCATATTTTTTCCGATTAAAATCATAAATATCAGTGTTGCCATTTCAGTGCTTTTCGGGTACTTTTTTGTGCTTTTATCCTTCCCATACCCGGTAATTTTTTACAAATACCCGTTTAAAAAAGCGGGTATTTACAGTGCTTTTTCAGATTTCTGGCAGTGCTTTTAGTGCTTTTTGTACAGTTTATATTTTTGGTATTTGTTCTCGTTTTTTTCAATTTTTATTCAATTTTCTGTCAAAGTTGAAAAAATTATACGAACTATACAAAAAATACTTTTTCACAATGTTTGCAGTACAATTTTAAATAGCAACTTCGTTATATTTAAACTTGAAAATTTTGAAATATTAATTTGGTGCATTTTTACCCCTTTTTGGTTATTTTTTGAACCCTTTTTACACAATTTTAAAAAGCTAAAATGTGTTTTTAAATTCTTGACTTAAATTTTTCAAAAAATTAATATCGTGCTTTTTTACCCCATTTTTGGTAAATTTTTACCCTTTTTACCCGTTTTCACAATGCTCACGGTGCTTTACTGCCTTCAAGAGTTGGCAACACTGATAAATATATAAAAAATAAAAATTAAAAATCTTAAATTTTTTCCTCTCACGGAATTTTTTTGGTGAAGAAAATAAAAAAAAAGTTTGTTGAAGGGTCTAGGCACCGATTTATATGGCTCAAAAGTCTAAATATCAACAGTCTGTATTTACGAAATTAATAATGGGATAAGAACAATATACATGTTGTTGAAAAGGTAATAAAAATATATTTTAAATAAGGTATGACATGTATAAGCTTAGCAATCCTTTGGAAAAAATGCTCTTATCCAACACTTTTTAACACAAAATGGTTTATTCCTTTTAAGATCTGTAAAAAAATTATTTATAACTAAATCAAATTGAGTTAAAAAAAAAGTAAAAAAAAAAATGTTTGTGCCCGAGCTGGGATTTGATAATAGTATCTCAGTCACATATGTAACTATGTGTGGGGTTATATATGACAATATATAATTACATATTAAAATATTATTAATCCCAAGTTGCAGTAAACATAACTTTCAGGTGCTATTGGCAGAAAATGGATTAATTTTTTTAAGATTTGTAAAATAAATATTTACAAGTAAATAAATTGAGTTAAAAAAGTAAAAAAAAAAGTTTTTTGTGCCCGAACTGGGATTCGATAGTAGGGTCTATCAGGTAATATGTGACTATATATAATTATATATTAAACACATAGAAATATTACTAACTTGGGACCATATATAATCATATCTCAAATTATATTGTTAATCTTGCATCATATATGGAATCATATGTAATTATATCTTATAGCATTTAATGTAATATATTATCATATATAAAAATATCTTACACCATACAACCAACTAGTTTTTATAAGAGGGCATACATTGTTATCTCTCAAAATATATGGCTTATATGCCACCATATGTGATCATATATTATGTTATATATAATCATTTATAATTATATATGACAACAGATCTGTCATATCTCATTATATGTGGCATATATGGTTCATATATAATTTTATAAAAGACAATATATAAAAATATGTATATGGTTATATAAGGTACCACATAAAAAACATATAATATATGGCTATTCATGACAATATATATACTCACATATTATAAGATAAAACAATATATTACTATATATGACTATATATAAATTTTTTTGATAGGGTATCGAATTTTATTTTGTGAAATATAAGCCGAATTTTTTAATGAATAAAAATCGACAAATGACAGTTTAAGGAACGTCCTAATATAAGTCATTTAAATCATATTTGTTCCTAATTTTAATTAGTTTTTAATTTGAATTATTTTGTTTTAAAATATGGACACTGCAACAATCAGAAACGTTCGAAAATCAATGCATTGAAGGTGAATACGGACTTCAACCAAAAATTGTGTTGGTCGGAGAGTTACAAAAATTAAGAGCGTATGTGACACTTTGTGATAAGAAGTACTTCTTTGCTAACTCTTTGAATGTTGTAGCAAATTGCCAGAGACCAGAATGATATGGAATTTTCTACAGAAGTACATTTTTAAAGTAAACACACAAAATGACTCAAATAATTCAAGCATTAAGGCTGTATTTTATAAATTAAGTAATTAGACATCTTTTGAGGACTTTACTGTATCATTTAGGCCTAGATTTTTGGATGTACTTTATTAGTTAAATATCGTTTAAACTCGATATGCTGTTTTTCAGATGTCATTTAATCTACTTTTAATTGAGGCATAACCCAGCAGCATTGGCCAATTAAACTAAAGTACACATTTGTGCACACAAAAGAGCTGTTGGACATTAATTTGTTCAGCGGCACCACATTGCAATGTAATGAAAAACAAATACTACCGCAATTTTATGACAATTCCAATTGGATATAAGTTATTTTGACACAAACAAAATTACAATATCAAGTAACTTGACATTTCTTAAACACACGGAAACACATCATGCTCAGTTAAACTCGGTTTATCTTTATTTTGGGATTAACTGAGCAGTCTATTAAACTAAGTTTTATTGACATCCAGAAAACTAGGCCTTAACTTTTTTTCAAAATGAATTGCATTTTTTGCATCGGATATTTCGAATCATATGGCTCATATTATACTCATTTGAGAAGTATGCATCGGAACTCCGCAAGATTTAAATGTAATAGTAGTTGCAATAGAATTTTTTCAAACATTTATGCACACCTAAAACACATTAAAATTAATCATTTCCAAAATACTGTAGTAAACCAACACATTCGAGAGGAACGTTTTTCTTACAATAGTGACGATGACCATGAACAACTCAATTCTATTAGAAACAGAAATGAATTAGAAAATTGTGCAAGCAACCATTCTCAATACGTCAATTATCAATACTCTCTCAATTGTTTCAAATAAACCCCATGAAAATAATCCAAAAGAGTTATTAAAAATTATTTTAGAAATAATTTGTGACTATAGAATACCTCGCAAAAGTTCATTTAAATCGTTAGAAGATCTGTTTGATTTTTATGATATTCATATCAATAATATTTTAAATTTTCTACAAATAAATCACATTCATAATAATGACCCAGCAAAACCTTGGTAATAGGTTTGACCTTTTTCACGCATTGCCTGGCAATGGGTACCCCTTTACCCTTGGTTTTACTTAGTAACCTAAAGTAATACGTTACTAATATTGTGATACATCAATACTTATGTGGGAGGTATGAAATAATGAGCTACCGATATGGAGATATATCACTACTTATTTAGAGCCTTTAAAATAATATATTACCGATATTGTGTTTTATAATAACTTATTAATAAGGGTAAAAATAATAAGTTATTGGTATTGCATAATATAACTACTTATTATGCGAAAGTACGATTTAATAAAAATTTTGAATCTAATTACATTTCTCGGATCGGTGTACTTTTAAACAAAGTCATTACTGGTAACGTCTTATTTTATTCCCTATATGTAACCAATGAAATATGTACCAATGTGTAATGACTTACTTCACTCTATAAAAGTATGTACTTATTTTAGCTAACTAGTGAATTTAATATTACAAGTAACAACTTATTTCAGTACTTCCTTCGTACTCACTTATTTTATCCTATACCGGTACGACTTAGTCAACCATTTACCCCCAATGACACCCCCATGTTAAAATAATGTGTTATGCGACCAAAGTGTAAGTAGTTACAATTTTTGGTTTCTTATTACATTTCCCTTTACCTGGTAATAGAAGGTTTTGCTGGGGAACTTACGTGCCTCCTTAAATCAATGTTGTGTCCATCGGAAGTAAAAACACAATATTTATTATTAAAATATTTAAAAGATTTAAATATTTTAGTAAACTATGAAACAGTTGATATTGGAAGTGAATATATTTTTTGTTACAAAAACGGTAATCAAATTATAAAAAAATAGACTTTTTTTACATCATAGTTGATATGTAACAACTTCTTTTACATCATAGTTGATATGTAACAACTTTTTTTTCTACACCCAGAAAACAGATTCGGTGCTGACAACCCCATTTGTTGCCAATCGAATGGTTCAGTTGCATCAAATGAATTTTTCGGTTGCGGCTACCGAATTATTCTTGATACAACTGAAATTCCGTTGCCACAGTCAAATTCGTCCTGTCTCAATTTGTTTTCTGTTGCCACAACTGAAAAATTCGGCTACCATAACCGAACCATGCGATTGGCTACAAATGCGGTTATCAGAACTGAATCTGTTTTCTGGGTGTACTTTTTTCGAGAACGAATTTACTTAGCGAAATCATTAACTATATGTAGAGCGTAAATGCTTCTTCTTAACTTAGCAATATAATACAAAGCCCTTTTTGGAAAGAAAAAATAAACATGTTCAATCCTCAGAATGATAGCTGTCGAGTTCTAATCCCAATAATGGTTTATTTCGATGATTTCGAAATTTTGAATGCATTAGGTTCACATAGTGGACAATTCAAAATTGGGGGAGTATATATTAAAATTTTAGACCTTCCAGACCATCTAAATTCGAAGTTAACATCTATACTTTTAGCTATGTTATTTTTCACAGAAGATAGAAACAAATTTGGTAACGAAGTGATTTTTACAAAATTTGTAAAAAATTTAAATACTCTGCAAAATCGTGGCATTTTTGTTAACGCAAAAAATAAAAAATTAATTACTTGTGTTATTGGAGGGGATAATTTGGGAGTAAACTCAATTCTCGGATTCGTAGAATCTTTTAATTCATCGTATTTCTGCAGGTTTTGCAAATGTAGCTTAATTCAAATCAAAGTTTTATGTAGCGAAAATGAGAATTACATTAGAAATCAAAATAATTACAAATCTCGATTTAAATTCTACCCCAAATTTCACAGGTATTAAAGAAGATTCAGTATTTAATAAATTATGTAATTTTCATGTTGTTGAAAATTATTGTGTAGATTTAATGCACGATATATTGGAAGGCGTATGTCACTATGACATACTTATTGTATTTAAAAAATTTGTAGATGAAAAAAAATTTAGTATACAAATCCTAAACCAACGTATAGAAACATTTGATTTCGCCTCTCATTACGTAGAGCCCCCTCTTTTTGACCAAGATTGCCTAACTAAAAAAAAAACTGAAGTTAACTGCGTCGGAAACTTATACGTTTTTTATATTTTTACCACTTTTAATAGGAGACTTGTTCTCCGATTGTGATGAATGGAATTTAATTTTGTCACTTAGAGAAATTATAAGTATTTTATTTAGAAAAAGTAATTCGTTTAATATCGCTAACTATGTACGTATCTTGAATACACACCATAATCAACTATATATTAAAATTTCCTGTGAATCGTTAAAACCAAAATTTAATTTTATGATGCATTATAGTAATTTAATGGGCTTAAACTAAAAACAACTTAAGTCGAAATAAGATACAAAATCCCAAACAATCGTTTTTTTCAAATTTTCTTTAGGCAAAGCAATTTATTTTTTTGGAGGTAATTTTCCAAAGACTGTTAAAACGAAGATTTGCAATGGAAAGTATTTCTTAATAATTCTTTTATAATACAAGTTTTTAAAAATTGTTAGAAAACTTTAGAAACAATTTTAAGCAACAGTAAATGTGTTTGTGCTTTCCTTTAAAATATTTTTGTCAAAATCAAAAAAAGTTTAATAGTTTTTATGAAGTTTAACGTTGGATCTATTATGACTTAGGCCTGACAAAAACACCTACTCAGGTAATTATTTCTGCAAATATTTAGGATTTCAGTGAAAATTGTAGTGCATAAACCGGATACAACAATATATAATTTTCTATGCTTGTACCAACTCAGCTACAATATATAAAATCTGTACGACTATATTAACTTTATTTGTTTGAAATAGGATATTTCAATATGCTAAGGTTGAAAAAATAAACACTGCAGAGACTTATTTTCCGTTTAAAAATATTTTTATGAACATAGAATAAACGAGTAAAAAGGTTAAAGTCGGGCATGCCGACTATACAATACCCTACACCAGTCTGGTTAAAGCCAACTAATGTTTGGATCCCAAATTCGAATGGGTTAAAATGGGACTTGTGTCAAAATTTTCTATAATGTGAGTCAGCGAACCAAATTTCATTAAAATATCTTAATATTTGCGACCTGCAGTTTGTAACCAAGCCAATTTTGGGGGGACCCTTATATGGGCACTGGGTCTAAACATGGACCAGTGTTAACCAAAATCAATAGGCTTCGTCCTTGGGCTGATATAAATCGGTGTACCAAATTTCATCAATATATCTTAATATTTGCGACCTGCAGCGTATAAATAATATAATTTTGGAGGGACCCTTATATGGGCACTAGGTCTAAACATGGACCGGTGTTAACCAAAATCAATAGGCTTCGTCCTTGGGCTGATATAGGTCGGTGTACCAAATTTCAGCAAAATATCTTAATATTTGCGACCTGCAGCGTATAAACAATATAATTTTGGTAGGACCCTTATATGGGCACTAGCTCTGAACGTGGACCGATGTTCACCAAAATCAATAGACTTCGTCCTTGGGCCAACATAGGTCTGTGTACCAAATTTCATCAACATATCTTAATATTTGCGACCTGCAGCGTATAAAAAATATAATTTTGGGGGGACCCTTATATGGGCACTAGGTCTAAACATGGACCGGCGTTAACCCAAATAAATAGGCTTCGTCCTTGGGCTGATATAAATCGATGTACCAAACTTCATCAAAATATCTTAATATTTGCGACCTGTAGCGTATAAACAATATAATTTTGGTAGGACCTTTATATGGGCACTAGGTCTAAACATGGACCGATTTTAACCAAAATCAATAGGCGTCTTTCTTGGGTCGACATAAGTCGGCGTACCAAGTTTCATCAAAATATCTTAATATTTGCGACCTGTAGAGTGCGCACAAGAATGCATGGACAGACAGACGGACGGACGTCGTTAAATCGAAATAAAAAAAATCCTGAGTCGACCGGTATACTATAAGGTGGGTCTAGGACCAATATTTTTTGGTGTTATAAACATCAGCACAAACTTATAATACCCTGACCACATAGTGGTGAAGGGTGTAAAAAGCCATATTTCTCCAAACTCTTGGACCTTTGATTATACCCTACACCACTATGTGGTCAGGGTATTATAAGTTTGTGCTGATGTTTGTAACACCAAAAAATATTGGTCCTAGACCCACCTTATAGTATACCGACCGGCTTAGAATTTTTTTTTATTTCGTTTTAACGATGTCCGTCTGTCCGTCCGCCCGTCCTTCCGTCTGTCCATGCATTCTTGTGCGCACTCTACAGGTCGCAAATATTAAGATATTTTGATGAAATTTGGTACACCGACCTATGTCAGCCCAAGGACGAAGCCTATTGACTTTGGTGAACATCGGTCCATGTTTAGACCTAGTGCCCATATAAGGGTCCTACCAAAATTGTACTGTTTATACGCTGCAGGTCGTAAATATTAAGATATTTTGATGAAACTTGGTACACCGACTTATGTCGACCCAAGAACGACGCCTATTGATTTTGGTTAAAATCGGTCCATGTTTAGACCTAGTGCCCATATAAAGGTCCTACCAAAATTATATTGTTTATACGCTGCAGGTCGCAAATATTAAGATATTTTGATGAAATTTGGTACACCGACCTATGTCAGCCCAAGGACGAAGCCTATTGACTTTGCTGAACATCGGTCCATGTTTAGACCTAGTGCCCATATAAGGGTCCTACCAAAATTATACTGTTTATACGCTGCAGGTCGTAAATATTAAGATATTTTGATGAAATTTGGTACACAGACCTATGTTGGCCCAGTAACGCAGCCTATTGATTTTAGTGAACATCGGTCCTTGTTTAGACCTAGTGCCCATATAAGGGTCCTACCAAAAGTATACTGTTTATACGCTGCAGGTCGTAAATATTAAGATGTTTTGATGAAATTTGGTACACAGACCTATGTTGGCCCAGTAACGCAGCCTATTGATTTTAGTGAACATCGGTCCTTGTTTAGACCTAGTGCCCATATAAGTGTCCTACCAAAATTATACTGTTTATACGCTGCAGGTCGCAAATCTTAAGATATTTTGATGAAATTTGGTACACCGAGCTATGTCAGCCCAGGGATGAAGCCTATTGATTTTAGTGAACATCGGTCCATGTTTAGACCTAGTGCCCATATAAGGGTCCTACCAAAATGATACTCTTTATACGCTGCAGGTCGCAAATATTAAGATATTTTGATGAAATTTGGTACACGGATCTATATTGGCCCTATAACGCAGCCTATTGATTTTGGTGAACATAGGTCCATGTTTAGACCTAGTGCCCATATAAGGGTCCTACCAAAATTATACTCTTTATACGCTGCAGGTCGCAAATATTAAGATATTTTGATGAAATTTGGTACACGGATCTTTATTGGCCCTATAACGCAGCCTATTGATTTTGGTGAACATCGGTCCATGTTTAGACCTAGTGCCCATATAAGGGTCCTACCAAAATTATACTGTTTATACGCTGCAGGTCGTAAATATTAAGATATTTTGATGAAATTTGGTACACAGACCTATGTTGGCCCAATAACGCAGCCTATTGATTTTAGTGAACATCGGTCCATGTTTAGACCTAGTGCGCATATAAGGGTCCTACCAAAATTATACTGTTTATACGCTGCAGGTCGCAAATATTAAGATATTTTGATGAAATTGGTACACCGACCTATGTCAGCCCAAGGATGAAGCCTATTGATTTTGCTTAACATCGGTCCATGTTTAGACCTAGTGCCCATATAAGGGTCCTACCAAAATTATACTGTTTATACGCTGCAGGTCGCAAATATTAAGATATTTTGATGAAATTAGGTACACGGATCTATATTGGCCCTATAACGCAGCCTATTGATTTTGGTGAACATCGGTCCATGTTTAGACCTAGTGCCCATATAATGGTCCTACCAAAATTATACTGTTTATACGCTGCAGGTCGTAAATATTAAGATATTTTGATGAAAGTCGGTACACAGACTTATGTTGGCCCAATAAGGGAGCCTATTGATTTTAGTGAACATCGGTCCATGTTTAGACCTAGTGCCCATATAAGGGTCCTACCAAAATTATACTGTTTATACGCTGCAGGTCGCAAATATTAAGATATTTTGATGAAATTTGGTACACCGACCTATGTCAGCCCAAGGATGAAGCCTATTGATTTTGCTTAACATCGGTCGATGTTTAGACCTAGTGCCCATATAAGGGTCCTACCAAAATTATATTGTTTATACGCTGCAGGTCGCAAATATTAAGATATTTTGATGAAATTAGGTACACGGATCTATATTGGCCCTATAACGCAGCCTATTGATTTTGGTGAACATCGGTCCATGTTTAGACCTAGTGCCCATATAAGGGTCCTACCAAAATTATACTATTTATACCCTGCAGATCGCAAATATTAAGATATTTTGATGAAATTTGGTACACGGATCTATATTGGCCCTATAACGCAGCCTATTGATTTTGGTGAACATCGATCCATGTTTAGACCTAGTGCCCATATAAGGGTCCTACCATAATTATACTGTTTATACGCTGCAGGTCGTAAATATTAAGGCATTTTTATGAAATTTGGTACACAGACCTATGTTAGCCTAATAACGCAGCCTATTGATTTTGGTGAACATTGGTCCATGTTTAGACCTAGTGCCCATATAAGGGTCCTACCAAAATTATACTGTTTATACGCTGCAGGTCGCAAATATTAAGATATTTTGATGAAATTTGGTACACCGACCTATGTCAGCCCAAGGATGAAGCCTATTGATTTTAGTGAACAGCGGTCCATGTTTAGACCTAGTGACCATATAAGGGTCCTACCAAAATTATACTGTTTATACGCTGCAGGTCGCAAATATTAAGATATTTTGATGAAATTTGGTACACAGACCTATGTTGGCCGAAGGATGAAGTCTATTGATTTTGGTGATCATCGGTCCATGTTTAGACCTAGTGCCCATATAAGGGTCCCCCCAAAATTGGCTTGGTTACAAACTGCAGGTCGCAAATATTAAGATATTTTAATGAAATTTGGTGCGCTGACTCACATTATAGAAAATTTTGACACAAGTCCCATTTTAACCCATTCGAATTTCGGATCCAAACATTAGTTGGCTTTTAACCAGACTGGTGAAGGGTATTGTATAGTCGGCATGCCCGACTTTAACCTTTTTACTCGTTTTAGCTACATTTGCCTACAGTTGGAAACTACTACCAATACATTTTCTAATATCAGCTTTTACATTTTGAATCAATTTCAAGTGTACCTAGGTGGCCCTTTTTAATTAGTTTCATTTATAACGGAACGCTATTAAGATCTGTATTTTTGAACTTCTCGGATTGACGCAATATTTTGAAGGTAGTCATTGCATACAATACTTTATAGTAATCTTATGTGTAAACACTTACTAGTTACTATTAATAAACTGCAGATTGTGATAATTATAGTGAGTTATATAACTGTTCAAAAATAACTAACAAATGCATTAAAAAACTACCAATGTCGTAAAATTAACTGACAAATTTATACTACAAAAATTTTAAAACAAGTGTCAAAATAGATAAAAACTACTATTTTTACAGTTAATTCTTTTGGTGTTATAAAGCATATTTAAGTAAAAAAAAATTTTATTTCGATTACAAAATTATGTGTAATTACTTTAGCCTATTTAAATTTGAAGGAAAAGTTCCAAACCGTTCTCCAGTTATTATGCTTTTGTGCATTGGAGATACAATAAAAGTTTCTAATTTTTATTTACAAACTCGGAATATATTAATAACAACAACTATGAACTAAACAAGCATTTTTAAAATTAAAATAAATTCAACGAAATTTTTTATGTTTTAAATAACTATCAAAAACAACAGTTTACTGTAATATTACCATTATGTTAGTTGTTTATTATGATATTAAAAATAACTGATTTAAACAACCGTTATCAAACTACAGTACTTTTCGTTAGTTGTTTTCTTAAATAACCGTCATAACAGTTGGTTTGCACTTTTCTATAGAAAAACAACTGTAATTACAATTAAAAACAACAACTACTGATTACTACACAAACAACTGTCATGTAGTAACTGCCAAACTTTTTTGAGTGTATATTTTTAATTTCAATTATTTTATGTTCCACTATATAAATAAAACTTAAATTACCATATTTTTCAAAAACGCCTCTTTTTCCTCACCCCCATACAAAAATCACCAGTGTGGGACCAGAGTGGAGTAGACTAAAATACAGATGGCATGATAGGAAAAATATGTAAGTGCAAAAAGAAAGGAAGAAAATCTGTTAAGAGTAGAGTACTACAGCATTGTGAATCTGGCTTTAAACGAAAAATACACTCATAGAAAAAATATGTAAAATTGCAGAAAAAGCTAATACCGAAATCAGCAGAACTTGTTTGCTACATAATTGTTAAATTTCCGAAATATAAGTATTATATTTATGAATTCAATTTAAGTAAATTCCAAAATACAATTTATCTCTGAAACTTCTAGGAAAAAACTATTTAATTAAAGTAGCAAAAAACACTGCTATGTCTACAAATTTTTAGTTATATTTGGCTTAAATTAATTCAATGCAAATACAAACTACTCTACTGAAATCATCAGAAATATTTTGTGATTAAATTAGTTTTTTTAAGTCTAATAATATAAAATTTTGAGCACAGATCTCTGCTGATTTCAGAAAAGTTGATTGTTAGATTTTACTAAATACTTTAACAAAAATTTGTTGTTTTCGGTACACAAATATTCGGCAAAATTATTCTGCATGAAGTTACGATTTCACTAAATCATCAATAAAATAAACAAAAACATGTCCGTTAAAAGATTAAATAAATGAATAAAATGAATAAAAGTTTTAAAACTATTAAGGTTTTTATTCAAATCTATTTAACGTGTAATCTATTTTAATCTATTACACAGGCCGACATGGATTTCTAACCAAGAATCATCCTGTCCCAGCAAAACTTTCTATTACCTGGTAATAACCCAACAAACAATTCGTTCCGTTTACGCACCGTTTTCGGTCCGTCATAAACGGAATCCAACTCCGTATACGTACCGTTTTCTGGATCCGTATACGGACCAGAAAACGGAACATAAACTGATTCGAATCCGTTGAAAATCCGTCAATGACGGACCGTTTACGGACCGGTATGTCGTGTTAAAAACGGACAAGTCCGTTTAAAGTCCGTCAATGACGGACCGTTTACGGACCGTTATGTCATGTAAAAAACGGACTAGTCCGCTGAAAGTCCGTCAACGCCGGACCGTTTCCGGACCGATATGTCGTGTAATAACGGAGTATTTCCTTGTCCATATCCTACCGATTTTTTCAAAAAAATAGACCATATGTTTATTATTTTCAATACAAAGTACTTTTTTTTTCTTTTTTATAAATTCATTAATAATTATTATTTATAATTACAATATTTAGCACATCTAGCTCGGTTTACCTATCTATCCAGCGCTTAGGGACCTGGAGTAAAATCCAACATCTATATGGAAAAGAGACAATAAATTAGTTATGGTTTAATTGACTGTGTACACGATGCAAATTCTCACATGTTATTCACAAAACATTGTGAAACATTAAGTTTCATAAATCTTACCTTGTTACTTGATATTGTTTGATTAATGGTGTGATAGAAAGAATTCCCTCTATTGCATATTCTCCATATGTTCCCATTATAATAATATTTTCACCGACTTTACAAAAATTTTTCATTTTGTAAACAAACCGATGAAATCCGTATTTAAAGGTACGGAAACGGATACACCAATACGGAGTTAAAACGTATTGTGTTCGAAAATCCATTTATACGGTCCGTTAATGTTCCGTATACGTACAAGCATTGACGGATACGTACCTTACGGACAGTTAACGTGCCGTAAAAGCCGGATTCATGAATCCGTACGTGCCGGAGAGTCCGTTAAAATGTTTCTTGGGAAGGTTTGTAAGAAGAAATTAAGGTATGTAACCTCTTACTTTGCTATTCCAACAGCTATTATTTTAACAAGGGCATGTCATTGGAGGTATGTACTTTCCAAAAGAGGGCTAGGTAACAACATAAGAACATGTTACTTTAATGTTACATGTTAGGAGTTACGTAACCACTTACATAACCGATACTGAGCACAATACTACTTACATAACAGCTTAAAGTAAGGCCAAAAAAATGTGTTACAAACAGGTCTGAAATAACACATTAAAATTATGCGCTCACTTACTGTATAAAAATATATACTTACTTCTTACAAAAAAAATTAAAATAAGACGTTATCGTAAATGACGTAATAAATGCTAAAACGAAGCATATTCATGTTTAATTAATATTTAATTTTCAGATTAATATAAAGTTAACAAAAAACATAAAAGATATTTCAGTCAATATGTATAAAATATATAAATTATTTGTATCGAATATTTTAAATAGAAAATAACACTCATGTACCGCATTACAAATAACTCCTTATTTTGAGGTATTTGAATACACCATCGGTAATAAGCGGCTATTTCTATTAAGTGATCACGTATCACATTAAAAGTAACTCCTTATTTTAGGGTTTTAAAATATCCCATCTGTAATAAGTCGCTGCTATTATTTAGAACTCATGTTGTGTATTACAAGTAACTCTTTTCTTTGAGGTGTTTAAATATATCATTGGTAATAAGTTGCTATTACTACCCAGCAGTTATGCAGTACATTATACGTAAGACATTACATTTTAGTTATGAATTAATGCAATGGTAAGGGGTATGGTATTACCAGGTAATGTGTTCTGTAATACCAACATATTACCAAGGTTTTGCTGGGGTACTTTCCTGAAGGTTTTAGACGTGCTGAATCCGAATCTGAATAGCCCGATCACCTCATGTTTTCGAGATATTCTAATCTAAATGTGCAAAAAAAAAACGTTTTTTGGGTACATTTGAAGTCTTGAAAATTCCATAAACTTTTTTTCAAAAAGATCGTTACGGTATCTAAAAGTGCTATTTCTCCCTTACAAAATCCATTTTTAAATCTTCATTTGTCACTAAGAAGCAGTGGTAGACAGTTCTTAACACTTCATTATTTGCGTCTGTACACGTGTTGCACATGCAATGGGTTAAGGGTGCTAAATTTATGTTTGCGTTCCGATTTATGATTATATTCTTATATAATAAAAATCCGCATTGAGAATTTTTGAAAATTGACATCGAATTCATAATCAGGAAATGCAAAAACCTCCGAGTAACAAGAATCAAACAAATCCAAAAAATTTTTTTAATATCGGCCTGTGTTTTTTATGAATAGTAAAAACAAGTTTTTTAATAAAATTTAAAAAGATATGACAATTTTAAGTGATTTAGGTTTAGGTTTTGATTTTATAAAAACAAATACATATATGCCAAATAATGAAATCGGATATCCCGGGATTTTTTAAAAGAACAATCCCGAGATTTCGGGATCGGTATCCCTAATGCAAACTTATATAATTATATGGGCCCATTTCTCGAATAAAATTGTATAAAGACATGCTAAATTACATGTGGCTCTGTAAAGACCTATTTAATTTATTTTTTAATCGGGTAGTTGTTAGAAACTCATTATAATCTATTTTAAAATAATGCAGAAAGTTCGTTGGTGTCATTACTAGTACACTGAACTGGGATTTCTTAAAATAAAAAATAATAAATCCGTATATATTAAGTGCTTATTTTGCAATTATATTTAAATATATCTATAACTTCTTATCAGTAAGTCATTATTTTGCATCTTAAAGTAAAGCAAAAGGTACTGACGCCGAATTATGTGCAAAATAATTCTAGTTTCATTAAATCACTATTTATTTAAAAACAGTTTTTGGTGAAAAACTCTGTATTTTCGAAAAAAGTACACTCAGAATATTTCTTCCTTAGAATCTTGCTGCATAATTAAAACAATTGAAAATAAGTTAAAACGAGTAAAAAAGTTAAAGTCAGGCATGCCGACTAAACAATACCCTACACCAGTCTGGTTAAAAGCCAATGTTTGGATCCGAAATTCGAAGGCGTTAAAATGGGACTTGTGTCAAAATTTTCTATGAAATAATAAAAAGAAGAGAAAATCGTAAATATAACCCATATGGGCGATAGGTCCAAATATGGACCGATTCTATCTAGAATCTATAGGCTTTGTTCTTGGGACCATGTGAGTCAGCGAAACAAATTTCATTGAAATATTTTAATATTTGCGACCAAGCCAATTTTGGGGGGACCTTTATATGAGCACTAGTTCTAAACATGGACCGATTTTAACCAAAATCGTCCTTGGGCCGACGTAAGTCGGTGTGCCAAATTTTATCAAAATATTTGCGACCTGTAGCGTGCGCACAAGAATGCATGGACAGACAGACATACAGACAGACGGACGAACAAACAGACGGACATCGTTAAATTGAAATAAAGCGTGATTCTGAGTCGGCAGATCCAATATTTTTTGGTGTTACAAACATCAGCACACGTAGTGGTGTAGGGTATAAAAAGGAACTATGTTTAAAACTATTCCACTTTGTCCTTTATTTTTCATTGTTAATGAATTAACTGGCAAAATCGGTAAAAATAATGGATTTCTCATTTATTTCAAAATTAATTATATTATAAGAACTGTTTATTTTTACAGAAAATATTGAGTGCATATTTTAACTTATAAGTTCGTAATTTGTGTATATTTTTATTGAATGACTAATATAAAAAGTTGTAAAATTTTTTCAATTATAAACACTGACATATTTATATCACAGTACAACAGCCAATCTGGGGGGTGAGAAATTGCAAGTCAGGGTGATGGTACTAGGTCAGTATAGTAAAACCCTCAAAGGGTTTGGCGTTCGTATGTGTCATTTTTTTTATGACCTTTTAAATTTTTTCCTTATCTTGATGTTTTTTCGCTTAGTTGTAACATTTTGGCAAAAACGTAGTTTAACATAACTCGAGAACCACTTGTCCGATTTTGATGAAACAAATTTAGAAAAATTTAGAATTACAATTTCTTTAATCCGTTCATATGACGTTTTTCTTTATAATCAACAGTTTTGCCGGTAAAAATAAATTTGTGGAGAAAAAAAATATTTTTTTGCCTAAAAATTAAAATTTTTTTTTTTTAAATTCATAAAAAATCCAAAACGGAAAAAAGGATCAAGTGTTATTAATTTCATGTAAAGTCACATAACCTATAAACAAAATTTAACGCGTTCTGCTTTTATTTACAATTAAGTGAAGGTATCCCATTTTGACAAGAATATTGATATTTGTTTTTATTCAAAAAAGTGTCATTTATCGCCTTTTTCATAAATTTTCCCCAATAACTCCAGACTTCTGGCCATAAACTACTAAAAAAATTAAGTAAACATTTTTATAATTTTTTATTTTATTTATTTATTTTTATTTATTTTAATAAATATTGCCTAGACTTTTTCGATGGTGGTTGTTCGGGACTAGTGGCATCGCATTCATCGCTATCATCAGTTTCTGAACCACACATAATGTCAATGTGTGACTCCACTGTTGGCCCTTCTGCATCTCCTGAAAATTCTTTATCATCAAGATCATCCTTGTCTTGCCACACTAACTTACTCCACCAGCAAATTTCCGCAATTATTGCACTCGGCGACTTTTTGCCTCTATATCGGTAAGTTTTTGTTTTATTAAAATGAGTTTGAAAAAATAAAAAATCAGTATTACCTCATTTCAAATGGCATAGCAACTTGATGATAGCGTTCACCTTGTTCATCAGATTCGGTAGCCAATTGTTTGCTGAAGTAGTCCAGATGATGATGTAAATAATGTATTTTCAAGTACATGTGGACACCAATTTCCGAGAATGCTCTTAACATCCTTGCGACAGAAACATCGTAGTTGTTAGAACGATGCTTTCCCAACAAGCCTTCTATTACTTCTTTGATTGCCTGCCATGCATTCAATTCAGCGTCAATCAAAATATTGTTGAATGCGTCACTTTTAATCAGCTTTCGTATATCTGGACCATTTAGTACGCCTGATTGGAAAAAATTAATTTGTTAAGATGGAAAATCATGGGAAATGAATGTGATATTATAACTTACCTTCTTTAATTTTACTTTCGCTGAGTCTCGGGTAAATTAGTTTCAAACACAAGAAAACTTCATCTCTTTTGGCGACAGTTTTGATAAAATTCTTAACAATTCCAAGTTTAATATGCAGTGGAGGCAGCAATATCTTCTCCTTCGGCACTAGAGGCTCACGAATAATATTGGCCGTTTGTAACCTGCTGTGCTCTCTGAGTTTCCATCCGTGGCATGCATATTGGTCACCGGAAAATCGTGTGTCCCAATCGCACAAAAAGCACATATATTTTATATAGCCGCTTTGAAGACCGCAAAGCATTGCTACAACTTTTAAATCGCAGCATATGCGCCACATATGTTTGGCGTAGTTAACCATTTTTAAAATATTTTCCAGTGCATCATATGTTTCTTTCGTTTCTGTACTGTAGGCGATTGGAACTGAAGGTTTTTTATTGGTCTTATGCAGTAAAACCGCCTTCAAGCTGAGTTTTGAACTGTCAATAAATAATCTCCAGTCATCTGCTTCATATTTTATTTCCATTGCGTCCATCAATTTTCCTACATCCGGGCAATATGCAGAAGTTTTTTCATCATTCACAAGGAATAAACTTTGGAGTGTTGCCTGACGACTTCGATAAGCTGTGACTTTCACACCGGGTGCCAACAAATTGTTTGATTTCAAAATGGAAGCCAGCTCTTCCGATTTATGCTGTGTTAATTCCAACTTGTCAACAATTGAATCAAGCTTATTTTGATTTATTAAAATTGGCTCATTGGATACTGATGGCTCATATGGGGAATCATCACGTGCATGATATGTCGGAGCAGTCGTAGAAGAGAAAATATCTGGGCTAGAAGCTTTTGGCACAGGAATGTGGTCCGAATGAGGCAATGGTATTGCGGCACTTGCAACACCAACGTAATTATACGATTTTCTTATCCTTTTTGCGGCTCCTTTATTCGCACATGCATAGCAATTCAATGGATTGTGACCTTCGCCAGGATTAGTCCAAGTCATTGGGATACCGAATGGCATACTTTCACGTCTTCTATTTTTCCAATCCATTAGACGGTTGTAGCAGCTTTTACACACTATATTTGGTACCCAATTTTCGTTCACTATAACATTTTGGTTGAAGTACATCTCGTATGTTTGAACAAAATCAGTACTGAAATTTCCCCTTTTTTTATGTGTTGAGACATATTGACCACAGCAGTAGCAAAAGCTATTTATATCTGGCTTGCACAGTTCCATATTCTGTTCTCTTTTGTTCACTTTTAAAAAACTGGAGAAAAATCACTTTTACTGTTCGCGTTCGTCGGCACTTGCTGAATGACAAAAATCACAGAACCAGTGTGAGAAAGAGAAGAAGTATAATGACAATGCATGTTTTATGTGAACATTACAGAACCAGTGTTGCCACATCAATATTTCTCTTTTAGTACAGTAGAAAAATATGAGAGAGTTCGGCTTGTGAGTGTCAATGTTTTCTCCAAATAATGTTGTGCATATCTGGAGCAAATTTTTGAAATTCATACATTTACCTAATTGTGAATAAATGAGAAACGCGTGCATCGATTTTCATGATCTATGCCTTTTTTTGCTCATGAGTTATGTGACTTTACGCGAAAGTAATTAGTTTTGGCACTTTTTTCCATTTTGGATTTTTTATGAATTTTTAAAAAAAAATATTTAAATTTTTAGGCAAAAAATACTTTTTTCCCTTCATACATTCATTTTTAACTTCGAAAGTGTTGCACATATAGGAAAACGGTATAGAAACATATTAGAGAAATTGTAATTCTAAATTTTTCTAAATTTGTTTCATCAAAATCGGACAAGTGGTTCTCGAGTTATGTTAAACTACGTTTTTGCCAAAATGTTACAACTAAGCGAAAAAACATCAAGATAAGCAAAAAATTTAAAAGGTCATAAAAATGACACATACGAACGCCAAACCCTTTGAGGGTTTTACTATACTGACCTAGTACCATCACCCTGACTTAGAATTTCTCACCCCCCAGACAATAATCTCAAAAATGTTCCATAGTGTATTTGAACTTCGTTTTGAAAAATTTTTGGAATCATTCCTTTGGCTGCAATTTGTAAGCGTATATTTTCGTTTTTAAGTGCATTTAATTCTTGCCCTAGTTGTATTTGTAAAACTGTTTTATCATTTTTAAAAACCTTTCATTGAACAAAAAGTGAACAATTTCGCCACAGTTATGAATACGAATCTTTTTAAATCCCTGTACAATAAAAAACTTTAATTCACCACAAGTAATTTTTTTAGCTGACCAACTAACAAGGAAAGTAGCCTTACCATGACACTCAGATCTTAATGAAAATTGTATATGTATATGAAAACTGATGGGGAACAAACACTTTTTAAGAGCTCAATCTAATTTTGTTGCATTAAAAATTGGGGTCGAAAGTTATCATATTTTATTGTTTTTTGAGATTTTAAATATTGGTTTCAAATGAGAAATATACAAGTTAGGTATCAAATGAAAGGCAATAAGTGTGTTTCTTTACATGCTATTTTTTACTACCGTTACCATTTTTGCCAGTTTTACTCAAAAATCCGTTCGAGTACAAAAAAAATAAATAAATAAAATTGTAAAAACTAGTCAAAAATTTAAGGGGAAAATTTGAAAAATTTCTTCCCGAGAAAATTAGTAATATGTTTTTTGTTTAAAAAATGATAAAATTGAACGCATTTTTATGTGAATCGTTATTAAATTATTTAACTCTAATGATTCGCATAAAAGTATGCACTCCGCGGACTTTTATTGGGATTTTCGTAAACTTTGTTTGTTAGTTTATTATATTTTCAATTTTTTCGTTCGAGTACTTTTAAATATTTTGACAACTTTTTCAATATTTTTGAACTTTTACTAGTTTTACTAGAAATGTATTCATACAAACCTATTGTTGAGATCTATCGAGTGGAATAAAAAAATTATATAGCAAAGTTGTAAAACAAAAAATTTTCGAAAAAAAACTTCAAACCTTGTGCAACTATTACCAAAAATTTATGAGTTTTCTCCCCTCTATCATATATTCAATTTCATTAAGATTTGAGAGTTCGCACATGGAGGCTCTCCTTTTATGTAGAAAAAAATGATTCTGTATTCTTCAAAATTCTTTTCGTTTTTTGTGATATTAATTTTTGCATAACTGTCAGTCTCAACCTCAAAGCTGTTAAGCGTGTTTTGTTTATTTATTATTTGTTAAAAAAAACAAGTACATTTTTAGCACACTTTTAATTTGTCAAAAAGTTGAACATTTCAGACAATTCTAGTTTTATAAAGTTGTGTTTTGTAATATTTTCCTCTTTTTTGTTGTTGTTTTATTTTACTTTTCGTTGTCACTATGGCTGGTAAAACATTTGTATTACTTTGCAAAATGTATTTTGACCATTTCCATCTGACCACTTTAGAATTACTACTATTTGTATTTTTGCGCTACTTTTTGTTAAACTACATTCATGTATTTATTAAAATTTTACACACAGAGAAAAAATTTACTATTTTTCCAAATATTAGCATAAAGTGTGATGTGCAGAATACTTTTTATAAAAATTGGTTTTATAACAAAACAATGCCTGTGGACATAACGCAGCAATCCACCAAAGTGTTTAAGAATATAAACCTCAGGATTTATGGCTGTACACTGATATATTGACGTCTGTTACACAAATAAGTTGTTTAAAAAAATCTACGAAGTTTTTTTTGGAATTCTCCCAATGAATGTTTTTACTGATTTCTTAAACAATTTAAAAAAACGAGTAAAAAAGTTAAAGTCGGACATGCCGACTATATAATAACCTACACCAGTCTGGTTAAAAGGCAACTAATGTTTTGATCCCAAATTCGAATGGCTTCAAATAGACTTGTGTCAAAATTTTCTATAAAATGATAAAATAGGAGAAAAATATAGCCCATATGGGCGATAGGTCCAAATATGGACCGATCATATCTAGAATCAATAGGCTTTGTCCCTGGGAACATGTGAGTCAGTAAACTAAATTTTATTGAAATATCTTCGTATTTGCGACCTGCAGCGTGTAAACAATCCAATTTTTGGGAGTACCCTTATATGGGCACTAGGTCTAAACATGGACCGATTTTAACCAAAATCAATAAGCTTCGTCCTTGGGCCAACATAGGTCTGTGTACCGAATTTCAGTGAAATATATTAATATTTGTGACCTCTAGAGTGCGCACAAGAATGCATGGACAGACAGACGGACATAGTTTAATCGCAATAAAAAGTGATTCTAAATCGATCGGTATACTATAAGGTGAGTCTAGGATAAATATTTTTTGGTGTTACAAACATCAGCACAAACTTATTATACCCTCTCCACGTAGTGGTGTAGAGTATAAAAATTTAATTTAATTGGCTGAAACTTCTTTTTGCTTTAGATTATTTTGAATTTGAAACTTTTTCATCTGAGTCTCAAAGAATAAAATATCCACCATATGACTCAAATGAATTAAAATTTTAGTTCAGTTTTATTATTGGATTGGATAATTTTTTATAATTGGATCAATTAAAATTTAAATATAAATAACATTAGACACGAAGTTTCCCAGGAAAAAATTATACAATCGGTTGCCAACCACACCAATTCTACAACTGGTTCCTTTGCAACCGATTCCATGGAACTGGTTCCGGAACCAGTTCCTGGGATCCTATATGGAAGCTGTGACTAACGTAGAATCAGTTCTAGAACCAGTTCCAGAACTGATTCTAGGGCAACCGGTTCCACTTTGGATCTATAGAAGTGGTTGCTTTTGGGATAATTTCAAACAAAAATAAACGGTGTTAGAATCGACAGTTTATCAGCCCTACTAGATAAAAGTTGGCAATATATAATTTCTTTAAAGTCGACTTTAGTTAAAATTTTGGGACGTTGTGCTTAGGATTTGGTTAGATTTTTAAGTATTATGGGGTTTACTCTCTTTAGAAATCAATAAAAACTACAAAATTTAAACAATTAAAAAAAAATTAAGAAATACTTAGTTATCAAAATTCTTTTTGTGATATAATTTTTAATAAAATTCGTTAATTTTATAAAAAAAATAAGCTGAAATTACAATAATTCCGTAAAAAATAAATCTGCAAAAATTACAATTTCTATTAAAAATAAGTAAAAATAATTTGATCTTGACATTCTTTTTGTAAATAAAAATGCTATTTTTTATGGAAAATAATACCTTTTAGTAAAATTTGTAATTTATTTTGTAATAATTTTGAGCAAGTATCGACATTAATTTTGCGTTTAACAGGTGTTCAAAACATACAATCTCGTGGATCATCAACTTCAATAGCAAAAAGTGGTTTACTAGGTTTCGTTGTGGTTGCACAAGCACTACACTCAACCAAAAAAGTCTGTAATGGCTACTGAAAATTTTGCTGTTATTAGTGGAAATTTAACTGTTTTTTTGTAATTTTAGCAACACATGTCTGCTGATCTGTACACTCATAGAAATAAATCCGTAAAAATAGCAGAAAAAGTTACTAAAAATTAGTTAAAAATGATGCTGCAGAAAAAACTGCTAAAATTAGCAGATTTTTTTACTAAATACTAGTAAAATGAGAACAGCAAAATTAAAACTGCTAAATTTACAGAATTTTAGTTATATTTAGGCTAACTTTTAGTTAATTGAAAATAGCAAATTGTACTGTAAAATCTGCAGAAAATTTTGCTAAATATTTGTAGACTAAAAATAGCAAAAATAAACTGTTAAATCTACAAAATTTTTGCTATTTTTAAGCTAAATTTAGTTGAATGCAAATAGCAGTCTATTCTGCTAAAATCAGCAGAAATATTTGCTAAAAAATTGTAAACTGCTGTTTTCAAAAGGCTCGATTTTTATTTGTATTTAAAAAAAAATCGAAAAAAAAACTTAGAAAATTTTAAATTTTTTGGTGATTTTTTAGGCTACTAATTATTTAGCAAAATTTTTTGCTGATTTTAGCAGGTTAATTTGCTAATCTCCATTTACAAAAATTTAGCTCATATATAACTAAAATTCTGTATATTTAACAGTTTTAGTTTTGCTGTTCCTATATTACTAATATATAGCAAAAATAATCTGCTAATTTAGCAGTTTTTTTCTGCAGCATCATTTTTAACTAATTTTTAGTAGTTTTTACTAAATTTTTTACGGACTTTTTTCTTTTAGTGTAATACAACAAAATTAGTAGTCGCTACTAAATTTTAGCAACATTGTTGTAAACTGCAATTCAAAATCGAGTTGCTAAAATCAGTTAAAAAACTTACACTCACAAAAGTTTGTCGGTAGAATCTACTGAAAATGACAGTTAAAACAAAGGTATATGCAGTTAAAAAGGTGAAAAAGGTATTTACCTTTAAAATAACTAAAACTTTTGTTATTTTTAACTGTTGAAAAATAACTAACAAATGCATTAAAAATAACTACCATTGTCGTAAAATTAACTGATTTTTTACTACAAAAATTTCAAAACAACTGACAAAATCTGACAACTGACAAATAAACTACTGTTTTCTAAAGTCAATTCTTTTTGTTTACAAAAGTATATTTTAATAAAAAAAATTTTTTTTCTTTCGATTACAAAAATATATGGTATTACTTCAGCCTATTTAAAATTTGAAGCAACAATTCCAAAACGTTCTCCAGTTATTATGCTTTTATCCATTGGAGATACAACACAAGTTTCTGATTTTTCTTTGCAAACTAGAAATATATCAATAATAACAAATATAAACTAAACAAGAATATTTAAAATTCAAAAAAATGCAACCAAATTTTTTTTAAATTAACTAACAAAAACTACTGTTTACTGTAAAAATACTGTTTTGGTAGTTGTTTATTATGATATTAAAAATAACTGATTTAACTGTAAAAATACTGTTTTGGTAGTTGTTTATTGTGATATTAAAAATAACTGATTTAAACAACTGTATTACAGTACTTTTCGTTAGTTGTTTTCTTAAATAACCGTCATAGAAGTTGTTTTGCCTTTTTCTATAGAAAAACAACAGTAATTACTATTAAAAGCGACAACTACTGATTACTACACAAACAACTGTCATGTAGTAACTGTCAAACTTTTTTGAGTGTACTTAATATCAATAATTTTAGTACAATGAAATTAGTATAAATAATTAGTTGCAGCTACTAAATTTCAGTAAATTATTGTAAACTGTAATTTAAAATCAATCTGCTGAAATTAGCAAAAAAGTGTACAATAAAATTTTCTGAGTGTTATTTCCAAACTAATGGTCTAATTCATAAACTTTTACAACAGTCTTATTGCAGGATTTTAAGCTAATTTGTGAAAAACAGTATTCATATTTGCTTGATAATGAAGAAAATAATAAAGGTTTACAGTTGGTACTCAGTATGAATGTTTTGCAAGACATTCACAAAACATTTTCTTATACAACACCAAAATATTTTTTTTGTTTTCTGTTTTATTTATTTTTTTTTTTTAATGATCTGAATTTTAACATTTTGTAAATAACTACAAATAAGTAAAATGGTCAATTTTTGTTATATTTAGTATTAAAAATCGTCAAAACTCTCATCAGCGCATGCAAGAGAATGTCTTGTAAGACATTCATTCAGCCCTCTAGTACTCACTAACTTTAAACCTTTTATAAAGTTTGGAGTGAGGAAGCCACCATTTAATTGTTAATTATTTAATTTTCAGACATGAAATGATTTATTAAAGCCATCCCATCCCTAGAATGTGTGGCTTCCGACAACTTGCATCCACCAAACTGAAAAAAACTACAACAATTGCGTAGACAATGACCATTTTCGAGAAAAAAAATTCAAAAAAAATGTTAAAATAAAATTAAAAAGAAAACCAAAACAATAGTGATGTACAGACTGTCAAAACATTATTCGAAATTCGATTACTTTTGTATGCTTTCTAAAAAATTACTTTTTTACACACATTTCCATTGATTTGCTTTATAAATAAAAAAAATATTTTCAATGGAATTTCAATTTATCTTAGCACATCATTAGTTCTCTAATTTAAGGAAATACATTTTCACTTCCGATTACCGAGTCAATCGTTTAATAAATTTGTAAATCACTTATGACTTATTTGGGAGAAGAGAGAAAATAAACAATAGTGTTGCCAGTATCAAATCGAAAAATTAATTTATATGTAATTAAAATACGATTATGAATCAAGATTACTAATAACTCTTTATTAAGCGAAATATGTACTTTAACTATAGCAAGCTTCAAATACCAAATAAATTTTTTTTATGAAATAGGACATAAGAATGTATCAATAGTAACAAATATAAACTAAACAAGAATTGAAAAAAATCAAAAAAAAAAAAAAAATTTAAATTAGTATATTTTTCTGCTAAATTTAGCACTCGGTTTTGAAAAATTAGTAAAATGTTTTGCTGAAATCAGCAGCGGGAATTAGTAAAAAAATCCGTCATTTGTAATAAGAGAACAGCAAAAATGATTAACGTAGAGGGGGGATCCTTCGCCACTTTTTTGCAAAGCACTGTCATTTCTTAACCCTTAATTATTTTTCAAAAATTACTTTCAAATTAAAGATCTACATATCTTGGCTTTATTTTCTATAATTTTTATTCTAACTATTTGCATATTTTCTATTACTTTTTGAATGATTTTCAAAGTAACCCAAATCGGCGTAACTGCCCCAAACTTGGGGGATATTCGTCAAAAGAGCTAGATACAATTTCAAAAACAAACAAAAAATTGTTAATACGTCAAAGTCAATCTTTTAATGGCTGAAATAAATAATTTAGAATGAGTTCTTTAGGATATTCTTTTTAATCAATAAATCTCCACTACATTAAAAAAAAATATTTAAAACTATAATTTAATGATTCTTCAAAATTTCAAAAAACTGAATAATTAATATAAATTTAAGAATGAGCACGACTGTTCTAATTTACTATTAAATATATTTTAAACATATAGAAAGTCTTATAGAGCATTTTAGGCAGGGATGCACCAACTCTTTGTAGCTCCAGTGGCCATCTGGTAATTGTGCCCCAGAAACAGGCACTAACATAAAATTAATATTTTTTCACACTTTTTAAGCATTTATTAAAATCAAATTATTATTATTTTGGGATCGACTGTTATAAATAACTCAAATTCTTTCCATATAAATACAAATCTCTTGTACGATGAGAACTTATTTTGTTTTCAACCATTTACTTCTGAGGATATAGGAAAATCTATAACATCGATAAAGTCTACTGCGGTGGGATATGATGGCATAAGCATTAAGTTTATTAAACTCTTACTACGTTTTATACTCCCAACCCTAACTCATATTTTTAATAATATTGTTACCACATCCAGATTTCCTAACTGTTGGAAGATCGCTAATATAATACCTGTTGGTAAGAAAAATCAACCTAAGTCACCGGAGGATTATAGATCCATAAGCATTCTTCCAGCAATATCTAAATCATTCGAACGTCTTCTCTCGAACCAAATTGTTGAACACTGGGTATCCAATAACCTTCTTACTGAGGTCCAATCTGGTTAACGACCTGGTATGTGCTGTAGCACAGTATTACTAAAAGTTTTGGAAGATATTCGTCCGTCGTTTGATTTAGGTTATATCACGATCGTTGTTCTTATCGATTTTTCGAAAGCGTTTGATACAGTCAACATTGATGTCCTGCTTATGAAGCTTTCACAGTACTTTGGATTTAGCGATTGTGCATCTAAACTTATTGGGTCTTATCTATCTGACCGATATCAGAGAGTTATTTCTAAAAATAAATTTTCTTCCGTGAAGCCTATTTACTCTGGTGTATCACAGGGCTCAATTCTTGGCCCAATACTCTTTAGTTTATTTATCAATGATATTGTACACTGCTGCACTAGTGCAAAATTTCATCTTTATGCTGATGATGCACAAATATATTTATCTCGCCCTATCGGATTGATTGAGGACTTAGTATGTCGTCTAAATGAAGATTTACAGGAAATATGTCGATGGTCTTTGGACAATAACCTTTTAATTAATGCCTCGAAAACTCAAGCTCTTGCTATAAAAATTGGTGGTTGTAATAATGTTTTACCTGTTATTGTGATGCAAAATCTGGTTGTGAAATATGTCAAGGTTGTAAAAAATCCTGGATTTGTACTTAATTCTGATCTTAACTGCAAGGATCACATTAATTATACAGTAATGAGAATGTACAACGTTCTTCGAAGGCTATGTCATTCTTCTGCATATATTTCGAGTGAAATGAAACTTAAACTTGTAAGGACATTAATTGTACCCATAATTACGTACGGCGCTATTGTATATGGTAATCTTGATGCGATATCATTAAATAAATTACAAATGACTATAAATAATTGTGCCCGATATGTTTACAACAAACGAAAATATGACAGAATATATCTCAGTACTTCATAAATATTTTGGGATGCAGCTTACAAACGTATTTGAACATTCGTAATTTAACATTTTTACACAAAGTTATTTATTCGCAGGAACCAGAGTATTTATTTGAAAAGTTAACTATCTGTCAATCTAGTCGCATAGGCAATCTGGTTATGCCTTGTTATAACTATTTATCATCCTCAAGAATGTTCTTTGTTAGTGCTATGAAATTGTGGAATGATTTACCTAATCACATTAAAACCGATCGCCGTGTTTTGTTATTTAAAATGGCAGTTACTAATCATTTTAATAATTAAATATTATGTTTGAACTAGAATGTGTTATTTTTATTTTTTATTTTAATTTAATTTTTGTTTTGTTCAATTCGAATTTTGTTTCTTTTATTATGTTATTTGAAGCCGACTTATATATTGTTAATAAGTTATTATTGCAATTAAAATTGTATTAATTATAAATTTAATTATGTTAATGTACAATTGTTCGATGTGTTTTAAGAGACTTTAGTCTTATTTGCACTAAAATAAAATAAACAAATAAATAAATAAATAAAAAAAATAAAAAATTGAAAGATTAGGAGTATAGGTCTAACATAATGAAAAATTATTTGAGGAAGTTATTGCAAAATCTAGTTGCTTTCAATTATTTTTTGGCACCCCTAAAAACACAAAAACACGTCTGTCTGCGACCACATGTGAGCTAAAGTCGTCAAAGTGGATGCCGAAGATAGGTAATTGAAAAATACACTCAACCAAAAAAGTCTGTAATGGCTACTGAAAATTTTGCTGTTATTAAGGGAAATTTAACTGTTTTGAGGCCAGCGGTATTTATACCCTACACCACTATGTGGTCATTGTACCCTACACCACTATGTGGTCATTGTACCCTACACCACTATGTGGTCAGGGTATTATAAGTTTGTGCTGATGTTTGTAACACCAAAAAATATTGATCGTAGACCCACCTTATAGTATACCGATCGGCTCAGAATTTTTTTTATTTTGATTTAACGATGTCCGTCTGTCCGTCCGTCTGTCCATGCATTCTTGTGCGCACTCTTCAGGTCGCAAATATTAAGATATTTTGATGAAACTTGGTACACCGACTTATGTCGGCCCAAGGACGAAGCCTATTGATTTTGGTTAAAATAGACCTAGTGCCCATATAAAGGTCCTACCAAAATTATATTGTTTATACGCTGCAGGTCGCAAATATTAAGATATTTTGATGAAATTTGGTACACCGACCTATGTCTGCCCAAGGACGAAGCCTATTGATTTTGGTTAACACCGGTCCATGTTTAGACCTAGTGCCCATATAAGGGTCCTACCAAAATTATACTGTTTATACGCTGCAGGTCGCAAATATTAAGATATTTTGATAAAATTAGGTACACGTATCTATATTGGCCCTATAACGCAGCCTATAGATTTTGGTGAACATCGGTCCATGTTTAGACCTATTGCCCATATAAGGGTCCTACCAAAATTATATTATTTATTCGCTGCAGGTCGTAAATATTAAGATATTTTGATGAAATTTGGTACACAGACCTATGTTGGCCCAGTAACGCAGCCTATTGATTTTAGTGAACATCGGTCCATGTTTAGACCTAGTGCCCATATAAGGGTCCTACCAAAATTATATTATTTATTCGCTGCAGGTCGTAAATATTAAGATATTTTGATGAAATTTGGTACACAGACCTACGTTGGCCCAATAACGCAGCCTATTGATTTTAGTGAACATCGGTCCATGTTTAGACCTAGTGCCCATATAAGGGTCCTACCAAAATTATACTGTTTATACGCTGCAGGTCGCAAATATTAAGATATTTTGATGAAATTTGGTACACCGACCTATGTCAGCCCAAGGATGAAGCCTATTGATTTTGCTTAACATCGGTCCATGTTTAGACCTAGTGCCCATATAAGGGTCCTACCAAAATTATACTTTTTATACGCTGCAGGTCGCAAATATTAAGATATTTTGATGAAATTAGGTACACGTATCTATATTGGCCCTATAACGCAGCCTATAGATTTTGGTGAACATCGGTCCATGTTTAGACCTAGTGCCCATATAAGGGTCCTACCAAAATTATATTATTTATTCGCTGCAGGTCGTAAATATTAAGATATTTTGATGAAATTTGGTACACTGACCTATGTTGGCCCAAGGACGAAGGCTTTTAATTTTGGTGAACATCGGTCCATGTTTAGACCTTGTGCCCATATAAGGGTCCCCCCAAAATTGGCTTGGTTACAAACTGCAGGTCGCAAATATAAAGATATTTTAATGAAATTTGGTTCGCTGACTCACTTTATAGAAAATTTTGACACAAGCCCCATTTTAACCCATTCGAATTTCGGATCCAAACATTAGTTGGCTTTTACCCAGACTGGTGTAGGGTATTGTATAGTCGGCATGCCCGACTTTAACCTTTTTACTCGTTTTTTGCTAATTTTAACAACACATGTCTGCTGATCTGTAGTACAATAAAAGTTAGTAGCCGCTACTAAATTTTAGTAAAATTTATATAAAATGCAATTCAAAATAGATTTGCTAAAATCAATTAAAAAACTTACTAAATATCATAATTTTAGTACAATGAAATTAGTATAAATAATTAGTTGCAGCTACTAAATTTCAGTAAATTGCTGTATACTGTAATTTAAAATCAATCTGCTGAAATTAGCAAAAAATTGTACTAAAAAATAAAAAAACTGTAAAATCTAAAAAAAAAATTTTTTTCTTTCGATTGTAACAAGCGTATAATTACTTCATCGTACATGAAATTTGGAGTCAAAATTGCAAACGGTTCTCCAGTTATTGCCGTTTTATGCATTGGAGATGCAATAAAATTTTCTGGGTGTTATTTCTAAACTAAGAATATATCAATAGTAACAAATATAAACTAAACAAGAATTGCAACAAAAAAAAAATATTTTTAAATTAGTATATTTTTTTGCTAAATTTAGCACTCGGTTTTGAAAAATTAGTAAAATGTTTTTCTGAAATCAGCAGCGGAAATTAGTTAAAAAATCCGTAATTTGTAATAAGAGAATAGCAAAAATGATTACTAAAAATAAAAATTGTACTAATAACACTATGGAACATTTTTGGGATTATTGTCTGGGGGGTGAGAAATTCCAAGTCAGGGTGATGGTACTAGGTCAGTATAGTAAAACGCTCAAAGGGTTTGGCGTTCGTATGTGTCATTTTTTTTATGACCTTTTAAATTTTTTCCTTATCTTGATGTTTTTTCGCTTAGTTGTAACTCGAGAACCACTTGTCCGATTTTGATGAAACAAATTTAGAAAAATTTAGAATTACAATTTCTTTAATCCGTTCATATAACATTTTTCTTTATAATCAACAGTTTTGCCGGTAAAAATAAATTTGTGGAGAAAAAAAAATATTTTTTTGCCTAAAAATTAAAATTTTTTTTTTTAAATTCATAAAAAATTTTAATTTTTAGGCAAAAAAATATTTTTTTTTCTCCACAAATTTATTTTTACCGGCAAAACTGTTGATTATAAAGAAAAATGTTATATGAACGGATTAATTTTTTTTTTTAAATTCATAAAAAATTTTAATTTTTAGGCAAAAAAATATTTTTTTTTCTCCACAAATTTATTTTTACCGGCAAAACTGTTGATTATAAAGAAAAATGTTATATGAACGGATTAAAGAAATTGTAATTCTAAATTTTTCTAAATTTGTTTCATCAAAATCGGACAAGTGGTTCTCGAGTTACAACTAAGCGAAAAAACATCAAGATAAGGAAAAAATTTAAAAGGTCATAAAAAAAATGACACATACGAACGCCAAACCCTTTGAGTGTTTTACTATACTGACCTAGTACCATCACCCTGACTTGGAATTTCTCACCCCCCAGATTGGCTGTTGTACTGTGTAATTAGTATAAAAATTGTATAGTGCGATTGAAAACAGTTTACAAAATTTTTTTACAAACTTTTTTACCTGAGTGTACACAAAATATATTTTTCCAATTTTTTATCTCCCTTAACATCGGAGAAAAATGGGATTAGTGTATGTGCCACAATGGCAAAGGATCCCCCCTCTACCCTACTAAAAAAAATTGTACTAAAAATATTTTTGCTAATTTTAGCAGCACATATCTGCTGATCTGTAGTACAATAAAATTAGTAGAAAAAATTAGTAGCCGCTACTAAATTTTAGTAAAATTTATGTAAACTGCAATTCAAAATCGATTTGATAAAATTAGTTAAAAAACTTACTAAATATCATAATTTTAGTACAATGAAATTAGTATAACTAATTAGTTGCAGCTACTAAATTTCAGTAAATTGTTGTAAACTGTAATTTAAAATAAATCTGCTAAAATTGGCAAAAAAGTGTACTAAAAAATAAAAAAAAATGTAACATAAAAAAAAAAAAAATTATAAAATAACTTTTTTCGATTGTAAAAAACGTTTGTAGTCAGCACTAAGATCAAATTTTTCTAAAATTTGACTTAAGTCAGAAATTTTCAAACAAAATTTCCAACTTAAGAAATCTGTTCTTTACTATAAAACTGGCCTTATATATTATTTATAGGGATATACATATGTGACGCGCAAAATAGAAAGGGACCTAAGGATAGAAAGGGGCCTAAGGTCAGGAGAGCATGGGATCGGTCTAATTCGATGCTCAGATGTTGTCTACAAAAAAAAAAAATTGATTTTTTTACCCTTAGGTCCCTTTCTCTATGCGCTGTCACATATGTGTTTTTGAATAAAGAAGAAATAGGCAATATAGTTATAATTATGAATCGTTAATTTTTACGTGTGTCAATTTGATTTGGTATTAACAATTATTTTGTTTTCACTTAAAAAGTTAAAAAGCTACCTCTGAATAAAGTGGAAAATAAAATTATTTTTTATATAAGCTCCTAATAAGCATCCGTATCGAAAAAAGCTTTAAGTTTGTAGATTTTTACATTAACAAGAAAAATTGTGCTTTATTTTCATAAAAAAAAAATATTTCATTCCTATCTAAAATAAGTTTCCCAAAAACTAGGATTAGGCACGCTAACAAATTTGTTCGCGTGAATGGCTTTATGCAGGGGTCGTTAAACCTTTTGCAGGGGTCGTTAACAGTTTGTAATATAGGAATAGGCACGACGGGTTATTGAAAAATTATCATATAGAGACCATATGCAATAAAATATAAATCATCTGGCAATAAAATTTACACAAAAGCAATGTTTTTAAAAATTGAGCAAATAAAATCGATATATATATAAATAAGTTTTCGTCATATTATAACTCGAGAAGCACTCAACCGATTTGCAAACCAATACATGCGTGGGAAAGGTCTACTTTCACTGATGGTTCTCAAGAACAAAAGATAGTGTGTTTTTCCTATATAAAATGTGTGATCGCTACACACTCACAATATATTTTCCAAAACCGATTGAGGTTTATTTGAAAAGTAATAGGTAAAATTTGTTTTCAATTGAAGAATCAATTAAAATACATGGAAACATATTGTTTAACTTTTGGTATAAGTCAATAAAAAATAAAATACAAAAAAATACGTATCATCTGTAGGAGCTGTTTTTTCAGGCAAATGTTCTATTTTTAGTTTTCTATTTTTAGAAAAAATAATTTAAAAATTTCGTTGTTTTCTGTTTTAAAACAAAAATTTTAAATATTTTCGGTTTTCTTTTTTGTTAAAATAGTTTGTTTATATACAATTTATATACAATTCAAATTACAAAAAATTCTTTACTCATACACACAATCATAGCCAATAAAAATATGAACGTGTGTGTAGTGGTTTGAAAATTCAAACAAAAAATAATTCTTCAAATATGAAAAAACAAACCACAAATTCGATTTTCTTCTAACGTTTTGTCAGTTAAAAATTGAAAATTGTTTTAACAGACTTTTCAATTATTTTTATTTCTTTTATGAATTGCTTAAACAATGTTGGAAAATAGATAGCAAAATGGTTTGAATGTAATGAAAAATCAGTAGTCCTTTTTAAGTTGTGTTTTCAATTAATTTAAAATGTATTTTAGGTTTTTTTTAACGATAAAAAAATGTGAGTGTTCAAATGTTTATTTTTCAACGGATTTCTCTGAAATTTGATACTGACGGTATAATTCTCATACCACGGGCGAGGTCGCTATATACTTTTTATTGACTACGCCCATATTTACGCCCACTTTTTCTTTAACAATAAAAATATGTCATATAACAATGGATTTTCGCACTGAAATTTTGTATTTTCCAACCGATTTCATTCAAATTTTGAAGACATGATTCTTATAGCCTAGGGGAGGTCATCATGTGACTCTCATTGGATATGCCCCCTTTTACGCTCACATTTTTTAAATTATGTGTTTCTTATATAACAATGTATGACAGGGACGTGCGGTGAAGTTTTTAATTGGGTGTTCTCCACAAATATTTGAGAACAGTGCAAATCTATGGCCATAAGAAAATTACACAAGTGAAAAAAGTATAACCATACTTGCATATCAGGGAAATCAATTATAAACGGTAAACAAAATTTAAAAATTTAAACTTTAATGCTGCGTTCATTTCTATTTTTAAATCCCGAGATTTCAATGGAAATCTCGATCGGAATTCTGACAATAGCGAGATTTATATTTGACAACGAATGAAAATTGAGCAGAAGTCCCGGGACATAAGCACTACTCACGATGCTTTACGAATTTGTACAAGTCTGCCACTCAAATTGACTCTCACCAATTGTTTTACAGTTGAATTATGTATACTGATGATTAATACTGATAACGGAACTGCTAACTTATCGATTTATATTTAAAATATAAATAGCGTATTTTTATGCTTTTACTGTAACCATTAAATAAAAACGAATTTATGTATTGTATGTTGTATAAAAAAAAATCAGAAAAATATAAAAACTTTTTAAATACGATAATTGAAAATGCAACGAACCATAAAAATGAGAAGAACAAAAAATATATATATCAGATGAATTTTATTAGCATGGAAACACTTACATAAGTACATACATATTTTTATACATGCATACTAGGGAGTTTCACCAAAATCATTTTTTTTTTGTATTTTTGCAACTCTTAAAGCGGAATATGGGTTCTTATGGCCAAGAATATTTTGAAGTTTTTTTTTCCGATTTTTGGAAAGTCGGTATGTGTACGAAGGTGGAAGGCACATTGATTTAATCCAAAAAATAATGTTAAGAAATATAACATTATTTATCTGGTGCTTTATTTTTCCAAAATAAATCCAACTAATTAATATTATTCGCGATAAAAGTTATTAATTTAAGAGTAATTTTAATGACATTAAAAGTAAAAATTCTGTATTTTCCATGTACAATAGAGTATCCCGATATGTGAATTGGTTCAAACAGTATTAGTACTAATGAGCTGAGTACATTGAAAATAAGTAAACTACTTTTGGATGGGGTTTTAAGTCCCCTACCTTAGACCGATAGTGGTGGTACTATAGTATATATTGACAAATAAAAAGTTTAGAATATCTTCGCAGCATTGATATCAAAATTTGCATAAGGACGAGGTTGTTATAAGAAAAGCATTTACAATTTTTTCGTAGATTACCTTTAGTACACCCATTGCGTTAAAACATAAATTTTGAACCTTTTGGCAAAATCGGTCATAAAATTTGCCAACTTGATGCGACTACTAATTTTATATGCTCTACAAAATAATTCTTGTGCACACTTGCCCTTAAAATCCTAAAAATAATAAATTTCAAAAAGCAATTTTAATTTTCATGGATGTTTTTTTATCATAAAAGAAGCGCATTAGTGGAGCAAATATACTGGAGATATAATTTTTAAAAATGTCGTAACGGCATTGCCATAACGTAAATTCTGATACCAATTGGATTGGATTCATATTTATTTGTTCCATCAATATATAAATATCAGTACCTTTAACCTTAAACGCTGCACGCCTCGTCAGAATAAACTTTAACTGAAAGCTGTGATTACCAGAAATATTTTTCTTGATTATAATTTTGGGATGATTCAGAACTATGTAGGTATATTGCGATAAAAATTACCATTTTCGATTCAGCCATTTTTATAAAAATTGCTTTGAATTTGCAAAAATTAAAATTTTTGAAATTATTCAAAAACTATTCGAGTTATTAAAAAAAACAATTAGGACCAAAATTATTCTTGGCGCGAAATGTTCTAAAATTTAATATATGTTACAAAAAAATTAGAAAAAAATTATTTAAATGATTCGAATATTCTAAACATATGTAGTTATATATCGTCGGCTTGTTAGCAAGTATTGCCATGTGTTTGCAGAGGGCTGCCGGTTCAATCCCCGGTGATGGCAATACACAAAAAAAAAAGTTTTTCATATAGAGACAAATTAACAATTAAAAATTACTTTGATCAGTTGACACATAAGCTAACCACTGACGAGTCTTTGGGTGAGACGAAACTGCGGCAGTCTGGTGATTCCCTTATGTCTGTTAAATTTTTCAATAAAAATGTTTTCTTCTTCCTATAAATCAGGTCTTTTTTAAGGTTATAACAATTTTTTATAAGGAGGGTATCGACTACAGAAAAAATTTTTATTTTATAAATATATGGGTCATTCCATCTCAAATCGACCAATGGTTGGAATCGTCCCCTTTCGCTTTGGATGAATTTTGGAGAGAACTTTTCTTTCATCATATAACGAAGTTTTGCCAAAGGAAAAAAATTACAAAAATTTTTACAAAGTTATGCAATATTTAGAATTTAAAAAAATGACAAAATTTTTCGCATTTTTTGTTTTGCTACGAGTTTAGTTTTTGAATATCTTGAAAATTGTAATAGCTACAACAGTGGTTCTTATCGCGTTTTAAAGAGGATATTTAGGAATATAAAAAAATACATATTTAAAAAAAACTTAAAAATAAAAACAATTTAAAATTTTGAAATTTTATAATTTTAAAAATCGACACGCCAAAGATCTTATTTGAAAATGGTGACACATGGCTAAAGCTCCTTAGACCGTATACATATCCCACAATGTTGTTGTATGCAACATTAAGACGACGTGTGCTATTACCCTACAGGGAAAGGGACCGGTCTTAGATGACACGCAGGATATGTCCCAAGGGGGCGGAGACCGGTCGCTGATCGGTCTTTTTGTTTGAAAGAGACATATCACTTTAACATGGCGTTGTCATTGGAAATGACCAATTGCCACATTTTAGACACATTGTGGCGTAAGGTGGTGTGTCTAAAAATAGCTTTTCAAATAAACTAATAAAAAATTAAGAATTAAAAATAATCTACTTGGCGTTGAAGTAGGGCTCGATAACACAACCTTCTGCTTGTAAGGCAAACGCTCTACCGTCTGAGCTAACGTTGCTTATGCATGATGGCTGGCTGATGGTTAAGTTATATGTTTTTCGTTTCTGTTCAAATAAAAAAGAGAAAGAAAAAACAAACACACACAGCAAATAAAAAAACATGAAAAGAAAAAAATAAAAAATAAAACAACATGTATACACAAATATGGTGGAAGTGTCTTGAATATGCCCCCGATTGACCGGTCATGCGATAGGTCCCTTAATGGCAGTTGCCTTGTTTTTTGCGTTGGCCATAATTAAATTAAAAAATCAATTAAAAATTAGAAAACTACCCCAAAACCTCTGGTTATATAAATAATAATTTAAAAAATTCCCCTTAAGTTACAAAGAAAAGTTAAATGAAATACCAATTGTTAAAACTAAAACAGCTTTAATATTAAAAAAACGTTGAAAATACAAAACTTAAAATTTCTTAGCAAAACATTATAGAAATTTAAAATAAGAGCTAAAATAAGCAAATCGTGAAAAAATAAAGTTAAAAATAAATAAAAGAGTAAAATAAAAAATATTTTTTAAAATATGCCGCGAATTTTGTTTTTATTTAGGTATCGGTCAAGTTTTTTTAAAAGCAACAGTGAAAATAACGGATCAGAAAATACTTAGAAAATTAATTCATTTTCTATTGTTCATATTTGTACTAATTTAGTAATATGCCTTCGGTTGACCGGTCACGGGATAGGTCCTTGGAGGGCAATTGACTCCTCATTCCCCGTAGGGTAGCGTCACATTTCGCGAATAGTTCGCAACCATATAATAGACCTGGGATAAGTCTTGGTAAGGAGCAACCTTACCTTCAACGCACAGTGGTTTGAAACAAAAAAAAGTGGTAATAAATCTGTATCTTCTAAACTATAAGTCCGATTGTATCAGTATGTATGAGATAATTGTTAAGGAGGACCCAGGCTTTCGGAGTTTTGATTCATGGTTACCCTGTGTTATCACAGGTTGACTTATTGGGCGTCAAAGTAGACCACCTCAAAAGAAAAATAGCTTTTGGACCGTGTAGCTCTTTCAATTATTGCCCAATATTGTTGACTTTTTATATTTTGGAATGAGCTTGGAGAAGCGAAGAAAAAACATGCTTACTTTACTATAATAACTGCTATGGGTTTTAAGTTATTTCATTTCAAAAATAAAAAAAACTCATTTTTCTCTTCGACTTTTTTTAGTTTTTGGCCGATTGTGAATTCGATATTATAACGATAATTTTTTAAAAAATACTGACATATAGGCAGCAGTTTAAGAAATGAAAATATGAAAATCTTTTTTAAGTAACTCGAACCATTTAGTGTTGAGAAATTTCCAAAGTCAAACATTTTTCACTGATCGAAAAAATTGCATTTTTTTCTCAAAAAGATGCTATCAATTTTTCACTTTTTAATGAGAAGTTATTTAATAAAAGTTAATGTTTTTTCTATATATTCGTAGAGAATGGCGTTCTAAGATGCTTTTAATCCAAATTTGAAGTCGGTCAACATTCACCCTACGTACAGCATTGACCGAAATTGGTTTAATTTTTATGAGAATTTTTGAGTTTTCGATCATATAACAAAAAAGTCACGCCGATTTTGCTACTTTCTGAAATACAGTTATATATCGCCATATATTCTGTTTAGATTTCAAAAATAAAAAGTAGCGCCAATTCATAAACGAATCCTGAACACATGATCTAATAATCTAATTAGTGAATATTAAATATTGTAGTGGAATATTTTAAGTGTGTAGAAATATAAATTGAAGTGATAAAATTGAAAAGCAGACTGTTTATATCTGTTTTATATAAAATATAATGAAAAATTAAAAGTAAACTTAAAATTCGGGATTAAAAATTAAGGTGAAGGAAGTGTCGGATAGAAAATTCTTTTTAAAAAAGGGAGAATCTAACCCCATCTGTTGAGCACTTTTTGAACTACTCTTTGGATTTTTAAATCCAAGTGATGAAAAAAGCGGTTATTGTTTTGAGACATCCCAAATTTATAATCAATAAAAATATTTTTGGTGATCGCCCCTTTCAGTTAAAGTTCATTTTGTAGCTGGTAGGGAACAGAATAGCTCGTCAAAAAAATTTTAATTATATTTCACGTCTTCGGCACATAAATACGCATCGCTTGAGTACTACTTTTTTTACTCGGATACCCTAATATGCGTGATAGGTCTTTGGAATACTTTTTTTATGCCAATTTTCATGACAAAAAAAAAAACAAAATATTAAGCGGAACGATAATTTATACTTCTGTGTATGAACTAGAGGGCTGAATGAATGTCTTACAAGACATTCTCTTGCATGCGCTGATGAGAGATTTGACGATTTTTAATACTAAATATAACAAAAATTGACCATTTTACTTATTTGTAGTTATTTACAAGATGTTAAAATTCAGATCATTACAAAAAAAAAAAAACAGAAAACAAAAAAAAATATTTTGGTGTTGTATAAGAAAATGTTTTGTGAATGTCTTGCAAAACATTCATACTGGCCTCTAGTATGAACTGTCTGATTTTGTAAACCACTCACAATTCAACACTTTTTGAAACCACAAATAAATTTAATATAGCAGTATCATATAAGATTTTGCACTTTGGTACACTCATAGAAATAAGTCCGTAAAAATAGCAGAAAAAGTTACTAAAAATTAGTTAAAAATGATGCTGCAGAAAAAACTGCTAATATTAGCAGAATCAGTTTGCTAAATATTAATAAAATGAAAAGAGCAAAAAAAACTGTTACATTTACAGAATTTTAGTAATATTTGAGCTGAATTTTTGTTAATTGCAAATAACAATTTAACTTGCTGAAATCAGCAAAAAAATTGCTAAATAACAGTAGAATGAAAATAGAAAAAAAACTGTTAAATCTACAAAATTTTTGCTAAAATTTTCTGAAATCAACAAAACTTTTGCAGATTACTAGTGGACTGCAAAAAGGTAAAAAAGAAGCAAATGAAATGAAAATTAATAAATAAAAAATAAATGTGTATTTAAAAACATACTTGGGACCAGTTTATTCAATGTGTCAATTAATTGAAATTTTTTCAATTGGCATTGTTTAATGCCTAAATGCCCATTTATAAATGATGAAAGCAGTATTTGTTTTCATGTTTTAATAAAAGAATAAATTAAGAAAATAAATTAAAAATTCGCGTATTTCTTATATTTTTTTATATTACAATGCTTTTTCTTCAATTATGTGTACATTTCATTACCATTGTTTTCATCAATGCTAATTGAAAAAAATTTCATTGGCATTGAGTGGTGATGAAATTTGTTGGCATTGACACTGAGATAAAGTAATGCTAATTATATTTCAATGTCAATGAAAATTTCCCAAGAATGATTTTTTGTAAAAGTGGTAATATTTATAGACAATAATAGGTGTTTTCATATAAACTCGTATTTTACTCGTAAACGGTGTAAACCTGGTATGTTTCTGAGTTTAATGTCAAACTCCATACATAAAAAATATGGGTTATATTTATACAAGGTTTACAAGGCTTTTACGAGTTTATATGAAAACCCCTAATATGTTAACCATAATAAAATGTATTTCAGAGACCCTTCTTTTGATTTTCATTGTTTGCTCATCGGATATGTACTTCCGAATTTATTCGAGTTTCCATTTTCACCTCTAAAGATCCACCCATAGGAAAGAAGGTGTGGCCGATTAAAAATATTGTATTTTTTAAATAAGCTTAAAAAGTACAATATTGGGGGAAAAAATTAGGGTCATCCCAGTAAACTCCACTTGCTCCCCAGAGATACTTTTAATCACAATTTTCATATTAAAATGGTTCGTCCAAAATAAACCTTGATCTTTGAAAATTAATGTATTACAATAAATAGAAACTTTTCTCATAAATGTTAATAATTTATATATTTTATGAGTAGGACAAATTTTCAACCATTTCAATTTAGCTTTATTTAAAATTTTGCATTATTTTTGTCGAGTTAAAAATATGCAGTAATTTTTATGAGTCATTTAACATTCTGTTTATAAGCGCTCCAAAATTGGTGGTTCAGTTTACAAAAAATTTGTAAAATTAGCAAATCTTCTAATAAAAATTAGTAACTTAAATTCAGAAAAATACTGTAAAGTTAACAAATTTATTGTTAAAAATTAGTAACTAAGTTCAGCAAAAAAAAATAGCAAAAAAGTTTGTAAGTTAGTAATGTGGAGGTAGCAAAAAAATTAACTAAAAATTTAATTTTAACTAAAAATTAGTTAAAAATTTGTTAAGTTGAAGTACTAACAGTTTTACTAACTTTTCTACAAACTTTTTTCTATGAGTGTAGAACAATATTCCCCAGCAAAATTTTTTTGAACATGTTACCTTTGAGTCTGTTCTAAAACAGCTCTTTCTACCACCTGTTCCATGGAACAGGTTCTAGAACTGATTCCTGGTAGTCCAAATGTAAGGTTTCACTGTCGCAGAATCAGTTATATAACTGGTTCTAGAACCGGTTCCAAAGCAACCTGTTGTAGTTATAGGAAAATAACCTGTTGCTTTTGGGACAAACTCAAACAATAATCACCGATGATAGAACATAAAGCAGAACAGGTTTAATGCAAGAACAAGTTGTTCTACAACTGGTTCTTTGCATCCGACAATTTCGCTGGGTCTAACTAAATACTCGTACATGAAAATATAGGAAAGTCGAAAGAAACAATTTTTGTGTCAAAGACCTATATAATGGATTTGCTTTTACATTGCCTCCCAGCAAAATTTTTATGAACTGGTTGCCTTTGAATCTGTTTCCGAATAGGTGTTTTTACCACCAGTTCCGTGGAACAGGTTCTAGAAATGATTCCTGGAAGTCAAAATGGAAGGCCTCACTGTCGCAGAACCGGTTCTATAACTGGTTCTAGAGGAGGAACATAACCTGTTGCTTTTGGGACAAACTTAAACCAAAATCACCGATGATAGAACATAAATTAGAACAGGTTGCATGCAAGAACAAGTGTTATACAACCGGTTCTTTGCATCCGACAATTTTGCTGGGCTATTTCTCTAGCTATTGAGATTTGAAATTGGGGGATACCAAACTTTTTTCTTTAACAATTTCTTGAAAAATTTTGGATAATAAGAATTCATATTCCGCTTTAAGAGCTGGAAATATAAAAGTGGTTTTTGGTGAAACCCCCTAATTCATACATATGTACAAACCTGCTTACATACCATGTGTGTGTAAGCCTTAGTTACCTGTCAGTCCTAAATGATGGTTGATTGTTACTACAGTATCCGACTATTATAAGTAGGTATGTATGAACTGTAGAGCTCCGCTATGATGAATTTTAAAATAAGGCCCAGCACGATGATGCTAACTTTATTCTAAACTAAATACAAATTGACAAAAGTGCTTAAAGTTTTTTTTAACAAATTTCAAAGAAACTCGAAAACCAGATAATTATCAGTGAACGATGGCAGTTCCGTCAAGCTTTGGTCTTATATTTCGATAAAACTATGGTTTTTAGAACTTGTTTTTGAATTTTGTTTGATGGTAGCTGCTGTTTATTTTGAAAATTTTCCAGGGTTGGCAGGCGATACCGCTAAATTACCTTTATCGATTCAAAACCCTTTCATTATCCTAAAAATGCCGTTACATAAATTACCAAAATGCCTAAATAAGTGAAATACGGTTATCATTAAAATACAACTACACTCATAGAAATAAATCCGTAAAAATAGCAGAAAAAGTTACTAAAAATTAGTTAAAAATGATGCTGCAGAAAAAACTGCTAAAATTAGCAGATTTTTTTACTAAATACTAGTAAAATGAGAACAGCAAAATTAAAACTGCTAAATTTACAGAATTTTAGTTATATTTAGGCTAACTTTTAGTTAATTGAAAATAGCAAATTGTACTGTAAAATCTTCAGAAAATTTTGCTAAATATTTGTAGACTAAAAATAGCAAAAATAAACTGTTAAATCTACAAAATTTTTGCTATTTTTAAGCTAAATTTAGTTGAATGCAAATAGCAGTCTATTCTGCTAAAATCAGCAGAAATATTTGCTAAAAAATTGTAAACTGCTGTTTTCAAAAGGCTCGATTTTTATTTGCATTTAAAAAAAAATCGAAAAAAAACTTCGAAAATTTTAAATTTTTTGGTGATTTTTTAGGCTACTAATTATTTAGCAAAATTTTTTGCTGATTTTAGCAGGTTAATTTGCTAATCTCCATTTTCAAAAATTTAGCTCATATATAACTAAAATTCTGTATATTTAACAGTTTTAGTTTTGCTGTTCCTATATTACTAATATATAGCAAAAATAATCTGCTAATTTAGCAGTTTTTTTCTGCAGCATCATTTTTAACTAATTTTTAGTAGTTTTTACTAAATTTTCTACGGACTTTTTTCTATTAGTGTACAAAAATAAATGAAGTATCGATACCCTTAAAATACCGTAACCAAAATAAATGAAATACTATTACCGTTATTTTTAATTTCCTGATTTTCGTAATTAACCGTGGTTATTGATTATTTTACATAAACTAAGTTGATAAATTTGGTTTGTTTGTTTTTTTATTTTTTGATTTTTGCAGAAACAAAATTTCGATATGCACTGAAATAACTGACTACGGTTACCATTAACCTTAAAATACCATTACCGAAATAATCGGAATATCCTTATTCTTAAAATAACCTTACCGAATTAACTGAAAAGCCGTTATCCTTAAAATACAGTACCGAATTAAATGAAATGGAAATGCCGTTACAGTAATAATCTAAAATAGCGTTACCCTTACCGATAACCATCCATTAAACACTGCGAGTATCTGTTTTGCGCTAAAATTGTAAACCTAAACTTAGTTTACATAATGTAACTACACAGAAAAAAATTCGTTTTCAAGTAATTGGGAGCATATGTTTTTACTTTTTATTTTCCTAAGTTTTTATTGTTATGCTTAATTCTTGCACTCTTAGAAATTATCTTGTAAATCTAGCAGAAAAGCTATTAAAAACTAGCTAAAGATGAATGACTTTTGAGAAGTAACTGCAAAATTTGGCAGATTTTTTTTTCTGTATACTAGCAAAATAACCTGTTAAATTTACAAAAGTTGACTTATATTTAAGTTAACTTTTAGTTAATTGAAAATAACAAACAACCCTGTTAACAAAAAATTGTTAAATATTAGTAGAAAAAGAAACAGTAAATACAAACTGTTACATATATCTACAAAATTTTAACTGTATTTAAGTAAATTTAATAATTTTTCCGGTTAAAATCAACAGAAGTATTTACTAGGAAATAATAGATTGCTGATAAATTTTTATTTGTATTAAAAAAAAAATTAAAACACAAGAAAATTTTTAATTTTTGTAATGTGTTAGGCTAATTATTCAGTAAAAATTTTTCCTAACCCAGCCAGCAATTCCGGAGCGCTCATAAATAAGATTTTTAAATGGCTCATAGAAATGATTATTGTTTTTTTGAAAACACTCTTAATTTGGTAAAAAATGTGAACCCTCAGAAAACAATCAAAAAAGTTGTCTCTACAATCTAAAAAGCTGTCTCAAAACGAGGGTTCATTTTTCGGACTCAAAGAAGATTCCAAAATTATTTAAATTTATGAAGAAAATTTAAATTTTATACGTTCTTTTTGCGGAGTCAATTCTGAGAACAAAGGGGGCGCTTTTGGACGGACCACTTTCATAGGAAAAAGTGGACAAATGTTTATGTTTTTGGAGCTCAATTCTGAGTCATTAATGATCATCTTTGTTTGCTGGGAAGCTAATGTTGTTTTTTACTAACTAAAATTTAGTTCAAATATAACTAAAATTATTATATTTAACAATTTTATTTTTGCCAATCTTATCTTACTAATAGTTAGCGGAAATAGTCTGCTAATTTAAACGTTTTTTTCTGGAAGGTAATTTTAAACGAATTTTTACCATGTTACGTGTAGAATACGAATTTATATGAAAACCCCTAATATTTTACATTTGTATTTATTAAATATACATATATGACAAAATTTGTACCCAGGAAATTTTTTTACAATCAGCTGCCTGCCACACCAATTCTGCTACTGGTTCCACTGCAACAGATCCCATGGAACTGGTTCCAGTACCAGCTCCACGGGTATTGTTTGGAAGGTATGACTGACGGAGAATCAGTTTTATAACTAGTTTTAGAACTGATTCCATGACAACCGGTTTCACTTTGGAGCTTTGGAAGCGGTTGCTTATGGGACAATTTCAAACAAAAATCATCGGTGTTAAAAATGACTGAAGAAGGTTCTGTAAAGGAAAAGTAGCTATTCCACAACCGATTCTTTGGAACATAAAATTTTCCTGAGGAATTTTGGCCTACAAACTTTTGAAGAAAAGTTTTTCTTTATATTCGACACTTTTTAAATTTACAATCTGACTGACCTATAGGTTTGTAGTTATCTATTGTGAATAAGAATATGTTCGTTCTGAAAAAAGTATGTTTATTGTGAAGAAAAATTTGTCGCTGTGAATTAATATTGCATTTATTTAACATTTTTTGCCATTGAAAAAAGCGCTACAATTACCGTTGAAGATGTGCTGATTGTAAATAAATATTCCATTTATTTTAATATTTTTCCTCATTTTAAAAAGCACTAGAATTCCCGTTAACTGCTAGACAAATTTTCCCCCACCATGAGCGATAAAAAAGCGCTCGAAGCGATTGTCCCGGCTTTCGCTATACACCAGCTCCACTGTGTATATTATTTCAGGGACGTTTGAAAGGGCAAAGTTAAAAATCATTTGCGAATACCTTACACATGTACGTAGATATTATGTGCGTATATTTGTTAAAATTTAAAGTTTACGCATGAATGAGTGAATGAAATACCACAAAAATTCTTTAATTTTTTTGAAAGTATTTATGCATGGATATGTAGTTCTTTCTTCTTATGCCTAAATAGGCTAAAGTCATACCTACTCATTCATGTATGTACGTGAATGACTACTTCTATTGTGTGCGATAAGAAAGCAGAGTTCCAAATGAAAGTATTCATTTAAATTGCAGAAAAAAAATCAAAGCTTGGTCAAGACAATTCCTAGGCTTTTCGACAACGAATTTCAAATATCAGCTAATACAAACCCTATTATATTTGCAATTAACTTACAATACATGGGCAAATTCAGCCACACGGTCCGCCAATTTTGTGCGTCCCTTCATTAATTTTAAAACAATGAAATAAATAAACAAACAAAAAAATGATTTAAATTTAAAACATAATTAAATACAAAATAAATAAAAAAAATTGTATCAGAAGTAAGGTATTCAAAAACCGGGTTTCGGTTTACTCGAAGAATCGTTTCTGAAAAAACCTATTAAGATGTTTGTAAAAAAAATCGGTTAACCGGTTTCTTCGGGATTTTTTGTTTTTATAAAAGGTAGTCCGCATTACAAATTTCAAACAATGATATTAAAAATAAATAACTTTTTGAAGGTCTAGCGACTTTTTAGACAACATAATTTTATTTTTAGATACCAATTGTATCTTAAAATATTTATGTTATAAAAATTAACAAATTTGTATAATTTTTCATAACAAAATAACCTCTTAAATGATTTTTTTACTAAGAATTTCTAAAAACTACATATTTTGATGAGAAATGTCTATTGAGTAACTTAAGCATGAAATTTATGATAATTTGCCACTAAAATTAAACAGTCCGATAAATTAATACTTTATGCTGACTGAGATATTTTTAAAAATTTTCAGTCAGCTTACTGTTGCTAAATTTATGCGCTTAAAAGTGGAAAAATGGTTATTTTTAAAAACTTTACCAATCTTTGTTTATTATTACTGACTTTTATGTAAATTTATTACTTTAACTATTTTCCCGTTCGGCAACCTAAATAAAAAAATTGAAAATTTGTGCCAAATTAAAACAAAAACTTCTTGTAATAAAAAATCGGTTAACCGTTTCAACAAAATCCGGTTTTACGTTTATTCGAATTTAGATTTAAAACGGAAACCTATCGGTTTTATACATACAGTATACATTATATGTATATCTCTATATGTGACAGCTAGGGTTTGGGATTTCCCGGACTTTTTTATTTCCCGGGAAACGGGAATGAAAATATTTGATATTTGATATTTTTAAACAAAATGGTTAATGAAAACCACCTATATAAGTAATTTTTGTTAAAAAAATACTATTTCAGTACAAATGCAGTCTGTGTAGTGAGAATTCAAAGTAAAAAATATCAGAATGTTGAACATTTGATTTCACATAAATTACTCGCAGCACTGCCAAATGAATTGCATGATTCCACCAGAAAGCACCTACTACTGGACTGTCGGAAACAAACCGTTTCATCACACTTGGCCCATTAGATATGGTGGCCACAATGTTATTTTCCAAAGACAAATAAAACTCTTGTAGTCTTATTTTTACAATTCTTCTTATTTCATCAGCATTACATCTTCCTGATATATAAACCAACCCCAGGTTATAAAATTAATTATTTCCGTTTATACATATGTTCAAATATCTCTTTTGTGATATTCTTGTCCATTCATCTAAGATTATAGTAAATCTCCTACTGTTAGAAATATTGCTCGATATTTCTTTTATCATGATATCTTTTACATGATTGTAGTAATTTAATATAATGTTCTTTACATCGGTTTCATTTTTTTGCAATGCCAGGTTTTTATTATAAAAACTTTCTCGAATAAACGAAGATCTAGTTATGGTGCGGATTGACTGCAGCTAATTTGGATACCATTTCAGGAAATGTTTGCCCTACCATAAAACCTTTAATGCCTATTCAGCTTACACTTTTTTCTTCGGGTACTTTGCTAATTTTAGCTGAAACGTTATTCTTGTTGTTGTTTTCTTCACCATCAATTTTTTTTTTTTTTTGTGAACCAAATTCAGATGTCGGATACCCAAATCTAGATACCACCGTTAACCATTAGTCTTTTCTTTTCACATTTATTAATATAAAGGAGTATTTTAAATTTAAAGACGACTTTATTTTTAATCAAACGGTTTTGTTCATTTTGTGTATGAAAACCTTACAAAAATATTTATATTTTCAAATATTTTGATTGGTTGAAAATAAATTATCCAATCAGAATGCTCCAAAAAAAAACCAAGTCTAGGTATACTGCCACCCAATATTTTAACTAAAGTCGACTTTACCTAAATTATACATTTGAAAAATTTAGATAGTAAGGGCGATTATTTGTAAGAAACAAAGCTTTTTTCATATTTCTTTTAAACATTTTACCAAGTTTTTAGGTTTTACTACTTAAATTTTGAATAAGTTATGCGAAAAATCTTTATTAGTTGAAATGCTCCTAATTACTTGGCAAAGATTTAATTTGTGTATCAAATAAATGTATTCCCTTTTAAAAGATTTTAACAATGACATTTTTGTTTTGGTATTTAAAATGTTTTTTATGACTAAAATTAAAAAATCCTATTCGAAACAAAAACAATTTAAAAAATTTTATATTTTTAAAATTTCCCGTTTTCCCGGGAAAAATATATTATTTTCCCGGGAATTCCCGGCAAACTTTTCCCGGGGTTTCCCGGGAATTCCCGCCCGGGAATGCCCGAACCCCAAACCCTAGTGACAGCGCATAGAGAAAGGGACCTAAGGGTAAAAAAAATCAATTTTTTTTTTTTTTTTGTGGACAACATCTGAGCATCGAATGAGACTTATCCCATGCTCTCCTGACCTTAGGTCCCTTTCTATCTAAGGATAGAAAGGGTCCCTTTCTATGTAAAAGAATAACGTGACTGACTGACTGATTGACTGACTCAACATCGCCCAGCCCAAACCGCTGAAGCTAGGAAGTTGAAATTTGGTATGTAGGTTCCTCTTTCGGCGTAGACGTCCGCTAAGACGGGATTTTGGCTAGAAAGCTGAAATTTTAGATATGTATTCCTTGGAGTAGGGGCTAACTTTTCTAGAAAGCACTTTCAAGAATTTTGGACAGGGACGTTGTAAAAATGGGGGTTAAAAATGGGAAAAGAGCCCCCCTTGACGGTCTGCCCAAACCGCTGGAGGTAGGAAGTTGAAATTTGGTATAAAGGTTCCTCCACTATCGTAGATATCCACCAAGACGGGATTTTTTGAAATTTTTACAAGGAGGGGCAAAAAGCGGAAAAAGTCTCCCCCTTGACGGCCTGCTGAAAATGCTGGAGCTATGAAGTTGAAATTTGGTATGTAGGTTCCTCGACCGGTGTAGACGTCCGTTGAGACGGAATTTTCGTAAATTCTTATCGGTACCTTTTTCCAAAAAAGCACCTTTTTCCAAAAAAGCACCTTTTTCCAAAAAAAAGTACCTTTTTCCGAAAAAAATACCTTTTTCCAAAAAAGTACCTTTTTCCAAAAAAAAGTACCTTTTTCCAAAAAAAAGTACCTTTTTCCAATCCAAAAAAAAGTGCCTTTTTCAAAAAAAGTACCTTTTTCAAAAAAGTACCTTTTTCCAAAAAAAGTACCTTTTTCCAAAATAGTACCTTTTTCCGAAAAAGTACCTTTTTCCAAAAAAAGTACCTTTTTCCAAAAAAATGTGCCTTTTTCCAAAAAAGGAAATTTTTTCAAAAAAAGTACCTTTTTCCGCAAAAAGTACCTTTTTCCAAAAAAAAAATACATTTTTACAAAAAAATACTTTTTTCAAAAAAGTACCTTTTCCAAAAAAGGACCTCTTTCCAAAAAAGGACCTTTTTCCAAAAAAAAATACATTTTTCCTAAATATAACTTTTTAAAAAAAAGTACCTTCTTCCAATAAAGTACTTTGTAAAAATAAAATATCTTTTTCCAAAAAATTCCATTTAAAAAAATACCATTTAAAAAAATATAATTTCACAAAAAGGACTTTTTTCCTCCCCCCCACGGATATCTCCACTAAAACAAGGTTTCTTGATATTCGGCATAGACGTCCGCTAAGACGGGATTTTTGGAAATTCCTGCCGGAATGGGCAAAAAGTCTCGCCATAGACGGGCTCTCAAATTGGAAAAGTGTCCCCCTTAACTGCCTGCCCAAACCACTGGAGGTAAGAAGTTGAAATTTGGTATAAAGGTTCCTCCACTGTAGTAGACATCCACTAAGTTTGTGTTTTTGGAATTCCCTACAGGATATCCCAAAAGGGGGATGTTTCCCCCTTGACGGCCTGCCCAAACTGCTGAAACTATGTAGCCGAAATGCGGTATGTGAGTTCCTCCTTCTGTGTAGGCGTCCGCTTAAACGGAATTTTTGAAATTCCTATCGGGAGGGAGATAAGGGAAAAAGTATTCTCCTTTACGGCCTCCCTATGGCCAACCTAAAATTTTAAATATGTATTCCCTGGAGTAGGACTAACTCACCGGCAACGTAATTTTTATATTTTGGAACAGAAACATAGTAAAAATGTGGGTTGAAAGGGAAAAATGTCCGCAATAATGGCCTGCCCAAACCGCTGAGGCAATGAAGTTGAAATTTGGTATGAATGTTCCTCATCCATCGCAGACAGCCACGAATATTGAATTTTTGTAAATTCCTAAAGGGAGGGTCAAAAAGAAGAAAGCCTCCCCTTGGTGGCCCGTAAAAACCCCTTCGGCTAGAAACCTGAAATTTAAAATGTGGGTCCCTGGAGTAAGGGCTAACTTATTAGAAAGATACTATTTTGAATTTTGGACAGGGTCGTTATAAAATAGGGGCTCAAAAAGGGAAAGTGGCCCCTTAACGACCTGTTCAAACTGCTGGAACTAGGAAGCTGAAATTCGGTACTTAGGTTCCTCTGCCTAATTCCAACCGGGAGGGACAAAAAAAGAAAAAGTGTCCCACTTGACAGCTTTCTGAAACTGCTGGAATTAGGAAGCTGAAATTCCCTGTCGGTGGATTTTCGGAAATTCCTACCCAGAGGGGCACAAATAGTAAAAATTGGCTAGAAACCTGAAATGTAAAACATATGTTCCTTGGAGTATGGGCTCACTTATCGGGAAGGTACTTTCTGGAATTTTGGACAGGGGCATTGCAAAAATGGGGATTAATGAAGCGAAAAGTGCCGCTTAAAGGCCTGCGCAAACTGCTGGAGGTAGAAAGTTGAAATTTGGTACTAAAGTTCTTCATCTATTGTAGACATCCGCTAAGATGAGATTTTTGGAAATTTCCACAGGTAGGGTCAAAAACAGGAAAAGTCTCCCCCTTAACGGCCTGGCCAAACTGCTGGAACTAGGGAGCTTAAATTCGGTATTTGGGTTCCTTCTCCAACGTGGACGTCCCCTAAGACGGTATTTTTGGAAACTCATACCGGGAGGGGTAAAAAGTGAAAAACTTCCCCCTTGCCGAGTTGGGCAAACTGCTGGATATAGACACCTAAAATTATGTATCTAGTAGGTTCCTCCTCCAACGCAGACGTTCTCGGAATTTTTGTAAATTCCTACCGGGAGGGGTAAAAACGGAATAATTCTCCCCCTTGTTGGCCTAACCGAACCCTTCGGCTAGAAACCCGTAATATATAATGTGTTTTCCTTGGAGTATGGGCTAACTTATCGACAAGGCATTTTTAGGACTTTTGACAGGAACGTGGTAAAAATGGTGGCTCAAAAGAGGAAAATTGCCCCCCCCCCCCCAAGAACATCTGCGTCTTTAGCTAGAAACCTAAAATTTAAAGAACGAGTGTATATGGAACACTAAAATTAAGAAACTAAATAGGAAACGAATGGAATTGAAATACTATATAAGTGGAACGAAATGGATATAAACGTTGAACGAGTGGAATTGAAATTATAGACAATGGAAATGGATTGGAAGAGGGAACGAAATGGAATGGACTATAGAACGAAATGGAATGAGGAGCGAGATGGCATATAATTGGGAACGAGTGGAATTGAAACACTGCAGTTAAAATAGGAATGGAACGGAGCAAGTGCAAATAAACGGAATGGAAAGAGAAGCGACTGATGTCAATATCGATACACAAGACAATAGGAACGAAATGGAATGAAACGGCGAACAAGCGGAATTGGAATAACAGATAATGGGAACGAAATGCAATTGAATAGTCAACGAAATGGAATCTTGGAAGGAGTTGCATTGGAACACTAAAATTGTTAAACAGAATGGAATGGAATTTGAATGACTCAAACTGCCGGAGTTTGGTACTTGAAATTTCGCATGCGATTGAGGCAAGATTATATATATTTGGGATTTTTACTGGGAGGAACAACAAGGGGTGAAGAACCCCTTTTAATTACCTATTCAAACACTATCCACAGAATATGAAACTTATGTAGCATTGAAACATACTCTCCAAAAAGTTAAACAAATTTTCTAAAAGAGAGAAAACCTTAGAAAAAGAATGGACCTTATATACTCTGATATTAAACTGCAGGTAACGAAGCACCGGTGGAAGAAACCGACGCAATAAATTTTCCAACTAAATTTGTGAATTTACTTGAATTGCCAGGTCTACCTTTACAAAAGACAATTAGTTCTTACATGCTCACGTGTTGGTATACTAAATGATTTATTTATATAAAAATGAAGAGGCAAAAAATAGTGTTTGTACTTAAACATTACAATAAATTTACCTTAACAATTATTTTACCTTAACAACAAATATTGTGTTTTATTTTATCGAAAAGAAATTTAATTCTAAACTTTAAGGCACGCTAACAAAGTAGCGGGCTTGGCCCGCTATCTTTAATATTATAAGTCGCTTACCAACCCTGCTTTAAATTTTTTTTTATTTTCATTCAAAACACAAATGAACAAAACTAGCTGCGCCCGCTAGTCGTAGAATAAATCTATTACAAAATAAATATACAATGGAGCCTCAACAAAAAATTGCACTGATCAGCTAAAATCGACTTTTTGCACAGATGTGCCCTGAATATATTTGAAGAATATTCGCCCATATACAAGAATGTGAAGTGAAAAATGTCCCTTCTTTATTTAAACCTTAACCCTGGAAAAAATACTTTATGACCCAACATAACGAAAACCCCTGAAGAACAAAAAAAATGTTTTGTTTTTTCCAAATAATGCTGTAAGGGAAAAGACGATTAATTTTTTAAACAGACTTTTTAGAATTTCACATTAAAGAACTGTTTTTAGTTTTGAGATTTTGTGTTTTTAGTTTTGAGATTCTTGTATTCAAAAAAGAATTTGTTTTGTTTAGGAAACCTGACAGATTCTACATTTGTCAAGAGATAATTCTCAGCGTTTTTTATGATGAGCTTGATTTTATAAATTTATTTTGGAACTATTAATTATTTTTATTTGCAATTGAACAAATTTTACTTAAAAATTAATATTTAGGGCCAGTTTTATCGATCTCAAACCAAATTTCTTACTTAAGCAATATTTAAGAAAACAATCGTGCTTAGTTCTGACTATAGAACTGGCCCTATATATTATATTTTATATTATATATTTTAAAGTTACCCCAAAAGTTTTTTTGTTTTGAAATTTAAATGCATTACTATTCAAACCTCTTAAGTGAACTTTTTAATTAAATTTTTAAATGTTGTGGTCTCATGATCACCATCCCAACCGTAAGGAATCTCGGAAAAAATTACAAAAATTTGGTTTTATTATTATATTTTGATATGAAAATTACCAAAATTCTAAAAATTTTCCGGAGAAAAATTACCTTTTACCGTAGAAAAATTTGACATAAAAAAAAATTGTTAATTCTAAGATACTAAAAAATATCTGATTTTTCAAATTTTTATACAAAAAATCACATATCTATGCAAAAACTATCCCATTTAAAATATTTTAAGTGCTTTTTCGTATTATTTCAAAAAAATTGTAGACAAATTGAAAATCATTGCTTATTTTTTATTGTTTAAAAGTAATATGAGAAGGTTTTGTTGGGATTTAGATATATGGCGACTTATGTCGCAGAGCTCAACCACATATCCGAATTTCATTCGGATCAGAAGGAATCCATCGGGATAGTTTCATCGTTAGTTGTTTACTTTTCTAAAATTGAAGGTATTTTTTCAAGATGTTCGTATCAAAAACCTTTAAAAGTTTAGGACATTCTTCTTTGTACAATTATTTTTTTATTTAAAAGTTGTAATAATTAGGGCCAGTTTTATAGTCGGAAGAATGATTAATTTTTTTTTATATATTTTGTTCTCAGATCGATTTTTTCTTAAATATTTCTGAAAAAATTAATTTTAAAAGATTCTAGTTGTGACCATAAAACTGATTATTAAAAACTTCTTCTATATTAAACCTATTAGATAAGGAAATATTGTTGTGTTCGAAAAACTCTTTGACACTGGAAAATTTTTTTATTCTTGGGTTGATATAAAAGTTGTGTGATTTGGAGTAATTTTTCTTACAAAACTATCACAGACACTAAAAAAAGTTCTACAAGTTTAAGAAATCTCCATTGTGTATCCTATGAAAATATTATTTAATTTTTAAATGCTTTTCACAAAACAGAACACTAAAATCTTGTGATTATTTCAGTAGAAAAGCTTGCGAATTTAGAATTATTTTCTATTATAAAGTGTTCGGATGCACTGCTGCGATCTCTTAATTTATTTATGACAAAATTTGGAATAGAAAATTCTTCTAAGTTTATGTTAAGAATTTGTTGGTTAACTCGTACATTTTTAAAACATCTAAAACTCAAATTCATTTCATTTTGTTGCTTCTTATAAAAAATTATAAAATAAAATGTACCTACCCAGTCAGAAATCGCCAGTGGTACAAAAAATCAAGCACTGGCATACCACTGGGTAACCACGGTATTAAAAATAAATTACTTGCAGAACACTCACTTGGGACGATTTGCCAGCGTTTGCGAAAAGCGTTTTACCAGTATTTTTTTTACAAAAATTTCGGTGGTTTATAAAAAAAAACCACTGGCAAAGAATTGGCTTAGAGTGATATGCCAAGGTTTGCACCAGTGGTCATCCAGTGCTACCTAGCCAATGCTACCAGGCGTACAAAAATCAATTCACTGGAAAACCAAAGATTTTGAAAAAATGCTGACGCTTCGTTAAAAAATGTTTGTAGTCGGAAGGTTCCGAGTTCAAATCCGGTTGCAAGCAAAAAATTTTTTTTGATTTTTTTTAATTTAAAATTTTTTTTGTTTTATAAAATCAATTTTTTTGTTTGTGGGAAAGCTCCTTCAAGATCAACTTTTTTTTTGCCCTCCCAACACTGGCATACTAGTTACTAAAAATTGTTTGCCAGTACTAGCATTTTGGCAGAGCCAGTAGTTGTCCAGCTATTATCACTCATTTATGTGTTTAGCCATTAAATATTATATGTCTCGTTAGCTCAGTGGGTAGAGCTATCGTCTGCCATTCTGACGGCCTGGGTTCAAATCACGGCAGGACCAAAAAAAATACATATGAACTGTATATATTTCCAGACCACCTATTTATTGGTTTTGCCAGCGTTTTGCCAACGTTTAAAAATTTTGTTCCTCCAGTGATTTTCCGGCGCTTTTTGAACAGCCGGTCCTTTTGTCTAATGATGTTATCATTTTGGGAATGGGAAAGCACTTTTTGCCAGTACTTATACCACCTGTTAAAGTGCTTTGCCACCACTTTCCCGTTTGTATTTTTCTGACTGGGTAGTGTCTACACTCAAAATAATACGTCTGTTGGCTAAAAAAGTTGTTACTTTAACAAAATGTATTCCTGTTTTTTGACTTAAAATAAAATTTGTTGATTTTGAAATTTTTTTTGTTAAATTTAAAAAAAATCTATATTTAAGTAAAAAATTTGTTAAACTACATTCTTAATTCTAATTATACTAAGTCGTAAAATTTGCTCAAATTTAGGATCTCGGGACACTCTCCGGTCTTAGTCGATATAATCTAAAGACATGTAAAGTCACTCCCAAGGAGCAAACATTTTGTCCGTTTTGTTTTATCTCGCTTAGTTATCGAGATATGGGCCATTTTGTGAAGTGGATCATTTTTATTAGAAATTCCCGAGGGGCAAAGGCCCCACCATGGTCGATTTTGGGATAGAGATGACCCCTTTCGTTGCGGAATTATACGGTTTGCGGTAGTCGAAATTTTGGTCAAGTTTGCTCTATCTCTCTTAGTTTCTGAGATATGGGCCATTTTAAAAAATCGGGAGGGAAGGAAATAGCACCATCTTTAAAACTTCGGATAAATTAGTGGCGCCATCTACATGGCAATAACAGAAACATTAAAATATTATATTTTAACAATAAATTGTATAAAATTTAACGAATGGGTTCTTAAAAATTAGTTATAAATAGTTTTGAAAATTAACACTCAAAATTAACATTCTTTAATAATTGTTTTTTTTTTTTAAGAGAAGCAACACTCAGGAAATTCTTCCTATTAATTGATGCGTTGCTTCCCTTGGAAAGGGGATAGAGAAGTATTAAAATTACAGTGGCAAGACTGTAATTACACGATATATTGAATCTTAGAACAGTTGTTGCGCGCCATCTGATGAAGAGTGGGCGAACTTTGTTGAAGCTTTTTAGTTCATAGCCCTGTTATAATTTTTTACTTTGGTGGGGTCAAGTGATATGGGAATACCGAAGGAGGACGCTGCGATATGTATGAGGGATAGAAAAAACTCATACATATTAGTACTGATGTTGCCTTGGTTGTGGGTTGAACCTGCAACCTAACGTGTAACAGTCCAACGCGCTAACCATTACACCACAGCGTAACACTAAAGTAGCCATTCTTTGATAATCTGAGAGGAAGTAAGTATTAGTAATATTTGCATAAGGAATACCGTTCAAGGTTGCCAATTTAGCCATTTGCCGGTTAGATCTAGCCGTTTTAATTTCATCTAGCCATAAAAAATTGCTAGATTGGATCTAGCCGGAAGATCTAGCCATTTTATTTTGCCCTAGTCATTTTTTCCTTTAGTGTTTTACAGTTAATTTTATATATAAGTGCTTGAATTTTTATGATTCTCAAAATTTTAGTAAAAAATTTTCAATTTTTGGAACTTTTACGTGGGTTCAATCCAATAGGGAAAAAAGCTGCATAGAGAGAGCTTTCTGGATAAAATTTCAATGAATTTCCTTCACGCAATAATTCATTAACATTATGCGGATAATTCAATAAAATCATGCAGATAACTCACTGAATGTGTGATTGCAGACCCCTACGTACACCTAAGGGGCCTAGAGACGATTCTTTGGATGGCCAGTTCCCTACTTGGGTCGTCGATGATCTAACTACCCTACCGGTCCGTCAGTCCGGTAATCTTGCGGAAAGACAAAACAGGGAAAAAAGGAGCCCTAAAATGTCAAATTCACCGGTTCCTCCATCCGTTGCAACACCCTGCTAACTAATCGAACAAAGAAACCACACACATTCCAACAACAGAAAATTAAAATCGAAAAAACCCCAGCTCCCTTGCAATAATATAGCCGTGTAGGCATTTGAGCAATTCCTGAAGCGCTTTCGTCCCCTGCCAAAGAGACTCATTAGCAGGATCAACCTAATAGTTCCGTGGAACCCCTGTGAGACGCATACATAATATGCTCCCGAACATAACAAACCAAATCCTAAACCCGTCCCAAAAAACCATAAATCAAAATAATCCAAAAAACCCTACCCTATCCCTCCCAGTACCACGCCCGAGAATCAATAGCCACAACATAGGTCACAACACAAGCGGACTATAACACATACTCGCGAAACCACACAATAAAATTCGAACAACACAAATACATCCCATCCATACCCCTTATACAGATTCCCCAAAAAAACAAATTCAAAAACTCATCCCATCGACTCCATGCAGCACCCACAAATGACACCTTCCGCTCCCATAAAGACCATCACACACGTTCCCACCAACTACACTCGCGACAAGAATAATAAAAATAAAAAATAGAAACACAATACCGAACCGAACAATTCAAATGAAATACAAAAATATATTTCCAAATTGTCAATAAATAACAAACCCTATGTGATCAGGTCCCCAAACACAAATCACAATCAAGATACCAACCGTACCAGTAAGCAGTGGCAGTAACACCAAACTGCCAAATCCCGTGAAACCAGTCCAATAACCTCATAACCTCCGCCATATCCCAATGACGATCCCAATTCACCCAACGGATCCTACACCCAAAAAATTCCATCGGTCACATCCCCTTAACACAATACATCCAAAGCCAAGGAATACAGCCCAACTCAGGCAGTATAAGAAACAAAATCAAAATGCCAAAAATCAGCACCCATGTCCACATATCTATCAAACATCGCATGCAAACGGTAAAAACGTGCTCTGCGTGAAACCAGGGGCTGAGTGGATGCCTTGATCTGAACCCTTGATAGATATGTGGACATGGGTTAGAGGGATCTCTGTCAACATTTGACCAACCTGGATAATAGTGGGAATATGTTTTGGGCACTCCTATCACTTTGTGGCATATTTCCTGCTCATTCATCCTTGTATGGGGATTTAGGAGAAATTAGTATTGAAACATTGTTCTGGTCATGTTTTATGGGTACATCTGTTTGCATGGGTACGGACTATGATGTATAACTAGGGATTCCATAGGACCCATTATTATTCCGGAGATGGCTCTCGTACCTCCCTCTCATCTCCACGTAGCTTTAGGTGGGAATTAACACTGCCTATTGACTTTATGAGAATTTTTGACTTGAAAATGTTATTGAGAAAAAATCAAGTTCCTCAATGGAATTTCTTGAGCAATAGACTATACAAAGTTGGTGGACAAATCCACGTTTCGGTAGGTATCTCTCTCAGGTCCTGTGGATGTGTTGATTATGTTTTATTGACGGTTCTTAGGGATTATTTTAATTTTGTCAATTTATTGGTGACGTCCATTCATTGGTTTTTTTGCGGTGGGGAATTTTCGTGTGTTTTGTGGGATTTTTTGGAGTGCTGATTTTTGGCATTTTGATTTTTAATTTTGTTTCTTATACTGCCTGATGTGGGCTGTATTCCTTGGCTTTGGATGTATTGTGTTAAGGGGATGTGACCGATGGAATTTTTTGGGTGTAGGATTCGTTGGGTGGATTGTGATTGTCATTGGGATATGGCGGAGGTTATGAGGTTATTGGACTGGTTTTAATGGATTTGGCAGTTTGGTGTTACTGCCACTGCTTGCTGGTACGGTGGGTATCTTGATTGTGATTTGTGTTTGGGGACCTGATCACATAGGGTTTGTTATTTTTTGACAATTGGGAAATATATTTTTTGTATTTCATTTGAAGTGTTCGGTTCAGTATTGTGTTTTTATTTTTATTATTCTTGTCGCGAGTGTAATTGGTGGAAGTATGTGTGATGGTGTTTATGGAAGCGGAAGGTGTCATTTGTGGGTGCTACGATGGGGTGAGTTTTTGAATTTGTTGTTTTTTTGGTGAATCTGTATATGGGGTATGGATGGGATATATTTGTGTTGTTCGAATTTTATTGTGTGGTTTCGCGAGTGTGTGTTATAGTCCGCGGGTGTTGTGACCAGCGGCTTTTGATTCTAGGGCGTGGTACTGGGAGGGATGGAGTAGGATTTTTGGATTAATTTGATTTATGGTTTTTTGGGACGGGTTTAGGATTTGGTTTGTTATGTTCGGGAGCATATTATATATGCGTCTCACAGGGGTTCCACGGAACTATTAGGTTAATCCTGCTGATGAGTCCCTTTGGCAGGGGACGAAAGCGCTTCAGGAATTGCCCAAGTGCCTACACGGCTATGTTATTGCACGGGTGTTGGGGTTTTTTCGATTTTAGTTTTCTGTTGTTAGAATGTGTGTGGTTTCTTTGTTCAATTTGTTAGCAGGGTGTTGCAATGTATGGAGGAACCGGTAAATTTGACATTTTAGGGCTCCTTTTTTCCCCTGTTTTGTCTTGCCGCAGGATTACCGGACTGACGGACCGGTAGGGTAGTTAGATCATCGATGACCCAAGTAGGGAACTGGCCATCCAAAGAATCGTCTCTAGGCCCCTTAGGTGTGCGTAGGGGTCTGCAATCACACATTCAGTGAGTTATCTGCATAATTTTAATGAATTATCCGGATAATGTAAATGAATTATTGCGTGAAAGAAATTCATTGAAAATTTATCCAGAAGGCTCTCTCTATGCAGCTTTTTTCCCTATTGAATAAAAGTGCTATGGGAATACCGAAGGAGGACGCTGCGATATGTATGAGGGATAGAAAAAACTCATACATATTAGTATTGATGTTGCTTTGGTTGTGGGTTGAACCTGCAACCTAACGTGTAACAGTCCAACGCGCTAACCATTACACCACAGCGTAAAAACTAAAGTATCCATTCTTTGATAATCTGAGAGGAAGTAAGTATTAGTAATATTTGTATAAGCAATACTGTTCAAGGTTGCCAAATTAGCCATTTTCCGGTTAGATCTAGCCGTTTTAATTTCATCTAGCCATAAAAAATTGCTAGATTGGATCTAGCCGGAAGATCTAGCCATTTTATTTTGCCCAGTCATTTTTTCTTTTAGTGTTTTACAGTTAATTTTATATATAAGTGCTTCAATTTTTATGATTTTCAAAATTTTAGTACAAAATTTTCAATTTTTGTAACTTTAAAATCATGTTTTTTATAAAATTTGAATGGAAGTATTTTAGAAATTCCGAAAACATTAAAATTTAAAGGATACTTTCATGGAATTCGGATTTATATTAAAATTATTGGGTTTTAGCATTATTTTCCAATTTTAGCCATTTCTAGCCATTTTTTCTCCGTAATCTAGCCATTTTTTCAGTTCAAGTGTTGGCAACCTTGATACCTTGATACTCTAAATTTATGCTTGCATGCAAACAAGGAAGCAGACAATTCACATTTTCCACACTGTTACCATTACACAATATCAAGTTAAAATAAAAAATCTTTATATAGATTGTTTTTCAGTTTCGTTTTTTATTTTATTAAAAAACTTTTTTGAGAATATAATACCAGGTAAAAGACTTGTTTTCCTTCAATGTTCGTTGGCTTGTCGTCTTTTTTTTTTATCAAGTCATATAAAAACAATGCGGATTTTCATAGTTTTTCAATTAAAGTTTTTACAGTCATTGATTTTGAATCCAAGCATCTCCATCGTGGTGTCTGTTTTGTTTGATTGTAAAATAACTTTAACATTTAATAAGTGTTTTGGTTTATTGGTGGGAAAATCTTTGTTGAGGTGGTAATTGGGATAAATTTTTGAAAAGGTTTAACAAAAAAATATCAGTACGATTTACAATTTATTTTAAATTCGCTCGTACAGTAACACTCCTTAAAGACAAATCCTCGATTAGCCGTAAAAACCCAATGTAGGTTTCAGAGACCCATATGGGCTTTTAAATTGGGGTTAGCAAAAATAAAAATTTTATTTTGATGGCAAATTAAAAGCATTTTATTCCACTCGCGTTAATCACTTTGTACAGGGGTAACAAAAGTTAGAATTTCTTTTTTTAATTCGCAAAATTAAAATTTGTGCTGGATTTTGAAAAATATAGAAATTATTTAAGCCCATTACCTTATCTCGAGAAGTTAGCTTTAATTTAACTATGGGCAACTAACCAATATTAAATACTAATCCCTAGGAAAATTTAACCACAATAACTTATCAATAAGGCAAGAATTTCATGCACTTAAAAATCCGAAAATATGCGCCTAAAAAATGCCGCTAAAAAGACAAATATGCATTGAAAACATAAAAAATATGCACTAAAAACCACTATTTTTGCAAACAATAACGCACTTTTTAACATAAAAATATACGTATGTAAGTTAGTTGAAAAAATCCCTTTGGCTTTCTTATAAAGATATCAAAATGGGGGGTACTATAGAGACTGGTTGCACTCTGGGACCAAAAGCCGTGCTTAAAAATCCAATAAAAAGAAAAACATAAAGTTGGTTGTTTTTTCGAATAAAAATGATTGTTGTACAATACCTTCCTTAATTTGTAAATATATCCAATTGAAATTTACCATTCAAAGCAAAACACTGGATGATTATTATAAGCGCGAAAAAAAGAACAACTTTACTTGGCAAGTAAATAACAACGATAAAAGATACAAAGCAAAAAAGATCATTCGTTAAATTTAGGATGAACGATCAAAAGGAAAGTAGCTAATGACACCAGCACCATCTGGGTGTCAATTTTCAGCCCGAAAATCACTGTCACGAAGTCCTTAAGTAATAGCGTTGCCACCAGACAGTACACAGTCATGAACATTAGTTATTTTGCAAATGGACACAGAACCAGTGTTGCCAAAACTTATTTAGGAAAAAATGCTAGATTTTTTGCATAAAAATGCTAGATTTTTTGCATAAAAATGCTAGATTTTTTGCATAAAAATGCTAAAAAATGCTAAAAACTAAAAAAATGCTAAAAAAAATTATATGAAAAAATGTTTCAATTTGTTTAAAAAAATACTATTTTAGTGAGTTTTTACAATTAGACTGAAAATAAGTCATCTATAATTATGAATTCAGTTCATTTTATTAACTATCCCCTAAATTCATAAACGCTTTGTAAATTTATAGGAGGTTTATTGAACATATTTTGTATGAAAATGACGTTTTGTATACCTGCTATAACTTTACAAAGCATTTATGAATTGAGCGGTAAAATTATATAAAAGAAAATTAAAAACAACTCAAAAGTTAATTCTTGTAAAAAAGATCAAAAATCCTTTAAATTAAATTTATTATTATTTGATTTCCCAACTGTGTCACTCAAAATAAGTTATCTCAAAAAGTTAAAGGCGAATAAACAAAAGTACCCCAAAATGTTTTATTTCTAAAATAGGTGGTAATGTGGAATACTTTGGCGCGTAATATTAATTTCCCATTTTGCCTTAATTTATCTACTCCAAATTAATTTAATGATTTTTATTGCACGCTCTGTTTACCGTTTTCAAATTTCTGCATCTTTGGGCTTACCTGCATGGAATTCTAAAAAAAATAATTTTCAGGGTTAATACTTTTTGTGGTGTTGGTTGACGTTGTAAGATTTTTGGTATGATTAAATGAAAAAGAGTACAGGTGTTACAGTAAAAAAAATCAAAATTCACTGAAATTCTTAAAAGATAGGAAAACTCTATTTATCACAAATGCTATCCACATTACCCTCTATGACCCAAACCTAAAAAAAAAAACCAATAAAAATTGCAAAGATTAAAAACGAACCTTTTCAACATTTTGCAATTCTATTAATTCTATTTTAAGCTCTATTCTTTAAATTATTATTATTTTTAACCAAAAATTGGAGTATTTTTGTGCAAAATCCTTTACCATAACAACAAAAAAAGTAAAACGAGTAAAAAAGTTAAAGCCGGGCATGCCGATTTAAAATTTTAATATTAAAGTTCCATAAAGCAATATTTTTTATACTTTTGGGATCATTTTTGAATTTCAATCAATCCAACTCTGTTAAATGCAATTTTTCGCTATTTTTCCCCCAGAAACATTTTTTTCCCTTTTTTTGTTTTTTTTTCGAAAGAAATTTTTTTCTTAACTCTATTAAATATTTTTCTAAACCCTATTGAATACACACAAAATAACAAACATATACTTTTCATTTGCAGAAGAAAATGTTTTTGCGAAAAAAAAATCTATAAAAAAAATTTCGTGAAAAAAAATTACAACTTCCTTAATGTTTTACATATTTAATCAAATTTGATAAATTTATAATTAAAAATGATCCCAGAAGTATAAAAATAAAATTTTTTTGGTACCCGTCAAAATTTGTAATTGCGAATATCGCGAATACGAGCGCTAACTTTGAAAAACTGCTATCACCATTGAATTCAGCGTACTCGAATTAGCTTTACCAGTAGGGTTCCCAGCTTGTTAAAATTTGCGACTGCACAGTGTAATTAATGTGTACGTATAAAAATAGTTCCTACTACTTACTCTAAAAGTACAAAAAAATATTTTTTTTCATATTACATTTAAACTTAAATTGTAAAATAAGAGATAATTATTCAAAAACGAGGTTTATAATAAAGATTATTCATGAGGGTTAGAATAAACTGTGATTTTGAAACTGATAATAGTGATTTTTTAATGCTTATATTTCAATATAAATAATAAAATTTGGTGTTAGTTTAACTATAACTGTAGAGAATATAATAAAGAACACAAAGAAAACGTAAAATTTAATTAAAATAGTTTAAAAAAATAAAAATAATTAATTAAAAGTACCACTTTTAACATGTTATTACAAAACTATAACAATCCCAGTTCAGTTGTTAAACGAGAAATGTGGAAAAAGGTTGATTTAATACTGTGTGTTGTGTTTTTATATCGGAAACAACATCAATAATATTTCTATAGCAAAAATTCAAATAAATGTAGAATATTCTAAAAAAAAGCAGAAAATAAAACTGTAAAAAATGCTAAAAATATGCTAAATTTTGTTGGAAAAATGCGCGGTTTTTTATGTTTCTGTTGTTTTTATTAAGATTTTTTTTAAATGATTGCTCCTTTTTGCATACACAAGGTGATTTAATTAAGTGCATTTGGTAAGTCTTTAAAATGGATTATTTGAACTATTTATTAGCATAAAAAAAATACTATTGATTTAGTAGATTGGAAGTTAATTAATGTGTCTATAACTTCTCTAAACACATTAATTTGCAAATCAGACTAGATCTAGTTTCTGCCTTTTTCTATGGACAGGCTTCGTCAGTGATTTTCCATTAAATTGTATTATTAAGCGCATTTTTTTAATCACCTGAATTCAGATTTTTTCATACAAAAAGTGGATTTATTAAATTAAAAAAAAAGTTGGATTTATTTATCTGGGTTTACACATAACAATAAAAACACAAATATATGAAACATTCTGTTAATTTAATGTCAGAAAAAAATACTAATGAATGTTAAAAGAGAAACAAAAAAATTGTAAAACTAGAAAACAAAAGCTTTTTCCGAGGACCCAAAATAATTATTATCAAAATTTTTGGAACCGACAGAATTGCTCACTTTTAAGAAAAATTTTTTAAAATTGATTCTTAATTATTATTGGCAACATAAAAACAATTCGTTGCCCATATCTATTTTCATCCAATTTCTATTTGTTTTATTGCTTTGTAATAATTATGCATAAGAAATATTTTCTTTTTATTCATTCATATTATGTTGCAAGTAATATTTTTTTGTATTTGATAATAGTTATTAGCATATAATAATTAAAATTTTTCAGTTTCTGAGAAATACAAAAAATAATTTCTTATATAAAAACTATTTAATTTTTTAAAATGGCAACATTTTTCAAATAAATTTCAATTTGGGTTTTGGAAATTCGTACAATTAAACTTGTCTTTAAAGAAACCTTTGTAAAATTATTAATCTAATGGTTATGGATGTTTTCCTTTCACAAAAAACTTTATTTAATCTCAAATATATAAATTTGTAAAAACTTGTTCAATTGGGTAGTTAAAAAAGAGTAAACTTTTTTTTAAGTAACACAAAAAATATTTATTAAATAGTAATTATTATCATTAACTTTCTTTTTTATTCGTAACTATTTCAAATAAATAAGCTCAATAAATAAGCTCCAAATCCAGTGTTGCCAACTCTTGAAGGCAGGAAAGCACCGTGAGCATTGTGAAGACGGGTAAAAATTTACCAAAAATGGGGTAAAAAAGCACGATGTTAATTTTTTGAAAAATTTAAGTCCAGAATTTAAAAACACATTTCAGTTTTGTAAAATGGTGAAAAAAAGGTTCAAAAATAACTAATAAAAGGGGTAAAAAGCACCAAACTAATATTTAAAAATTTTGAAGTTTAAATATAACGAAGTTGCTATTTAAAATTGTACTACAAACACTGGAAAAAATATATTTTTTGTATAGTTCGTATTATTTTTTCAACTTTGACAGAAAATTGAAGAAAAATTTAAAAAAACGCGAACAAATACCAAAAATATAAACTGTACAAAAAGCACTGCCAGAAATTTGAAAAAGCACTGTAAATACCCGCTTTTTTAAAACGGGTATTTGTAAAAAATCACCGGGTACGAGAAGGAAAAAAGCACCAAAAAATACCCGAAAAGCACTGAAATGGCAACACTGTCCAAATCAAACAAAAGAGAGTGTTTGTGTTATTTTTAATTGCAAAAACCACTAAACCGGTTTATCTAAAGTAGATAAACGAATGCTTTAGAAGGTAAAAAGTAACAATTGGTGTCAGCAGTGGAATTGGTTATTTTGATTGCAATAGAAAAGAACCCGGTTTATTTAAAGGAAGTAAACCAACGATTTTAAAATGTAAAAACGTAACAATTAGTGTAAGAAGTCGGATGGCAAATTAAAAAGATAACTAAAGGCAATGAAGTTTGAAGAGCTTAAAGTGGAACAGCTCAAGAATTGAATAATAATGAGGCTGAACTGCAAAAACATTGAGATCGATACTTATGTATTTGATGGAAAAGAAGAAATGGAATTATGTATCCATTCACGGCAAGCAGTATGGACAATGTGGGCTGCTATGATTGATAAAATTAATTGTTTCGATTGCTGTACACCCTTTAACGTATTCAAGTTCTAGTTTAAAACCGTGGCTGGTAGAAATGAGTGGAATAACGCAGAAGAAGCTGATTTTGGCCCTAAACGAACCGCAGCAAAAGTCCTTGAAAGCATGCCAATGAGCTGCAGAAATATTTATGACGACATTATGGCTGCACAACAACAAAAGTATGGGTGAGAACATAAAAAAGAAATCTACAGAATAGAATTGTGGGATGGAGTGCAGAAGGCCAGTGAGACGCTGCAGGACTTCGCGTTGGAGATTGAATAACAAACTCCTGTGATAACCACCCATTCTTGAATCAGTTTAAATTTGAGGGATTTGTAAATGGCATTCGTGATCCTGATCTGAAACATGCGATATGCGCTAGACAGAAATCAACTTTTGCAGGAGTCTGCTAAAGTAATCCCATGTTTTTATAAAGCAAGGGGAATAACTCCGCCCGAGGAATGTGTGTATTTCCTCTGGAGGAATATTTCCTTTCGCTTCGTCCTGCTCTAGATGGCTTGGCTCTTTTGATGGCTTCGGTAACCTCTGTTGACATAAAAGCTATTTGCTCATCATTGACTCGGAATTCGTGCAGTTTCCTTAGGATACTCCTCTTCGCCTTATTTCACTCTGGGTGCTCTATAAATTGCCGGCTAAAAAAGCTAGCGCACCTCTTTGGGTCCGATATCGTCCTATCGGTAAATGATGTCGAAACCCTTTTCGACGGATTCGAGAGAGATTTGACCGTAGACCATACCTTGTTGGCTCCGGTGCTGAGGTTGCATGCCTTCAAGTGATCTACCCATTTGTTCCGCTTGTGCTCGTTGACCAACTTGCTGATCTACTGGTTGGGTTGGCTGATTCTGGGGTCGTTGAGATTGGCCGAACGAAGCTCTTCCCGCTCATTTGCGAGTTTTGCCGCCTCGGCTGAGAAATTTGGCCTGATGTTCGTGATCCTTCCAGCAGGGATGAAGGGAGCAGCCGCTGCGTTGACGATTTCACGAACTTTTTTTTCCGCGGAGCGCACATCGGTTGGGATATGTAGGTCATTGAATTTGCGGTTGATGAACTCTCCGTATGCTAACCAGTCTGTTTTTTATGGCTGATATACCTTCGGCGTTCAGAGACGATAAAGTCATTTGGTCTGTCGCACTATCAGAACAATTCCGTTGTGGCAATTCCGTTAATTCGGTTGCTGCAATCTCGTAATTCTGTTGCACCAACCGAATTCAACTGTTGCAACCGAATTCGATTTCAATTCGGTTGCGGCAACCGAATTACGAGGTTGCAGCAACCGAGCCAATTCGGTTGGAAAAAATTCGGATGTCACAACGGAATTGTTTTGAGAGTGCGAGTGTGATAATTATAAGAAGGTGGTCTGGGGCCAACGATATGATCGATCGCCAGGTGTCGTAATTTATCAGACCTGCAACTTCCTATTCTGGTGGCATCCGCATTCTGTGTGCAGAATGTGGAATCATCGACCTGTTCCGCCAGGGCTATCCTTCTCTAGTCTTACCCGAAATTGGAGTGCCAGAGCTCATGGTGTGCGTTGAAATCGCCCATCACGCCAGCTCCTGACCTTACTGCTATAGCTTGGTGTTTCAAGTAAGTATCACATACGTTTGGGTCAGGCGAGATCATTAATAAGAATCATAAGAAACCTAGCTACTGTTGGATGCCAGAAACTACCACCACAGTCGGAAACCGTAGTATGGACACGAATGGAGGGAAATTGTGTGGGGAACCGGTTGTGGGTAGAAACCTAAAGAAATAAAAAGTAATCTTATAACAGCAAAACAATTCGCCAAAGCCTGCAACGATGGAAAAGTTCATATATGTAGGAATGCTAAATCTATCCGGCAAAGAAAAATTTGTCAGCCAAAAACCGATATAGGTCAATGTGCGCCAGCAGAGGCAATAATAAATTGTAAGAGAACGCCGAAACCTGCTACATTGTCAAAGAACATGAGTTTCTAGCTGAACATGTGGGGAAATGGGTAGAAGGGTTAGCGGCGTCTGATAAAGCCAAAGAAGTGCTTAAAAAACATGCCGTCGTCTTCGCTTTAAAAATCAAATCCATGGTAGAACTACTATTATGAAGAACCAAATAAATACTGGCAAAGCGAGTCCAATTAAATAAGCGCCTAGAAATATCCCCTTAGAAAAGCGAAGTGCAGAGAATGAGCTGATCAATGAAATGGACCAAAACAGAATAATAGAATCATCTTCAAGTCCATGGAGCTCGTCATTGGTTTTGTTTAAGAAGGAATATGACAGCACGAGATTTTGTGTCGATTAGAGAAAACGTCACCAAGAAAGACAGTTATCCGATGCCCTGAATTGACGACACTTTTGACATGCTATCCGGTACAAATTGGTTCTCCACATTAGACTTTCAAAACGGGTATTTGCAAGCAGAAATTGCAGACAACCCTCCGGCCACATTCGAGCGCTTGATGGAACGGGTGTTAAGGTGACTTAATTGGAAGACTTTGTTGGGGTATCTTGATGACATAATAGTCAAGGGAAAATCTTTTGACGAACATCTTAAAACGTAGAAGAAGTTATTAATTGTATATCAGCGGCTGGGCTAAAGCTAAATACAAAGAAATTAGCACTGTTCCAGAAAGAAGTTAAGTACGTGGGATATTGCGTAACAATAGAAGGTATATCGACCGCTGAAGATCATGAATTCCGAAACTCTAGGTCTGTGCATATACTACAGACGATTTGTGCCAAACTTTGCCAGAGTGGCTGCAAGTTTGCATAAGCTGACCAGAAAGCACCGACCTTACCATTGGGGTCAATCACAAGTGCGTGCATTCCAGGATCTGAAATATTAAGTATGTACCCCATTCCAGGCTTATCCAATTGCTGGAGAGAAATTTGTGCTAGATAGTGATGCGAGCATAAAAAGGATTTGTATGAGAATATACCCAAATTTCTGTTAGCATACCTAGCATACTACCTAACAGGCAAAAAAAAACTTACGCGGTACACCTTAAAATATAAAATATTTTTGTAGGGGTCGCCTTTTTTAATTTTTCGTTATAACTTCTGCACTTAAAGTCGGATTTTAAAGTGTGATATGTCGATTTTCGCCTCGAGGAGACCAGTGTTTTGCTATATAGGAAAAAATCAATGAAAAAAAATTGAAAAAGGTTATCCCTATGTTCGGCAACAACAAAAAAAAATAAAAAAATTTCTGCTGGATTTATCGAAAAACTTCCTTAGCAAAAGTTTAATGAATTTTTACGAGCTTTAATTTTCTGACATTAGGGTTGTAGCAACTGAGATCTGGTGGGTAAATACTAGAACGGGATGCTTGAGGTTAATGGTCCTTAGAGCAAAACATTGGTCCCCTCGAGAGAATAATATCGATGTATCAGGCTTTATGATCATACTGTAAATGCCAAAGAATAATGAAAAATGTAAAATTATTAAATTATGTAAAAATGTAAAATAAGTTAGTCTAGTATAGAAAATTATGGAATTTTAAGTGAAAAAATATCCCGAGAAACGGAATTTACTAAACAAATCAGTCTGGCAGCCCTACATTTAAGTATAAGGTTAAGTGTTATACACGGAAGTAAAAAAAAAAAATAAAAATGCTGTCACCTTACAAGTAGGGTCAGCTGATTACCAGCGATTGTTTGATTCAGTTGGGTAAATTGTAAATCGTTGGTAAATTTGTGTGTGTTATAATGTTGTATGTACAGTAATAAAGTAATAAATAAATAAGCTCAAAATCAAGCAAAAGAGAGTGTGCTATTTTCAGTTGCAAAGAGATAAACGAACGTTTTAGAAAGTAAAACATAACAAGTTGTTCCAGTAGTGGAATTAGTTATTTTGATTGCAATAGGAGAGAAACCGGTTTATTTAAAGGAAACAAACCAACGTTTTTAAAATTACCACACGTTATTTTGTTTCCTATACACATATTTATTTAACGCGTTATTACTTTACGTACAACAGTATAACACACACAAGTTTACCAGCGGTTTACTAACTAACTATACAAATACTAATGCGCAACTGACTTCATTCGTCAAGTGTCAGCACTTTTATAGTTTAGGTAACTGCCGTGGTTATACAACAAGTTGGAAAGTTCCGAGCACATCCAGAGTAGTAAAATTATAACACTTTATTTTATTCATAGCAGAGCCCCCAAACACTTAACATCCCAGCAAAAAAAGTGAGGAAAAAGTAGTAGTTAAAGCACTGCCACTGCTGAATAGGGGGTTGTTTTTCACCGATGAATTTAACATTGGGTTGTCATAGGAAGGAAGTTGTTCCTGTTAAAAACAAATTATTTATATTTGAACCAATGAAAAGGAAGTTATTTTTCACTTGTTTTTATTTTAATTTAATAATAAAAAAAAAATGTTGTATCATGCAACGTGTGGGGTTTGAACCCACACTTGTTGGCATTTCAAGCAGACGCTCTACCCCCTATGCTATCGCTGCTGATATTTGCAGATTTTGTTTTCTAAATACTAGTAAGATAAGAACAGGAAAAATAAAAATTTTAAATTTACAAGATTTTAGTTATATTTAAATTAACTTAGTTAAATTAAAATAAAAATTACCTTGATAAAATCCGGAAAAAATTTTGCAGCATATTAGTATACAAAAACGAGTAAAAAGGTTAAAGTCGGGCATGCCGACTATACAATATCCTACACCACTCTGGTGTATTGCTTGGATCCGAAATTCGAATGGGTTAAAATGGGGCTTGTGTCAAAATTTTCTATAATGTGAGTTAGCGCACCAAATTTCATTAAAATATCTTAATATTTGCGACCTGCAGTTTGTAACCAAGCCAAATTTGGGGGGACCCTTATATGGGCACTAGTTCTAAACATGGACCGATGTTCACCAAAATCAATAGGCTTTGTCCTTGGGCCAACATAGGTCTATGTACCAAATTTCATCAAAATATCTTAATATTTGCGACCTGTAGCGTATAAAAAGTATAATTTTGGTAGGACCCTTATGTGGGCACTAGGTCTAAACATGGACCGATGTTCACCAAAATCAATAGGCTGCGTTACTGGGCCAATATAGGTCTGTGTACCAAATTTCATCAAAATATCTTAATATTTACGACCTGCAGCGTATAAAGAGTATAATTTTGGTAGGACCCTTATATGGGCACTAGGTCTAAACATGGACCGATGTTCACCAAAATCAATAGGCTGCGTTATTGGGCCAATATAGAGCTGTGTACCAAATTTCATCAATATATCTTGATATTTACGACCTGCAGCGTATAAACAGTATAATTTTGGTAGGACCCTTATATGGGCACTAGGTCTAAACATGGACCGATATTCACCAAAATCAATAGGCTACGTTATTGGGCTAACATAGGTCTGTGTACCAAATTTCGTCAAAATATCTTAATATTTACGACCTGCAGCGTATAAACAATATAATTTTGGTAGGACCCTTATATGGGCACTAGGTCTAAACATGGACCGATGTTCACCAAAATCAAACCTGTTCGTCCTTGGGCCAACATAGGTCTGCGTACCAAATTTCATCAAAATATCTTAATATTTGCGACCTGTAGAGTGCGCACAAGATTGCATGGACAGACAGACGGACGGACGGACAGACGGACATCGTTAAATCGAAATAAAAAAAATACTGAGCCGATCGGTATACTATAAGGTGGGTCTACGACCAATATTTTTTGGTGTTACAAACATCAGCACAAACTTATAATACCCTGACCACATAGTGGTGTAGGGTATAAATAGTATTTTCTGCAATGTAATTTATAACTTATTTTTAGTAGTTGTATCTAAAATGTTTACAGTATTTTTCTTTTTCTCTTAGTGTAATAATAAATATATTTATTTGGTAAAAATTTGACCAAAATGGATTTTTTTAAATTACAATTTTTTAAACACTAAAAATTTGTAATATTTACCTTTTTGGTATTTTAACAAAAAATATTTGAAGAATTAGATTTTTATTTAGAATTTTTATATTTACATAAAATATTAAAAATTTTAAATCGTTTCAAAAATTAATTGAGTGATCGGTGAAAAATACTCATATACGCTCAAACATGTTCACATATGGGAAAAGATTTCATATACAGACATATATGGATACATCTGTTATTTCATATATGGAAAATGCACTCATATATGGACAAATATGGAAGTATATGTTATTCAATTTATGCAAAAAGGACTTGTATATGAACATATTTGGAAGAATACATTTTTCCATATGTGTAAGAGGAACTCATATTTGGATAAATATGGAATTATATTTAATGCCATGAATAAAAAACGGAACATATCGTTGCTGCGCCTAAAAAATTAGCTATGCGCCATTTTCCGATTTTTTTTTATTATTGCATTAAGATCGTATATTGGTCATGCGTTTTTATATCAAAGCGTTTTTCGATATCTCAATTGGTTCAGAAGTTAGCAAAAGTAGCTATTTGTTTCCAATATTAAAAATGTTCATTAAAAAAAGTCTATGTGCCCTTCTACATATGGCTCATTTCATTTCAAGCGTTTTCTTTGCGTTTTCTGTCAAACTGAAACTTGGTAAAGAATTTTTTTTAACTAAAATCATAACAGTTATAAATTTATTGGAACAGCAAAGTAAATTTTACGAAAACCGATGGAAAATTACGTTTTATTAAAAAGTATCTCCGCTTAGATTTTAAATCCGTTGTGACCGAATTTATTACCAACCGAATGGATTCGCTTTCCCCAACTCCCTAATTTGATTGCCCCCAAACAAATTCAGTTGTGACAACCGAATTGTCGCAAACGAATGTCAGCCAAATTCGGTTATGACGACCAATTTTGTTGTCAAAACGAAATTGTTCTGAGAGTGCACATATCCAAGTTGTATTACGTTGCATTTATAGCTTTAAAAATTGGGTCATTAAAGGTTTAACTAAAAATCCACTTCTTTTTATACCCTTAACCCTCTAATGCCTAAGGCCGCCAAAAAGTGGTGTTCAGATTTTAAATAGTTTTTGGCTAAATAAAAAAATTTTATTAAACCAGTAATATTTTATCGATATAAAACATAATTAGCTACTTTTCTGCCTTAAGACTTTTTTGTACAAGGAATGATTTTAAATCGAAAAGGATGTAGTTAAAGTGAAAATTTTTAAAATTTGAAATAAATAACTTCTTCAAACAGAAAAAATATTTGAAAAATTGCCAAAAATACATTTACGATTTGGAATATATTATCGATAATCACGAAACTAGTGTAGAGTCTCTACTTGTAAAATGCGTTTTGCTCCAGGGCTCAAAGGATAACGTCAGGATACGTCTTATCAATATCTCTCTAACTCAAAAACTAGTTTGCAGATTAATTATTATACGCTCAGAGTTAATAGTAAGCGAAAATTTCGTCAAAATTTATTGATGTTTATTGCTAAATTCGTAAAAATCTAAAATCGCCATAACTTCTGAAATAACAACACTAGATCAACAGTTTCCGGTATGTAATTTTATTTTAATAATAGTATTAGTTATAGCAAAACCTGAAATTATTTCACTATTGTATTTTTTGATTCGTCTTCAACCTTTATTGTGCTATATCGCCTAAATTATGCGATAAATTAAAATTTTAATAATTTCTCCATGGTAGGTTTTCAATGCCAAATATATAGTTTAAATCTTATCGCAATCAGAAGAAAGATTGTTAGAGGATTAATAAATCACCTCGATCTCAAACTATCAAATTTTTTTTTTGCTATTTTGAGTCTACTAATATTTAGCAAAATTTTCTGCAGATTTACTAGTATTTATCAAAAAAATCTGCTAATTTGAGCAGTGTTTTCTGCAAGGTAATTTTTAACAAATTTTTAGTAGATTTTTCTGCCATTTTTACTGGTTTATTTCTATGAGTGTAGTGTTGCATATGACACTACAAGTAATATTAATAGAAGCCCATCATCCAATTTTAATATAATTACTTTGTAAGAACTCAGCATTTTAAAATATCCTTATAAACAAAAATAGCTATTTGTATAAAAAGCAAAATAAAGTACATCAAATGGCAATTTAAAAATAGATATGTGTAGTTTTTGTGAAAAATCTTTAAAGCGCTTATGTGCCTTAAAAAGCTGAATTTTTTTGTGGTATGATTATGGGAAAGTGGTAAAGGAATAAATAAAAAATATAACATTAAAAAAATAAGTATTGCGAAATTACAAAATTAAACAGTTTTTTGCTCTCCTGTAAAGTTGGGAAAAAACAAACAGCGCAGCGACGATATGTAGCGCCTAATTTGAATGTCATACATAAATTTATATCTATAGTACAACCTTATAATAAAGGACAGCAACTTTCGCATGTATTCGGATATATTTAATAAATGTATATGTTCATATATGTCCATATATGAACATATACTTAGGTGTTACCTCATTTTACGGTTCCATACATATATGGTTGAACCATAAATGTTCGTATATGGACATTTTTCACCGGGTGTACAAATATATAAAAAAAATAAAAATGAATGGGGGAATATTTAGTTGATCTCTTATTTTTAAGTAAATGAATGTTCTTTTTAGTTTGACTCTAGATCATAAATTAATATCACTTTCTGTTTAAATTATTTTCAAATCAAAGAAAGATGATACAATTTTTACAAGTAAATTACAAAGAATAAAAATATATTTGAAAGAATTCGATAAGACCAGCAATACAGACAACATAAGTAGACAACATTAAAATATTAGCCCACACAAGACGAAATATACTGATGATGGCTTTGTAGCGAAAGCCGAAAATACGTATTCTGTATTGCTGGTCTTATCGAATTCTTTCAAATATATTTTTATTCTTTGTAATTTACTTGTAAAAATTGTATCATCTTTCTTTGATTTGAAAATAATTTAAACAGAAAGTGATATTAATTTATGATCTAACCAAATTAATGGAAGTAGAACCAAAAATTAATGGAAGTAGATCCGCCTTTATTTAGTAACTTACTTTACTACTTTAATTTTTTTTATTATCCCAGTGTAGAAAATCATTACCACATATGTGGTTATATAACTACATATATACGTGGTAATGGTAACTAGTTACTTTTCTTATTACATTTCTTATTACATTTGTATGGCGATGTCGCCAAAAATTGTGAGTTATGCTTACTAGTGTGTAAACCTAAAAATATGTCATTACTTATATGCTTACCAGTACTGAAAAGAAGAATGAGCCTAGAAATAGATTTTCAAAAAAATAATTTTTTTAAAAAAAAATATTTTTTGTTGTAAATTCTTTTTTAATAAAATTTTTTTAGTGCGGGAATCGAACCTGGGTCTCCAGGTTGCCAGTCCATAGCTCTACTATCTGAGCTAATATGTAATGTTTGATAGATAAGAACAAAATTGACCTGCTGCACACAAATCAGCTTACTCGCCAACATACAAAAAATCAAAAAAATATGTGGTTGCATACATATATCTTTAGCAGTGTTGGAAATTTTTTGAGTCTGAAAATAGTATGTAAAAAAAATCTAGAAAATTACTTTCTATTTGAAATTATAATAAAAATAAGTTATTATTAGTAACCCATTATTATATGTTTTAAAATAATACATAAGGTAAGTATATCATCACTTGTAGTCCAAAACTAATGATATGTCATTACCGTTTTTACACTGGGAGCAGCAGCAGAAACAGTATTTAAACTACCCAGTCCCAGTGTAGAAACGGTAATGACCAGGGCAAGTTTAAAATGGCATAAAAAGTTGAAATTTGGCAGGCAAAATGGCACGAAAAAATAGTAAAATTGGCACAAAAAACGCTAAAATGTCACACTTATTCCAAAAATTTTAAAGTATAATAGTTGATTTAAGTGTTTTTCTGAATGTTTTTAACAAAAATACAATAATGAAGGAATTTACCGTTGAACTGCTAAAGTGCATTCGCCGTATATTAGTATGATTTAAAAAAAAAAAAACAGGAATTTTATTAAAAACTAGCGGGCACAGTCCGCTACGTTGTTAGCGTGCCTTAAAGGTTAGAATTAAATTTCTTTTATATAAAATAAAACAAAATATTTGTTGCTAAGGTAAAATAATTGTTAAGGTTAATTTATTATAGATAAGTCGCTGCGCCCCCCCCTGATTTTCTTAAAATTTTCTTTTTTTAAATACAGTTTTTTATAATAAAAACCTTCACTCACCCAGCCACCACAAATAAATAATTCTGACACAACAATAATTCTTGACAATATACGTGTGTATGTCAAGATAATTTGGTAAAGTGCGCACATAGGTAGATGGACCCGCAAATAGTTTTGTTCATTTGTGTTTTGAATGAAAATAAAAAAAACATTTAAAGCAGGGTTGGTAAGCGATTTATAATATTAAAGATAGCGGGCAAAGCCCGCTATGTTGTTAGCGTGCGGTGAAGTTTAGAATTAAATTTCTTTTAGATAAAATAAAACACATTATTTGTTATTAAGATAAAATAATTGTTAAGGTAAATTTATTGTAATGTCCAAGTACAAACACTATTTTTTGGCTTTTCATTTTTATATAAATAAATCATTTAGTATACCAACACGTGAGCTTGTAACAACTAATTGTCTGTTGTTCAAGCCATCGGCGTAGATAGGTCGTATTCGTGGTTGGGTGGGTAAATTCGCTTTGTTTATTTAAAGTACAGTTTTTATAATAAAAGCCTTCACCCAGCCACCACAAATAAATAATTCTGACACAACAATGGGTTTAAAATAAATAAATATTTGATCACTTTTTCTCATGAAAGTGGATTGTTATTATTGAATCCATTACAGATTGCAATATACGTGTGTATGTCAAGATATTTTGGTAAAGTGCGAACTTAGGTAGATAGACAGTGTTGCCATTTCAGTGCCTTTCGGGTATTTTTTGGTGCTTTTTTCCTTCCCGTGCCCGGTGATTTTTTACAAATACCCGTTCATAAAAAGAGGGTATTTATAGTGCTTTTTCAGATTTCTGGCAGTGCTTTTTGTACAGCTTATATTTTTGGTATATGTTCTCCTTTTTTTCAATTTTTCTTGAATTTTCTGTCAAAGTTGAAAAAATAATACGAAATATACAAAAAAAAACATGTTTGTAGTACAATTTTAAATAGCAACTTCGTTATATTTAAACTTCAAAATTTTAAAATATTAGTTTGGTGCTTTTTTACCCCTTTTTTGGTTATTTTTTTAACCTTTTTTACACGATTTAACAAAGCTAAAATGTGTTTTTAAAATCTTGACTTAAATTTTTCAACAAAATTATTATCGTGCTTTTTTACCCCATTTTTGGCAAATTTTTACCCGTTTTCACAATGCTCACAGTGCTTTCCTGCCTTCAAGAGTTGGCAACACTGTAGATAGACCCGTAAGTAGTTTTAAGCCTGGATCAGCCAGACGTAAACGTAAACGTATCTCTGCATAGCTGAATTAATAAGATAAATAAGAACAGAAGATGTGTTGTGTTTTTTGTTTCATTCTTATGCATTCAATATAGAGCAAACGTAAATACACAAAGAAAATCTGTTGTGAATAGATTTTTGTTGTGTATTTACGTTTGCTCTATATTGAATGCATAAGAATGAAACAAAAAACACAACACATCTTCTGTTCTTATTTAACTTATTAATTCAGCTATGCAGAGATACGTTTACGTTTACGTCTGGCTGATCCAGGCTTTATTCATTTGTGTTTTGAATGAAAATAAATAACGTAAAGCAGGGTTGGCAAGCGATTTATAATATTAAAGATAGCGGGTAAAGCTACGTATCTACGTTGTTAGCGTGCATTGAAGTTTTTTTTTAATTCCAGTTTATGTAAAGGTAGACCTGGCAATTCAAGTAAATTCACAAATTCAGTAAGAAAATTTACTGCGTCGGTTTTATCCACCGGTGCTTCGTTACCTGCAGTTTAAATATTAGAATATATAAGTTCCATTCTTTTTCTAAGGTTTTTTCTCTTTTAGAAAATTTGTTTAACTTTTTGGAGAGTATGTTTCAATGCTACATAAGTTTCATATTCCGTGGATAGTGTTTGAATAGGTAATTAAAAGGGGTTCTTCACCCATTTTTGTTCCTCCCAGTAAAAATCCCAAGTATATATAATCTGCCTCAATCGCATTCGAAATTTCTGTTATTCCAATTTCACTCGTTCCCCGTTTCATTCCATTTCGTTCATACTGTCTTGTGTATCGATATTGATATCAGTCGCTTCTCTTTCCATTCCATTTATTTGCACTTGCTCCGTTCCATTCCTCTTTTAACTGCAGTGTTTCAATTCCACTCGTTCCCCATTCTATGCCATCTCGCTCCTCATTCCATTTCGTTCTATAGTCCATTCCTTTTCGTTCCCTCTTCCAATCCATTTCCATTGTCTATAATTTCAATTCCACTCGTTCAACGTTTTTATCCATTTCGTTCCACTTGTGTAGTGTTTCAATTGCAGTCGTTTCCTATTTAGTTTCTTAATTTTAGTGTTCCATATACACTCGTTCTTTAAATTTTAGGTTTCTAACTAAAGACGCAGATGTTCAGGGGGGGGGGGGGGGGGTGGCTGAACCTCACTTGCCAAAGTTGGCGTAACGTCAGGAAAACCAAAATATAGATGGTAAAAAAAATTAAGAAAACTTATTTTATAAAAAACAATTAAATTTAATAAAAAGAAATGTAATTTTATAAAAAAAAAAAAATAAAAAATAAAAAACAAAAAATTGTATGTTCGTGACCGTAATCGAACCCGAGACCTTCCGACTTTACTTTACTTTAACAAAGCGTAGTAATTTTTATAAAATCAGTGCTCTGCCAGTGTTTTGTTTTTGGTACAGTTGGCAATTTCTGTCTGGGTTGTTTTAGTGGAGATATCCGTGGGGGGGGAGGAAAAAAATAACTTTTTGTGAAATTATATTTTTTTTAAATGGAATTTTTTGGAAAAAGATTCTTTATTTTTACAAATTACTTTATTGGAAGGTACTTTTTTTGAAAAAGTTATTTTTAGGAAAAAAATTTTTTTTTGGAAAAAGGTCCTTTTTTTGGAAAAAGGTATTTTTTTTGGGAAAACGTCCTTTTTTGGAAAAAGGTCCTTTTTTGGAAAAGGTATTTTTTTGGAAAAAGGTACTTTTTTTGGAAAAAGCTACTTTTTTTGGAAAAAGGTACTTCTTGTGGAAAAATTTACTTCTTGTGGAAAAAGGTACTTTTTTTGGAAAAAGGTACTTTTTTTGGAAAAAGGTACTTCTTGTGTAAAAAGGTACTTTTTTTGGAAAAATGTACTTTTTTTGGAAAAAGGTTCTTTTTTTGTCCCCTTTTTGCCCCTCCCGATAAGAATTTCCAAAAATTCCGTCTCAACGGACGTCTACACCAGTCGAGGAACCTATATACCAAATTTCAACTTCCTACCTCCAGCAGTTTGGGCAGGCCGTCAAGGGGGCTCTTTTCCCCTTTTAACCCCCATTTTTACAACGTCCCTGTCCAAAATTCTTGAAAGTACTTTCTAGAAAAGTTAGCCCCTACTCCAAGGTACACATATCTAAAATTTCAGCTTTCTAGTCAAGGGGGTTTTGGCAGGCCGTCAAGGGGGAGACTTTCCCCCTTTTTGCCCGTTCCGGTAGCAATTTCCAAAAATCCCGTCTTAGCTGACGTCTACGCCGAAAGAGGAACCTACATACCAAATTTCAACTTCCTAGCTTCAGCGGTTTGGGCTGGGCTAGGAAGTCACGTTATTCTTTTATATATAGAGATTAAAAAAATATCGTTTTTTGTAAATTTTTTCCAAAAATTATTTACAAAGATTGAGTTTTTACTGAATTTTCTATCATTTTTTTAATGAAAATTCAAAAAAAATAGACAAACTCGCTTTTTTTTGGCAAGGGTTTGTAAAAATGGCATTTTTAAAAAATAAGTGAAAAAATGTCAAAAATGGCATTTAATGGCAAATTCCAAAAAAAAACTTGCCCTGGTAATGACATATCATTATTATTTTAAAAAATACAATAATGAATTACTAATAAAAACTTACTTTTTTGATTATTTCAAAATAAAAAATAATGTATTGCTAATAATGACTTATTTTTATCATTATTTCCAAAAGAAAGTAATGTTCAAGTTTTTTTTTATAAATTTTTTTAAATCTATTTTTAGACTCAATATAACACACCAGCATATGAAAAATCAAAAAATATGTTGTTACCTATGTGCTTACCAGTATTGACAAAAATAATGATTCTAAAAATAGATTTTTAAAAAAATAAGTTCTATATAAAAATATTTTTTTATTGTAAAAAATTTTTTTAATAAAATTTTTCTTGCGGGACTTGAACATGGGACTCCAGATTGCCCGTCTATATTTCTACCATCGACATGTTATATTTGATAGATAAAAACATAATTCACCTGCCGCGCACAAGGCAACTTACTCACCAACATACAAAAAATCAAAAAATATGTGGTTACATATATCCTTACCACGGAAAAAGTAACTACCCAGTGTAGAAAATCATTACCAGATATGTGGTTATGTAAGTACATACTTGGTAATGGTAACTACTTACTTTTGTTATTACATTTCTTATTACCTTTATATGGCGATGTCGCGAAAAATAATGAGTTGTCGTAACACACCAGCTTACGAAAAATCAAAAAATATATCGTTACCTATGTGCTTACCAGTACGGACAAAAATAATGAGTCTAAAAATAGATTTTCAAAAAAATTAATTATATAAAAAAAATATTTTTTATTGTATTTTTTTTTTTTTTTAATAAAATTTGCTGGTGCGGGAATTGAACCTGGGTCTACAGATTGCCAGTCAACAGCTCTACCATCTGAGCTATATCGACATGTAATATTTAATAGATAAAAACATAATTGACCTGCTGCACACAAGTAAGCTTACTCGCCAACATACAATAAATCAAAAAATATGTGGTTACATATATCCTTACCAGTGTTTAAAAAATATTGAGTCTAAAAATAGATTTCAAAAAATTTTCAAAAAAATTTAAAAAATTATTTTCTATATGAAATAATGATAAAAATAAGTCATTATCAGTAACTCATTAATATATGTTTTAAAATAATGCAGAAGGTAAGTGGGTGTCATTACTGGTACCCCAAAAACCATTTCTACACTGGGTAGTTATTAGTAGCTCTTTATTATATCATTTAAAATAATCCAGAAAGTAAGTCGGTGTCATTACTGGTAATCCAAGAAATAATGATATGTCATTAACGTTTCTACACTGGGTACTTACCAGCTTATTTAGTAATTGGTAGTCACTATTTTGTGTTTTTTGCAAGTGAGACGCTAATGACTACCCATTATTTTGTATTTTTTTAAGTAAGAAGGTAATCACTATCCATTATTTTGAGACATCGCAAACAAAATAATTAAATGAGTAAATACGTTGGTACCCATTTTTTTATGTAATATTTCGCATACACTGGCTTATTTCGAAGGTAGAGGGCTTGATTATGGCTAAAAGCGGTTCATGTCTTGACCCAGTGCGCATACAAAGATCCCCCTTTTTTTGAACTTTTTAACCTGTGTTTAAAAATCCCCTCAGAAACAGACATTACCAAGTAATTAAGCAAGTAAGTAGCACGCAAAAGGTTTCACTACCTACCAAGCTATTTACTAGAAACATTACTTTTGTTCGCTATGTCCAAAAATTCATGGGAGGTCATTAGAGCGTACCACCTGACAGGCAAAATAAAAGTGCGCCGTACACCCCCCTATATGAAGTGTTTTTGCAAAGGCAATTTAAAAAAAAATTTTTTTTGCCGAACGTAGGGGTCGCAATTTTATATTTTTCGTTATATCTTTGGCATTTACAGTCGGATCTTAAAGTATGATACATCAAGTATCCCGTTCTAGTACACTGATAGAATTTTTGTTCATAGCATTAATGAATCGATTTCATTAAAATGGATTCATTGGTTTAATGAAAAAATTCATTAACTGAATGATAATTCCTTGTTGTTATGAATTTTTTCATTCGATTTTTTTTTTTAATTTTTCATAATTTTATTAAAAAAATTCATTAAATTAACAATAAACAACAAATTTAATTTATAAAATTGATTTCAGGTACAATTTTACCTCTCTTTGTATTTGTTCTTTTTGGGCTAATATAACTCCGATATAACTCCCGCATCTCGGGAGTTATATCGGCATATCAACTTTAAGGGAACAAGTTGCTTTTTTCCCCCAGATAGTCCTTTTTGGGCTGAATAGGAAAACATTTTTTTTTTTTGGAGACCCTTATTTCGGGTCAAAGTTAAAACATGGACTTGCCCGTATCTCCGCTATTTATTATCGGATCAATATATAAAATATCTATGCATAGCGCATGGTACGGGGACATTTTTTCGATCAAGTGTTTAGTATGGAGACATTTGGTTAGTTTGGGGACTGTCCTCAAACTCTTCTTAGGTCCTGCGCATAGTATCAAGACATTTCTGACTCATATACAGCATAGTTTGGGCACATTTTTGGCTATGCCTCCGAACTATGCGCACCACATACATATATAAAATAAGAAGAATAATACAGTTTTCTTCTGTTTGTTTAACCCAGCAAAATAAGAATTTTTAATTTACGTAGTGAAGAAATAAAAAACGCGATAAAATTTACAAATAACACACAAAGCAACAACAAAATTATTTTAATAGTTGTTGCTTTGCGCGGGGAATATTATCTAATTCCTATGTAATTATACAAGTACATATGTTCCAAGTTAGTTTTGTTATGCTGCCTACACACGAAGGAACATTCGTCAGAACATGTTTTTCATTTTTGTTTAAATTTTGTAATACAGACGATGCCACACACAATAAAACCTCAAACGAAACATCAGTTCTGTTTGTTTGTCGAACTAATCACATCAAATATGCGCGGAAGAAAATCAAATTTATTAAATTTCTTAATTGTTAATTTTTCATATGCAGCTGTTTTTTTAGTTTTACTTTTTTAGCTTTCACATTTTATATCCCATAATTCTAGCAAATTTATATATTTATTTATAAAATTAATCCAGTTTTCATTATTTGAAGAAAAATATTAATGAAATTATTTCATAAAAGTAATTAATGTAATTCATTAAACACATGAAACTTTCATAATGTTTATCTTAAAATTAATGAAAAAAATTCATATATTCAATGAAATTTTCATTAGATCAATGAATCCATTCATTAAAATTGATTTAATGAAACATGTTTCATTAATCCAATGAAACCGTTCTTTGGAGACTTTTCAATGAAAAAATTCATTGTATTAATGAACAAATTCATTAATACTATGTACAAAATTCTATCAGTGTAGTTACCCACCAGATCTCAGTTGCTACAACGCTAATGTACTACCCTAATGTCAGAAAATTAAAGCTCGCAAAAAATCATTAATTTTTATTAAGGAAATTTTTTGATAAACCCGGTAGATATTTTTTTTTATTTTTTGGTTGCCGAACGTAGAGGTCGCTTTTTTAAAATTTTTTTGATTTTTACCTTTATAGCAAAACACTGGTCTCCTCTCAAAAAGAATGATATATCACACTTTAAAATCTGACTTTAAATGCCGAAGCTATAGCAAAAAATTTAAAAAGGCGACCCCTACAAAAATGATAAATTTTCTTACACTATTTCATATCTTGAACAGCCGAGGTGACCGAAAAATATGAAACAGTTTGTTCTAAGATTTCTTTTCTCTAACACACATCAAAATTTCGTACAAGTCGGAAAGTTAAGCTGGATATAACAATGGACATTATTTTAGTATTCAAATTTAGCAAATAAAGTTATTTTAATATTGGTTTATTTAAGTTTGACCATTTCCTACTGGGTATTTAAAAACTTAATTTAATTTTTTAACAGTAGTCATATGTTAAACTTTATTTTTATTATTAAGTTTCTTTTGAAAGTAGAGAAACTAAATTATTTTAAATTTATTCAATTAAATTAAACAATAAAAGAAATCCATGTACATATGATTGTGTGTGTTTGTGTTTATCCAACGATGGTTAAATGTATTTGTGTGTGTCCCTCGTACATGGTATGAAAATATAGTAAAGATTAGTATTCGACTTGTTACAACTTTAATTAGATTTTGGTAAAAGTCCAGCATGTAAAGTGTGGTTTATCAACATGCTGACATACATCTCAGATTAAAGAACACTTTGCAAAGTCATACCAGGACATGTGGTATTTTATATAATAAACGAGAAAAAAACACAGTCGGAACATTCTGACTATATGACAATCTACATCGGTCTGATTGAAAGTCAACTAATTTGGCTCTGAAATTTTAATGGGTTGAAATGGAATTCTGTAAAAATTTATCTATAAATTGGTAAACAAATTAGAAAACAAGGAATCACTATTTTTCCTAATATTAAGGGCGTTTCAGAAATATAGTCCGTATGAGCACTGGGTTCAAAAATGGGTCAATTCTAGCTTAAATTAACATGCTTCATTCTTGGACTCATATGAGTCCATGTACCAAATGTCATTTAAATATTGGCGACTTGTAACGTGGAAATAACCATAATAGCATATTTTTGGGGGCCTTAATAAGGGCACTGATGTAAGCTGAGACAGTTTGTTATCAAAATTAATTCTGAATTGAGTGGGTTATTAAAAGATTCGTCTAGGTCCAACACTTTTTATTATTACAAATAGCAGCGTAAAATAAAAGTTAAACAAATATGAGTATGCTGTATCGATTTTATGATAAAATGAAAACATTTTTATACCCTACATCCCACTATGCAGGAGGGTATATATGAGTTTAACCACGTATGTTTTTGATCAACATTAATATCAAAGTCTGCATAGCGATGTCCGTCTGTGTGTCGGTGGAAATTAATCTGTAAATATTTTTACTAAAGTTACTAAAACTTATTTTTATCACTAAATATAAGATAAAACCAGAAAGAAAATTTTTTTATATTTACAATATTTAGAGTTGTTATAAAAGAAGTAGAATGATGTGTGGACCCGATATCATGTATGCACCCGATGGAAATATATGAAGACCGTAACTAATATTATGAACCGCAAAAGATATCCCAACTTATTTTTCGAGTGGAACTGGAAATATCCACACATTCATCTGCGAAAAGGTGAATGATGCCTTCTATATATGATCTATCACAGAATTACGTTGGATATCCTCTTTAAAACGAGATAAGAACCATTGTTTTAGCTAATATGGTTTTCGAGATATTCAAAAAATAAACTACTAACAAAACAAAAAATGGGAAAAATTATGACATTTTTGAAATTTTAAATATTGCATAACTTTGGAAAAAATATTTTGTTATTTTTTTCCTTTGGCTAAACTTCGTTATATGATGAAAGAAAAGTTCTGACCAAAATTCATCCAAATCGAAAGGGGTCGATTCCAACCATTGGTCAATTTGAGATGGAATGGCCCAAATAGAATCATAATCCAGACTGAATTACATTTCTGGGAATGTAAAAAAATCCCAAATCGGTTGGAAAATATTTTAGTAATGCAATTTCCTCATACCATTGTAGGGTTAAAATTATATAAATTATGAAAATCGTAAAAAATAAAATATTTTTTTCAAAAACTTGCAATGTTATACTCTAGTTTCATTTCTAAGATCCACAAATATTCAGATGAAAATTAATGTCTCTTTTGGGTTATGATAACCTAGTCCCAGGTATGGCCAAAGATGGAATTTTTTTTTATAAATTTTAAAAACTCTAGTTTTGAGTTTTTAAAATTTTGTTCAACAAAATATAAAAAAAGTGGTCGACTCGTAGGAGTTTATTAAGTACACCTTAGAGAATAATTCTACTGAAAATTACACTTAACAAGGTCAAAAGTGAAATTTTTCGATTTTTCCTGGAAGTGTACCGAAACAATTTGTTGTTTTAGTAGGTTTGAGGTTAAGAAGAAGAATAAACATTTTTTCAAAAGTTATAAACACATTATCAATTTGCAAATCAGACTAGATTTAGTTTCTCCTTTTTTTATTGACAGGCTTCATCAGTGATTTTTCATTAAATTGTATTATTGTTTATATTTTATTGTCAGATTGTCTCTATATGATCATTTTTTTCAACAACCTGTCGGCTGTAGGAATCGAACCCACGCACTCCTACATTACAAACGTTACTATACTAGAGTTCGACAGTTTAGCCATCTAACCCACGGTAAGGCCTTGATTATAGTGTGGCTAATTCATAGTTTTCTTTCCTCTTAGAAGTAGAGTTTGCTAAAAATCGAAAAATCTGAAAACCGCAGTTTCGGTTTTTCAAAATTATCAAAACCGCGGCTTCGGTTAATTTTCGGTTTTTTTGTGCTAATAATAGAATTGTTTTAAAACAATTAAATAAGTATAAAAAGTAAATAGTTTAAAATGCACAATATACTTATTACTTAAAATTCAATTGAATTTCTCACTCGAATACATATGCAATAACGCCACTTCGTGGCCTTTGCGGGAGACGGAAAAAAATGCTGAAAACCATTTTGAATTAAATTTTTTTATTCTTTTGTCCGCAACTAAAGCTGTATTTTTAAGAGTAAATTTAAATTTTAGCAATTTATTTAAAACAATATAAAGCAGGGTTGCAGGCAATACCGCTCAAATACCGTTATCGATTCAAAACCCTTTCAACCTACTATCGTTACCCCTAAAATACCGTTACCGAAATAACTGAAATACCGTTATCCTTAAAATACCGATACCGAAATAAATGAAAAATCGATACCCTTAAAATACCGTTACCGAAATAAACGAAATACCGTTACCCCTAAAATACTGTTACCGTTCTTTTTAATTTTCTGCTTTTGGTAATTGCACGTGGTTAGTGAGTAATTTTCGTACTTGAAGTTGGTAAACTGGTTCTCTTTTTCATCTCGTTTGTTTTTTGACAAAAAAAATTGCGGGATGAATCGAAATAACTGACTACCGTTATACTTAAAGTACCGTTACCGAAACAACTGAAATATCGCTAACCTTAAAACACCGTTAACGAAATAATCAAAAAGCCGTTATCCTTAAAATACCGTTACAGAAATAACTAAAAAACTGTTATCCTTAAAATACCTATACCGAAATAAATGAAATAGCGTTACCCTTAAAATACCGTTACCGAAATAATCTGAAATAGCGTTACCCTTACCGATAACCGCATCGTTTCGGTTACCATCCATGATATAAAGATAAAATTTCATAAATTTCGCGGACTACGAAAAAGGACTTTTTGAAAAATATACGGTTAAAATCTGAATTGAATATGTGAAACTCAATATCTCTTAAACCACTTGACTTTTTGGTGCAATTTTTTTTCCTAAAATTATAAGCCTCAGTTTAGGATATTCATAATAACAAAAATAAAAAATTCGTTAAAGTAATATTTAATGGAGAAAATGTTAATTACAATTAAATATAAAATTTTGTAAAATATGAGCTGAGCCCTTAATGAAATTCAAGATTCAATAATATCTCAGCCAACATTCTTCTCAGGGCCCAGAAATTTTGACTAGTAAAACACTAAAATTTTGTAGTTAAAAATTAAGCATATATACTAGGGTTTGGGGTTCGGAAATTCCCGGGCGGGAATTCCCGGGAAATCCCGAAAAAAGTTTGCCGGGAATTCCCGGGAAAATAATATATTTTTCCCGGGAAAACGGGAAATTTGAAAAATATTAAATTATTTTTATTTAGAATAGGATTTTTTAATTTTAGTCATAAAAAACATTTTAAATACCAAAACAAAAATGTTAATGTTAAAATTTTTTAAAAGGGAATCAATTTCTTTGACACACAAAAAAGAAATTGATTCCCTTTTAAGTAATAAAGATTTTTCGCATAACCTATTCAAAATGTAAGCAGTAAAACCTAAAAATCTGGTAAAATGTTTAAAAGAAATATGAACAAAAAGTTTTGTTTCTTACAAATAATCGCCCTTTTTATCTAAATTATTTTGGGAGCGCTGTGGTGTAATGGTTAGCGCGTTGGACTGTTACAAGTAAGGTTGCGGGTTCGAGCCCCAACCAAGGCAACATCAATCTATGAAAAATAATAATATGCATGTTCCCATAGCACTTAACCCCACCGAAGTAAAATAATATAACAGGGCTATGAACTAAAAAGCTTCAACAAAGTCCGCCAATTCTTCATCAGATGGCGCGCAACAACTGTTCTAAGATTCAACATCTCGCGCAATTGCAGTGTGCCATATTTGAAGCCCTTCATCTTTCACCACTTTGCACTTCTCCTCTATCCCCTTTCCAAAGAAAGCAACACGTTAATTAATAGGAAGAATATCCTGAGTGTTGCTTTGCTTTAACAAAAAAAAAATGTACATTTTAGTTAAGGACGAATTTAGTTAACATATTGGGTGGCAGTATACCTTTACTTGGTTTATATTTGGAGCATTCTGATTGGTTAATTTATTTTCAACCAATCAAAATATTTGAAAATATAAATATTTTTGTAGGGCTTTCATACACAAAATGAACAAAACCGTATGATTAAAAATAAAGTCGACTTTAAATTTAAAATAATCCTTTATATTAAGGGCCAATAATTTTATAAGTAACGTTTCCATTAATAAAATATTTTCAAGTAAATTTACTTTATTTAATTACACCTGCTTTCAAACTAATATATTATTTTATATTAAATAATAAAATGTCAGGAGTATGGAAATACTTTACAAAAAAGGACAATACAGCGCAGTGCAATATATGCCCTAAAAGACTAATGGTTAACGGAGGTAGTTTATCCGACATCTCAATTTGGTTCACAAAAAAAAAAAATTGATATTCATGCAACTTTTCTTGAAGAAAATGAGCCAAATGTGATAAAGCGGTTTGTTTCCGACAGTCCAGTAGTGGGTGCTTTCTGCTGGAATCATGCAATTTATTTGGCAGTGCTTAGAGTAATTTATGTGAAATCAAATGTTCAACATTCTGATATTTTTACTTTGAATTCTCACTATACAGACTGCATTTGTACTGAAATAGTGCTTTTTTTAACAAAAATTATTTATATAGGTGGTTTTCATTATCAATTTTGTTAAAAAATATTTCCCGGGATTTTTTTATTCCCGTTTCCCGGGAAATAAAAAAGTCCGGGAAATCCCAAACCCTAATATATACTCATTTTTATGATTGCATTAAAAATTTTTCAGAGTGGATTTATAAATGAAACATAGACTCGTATTTATGAGTGCATTCAAAATTTTTGCATTATTGAAAACTTAATAACAAATAACTCCTAATGGCTCAGAAAATTATAAATTTTAAAATAATTCTCATTATTCGGAGTCTTTTATGAGTTACAAAAGTGCGCTTGGAAGGTCTTAGGGCTCTTTTGAATCTTTTCGGATTTTTATTGTACACTCCGATGCAATTTATTAAATTATTTTAATTAATTTAATTTAATTTCTTTATTTATTACAATAACCTAGCCTATAGGCCATAATCGGTTACAAATTTCTACTAAAAGTAACAAAACAAGCAATAAAATTTGCTTAAAATAAAAAAAATTAAGGTATAAAATATAATATTAGATGTATAATTAAATAACAATGTAAAAATAAAATTAATAAATGCAAAAAATTTAACGTAAAAGTTATAAAAAATAAAAAAATTAGCGATAATAGTTTCTAAATTCCCTAAATTCTATAAAAAAAAATAAATATTGTATGTAAGCTTTAATTTAAAAAAACAATGCCTGCAAAATTAAACATTAAGTGAAAATTCTTCAAAAAGTTTCTTCCTGAACGTATCAATAGACAAATTAAAAGTCTTTAAGTCAGGTGGCAATTTGTTATATTTTCGAGCAACCCTTACAGAAAAAGATCGGCCTAACAACGGTGTAAGCTTTGGAATAACTAATTGTCTATTCCTATTAGATCTACCAAATTCAAATATATCAACCAAGAACAACGGCATTTGCAATTTAAACACTTTATAAAAGTGCATAATATTTCTAATTTGAACAAGGTTATCAAATGAACATCCTAAAAATTTTAAAACATAAGACGAAATGTGCTGACACAATCTAAGAGAGTATAAATATCTCATAACACGATTGACAGTTAAAGTATTTAAGAAAAACCGACTTATTTTTGTCGGTTTTCGGTTTCGGTTTTGAGGCTTGAAAAACCGCGGTTTCGGTTTCGAATAAAACCGAACAGCAAACTCTACTCTGAATTGATCAAACGAACACATACAAACACTTTACTTTAGATCTTTTGTTTATCTTCTTATCTCCTCATTGTCACCTTTTTCGCAAATGTTGCCACACTGACGTATAGCTTTTACTTTCAAGTGCAGGCAATTTGTGTATATTGGAGACGGACTGCCAACGTGTTGTTTTTTCAAGCGAGTCAATTAATATAGTTATTAATAGGCCAACCAAAAAGAAGCCAGAGCATGTTTTTTATTTGAAAAGATAGAACAATTTAGATTAAATACAAGTTCTGATCTTAAAAATATAAAATGTAAGAGCTTTTTTTTTGCTTATTTTATCTAATTTTGCTTATTTTGTAAATATTGGCTTATTTTTGCTATTTTCTTTAAGAAATAAGCTTATTTTAGGTATTTTATGCGAAAGTAGAGCATGTTTTTGTTTTTTTTTCATAAAATCAGTAATTTTATACATTATTTTCTTTTGGTTCTTAAATTAGTATTTTAAAATTTATTTTAAATTAAAAAATCTTTCTTGTTAAAATAAACTTTTTATTTTTTCAACTTGAATTCTAATAGTACAAATATGAAAATGACGATTTCCTTGGGCAAGAATGAAATCCGGATAGGGCCATGCCTTCAACAGATTATTTTTCACAATTTATTTAAGTTTTGGGATTTCAGCACATTTATTTATTTTATTTATTTATTTTGATATATCCTGTACAACAAGAGTAAACCTTATAATTAAAGTACAGGAAAGCAGTTTGTGGAAAACATATATTGCAAATTGTAAAAAAATAATAAAAATTAAACCGTATTCTAATACATAAGTAAAAAATTTTCTAATATCACAAAGAAGAAAAAATAAATATTAACAATAATTTAATTTAATATGTCTGTCAAAGAGTCAACATTGTAAGAAACAAAATTTTAATTAAAATTAGGCAAAAAATTTTAAAAGAAAATGTCTAAAGCTGTTTGCTTTGCTGTTGAGCTGCTGGTTTGCTGGAAGATCTCTCCAAAGACGTGCAGCATTTATGTAAAAATGCCATTCAGATACATGATATCGGTGCATAGGTATTATTGTCCTTCTCCCCCTTTGGGATATGGCAAACTGTATAAGGGCATAAAGATACGGAGGATTCTTTGTATAAATAATTTTATGATAAGCTAAAAGTACTCGTATCTTAAGAAGGCTCTCGAAAGATACACCATAGAGTTTTGTGGCAAATAATGACACATAATCAATCCTTCTCCAGCCATAAACATATCTGATGATATTGTTGTATAAAATGGTTAACTTGCGCTTACTAGTACTATCGCAATTCCCAAAAAGTTCACAACCATATATTAAACCAGGGATTAGGTATGACTTTGCGAGCAGTATTCTCACTTTCAAAGGAGTAAAAAACTGTGTTGACCAAAGGGGCCTTAACTTAGCGTAGGTTTGACCAACAAGAGAGTTAATATGATTTGTCCATGTTAAATGTTTGTTGAAAATGATACCAAGGTTTTTGGCCGCTTCTGCGATCTCAATTTTTCCTCCATTTATATGTATTTCATTTTCAATAATTGGCACAGTTCGTTGCTTGTGAATTACAACACATTTGGATTTCCGCGGATTGAGACAAAGCCCGTTTGCTGTAGCCTATATATATATTCTATTTAAATCAAAATTAATTTTCGTAATAGCTTCTTGAATTGAGTGTACAGTACCGGTGTTCTGTAACTATGTGAGAAGTTTCTCACATAAAAATTGCAACTCTGCCATATTTAAAACAGAGTGAGTATCATAATGTCAAATTTAGCCAGAGGTATGTAAAAAAAAAATTACTTATATTCAGTTTGAAATTTTGTGACTCGCCCTGTTTTAAATATCGTAGACACATCGTAGGGTTGCAATTTTTATGTGAGTAACTTCTCACATAGTTACAGAACACCGGTACAGGACTGCTTAAATACAATTGGACATCATCCGCATACATATGTAGTCTGCAGTATGAGAGCTGAATCGGCAAATCCACATTTAATTCTTTAATAAAATTAAAGTATTTCCCGATGAAAATAAATTATAGAATGTCACAACTTTGTTTGATTCCTAAATTTCCAAGGAATGTAGCACTGTATTAAATAAAAAATTTAAATTTTATTCGGATTTTAATGAATAAATAATGAAGTTTAAGGGCTTATTTTTACATTTTAACTGCTTATTTTACTGTTTCTTCGAGCTTTTTTAAAGAGATTAAAACATTGTTTTTAGGGCTTCTTCATTATTAATTTGCAAACCAGGCTAAATCTTGTTTCTGTCTTTTTTATGGACAGGCTTCATCAGTGATTTTCCATTTATATTTTATTGTCAGATTGTCTCTATATGATATTTTTTTTTCAACAACCTATTACACTGTGAGACAAATTAAAACATTATTTTTAGGGCTTTTTTTGGTTGCCCTAGTAATTAATATGCATTTTTATTATTTCTAATTTTAGTAGGTTTGAGGTTAAGAAGAAGAATAAACCTTTTTTCAAAAGTTATAAACACATTATTAATTTGCAAATCAGGCTAAATCTAGTTTCTGTCTTTTTTATGGACAGGCTTCATCAGTGATTTTCCATTTATATTTTATTGTCAGATTGTCTCTATATGATATTTTTTTCAACAACCTATTACACTGTGAGACAAATGGTAGGGGTCAGTGATTGGGAAGGGTTCAAACTACCGGGGAAAGTTATATCGGTAAAAAAGAAGTTATACGTGTCCCGGCGTTTCGCTGGGTCACCCCTAGGAATCGATATATATCTTTTTTTGACATAACTCGATAACCACTAGTCCGATTTTGCTCAAACAATTTTAAAAAAATTAAAAATTACAATTCCTTTAATCTGTTCATATAACGTTTTTCTATATACTCAACAGTTTTGCCGGTAAAAATAAATGTACGAAGAAAAAAATATTTTTTACCTAAAATATTAAAAAAAAGTAATAAACAAAAGGTAATTGATTTTTATGGTAGCGGTAACAAACATTTATTTTTACCGGCAAAACTGTTGAGTATATAGAAAAACGTTATATGAACAGATTAAAGGAATTGTAATTTTTAATTTTTTTAAAATTGTTTGAGCAAAATCGGACTAGTGGTTCTCGAGTTATGTCAAAAAAAGATATATATCGATTCCTAGGGGTGACCCAGCGAAACGCCGGGACACGTATAACTTGTTTTTGACCGATATAACATTTCCCGTTGGTTTCATCCCATCCCGATTTTGACTGTCGCATAGTGTTATCGGCTGTAGGAATCGAACCCATGCACTCCTACAACTGTTTGTTGCGCAATTTGGTGAAAGTTGTCCAAATAACTCTGCTAGCACCTAATTTTATATATAGTAATAAAAAATTAGAAATTAATCCTTATGGGCACATGGAGTTGAAATGACCCCAAAATTGTAAAATGTAAAAAAGTGCCATTTGACATGAAAATCGATATAAAAACCTTTATTTAAGCATTTTCTAGAAAAAAAAAATCAAAATTAACCTATTTGAGGGCATGGTGTCAAAATTACCCACTTTTAATGTTAAATAACGCTGGTTGGCTGAAAAATTTATGTAGAAGCTTATATTGCCTTATAACTTCAAAGTTATCTTTAGTTTAAGAAATATTTGCACAAGTATTTTTATGGAAAAAATAAACTTTTTGGTAAACTTTTGTAAGAAAATGAAAAATTGAAAATCAGGTGTAAGCTGTGATTGACAAAACTTCAATTAGCCACACTCATCGCTGTGCCGACCGTAGTGTATCTCGTTAAGAGGTGATGCTGAGTGAAATCAAAATTGAAAAAGTTGTAAATTATCTTTGTAAATTGCCAAAGCGCAAAAACAGAAAAACAGCTCCCACGAACGAGCGGTTTAGAAATTCGATATTCCAAAACTTGATTCAACAGATTTAATTTGTGGCTGAAGAAATAATACACACTAATAAATAATACATTTCATAAGACTTTTATTAAAAATTTCGACACTTAAAAGTTTTGCTTTGTGAAGAATTTTTCTAAAATTTCATATTTTTCAATTTTCAATGAGGTAAACTTAAACAATATATATTAAAAATTTTAGATTAGAAAAAACTGTCAGAAAATCGTTTTACTGAAGTTATAAGATGAATAGTCCTATAGCAAATCGTAAAATAACAAAATCGTGTAGATAACTGACAAAATCGTGTAGATAACTGACCACCAAACCACAAACAGTTAAGTAATTTTAAAGAAAAACCTTGTTTTTGGTAAAAGATAAATTTGCAAATATTTCAAAAACTGGACCTAATTTTAAAACTTGGTGTACACACTAGATATTTACGTCCTAAAATGTATATGTTTTGATAGGTCGCATATCCGATGCGTTTTAAGCGTTGTACTGTATAATATATTTCTTTCCTTCAACAATATACAAATAATAAGGTCGAAAAATTGCAATAATATTTTTGTATATGCACTATTAAAAAAACTAACTAAAAAATACCCAAAAAAAAATATGTTTGGTAAAGTAAGTGGTTGCAAATAGTTTGTATATACTAAATCTCAGATTAATACCAAAATTAACAATAAAATATGTTATTGGGTTAATATTGTTGTGCTATTGCATATAAATATTTAGTACTCATACACTGTTTGCTCATTTAGTATTCAGACTATTGAATACAGAAAATGCAATGACACCAAGTAAAAAAATCTATGAGTTTTTGAAGTTACACACTAGGGAACATGCGTGACGGAACAAAAAATATCAAAAAATTTTGTAAACACGAATTGAACGATCTCAACACGCACACACACACACAAACGCACTCACACATTCACAAAAAAATGCTCTCTTTTTTAAGAATGTTCCCTAGTGTGTGGGCAGCTATACAAATGATGTAAGTGCTGACTACTAAGCATACTGAGAAGCGGCAAAATAAATAAAAAAATATTTAAAGGATTCCCGCATATAACAAAAAAAAATACAGTAAACATTTACAACTCACTGTTTTCCCTTCCAATTAAGCAGTGTGTAAACAGCTTATTCCTATCACTTACTATACGAGTTTTATGGAGTTATTATAAAAAGTGATAAGTTATCAAACTGATTTCGAAGCAAGCGTTGCGGTAAAAAGGTGAATGCAAAGAAAATAAACAAAATAATAAAATGAAAAGTTTAAAAATACATATTAAAATTACTATTACTTTTTAATGTTAATAATTTAGTGATGAAAAAAGCACTAAAACTAGTGCTTCCAAAGAGGAATTCGCCATTCTAAAATTGTTGAACATTTATGCAGGATTATAAGGGATTATTTAAGTTTTTATTTGCAAATGTGCTTATAGGTCAGCACAATATTTACTGGGCAGTTATGAAAGAAGTTTTTGTAAAATACATTTTTCCATACTATTTGTCGGAAAATATGAAGCAAAAGGATTATTAGATTTTGTTGAAGGATAAATTACTTCCAAAAGCGAAATTTGTGAAAAAGCAAAGCTAATATAAATATTATACAAATTTTAGGTGCCCATTAGTTTACACATAAAATTATGCTACAATAGCAATCAACCTAAATATAGTAAGCAAAAAATTTTGCAAGATTTGTGCATTTAAAATAAAAGAATCGAATACTTACTTCATTACTCTATATGCTAGATTTATATTTATATACACATTAGAGCACCCATATGTGCAAAAGTGTAATTTGTCCAACTCCCCGCACATATACGGTTTGGTTGAGAGTAAAAAATAAGATCTGTGTAAAAATTAGGTTTCTGCGGTGTAAACCCACCAGGCCATTTACATTTATGTCCTCAAAACTGCATTAAAAAGGGTTCATGGATTTATCAACCTAAAAATTATTAACTTCTGGTGATTAAGTTACATATCTGTTGTTTACAGATATGTAAAAGGCAAACATTTTCTTTATGCAGTAGTTTAACCCTCTAATGGCCGTTATCGGTGTTTTAAGTGGTAAGCAACAAAATTTGTGTCAAAACTAAGCTTAGAATATCTCTCATTTAATTTTGGAGATGTAAATACGTATACTCTTCATCATAAAATACACTCTAAAAAATGCCTTGAAATTTACAACTATATTGTGTGTAATTCTTTATTTAAAATCAGGCAGAATGCTTTAGATTACACACGTTATGTTTCGAAAATTATTTTACAGACTTTTTTATGTAAAGTTTTACATTTTTCGTTATGCAAGATCATGTTGTTTAGTAAAATAAAATTTATTGATAACGAATTTCCATTATATTTTAATTCATTTGTGCCTAATTCTAAAATAATTGTGCTTAAGTAAAATTTGTCAAAAAATTATTTGTTATTGAAAAAATATAAACAGCCACACGTATTAATAAAAGGGGCTTCAACATATATTAATATTTCGCAAATACTATTAGATCCAACGGTATTTTTCTCATCAGATTTGTGCCTGTTAATTTTGATAACATGGTAAGTATTGTTTACATTATAGGGAAAACAGTAATAAAGTTCTAAATGTCACGTTTGTTTTTCTCTGTTTCCTGTAGTGATGCGTAAGGATTTGTAAAAAACTGAAGAAAGGTTAATCTCTTTAAATAACTCCATTCAACAATTTCATTCAAGGACAATCAGCTGGAAAAAAGAAGGGGTAAATATTTTAAAAGTTAAAAAGAGATTTCGTGGTGCCATGATTATCGAATTATTGGTAAATTTAGTTTCATAAACTAGTTATGTTTCAATAAAGTATGCAAAATAATTAGTGGTTGTTTTCTTTTAAATCGCAGTTTCCATCAAAAACTTAGGTAATGACATTAGCAGTACGTTTCTAAACATTTAATTGTAGCTATTCCCATTTATTTGTGATTTATTAAGCACATTAATATAAAGTTTACACACATGTAGTAGATTAAACAGAAATAAATTTAAATAAAAATTTATTAGAGTGAAGTGGAGATTAAAAGGAAAATAAACTTTTTTTTAAAAATTTGGTCCGTTCTATGACAGAGAGGCTAAAAACTGATTCTGAGTTATAGATTTACCCCTCAATTCATAAGTGCTTTGTAAAGTTATAGCACGTTTACAAAACATCATTTTCATACAAAATTCGTCCAATAAACCTCCTATAATTTTACAAAGCATTTATGCATTTAGGGGTTATTATATATGTGCACTAGGAAACCATGTGAATCTTCCATTACAAGTATAAGATGTGTTCAGGGAACTTATGTACAACACTACGGGGTACATTTTTTTGGAACATTTTAACCCTTTTACTCTTCAATTAAAGGGAGTTTTTGGCCCCGTTTTAAAAATGAATAAAATAGACCATTAAGTTGAAGAGTTAGAGGGTTAAAATATTCCACGGAAATATTCCTCGATAAGTTCGCTGAACACATCCTATACCTAAAATGGAAGATTCACATGGTTTGCCCCAAAAATCCAGGTTTGCGACATTTGATCGCCAATTCTGAATAAGTGTGAAATTAACCCTTAAACACATTTTAAGTTTGTACTTATTTATGGCATTGAACTTAGATATGCAACTTTGTTTTCTTCGGAGACTTAGAGTAGAATTTAATGACAAATATTTTTGTGGAACATTTTAATCCTCTGAATCTTCAATTCCCTTTAACTGAATTTAATTTAACTGAATTTTTTAATTTTAGGCCACTTTTTAAAAGGGACATAAACGACCCGTAAGTTGAAGAGTTATAGTGTTAAAATATTCCGCAAAAATATTTGTCATGAAATTCTACTATAACTCTCTGAAGACATCAAAGTTTAAAATTTAGGTTTAGTGCCAGAAATAAGTCAAAACTCAAAATGTGTTTAAAAATTAATTTCGTACTTATTCAGAATTGGCGTTCAATAGAGCACCCATATTTGCAAAAGTGTTATTTTTTCACCTTAAATGAAAGTGATTTAAGTGGTTAAACGCGAATTTTGATTTTAACGTCTTAAATTACCATGGCGCATCATTGCTACAGCAAAAGTGTGCATGAGAAAAATGCTAGTCACTTCATTGCCTTTAGATTGCCCGTTTAGTATCTTTCTGTAAAACATTTGCTTTAAGAGTTATAGCGCAAAGATGCTTTGAACTAATTTTAGGCCATTTTTAAGACTAAAAGCCGTGGTTGATAGTCAGTTTTAATCGAGAGGATCAATTTTTGCGTTGATATTATTTTTTACGACCAATGTATCGGAAAATATGTGGGGAGGTGAAAAAATAACACTTTTTCACAATCCAAATACTTTATGGGTGCTCTAATATACATAATGTTGTCATATGTATACATGCATTTTGCGATAATAATGGTGACCAACAATTCCATTATATTCCATGATGTTAATACTCCTTTTTTTATTATACATATATATTTTTCCTATTTTGTAGATATTTTTTCGTGCTTTTAAATAGATTTATGCAAACCCATAAACACTAGTAGATTTAAAAAGCTATTTTATAAAATTATATTTAATTTGTAAATTGAAATAAATGCAAATGTAAGTTTTTATGCTCATATTTGTACACTGAGAGAATTATCTGCATGTTATTATTGAATTTTTGCATAAAATTAATGAAGTTCAACTGGAACGCTTCCGTTGAAACTTTTCATTGAATTAATGGAATTTGCCATGAAATGTTACGAAAAATTTCATTTTATTTATGAAAATTTTCATTCACTCAATGAAAGAGTTTCATTAAAACTAGATTCATAACATATGTGAGGCTATTTCATTAAAATTAAAAATTTTTTTATTTACTTTGTGAAGGAAATTTCATACGTTCTTTGAAAAATTTCGTTAAAACTCTTCTAGCAAAATTCCCTCTGTCTACACTGAAAGAATTATTATTCACAAGGTTAGTTACCGAAACGAATAACGGTAAGGGTAACGGTATCGGATTTCGTTTGTTTAGGTAAAGGTAACGGTATTTAAGACTGTTTCGGTAACTGTATACCGTTATCGAAACAGCAATACCGGTATGTACTGGTATTAAAAATTATGTTAAAAACATGTAGAAACAAGTAAAAACATGGCATATTTTTAATTTTAAGTACTGAAAATACAGATTTTAAGCTATAAATTCAATATTCTTAGTTTTAATAAGTAATATTATTATCTATAAATTTTTTTTGTAAAAAAAACTCAACATTATAAAATTAAAAATTAAAAATTGTAATTTTTATATAAAATAATAAATACCGGTAACTACCCATAAACATAACGGTATCGGTAACGATAACGGTATTTGGAATTTTTTTTAGAGGTATCGATAACGGTAACGGTATTCAATTTGAAACGGTATTTTAGCGATAACGGTATTATAACGATAACGGTAACCAACCTTGATTATTCATGATGTTAATGATATAATTTCATAGAAAATATTTCATAAATAATATTTAATTAATATTATTATTACCCTAGTAAAAATGATTTTAATATAATCATATATGATTTTTATATAATCGTTTATGATTTTATACAATTATAACTTGTCGAGTATTGTGAAAGATATATTTTTATATGATTATATCAAAAGATATTTAAATATATAAAATTATATTAACCAGATCCACCATTTTCCGGGTCAAATTATGTATGGGTTAATATAATTATATAAAAAATATATTATTTGATCCTAAAAATAGTGGATCTGGTTAATATAATTTTATAAAATTAAATATCTTTTGATATAATCATATAAAAATATTTGTTTCACAATACTCGACAAGTTACAATTGTATAAAATCATAAATGATTGTATAAAAATCATATATGAATATATAAAAATCATTTTTACTAGGGTACCTCAAATTTCGTTAACAAACAAGTATGTTCATATATGGATGCATGTATGGAGATTTATGCATCTATGTATGGAAGAGCATGCATGTTTATGAGACTGAACGAACATATGTTAATCCTTTATGGATCCATATATGTCGATTTTTTCCTGGGTATTAAAAAAACTTTATTGTAGTTTTCAGAAAACTTTTCGAAATTAATCGTTCATAAAAAATAAGGAAACTGCTTTTTTTAAATAAGCTCCCATACAAAATAGTACGGCTATGTAGTTATACCCTACATAACTACTAGGGCAGAGTATATTGAGCTTGTGGTGGTGTTTGTTATTTGTTTGTTTGTCATTGGGAGATATTGTGCTTTAGTACTTTTAAACAAGTGCACTGCAATTCAGTTTTGTTTCAGTACTATTTTGATAAGCGCATAAAAGGCAATTTTTCATAATTTTTTTTTTATATATTTTTAGAAATTGAAATATTAGAGAAATATTTAATTTAAACAAATTAATTATAAATATTAAAAATAAAATCACATTGGTATCTCCAGGAATCGAACCCGCGATTATATATCCTTAGAAATACCAAATAATACCAAAATCACTTTTTGGGATCACCTTTAGAGGAATTATGCTTTAGCAGCAATACTAAAGTGATTTTTTGAATGTTTTTCAGAAGTAATTCTAAGAAAGCTGCAAAAATATGCTAATGGATACTTTGGATGCAATAAAAGAAGTGATTTTTTGTAGTTGTTTAAAATTGCTTCCAAAAAACCAGTAAAAATACAACGGATAATTGTGAAGCAGTAAAAGAAGAAGTTTGTAAAGCATTACTTCCAAATTTTTTTTGCTGGGTATTTTCGAGAATCTTACTAAAAACTCCATTAGCTGATGCTGAAAAACATGGCCTATTGTAGAATAACGGAAAAAGATATGTGGTAAAAACTCCTTTTTTTGTATTTTTTGTATGGCGACATATCTGAAATTTATAAAATTTTATATTATTTTTAAATAACCGGAAAGTACTTTCAAAAAGAAAATGTTTGATACCCATATTGTCTATGTTAACTACTAGTCAGAGGTTGCCAAATCTTTTAAAATATAGACCTTCGGGAAAACTCGTCTCAAACACGAAGTAGGCCGAACATCGGAAAAAGCAGAAATACTCCCTCACCTATACATATAACAAGGATTAATATACATTATAGTGTCCCTTAAAAATAGATTTGCAATAACACCCCCCAGTTTTATTGGAAATGGTACCAAAGGAAAGAAATTGATTTTTTTTTTTTTTTTTGGAAAACGTTAACCCTTGCCGAAAGTTGGATGAAAATGGCTCCTATTGGAAAAAAGTGTATTATCTACTATAAAAAATTCCCAAAATTCGAAATTTCGAAAAAAAATAATTTTTTATTTTATACGGTTTTCGGAAAAACAGCACTTAAATTTGGTTAGAATATAATTATCTTTTCATTTCTTTAAAAAAAATGTAACCCTTAGTGGCCTGGGGTCAGAAAAGACCCATGGAACTTAATATTAATTATGACTACGAGATTGTAAAGCCATTAAATTTATAAAAAAAAATCTCAACTGGGTAAAAATAATTATTTTGTATAACGTGATCCATATGGGGTTAATTTTTATACTTTTGGCCAAAAACGCCCCACTAGGAAATTTACAGAATAACACCTTTCGCATATCCCAATTTAATAAAAATCTGATAAATGTTATTCTGTAAATTTCCTAGTAGGTATTTTTTGTGAAAAATGAGAACATATAGGGTTAATATGGATCAAGTTAATTAAAATAATTATTTTTATGAAGTGGAAACATTTTTTTTTTATTCATTCAAGGTGATATTTTTCCGAAAATTATGAAAGGTGTTATTCTGTAAATTTCCTAGGGGGGCGTTTTTGGCCAAAAGTATAAAAATTAACCCCATATAGATCACGTTACACAAAATAATTATTTTTATCCAGTTCAGATTTTTTTTTTATAAATTTAATGGCTTTACAATCTCGTAGTCATAATTAATATTAAGTTACATGGGTCTTTTCTGACCCCAGGCTACTAAGGGTTAAATTTTTTTTTAACAAATGAGAAGATAATTATATTCTAACCAAATTTAAGTGCCGTTTTTACGAAAACCGTGTAAAATTTGATGAAAACATTAAAATTTTTAAAATTTTTGACAAAATGAGCAATTTTTGTAAAATGTCCTGGAAAGCAGTCGCTCGAAACACAAACTCGAATTATCATTTTTCCAATTTAGTTTTTTTCTTTAATATCAACTATTATGTGGTACAAATAGCAATCGACATCTCCAAATTAGGCATTTTAAAAAATCTTTAAAATTAATTTAAAAAAAACACGTTTTTGCATTTTTATTAAATTCGTGGGTCATTTTGGATTCCAGGCTAAAGTGGGTTAATGATACCCGATGAAATCAAACTTCCATGTCTGAATCATGTTGACTATATTAAATAAATAAAAAATAATTTTTTTTCGAAATTTCGAATTTTGGGAATTTTTAATAGTAATACACTTTTTTCCAAAAGGGGCTATTTTCGTCCAACTTTCAGCACGGGTTAACGTTTTCCAAAAAAAAAAATCGGTTTTTTCCATTTGGGACCATTTCCAATAAAACTGGGGGGTGTAATGACCGAAAATCGACAAATCTCTATTTTAAGGGACAGTCTAACATACATACATATATGAATTTGGCCCTGAATATATCCTCATAAAACACCACCTATAGTTTTGATGCTTGAGCATGCTTTATACACCGGCCTCTCAAATACCTTTCTTTTGACAACAAAATTTCCTATATTCACTGAAATAGACTGAAAAAGGGACAAAAAAAGGGCAATTTTTTCCCCCATTTTTTAACCATTAAATATAAGATTGGGCAGCTAAAAAAATACGTGTCCTTAAAATTTTTTCCTCTACAACATATCCGAAGCTCATTAAGATCTGAAAATTCGCGTTGGTAGTCTTTCCTTGTTAGTCTCGAAGTAACTTTTCGATCCAATGATTTTTTTTTCATTATGAATAAATACACTGTGAGACAAATGGTAGGGGTCAGTGATCGGGAAGGGTTCAAACTACCGGGGAAAGTTATATCGGTAAAAAAGAAGTTATACGTGTCCCGGCGTTTCGCTGGGTCAACCCTAGGAATCGAGATATATCGATTTGACCTTTGGTGGTCTTTTTTTTTTGACATAACTCGAGAACCACTAGTCCGATTTTGCTCAAACAATTTAAAAAAAATTAAAAATTATAATTCCTTTAATCTGTTCATATAACGTTTTTCTATATACTCAACAGTTTTGCCGGTAAAAATAAATGTATGAAGAAAAAAATATTTTTTGCCTAAAATATTAAAAAAAAGTAATAAACAAAAGGTTATTGATTTTTATGGTAGCGGTAACAAACATTTATTTTTACCGGCAAAACTGTTGAGTATATAGAAAAACGTTATATGAACAGATTAAAGGAATTGTAATTTTTAATTTTTTTAAAATTGTTTGAGCAAAATCGGACTAGCGGTTCTCGAGTTATGTCAAAAAAATATATATCTCGATTCCTAGGGTTGACCCAGCGAAACGCCGGGACACGTATAACTTGGTTTTGACCGATATAACATTTCCCGTTGGTTTCATCCCATCCCGATTTTGACTGTCGCATAGTGATATGAAACAATAAAATAACTAGCCCTGCCAAAAAAAAAAAAAAAAAACAAAGGGGAAGCCCAAGTTTCTTTTTACTTGTAAATACATTGCCATATTAAAACGAGTAAAAAGGTTAAAGTCGGGCATGCCGACTATACAATACCCTACACCAGTCTGGTGTATTGTTTGGATCCGAAATTCGAATGAGTTAAAATGGGGCTTATGTCAAAATATTCTATAATGTGAGTCAGCGCACCAAATTTCATTAAAATATCTTAATATTTGCGACCTGCAGTTTGTAACCAAGTCAATTTTGGGGGACCCTTATATGGGCACTAGTTCTAAACATGGACCGATGTTCACCAAAATCAACAGGCTTCGTCCTTAGGCCAACATAGGTCTATGTACCAAATTTCATCAAAATATCTTAATATTTGCGACCTGCAGCGTATAAACAATATAATTTTGGTGGACCCTTATATGGGCACTAGGTCTAAACATGGACCGATGTTCACCAAAATCAATAGGCTGCGTTATTGGGCCAATATAGGTCTGTGTACCAAATTTCATCAAAATATCTTAATATTTACAACCTGCAGCGTATAAACAGTATAATTTTGGTAGGACCCTTATATGGGCACTAGGTCTAAACATGGACCGATATTCACCAAAATCAATAGGCTACGTTATTGGGCTAACATAGGTCTGTGTACCAAATTTCGTCAAAATTTCTTAATATTTACGACCTGCAGCGTATAAACAATATAATTTTGGTAGGACCCTTATATGGGCACTAGGTCTAAACATGGACCGATGTTCACCAAAATCAAACTTCGTCCTTGGGCCAACATAGGTCTGCGTACCAAATTTCATCAAAATTTCTTAATATTTGCGACCTGTAGAGTGCGCACAAGATTGCATGGACAGACAGACAGACGGACGGACAGACGGACATCGTTAAATCGAAACAGGGTAGGGTATAATAAAAAAATTTTTTGAGCCGATCGGTATACTATAAGGTGGGCTACGAGCAATATTTTTTGGTGTTACAAACATCAGCACAAACTTATAATACCCTGACCACATAGTGGTGTAGGATATAATTATGTAAATAAAAAGAATTGCCGTGTTTGCTTTCAATTAAATTTACTACAATTAGACAAAAAGAAATAATAAGCGAGTGTACTTATTTTTTTGACCATATGTGCATTAGGGTTATGATTCACTTTTAACAAAAAATTTAGCTATTACCACGTGATAGGCAATACTAAATTAATAATAAAATTCGTGTTTGTGGATCATTTTGGCAAAAAAAAACCTTCCGCACCAAATGCAATTTCTAAAAATAATTTTTTGCTTGGGAATTTTTCTTAATTTACTTAACGAATTATTGTAAGCGGCAAAAAATGTATCCAAAAGTCCCTCCAAAAAGGTTTCCTAGTTTTTACCGTAAATAGCTTTTAATACGCATCGTTTGAGTCTCATTTGTTGAAAACTTAGGGGAAATATTTTAATTAAACTAAAGAAATATATACCAGATTTCAGCCCTTTTGGTGCGGGAACAACAGCGAAAAAGTAAGATTGCGTTTATAATATTTTTATTGCCTTTTTGGCTAGGGCATGTAAAATTTGATATTTGCAAAAAAAAATCAAAAAGGCATAACCCTAATGTGCATATATCTTTTTAATTGCATATTAAAAACTCTTTTGGCATATTCAAACTTGTAGCATTTTCCAAATTCTAAAATAATAATAAATAATATATTAAAAATAAACGCAAAATTTGTCAATATTTAACCATGCCTAGTCCGCCCACCATTTGGAAAAATTTAAACAGTTGATAAAATTCTTATTGGTACCATATTTCTTAAGTTATATAAAATAAATTTAAAAAAGAAGATTTAGACGTCGATTTTTAACCCTAAACCTGAGATTTGGCCTTTGAAAAAACTACGTGTAAATTATTTTATCTCCTCTGGCACCCATCAGAAACTCATTAAGCTCGGAGGGATACCTTTCATGCTAGTACATATACCTCAAGTATTTTATCGATTGTATTTAGGAAAAGTTTACTACTTACTTGTTATCACAATTTTTTACATTTTTCTGGAGGAAATTGATAGTAAGAAACAAATTACACGTGCAATAACACGAGCACCAACTTGACCTATAATTTAGTTATATACATGATACTTTGTTTCCTACTACTAATACATACACACCTACATACAAATACCCATATTTGCGTGTAAGTAAATTTACTGGCTTATCAACTACTACACAACAACATCACTAAACATAAAAGGTCTTCAGATGTTGTTATTTTTTGGCGGTAAAATTGTTAGGCAAGAATGGTTGTTAAATTGTATGCTAAAGTTGTAAAAGTGTCGATTATTTGGAAGTTGAGTACTCAATACCTATCTTTTTTCGAGTATTCAATAATTAAAAGAACATACTCAACACTTCCAGAGTTGTATTTTTCTGTATATAAATTAAGCTTTGCAATGAAAAACATAATGCAAATACAACCATGTTAATTTCAACAAAATACAACCCTGTTTCTTAATTTTTTGTTATTAATATAGAACTATAAAGGTAAATTTTTTTCCTTCCGTTTAATAATAATGTACATAAATTTCATAAATTAAAAAAATATATTTATATATCTAAGTAGAAAAGGAACGAAGTTCCTAAACTCTTTGCTTCTAAGTCAAATGTGAATAATATAAATATTATAAAAAATAAATTGAAATTGAATTGAAAAAAGTAGTAGCGAATCAATACTTGAAAAGTATTCAAAAGTATCGACATTTTACAAATCTATTCTGTATGTAGGTATAATAGTATAAGCAACCTTTGTGTCCCAATAAACTATTTTTTCAGATAATAGATACATAATAGTTAAAAGAAAGCGCAAATAAACATTTTGTTGATGCAAACTTTGCAAATTATTTACTGGGATCAATAAACCAGCATACTATTTGTTTGTATGTGGGTGTGACGTTTTTTTTTTGTTCAGTAATTTGTTTGGGTGTCTTATCGCAAATGTACTTTTAATTTGTAATTGTGTAAGTTGGCTTTAAAGGAAATTAACATTTATTCTTCCTGTTTTAAATGTTCACTTTCATTTATGCTTGTCTGTATCATACTTGGGAATTTTTCATTGCCATTGTAATTTCATTACCATTAGTTGATACTAAAGGGCTGAATAATTGTTTTACAATACATTCTCTTGCATGCGTTGATGGCATATTTGACGATTTTTATTATTAAATATAACAAAAATTGACAATTTTTCTTATTTGTACTAATTTAAAAGATATTAAAATTTAGATCATTAAAAAAAAAATAAAACAAAAAACAAAAAAAAAGTTGGTGTTGTATAACAAAATGTTTTGTGAATATTTTGCAAAACATTTATACTGGCCTTTAGTTGATACTAATGACAATGAAAAAATTTCATTACCATTTAATGGTAATGAAATATTTTTCATTAAAAAAAACATTACTAATGGTAATGGAATAACACTAATGTATAAAAAAACTAATTACAATTGATTGAAAAATTGTAATAAAAATATTTTCATTACAATTGATATAACGGCAATGGTAATGAGGCCATCAATTAATTAGTCCCATGTATGATCTCTCTGTTTGTTAATTAAATATTTCAACGTTGTCTGATTTAAGTTCTATAATAGGGTGGACGAGCAACGTAGGTAACGAAAAAATTAAAGTAGAAACAAACCAAAAAGGTGTATTTTTTTGCACAAATATTTATAGAAAAACTGTTCTCAGCAAAACCTGGTTAATATATTGATTAGGGTGCCCCGAAATTGGAAAATTTTAAGAAATAACACTCAAACGATGTGTACTCTCAAAAGGGATACACATACACATAAAAAATTAAAAACGAGTTTCAACTACGAAATTGTTAATATCAGTAGTTATCTTTTAATTGATTTCGAACCTACAACCCAAATGCTACTTAGAATTTTTTTCTTTAAAATTGTGCACGATTACTTGAAATAATCTATTAAAATACAGTGAGCAGCATAAGTCATGGTCCTCAGTTGAAATAAAAGAGTTTCTACAAATTATCAAAAATATGTTACATAATAAGTTGATATTTATTTTTATCTCTTGTATAAACTTATGTACTATAACAAAACTAAAAATTACTATTGTACAATACAAAACGCAAAAAAAATTAGTTCGGAATTCGCAACAACTCCATATTTTAGCACGGCAAAAGTCTTGATACCTGTTTAAAACATTTTGCAAAAGCCATTACAACTCTGCTATTCTTAATAAATTACTTTTGATTTTTGTAACGGTAGATTTCAAATGTAATATACTTATGTATTTCAAATTTGTAACAAGTAGCGAAAAAATAAGTGTTTTATTGAAAAAAGTGAAGCAACGTGATTAGTAGAAATATCTCGAAAGGAATTAACAATTGAGGAAAGAAAAATATTCACTAATAAGCACGAAATCGAAAAATTTTACTGAGAAATTGCCAATATAAGAAAAAGAAGCAAATCAACAATACAAAAAATAAAGAAGAAAAAAGAATTGAAAATATACCACGAACTGGATGTCCTTAAAGCCAATTAACAGAGAAGAAAGAAAAATAGAAGCTTTAATTGAGAAAGATCCATTTATATTTAAGTACTATCAAGAGGGCTGCAGAGTTGAATGGATCTTTTGACAATAGTGTTTCTGCACACATGGTACGTAGGTCGATCAAAGGGCCGGGTACATATAGCTCATATAGCCCAGAATCCTGACATTAACAAAATAAACAGTAAGAAGCCCATAGATTTCGTCAATGAGTATAAAACAAAAACGGTTCAGGCGGACGTTAATTGGTAGGGAGAAAAAATCTGAAGAACATAATCCAAAGAATACTCGTCAAGCATGGAGGTGGTGATGTCATGGTATGGTGTTATATGTCAGCAACAAAATTTGATTATTATCGAAGAAATAATGAATAAAAACAGTACATTTTAATATACTAAAGGAATATTATGGGTCTGTAATCAGGCACTGATTACAGACCCATAGCTATTTTACCGTTTCTGTCTAAAGTCTTCGAAAGGCTGATGCACAATCAAAGCCTATAAACATTTTCACTGGAATTCAAGTTGAAATCAAGTTCAATTCCAGCCCTTTTTTCCAGTTTCAAGGCTTGAATTCAACTTTTATTACATTTTATTTCAATAGCATACTCCAGCAAAAGGGAAACAAAAATTCAAGTTTGAAATATTTTTGTTAAAAAAACAAGTGCTAGAATTTGAAATATACTTTACTTGAAGTAAAATTTAAAGCACTTGAATTTTTAAAACCTATGTGCTTATTGGGAAATGATTACCTTCTTAGATAATAATAATTTGCTTTCATATAGTCAATCCAGGTTTCGAAGAAAACACAGCTGCCTAACAGCGCTAGTTGATGTTGCGGAGGAGATAAGAAAAGGAGTTGATGATGGTAAAGTAACTTTTTTAATTCTATTAGATCATTCGAAAGCTTTCGATACTGTTGCCCACGGCATCTTATGCTACAAATTACAAAATATGTTCAATTTTTCTTCAACTGCAACACGTCTTTTGTCGTCTTATCTTAGTAACAGATATCAGTACGTTGAAACCTCAACCGGAAAATCTGTGTCACTAGCTGTTACAAGAGGCGTTCCGCAAGGATCTATATTAGGCCCGCTCTTGTTTTCATTATACTCTAATGATCTCCCGGATATTCTAACATACTGTAAAGTTATGTTAAGAGTTATAAAGACGATGTTCAACTTTACATTAGTTGCAATGAAACCTTGCTTGATCAGTGTGTAAGAACTTTGAATTTGGAACTTGATCGCATTCATGTGTGGGCAACGGCTAATGGTCTGGGGATTAACCCTAAAAAATCTAAGTGTCTTATTATACAAAGACGATTAGCGAAGAAAAGAATTATTCTCAACATTTCAATAAATAATCAACGTATTGAAATTGTAAGTACCGCTAAGAATCTAGGATCTTTTTTAATAATACCCTTACCTGGTCTGATCATATTAAATATGCATGTGGTCGAACTTTCTCCATGATAAGAACACTCTGGCGAACCCAACACTGTATACCATTAAAAATTAGAATACTGCTTGCTAAAACTTACCTTATTCCAATTTTGTTGTACGGGTGTGAACTCTTTGCCAGTTGTGACTCAATAAGTGAAAATAAATTAAACGTCGTTTTCAATAATATCGTTCGCTATGTATATGGTTTAAAAAGACGTGCACGAGTTTCTGCGTTTTCCAAAAAATTATATGGCCTCAGTCTCAACGATTTACTGAAAACTCGAATTTTGACTTTCTTACATAAAATCATTTATTTGCATCAACCTGTACATCTTTATGAGAAACTAATTTTTTCAGACCCTATTTGTAGGGGTAAAAGACTGAAAGCATTTAAATATAAAAGCTTTATATCAACTTGGCAATTCTATATCAATGCCATCCATCTCTGGAACTCAATTCCTTATTGTTATCAAATCTTAAGTAACGCACTGCGGTTCAAAAAAACCTCTCCGCAAAGTTTCGATATGAAGCCTGTTGAATACATCTGGGTTCATTAAGAAAAATTATTGCGTAGTCTTAAAAAATAATAAAATGCAGCTCAAGGCTTCACCTTTGACTGAATGGCAGCAAATAGCTCAAAATTACACAGAAAAACTTGTGTACTCAATGTCAAATCCGTTAAATGAAGTTCTTAGGAAATTTAATTGTTTTGAGCCCAGCGGTATTTTTTTTGCTAATTTTAGCAACACATGTCTGCTGCTCTATATTACAACAAAATTAGTAAAAAAATTTAGTAGCCGCTACTAAATTTTAGCACAATTGTTATTAACTGCAATTCAAAATCGATTTGCTAAAATCAGTTAAAAAATTTACTAAATACTAATAATTTTAGTACAATGAAATTAGTATAAATAATTAATACGCGCTACTAAATTTCAGTAAATTGTTGTAAACTGCAATTTAAAATCAATCTGCTGAAATTAGCAAAAAAGTGTACTAAAAAAACTGTAAAATCTAAAAAAAAAAATTAAAATCAAATTTAATAAAAAACATTTTTATCTTTCAATTGTAAAAAATGTATAATTACTTCAACATACTTGAAATTTGGAATAAAAATTGCAAACGGTTCTCCAATTATTACCTTTTTATGCATTGGAGATACAATAAAATTTTCTGAGTTTTATTTCCAAACTAAGAATATATCAATAACTCGGTATTGAAAAATTAGTAAAATATTTTAATGAAATCAGCAACGAAAATTAGCACAAAAAATCCGTAATTTGTAATAAGAGAACAGCTAAAATTATTACTAAAAAAGAAAATTGTACTAAAAAGCAGTACAAAAGTAGTAAAGTGCGATTGATAACTGTTTACAAATTTTTTACTAACTTTTCTAACTGAGTGTAGAATTATAATAAAATATCTATCCATATTGTAATTTAACTTCGTCTTTTTTACAGGGGTACCAAGACTTTTGTTGTGCAAAAATATGGAGTTGTTGCGAATTTCGAAACACATTTTTTTTTGTTTTGTATGTTACAATACTAATTTTTTGTTTTGTTGTAATAATCAATTTAGTACATGAAATAAAAATAAATATCACATATTTTGTATCATATTTTTTGAGAAATTGTATTCCATGATTTATGCTGCTTACTGTATATAACTGATTCAGTTAAATATTTTTTTAAAAAGCAAATTTTATTTTAAGCAAATCTTTAATTATAAAACTTAGGCTAAAAATTAAATTTGGTATTTTTTTCTAATTTCTTTCTCGAATTGGTGAACAAAATAAGACCTAAACATTTTGTAGAGCTGAGCATGTTATGCGAAAAATATTTTTAAAGTTCTTTAGAGTAAATTTGGTCAACCATAGCATCTTTTAACTTGAAACAGGTAAATTTTTTTGTTTTAGATATGTAGGGGAAGTGCGACACACTTGATCCGGAAAAAGTTGAAGCCGAATATCTTCTAAACTATTAATTTTTTTTTGTTTAAATTTTTTTTGAAAGCTTTCTGAAATAGGTATCTTCTATTCTGAAAAAAATATTCTGGGTTTATAACTTTTTGAGTGATAATTAAAAATATAAATCGCCATAATAGGATCACTATATGTAACACAAATGATCCCGGGGATCAAAGGTGTTTACTAAAACACTTGATCCCGGGGTTCAAATGTATACAAGAAAAAAGTATTTATTAAAATTTTCTATTTTTTTTCTAAAAAAATAAAAAATACTAATTTTTACTATGTCTTTACTTATTTGAGGCCTTTAGCCACTATATTGCCAAGCAAAAAAAAATCATCAAAAGAAGAGAAAAAGAAGCAGTGATTTGGATTCGATATTGTGAAAATTTGGATCGGAACCAATGAATTTTACATAGGGTTGTCATAGGGTGGCAGTTTTCTTTTATGATCCTTTTGATGTTCCTTTTAATTGGTGAAAAGGAATTAATTTTTATTCGTAAAACATTTAAGCAAATCACTTGGCCTTACAACTTGTCTCAAAATAATTGAAGTTAAGTGCTTAACCATAGTTATAAATGTTAAATTTATATGAAAATATCTGTAGTCAGATAGATTTGTAAAGACTTAATTTTCTTCAAAATCACATTTTTGGAAGCTGTGAAAAAGAACTGCTTTAGAAGTAGAAAATCAGAACTTAATGATACTTTGGAATCAATGAAAAATTGATTCCTTAAGATCACTTCCACTTTTTCTGCTGGGTGGCTATATCATACGATATTGCCATCGTATTATTTTAGTTATATGTTATATGTTTTAGTTATATGTTTTCGAAAATATAATTGGTCTAAGATTGAAAAGATTACGTATGAAGAAATCTTGTAATTTTTATGTTTTTGGGTTCCTTTCGATTTCAATGAAATTTGGATATGTGATACAACTTACAAAAAATATTTGTTGTCCCAACAGAATCGTTCGGTTGCTGCAACCGAAAATTCGGTTATTTCAACCATGTTTTGGTTGTCACAGCCCCATTTCGGTTGCCACAGCCCTATTTCAGTTGGAACAACAGAAATTGGATTATGGCAACTGAATTACCGGTTGCAGCAACCGAATGATTCGGTTGGAACAAAATTCGGTTGGGACAAACAAATTTTTTATAGGTGTAGGGGCAAAATTAAATAACTTTCGGTTCTAAACATATCGGCTGAAATTGATATTTATGGGGTAAAAGTGAGTTTCAAAGTTGTTCGAATCTTTTTTGTTTGAAAACTTTTTAGTAATTTTAGTTCACTACTTCACAGATCTTGACAATATCTTTCATCTGCTATCCAATTTGTATACATTTTCTTGTAAACATGAAAAAAACCCTAAAACGAAAAACCGGGTAATTTTTTAACCCACTTTTTATCTCTTAAATATCAGATTGGATCGCTAAAAAGGTTCACTTGCTTATTTTTCCAAATTTCATCCTAATCTGGGTGAGCCACACGCACAGACCTTCCTTGTAAGCGATTTTGTTAAGCGAAATTAGCTTACAAATAATGCAAGCAACTAATACTTATTAAAAATTATTTACAATATACAGTTCATTTGTCCAATAATATTCGTTTGTTTAATTAAAATCATTTTTGTCAACAAATACAAACTTGAACCCTGGGATCAAGTGTATAGGTAATGTCATTTTTCTATTTTTGTTATAGTGAAAAATTACAAGATGAAATACGGGTTTTTTTAAAACGAGGAATAACACCTTACACAATAATGTTTAAAATTACATAACCAAAATTTTTGTATTTAAAATAGGAACTTCAGAAACATTTGCTAAGTAAGAGCATAAAGTAACAGAAATGAGAAAATACAGGTGATGGTGCCCAGAAGTTAAAGAAACCTAAAAAAAAGTAAAATAAAAATTAGTGTAGTGATGAGCGCAACATTTGGAACAATCTAAAGAAGAAGATTTTTTTATATGTTATGTACTTTCCGAGATAGTAGGGGGGGGGGGGGGGGGGGGAACAAGTCTTTTAAAGGATCAAGTGTGTCGCACTTCCCCTAGTCAAAACTTGTTAATACCCACTTTATTTCATAAAAGTAATGCAAAATTTCAAGTTCGAAAAATATTTCTGAAACAAAACAAACTGACTTGTTTTAAATTAACTGGTGCTGTAGTGGACCAAAATTGCTCTACGGAATCTTTTAAAATATTGAACCTTATTTTGTTCAACAATTTGAGGAAAAAATAAAAAAAACAAAAATACGCTACGAAAGCAAACTTTAGAGTTTACTGTTCGGTTTTAATCGAAACCGAAACCGCGGTTTTCTAAGCCTCAAAACCGAATCCGAAAACCGACAAAAATAGGTCGGTTTTTAACAAATACTTTAACCAATTAAAATAAATAATTAAATTGCATATTATTGATTCTTGAATTTCGAAAAGCTCAGCTCCTTTTTTAATTGTAATGACCATTTTCTCCATTAAAAATTGCTATAAAGAATTTTTGTTTTCGTTATTACGGATAACATAAACTGAGGCTTATAATTTTAAAATAGAAATTGCACCAAAAATTCAAATGGTTTAAGATATATTAAGTTTCACATATTCGGTTCAGATTTTCACCGTAGTCCGTATTTCGTAGTCCGCGAAATTTAAAAAATTTTAAATTTATATTGTTTTAAACAAATTGCTAAAATTCAAATTTAAACTCTTTAAAACACAGCTTTTAGTTGCCGAAAAAAAAATTTTTTAACGGGCTTCCGCGTTTATTTCTTCTCCCGGAAAGGTTTCGAAATGGCGTTATTGCCATTTATTATGTTATAATTATGATTATATTTAAATATTCAAGTGAGAAATTCAATCGAATTTTAAAAGATATCTTAGACGCATTAAACTATTTAATTTTTATGCATATTTAATTATCATATATTTAGTTAGAATATTGTTATATTTAATTATATTAAAACAACTCTATTAATATCACAAGAACCGCGGCTTTTATAATTTTTTTGAAGAACCGCGGTTTTCCAATTTTTTCCAAACTCTATCCAACTTTAAACGCAGGTAGCAAACTATGTGGACCACAAAATTTTTTTTGGTAGTAAGTATGTGAAATTGACACACCAAAACTCCGAGACACGTAAACTTAATTTTGGGTCGTAGAATCTTCTGGTATACTTCAAAACGGAGTACACCATTAGAAACATCAGGTGAAAATAAAAAGATATTGCATTTTTAAATTTGAATTATATGCGTCCGTCCGTCTGTCTGTTCATGTATTTTTGTTCGCACGCTACAGGTCGCAAATATTAAGATTTCATACACCTACTTATGTTGGCCCATGTTCGATGCCTGTTGATTTTGGTTTAAATCGGTGCATGTTTGGACCAAGTGCCCATATAAAGGTTCCCCCAAAATTGGTTTTTTCGCACGTTAGAAGTCTAAATACCACCAAGATATTTCAACGAAATTTGGTACGCTGACCCACATGGACCCAAGGCGAAAGTCTATTGATTCTAAATAGCATCGGTCCATATTTGGACCTATCGCCCATATGAACTACTATGAGCGTCAAAAGTAAGTAAATACCTGTGAAGTATTTTATTTTCTTAACAGATTAAAAAAAATAAAAGATATATTTCGATTTTGCTTGCAAAAATAAAACAGTTTGTTCATTATATATTGTATTAAAACATAAGAGTTTCAGTTAAACGAGAATTTTTTTTTTATACTTTAAAACAAAAAAGACTATAAACATCGCCTCAAAAGTAATTATACACCTATATTTAAACTTAACATAAATACAAAAAATTCTATATTTGTTTAGAAATTAATATTTTGTTTGGCCTCCCTTGGCATTTTTTACACATTTTATCATATTTGGCATGGACTCCACTAACTTTTTGGTATATTCGGTTGGAATTTTGGCCCATTCTTCTCTTAGAGCTTCTTTTAGGGTTTCTTTACTAGTTATATTTCTTTTACGGATCTGGTAGTCCAAATAATCCCAAATATTGCCAATATGGTTCAGATCTGGGGACTGTGGTGGATGACCAAGCTGACTTGGTGTCTGGTACAGCAGCCATTACTTCGCCAAAGGGGATGTATGCTTGGGGTCGTTGTCTTGTTGAAAGATTCAACGTCAAGGCAAATCCAATTTGGTGACGCTTTTTTCTAAAATCTTTATGTAGCCTTGAACATTCATTGTCGAATCAATAAAGTCAAGGTCTCCAACTCCAGAGGCCGCAAAGCACCCCCAAACCATAACGGAGCCTCCACCGTATTTAACAGTGCATTGGATGTTTTGTTCAGGTAGCTCTTCATTCTTTTTTATCCAAATCTTCCTTTGTTTTTCTCCACCAAATATCTCAAACTTACTCTCATCAGTGAAGAGAACTATTTTCCAAAAGTTAAAGTCTTTACCTTTATACTTTTTAGCGTAATCCATACGATTCTTTTTATTAACCTTGAAAATGAAAATCTTCTTCCTCGGTTGTCTGCCATGAAATATATTTTTATGCAATATACTCTTTATGGTACTGCCGCTTACGCTTTTCTCGGACTCCACAGTGATGTCTTTGCACTGCACTACAACGTTAATTTTTTTATAATACCCTACACCAGTCTGGTTAAAAGCCAACTAATGTTAAAGTGGACTTGTGTCAAAATTTTCTATAAAATGATAAAAGAAGAGAAAATCGGAAATATAGCCCATATAGGCGATAGGTCCAAAGATGGACCGATCCTTTCTAGAATCAATAGGCTTTGTCCTTGGGACAAATGTGTACCAAATTTCATTAAAATATCTTCGTATTTGCGACCTGCAGCGTGTAAACAAGCCAAATTTGGGGCACTAGGTCTAAACATGGACCGATTTTAACTAAAATCAATAGGCTTCGTCCTTGGGCCGCCATAGGTCTGTGTACCAAATTTCATTGAAATATCATTGTATGTACGACCTGCAGCGTGTAAACAAGCCAATTTTGGGGGGACCATTATATGGGCACTAGGTCTAAACATGGACCGATTTTAACCAAAATCAATAGGCATCATCCTTGGGCCAACGTTATTCGGTGTACCAAATTTCATATCTTAATATTTGCGACCTGTAGAGTGCGCACAAGAATGCATGGACAGACAGACGGACATCGTTAAAAAGTGATTCTGAGCCGATCGGTATACTATAAGGTGGGTCTAGGTCCAATATTTTTTGGTGTTATAAACATCAGCACAAACTTATTATACCCTCTCCATGTAGTGGTGCAGGGTATAAAAATACTTAAAATTTTTTTGTTAAATAAAATATTATCCTAAAAACTAAAATTATTGTTAACTAAAACTTAAAAAAATATTTTAATTTTTGCAAAAATTGTTTTTTCGGACTTTCTATATTTTTTTATATATAGGTTTTTAATTTTACCACTTTTTATTTTTTCAAAAATTATTTGGATTTTTGCGTTTAAAAAATACAAAAAATTTGTTTTCGACTTTCTATATTTTCATATACTTATTTAGTTCGAAATTCTAATATGATATTGTCATGTTAAATTTTAGTTGTTGTTCTAATAAGATTGCAGTTATCTGCAATATGAAAATGGTGATTGGAAAACTCAAACTTAAGGTATAAAAATATTTGATCTAAATATATAAAACTTAAAATTTTAAGGAACAGATTCTTTTAAAGAAAAGAAATCAGTTTTTTTTAAGTATGTAGATCGTGTAATAAACTTTCATCAAACGAAAACTAATTCCGATTAATGCGCTTTTACGCATTTGTACATATATTTTCCTAAATGCTATATTGCGCATTTATCCGAATTTTCGGATAAACGATTCCCCGCTTAAAAGCACAGAAAACTCTACATTTTTGAAGGCGCATTTAAGCGGGGACTACTGTACATCTGATATTATTTTTTCAACGAATTTTTTGTATGGTAATTGATGTTATTACATATCTCCAAATCTGACTCCATATATAACTACATAAGCCATTTAAAACTACCCTAGTAAAAATGATTTTTATATAATCAGATAAGATTTTTATACAATCATTTATGATTTTATACAATTATAACTTGTCGAGTATTGTGAAACATATATTTTTATATGAATATATCAAAAGATATTTAATTATATAAAATTATATTAACCAGATCTACCATTTTCCGGATCAAATCATGTATGGATTAATATAATTATATAAAAAATATATTATTTGATCCGAAAAATGGTGGATCTGGTTAATATAATTTTATATAATTAAATATCTTTTGATATAATCATATAAAAATATATGTTTCACAATACTCGACAAGTTATAATTGTACAAAATCATAAATGATTGTATAAAAATCATATATGAATATATAAAAATCATTTTTACTAGGGTAATCAAAATATATGTAGTGACCGATATGATTATATATGGTTCGATTCTAAGTTATATAATACTGTATGTATCGTCGTACTAAAAATACATTCTTGTAATTTCGTATAACTTTCTATATAGTTTCATACAAATTAATATATAGTTCAGTCCTGTGACAGGCTCTTTCGTGTCAGTCCTATGACAGGTTATTTTGCGTCAGTTCTGTGACACGCACCAGTTCCGTGACAGGTTCATTTGCGCCAGTCCTGTGATAGGTTCTTTTGTATCAGTCCTGTTACAGGTTCTTTTGCTTCAGTCCTGTGACACGTCACAAGGAGCAATTGACCCCCTCCGAGGACAAGCCCATGTTAAAGTTACAGGTCCTTTTCATATAAAAGAACCGGCCCCAGGACCGGTCCTCGTCCACAAGGACCGGTCACATGACGTACCCTGTGACCGGTTACTTTTCACACAGGTTAGTTCTTTATTGTTAAAAAAGAGCCTTGATGTGTATTAGAACGACTCAAGAAAAAAAGTAAAAGTGGTTTGTTTTATGATGATACCCAAAATATTTCGGCTCTAGCAATGAGATCTCATGAGCTGGACCATTTTTAAAAAAGGTGTTTTTTTAGTTTTACAAGAATTTTGAATTTTAGCTGCAGACAACATCCCAGTGTAGAAAATCATTACCAGATATGTGGTTATGTAACTACATACTTGTTAATGTTAACTAGTTACTTTTCTTATTACATTTCTTATTACCTTTATATGGCGATGTCGCGAAAAATAATGAGTTGTCGTTACACACCAGCATACGAAAAATCAAAAAATATATCGTTACCTATGTGCTTACCAGTACTGACAAAAATAATGAGTCTAAAAATAGATTTTCTAAAAAATAAATTATATAAAAAAAAATATTTTTTATTGTATTTTTTTTTTTAAATAAAATTTGCTGGTGCGGGAATCGAACCTGGGTCTACAGATTGCCAGTCAAGAGCTCTACCATCTGAGCTATATCGACATGTCATATTTAATAGATAAAAATACAATTGACCTGCTGCACACAAGTAAGCTTACTCGCCAACATACAAAAAATCAAAAAATATGTGGTTACATATATCCTTACCAGTGTTTAAAAAATATTGAGTCTAAAAATAGATTTCAAAAAATTTTCAAAAAAATCTAAAAAATTATTTTCTATTTGAAATAATGATAAAAATAAGTAATTATCAGTAACTCATTATTATTTGTTTTAAAATAATACAGAAGATATGTGGGTGTCAATACTGGTAGTCCAAAAAATAATGATATGTCATTACCGTTTCTACACTGGGATACTCAATATGGGTATCAAATGAAAGGATTTTTTAAGGCGCGTTTTATCAGAAATTCAATGTGGTGGAAATAATATGTTCTTAATAGGGCAATATGGATACCAAAATTTTTCTTTTGACAAATAAATCATCCCAAAGTGGATGTAGTTTGGTATTTTGCAAATTTCGTACATTCTGCGCGGTGCTCTGGACCAAATTTTGATAAATTTGGAGTCACCCCAATTCAATAAAAAAAAATTTTTATAAATTTTTTGTAGGTTTATTATTAAATAAAATATTTTATTGAAATACGCGTGTCAATAATTTTTTTCAGAGGAACCTAAATATATAGAGAAAAGTGGATTTGGTGTAACTTCTAAACAAATTAAGATAGAAGCATAACATTTGGCATGAATGGGAATTTCATGTACTTTGGAACGCGTGTCCCGTGGAACTTTGCATTTTTTCCCTATTTGGTAATGTTTTTTTGTCAAGTCTTCTTCTATGAAGATTTTAATTTTTCCTCAAAGTCATTTTAAGTTACACAAAGTTTCGGATAAATATACATGAGGACCTAAAATTGGGTGCGTGTACCTTGGAAGGTTGAAAGTAAATTAAAATAAAATTAAACAAATTAAAAAAAAGCAAAATAATTAAAGTTTTTAATGAACTTAAATTTTGTCATTTTCTAAATGCAACAACGGATTATTTTTTTTAAGTAATTTATAAAATTAAGTGAAAATTATGTGTTTTTCAAAAAGGAAATTGAATATTTACTCTTCTATATATGTACCTAACCCATTTCAATATGTGAATTGTTGGACTTCCAAGAGCTAATTTACAAAATTGTAAATTTGATTGGCTATAAAATAATCTTTAAACTAAAATTTTCGCCATTTTTTATGCTAATATTGATTTGAAATTCCTCATTTCAAATAAATTAAATTGTTGTTTTTTGTTAACTAAATTCCATTAATTTTTAATGCATTTCAAAAAATCTAAATCTTTTTAAAATGCATACAAATTACTAACGATTTCAATACAAGTTATCTATAACAATACCAAACTAATCTGTCTGCGTTAAAAAAAAATTTTACATCGGTCTTAATCTTAGAGATATTGATACCAATTTTTCAAAAGTACCTTGGTACACGACATCCCCTTACTTAATTTACTGACCAGAACAAATGCACATATAGGGTTTTTATCTGTTCAAATGTTTTAGGGGTAAAAAGGGACCAAGAGATTTAAAATGGACATATACTGTTACCTTCATGTACACTTAAAATAATACGTCATTAGAAAAATCTGTCAAACAGGTTTCAAATAGATTTGATTAATTTTTAACAAATTGTTAGTTGAAACGCTGATTTATACAAAGATTTTAGTTAACTTCATTTAACACTATACCAAAAATCCTCAGTACACAGAAAAAACTAAAAACGAATTTTAACAACGAAATTGATTATATCAATTAAAATTTTAATTGATTTTGCACCTATCACTCACATGATACTATTAATTACTAAAAATTGTATACTATTCAGGGTTGACAGGCAATATCACTAAAATACCGTTACCGATTCAAAACCCTTTCAACTGACTACCGTTACCCCTAAAATACCGTTACCAAAATAACTGAAATATCGCTAACCTTAAACTACCGTTACTGAAATAATCAAAAAGCCGTTATCCTTAAAATACCGTTACCGAAATAACTAAAAAACCATTATCTTTAAAATACCGAAATAAATGAAATAGCATTACCCTTAAAATACCGTTACCGAAATAATCTGAAATAGCGTTACCTTAACCGATAACCGCATCGTTTCGGTTACCGTCCATGATAATATTAATTGAAACAAATTTCGATTAAAGTAATAATAATATCAATTAAATTAAAAATAAAAAAAAAAAATTTTTTTTTTTAATTTTTAAAAAGTGTGTGTATGTCATGTTTACATACTTGGAGTACTGCATATGTGTTTATTTTGTTTCTGAACTGCAAAGGTTTTAGTTCTTATACTAAAAATTTTCTATATATGCATACAGTTTAAGAAAAAAAGTTTGGGAATTATGTAATACATAATTATGTAACAAATATTTGCAAACATATTTAAAAGTCTATTAAAATATTAATTGATTCAATAAAATACTTGTTTACAAAAAATTTTTATTTTTAATATTTATTTAATTAGATATTTAAGGTTAATAATTTTTTCTCTGTACTTTAACTAGTTTTGAGTGTAAATTTTTTAAACTATTTATGAATAATTTTTAAGAACCCATTCGTTAAATTTTACAAAATTTATTGTTAAAATATAGTATTTTCATGTTTCTATTATTACCTGGTAGATGGCGCCATCAGTGAATCCGGAATTTAATAGATGGCGCTATTGCTTTCCCTCCCGATTTATTAACATGGCCCATATATCGAAAACTAAGAGAGATAGAGCAAAATTGGCGAAAATTTCGACTACCCCTAACCGAATAATACCCCACCCGAGTTAAAAAGTTTATATAAAATTATATGTCAATGGATATATTTGCAATATGTAACTGGGTATAATTCCATCCGAAAAATGGTTATATTAAATTGTATCATATCGGATATAATTGTATTTACAAGGATACAAAGTTATATCAAATGATAAACTTTTATCCGAATTTTTTCCCGATCATATTGGATATAGGTTAATACAATACGATATGGTTAAATTTAAATGACAAAAAAAAACTTTGTATTGGAGGGCAGCAGGATTTCGGGTCCTACACACCCAGGGGTGTGATAAAAATCGAAAACGGACAGTTTTTCAATCTAGAATAATTAGTTTCGTGAAAATCAAATTGGCTTCAAATTATTATTTATTGTTTTATTTGACTCCGTACATCTAAATTAGGAAATAAAAAATAATTGGTATTGTACAAATCGTAAAATATTAACCATTGAATATTTATCACATGCCGAGGGCTACTGTTGATAATGAGTAACTATTAAAGACGTTAATATAAAAATCCATTATTCTTTAAAGACTGGATCATTTTTTATCAAATATGGGAATTTTCCTTGGACTTAGATTTTTTTTTTAAATATGTTAAGCTTTTTTTATTTTAAATAAAATGTTAATGGTTAGCCCGGCAATGCACTTCTTTTTTGTTGGAGGCTCATAGTTCCCGATTTATGGAGCTGATGATGATCTACAACAATATTCAATGCCTTATTTCTCCACTCAAAACTTATCGGACCAGAACAAAATATATACAGTTGTGGCCACGAATTTAAGTCAATTCAAGTTTTTTCTAATTTTATTGTTGTTGCCTTTATTTTTAAAGATCAAAATAGTGGCTAAATTCGCCACGAAAAGTAAGGAGATGGTTCAGAAAATTGTGCAGAATTTTAACGTAATGTTTGTTTTTTCATTTTGTCACTTGTTTTAAGTGGGCGTGGCTTTTAACGAAAAATTAGCGATATCAACTTTTTATCAAATTATATAGTAAAATTTAGGCAGTACTGATCGGTTCTGTACAAACTGTATATTTTTGGAAATCTTATATAAAATTTCCTTAAGAACATTTTCCACAAGAACATTCATTTACTTAAAAATAAGAGATCAACTAAATATTCCCCCATTCATCTTGCATTATTTTTATCTACAAATAGTCACCAGCACTTTAGTCAACAGCACTTCAAACATGACCAAATTTTTCTTTGTTTTTAGCGACCAAATTTTTCTTTAGTTTTTTCACCCTCCTGAAAACCTGTTAAAGAACACATAAAACTACTTGCAGGCAATCCGACGATATTGTTATATAAAAAATAAAATTTAAATATTTTTCGTATCTGTTTATATATAAATTTTTTAACGGTTTTATCAATAATATACAATTTGCAATAAAGCAAATACTGATATATAATTTAATATGATTACATATGAGAAAATTTCTAAAAAATTTTATAATATATTATCGTATACAATATTTTATATTATCATATATTTTAATATTAAAAAATATATGTTATATATACTCTTTTACTCGGGCAGCGAAAGCAGTTACATCTATCCAAAAATGGACGTTGGCCGGGCCTTGGACCCTCGGAAATTTTATTTTAAGCCAAAAAACAGGAATAAATTTTGTTAAAGTAACAAATTTTTTATGTCCAGCCAACAGGCTTATTATTTTGCGTATACCTATTAGGATATTTTGAATAGGTTGGTACTCATTAACTTTAAACCTTTTATAACGTTTGGAGAGAGGAAGCCACCATTTAATAGTTAATTATTTAATTTTCAGGCATGAAATGATTTATTAAAGCCATCCCATCCCTAGAATGTGTGGCTTCCAACGACTTGCATCCATCAAACTGAAAAAAGCTACAACAATTGCGTAACCAATGACCTTTTTCGAAAAAATTTCCAAAAAAATGTAAAAATAAAATTAAAAAGAAAAACAAAACAATAGTGATGTACAGACTGTCAAAACATTATTCGAAATTCGATTACTTTTGTATGCTTCGAATAATATGTTCTAAAAGAATTCCTTTTTACACACATTTGCATTGATTTGCTTTATAAATAAAATAAAAAATATTTTTAATGGCTTTTAAATTTATCTTAGCACATCATTAGTTCTCTAATTTAAGAAAATTAATTTTCACTTCAGATTACCGAGTCAATTGTTTACTAAATTTGTACATCACTTGCGACTTATTTGAGAGAAGAGAGAAAATAAACAATAGTGTTGCCAGAATCAAATCGAAAAATGAATTTATAGTTAAAATACGATTATGAATCAAGATTTCTAATAACTCTTTATTAAGCGAAATATGTACTTTAACTATAGCAAGCTTCAAATACCAAATAATTTTTTTTTATGAATTAGCACATATATTAATAAAATATAATTAACATTCTTGCTTTTGAAAATAAATTATTTTAATTTGAAATGCAACAAAAAATTTTTCTTTGCTTTAATTCCATAAAGAAAAAATTTTCATATTAACATAGAAATTGCTGAAAAAATCGTTTTCGGTTTAATTAAACAAAGTTTAAAAAAACTCCGCCTTAATATAACGAATGTAGAAAATAGAAATGAATTATAATCATCACGGTTGGTTACCGAAACGAATAACAGTAAGGGTAACGGTATCGAATTATGTTTGTTTCGGTAACTATATATAAATTCGATGCTGGTGGTTTCGATAAGTAAAATTATTATCTATGAATTTTTTTCTAAAAAAAAACTAAAGATTATAAAATAAGAAATTTAAAAAAATTGTATTTTTATATAAATTAATAAATACCGGTAGCTACCCATTAAAATAACGGTATCGGTAACGATAACGGTATTTGAAAATTTTTTTAGAGGTATTGGAAACGGCAACGGTATTCAATTTGAAACGGTATTTTAGCGATAACGGTGTTATAACGATAACGGTAACCAACGCATACACATATCAGAATGTGCAGACATAAATAGGAGTACATATTCATATCTACTTCCATGTATATACATTAGAGTTCCAAAAAAAAACATGAAAGTTGGAATTCGCGGTGTCTACAATGTTGCCCCTATTGCTTAATGTTTAAAAACTCTCTGTGCCAAGTTTAAGCCAACTCCGCTTTTATTCTAGCCAGAAAAAGTTATATTTTAATAAATTTTAATTTGTCTCTAGAGTAATTTATACAAAAATAGGGTTGACTTTGAATTATTTTTTTATTCTAGTCTTCATTAATGTGCAGAAAAGGAATATGAAATCAAAACTTAAACGAATTATGTAACTTTTAAGTAGTTCGCAGGTGTATTTTCTTACATGATTTCGTTTTGCATATATGAAATTACATGTACTTCCAAATTGATCCATATGAGTGGTTTTTGCATATATGGAATCAGATATACTTTCATATAAGCCCATATATAAGTTATTTTTGCCGATATGGAGTCACATATACGTCCATATATGTCATTTTTGTGTATATCAAATGACATATACTTCCATATTCATGCATATTTGAGTGCTTTTTGCCTGTACATGAGTCCTTTTCGGATGTATGGAGTCATTAGACTTTCATATTTGTCCATATATGACTCTCTTTTGAATAGGAAATTAAATTATTTTAAATTTAAAAATTAATCGTACAAAAATCAACAACGCGATAAAATATACAAATAAAAATTTATTTTATAAATAAAACAATTTTTAGTCCCACTAAAAAAAATCACAAAAAACAAAAAAATCATTCTGAACTTTAAATTAGTGTTACATAAATTAACAAACAAAAAACATAACAATTAACCAATTCATTGCATACATTTTCAGGAATGTACATTTCTATAATTTTTTGATACGTATTGTAAAGGGTTTCAGGAATATTTTTCAACGCTTCCAATTTAAATCAACGTAATATGTTATTCATAAAACTTGAAAATTGATATCAAAATTCTGTTTTGACTCTAATAATATCAGAAATATAACTAGAAATAGTTTCTGGATTAAATTTTTTTCTGGCGTCCACTGGGTCTTGATTAAAAAAAAAATAATTCATAAAAAAGACAATTCATATCAAAATTATATTTGGCTCTAATAATATCAGAAGTAGTTTGTGGATTCAATTTATTTCCTTTTGGGGTCCACTGCGTTTTGATTAAAGAAGAATTAATTCCTTAATTAAATTTTTCAATTCTGAATTAAAAATTCGGTGAATTAATTCACAGAGCATGATATATTGAATGGAATTAATTCATATTTGTTTTCATTCGATTTATTTTGTTACGAATGAATTCAATTGATATAGTTCTTTTTATTGAATCAAATTAATTAATTCACTGGTGAACGCGTTCAATTTCATTTATAAATAAAATTTGTAATACGAGTACTAATCAATTTGCTAGTAAAAATAAAAAAATTATATATTAAGTGTTAGAGAAACCCGATGCAGTTTATCAAACGACATGATTAAAAAGTCAAGTTCTAAAATTATCGGGCTTCTCTAACACTTAATATAGAATTTATTTTTACTAGCAAACGCTAGTAATTTACAAATCTTATTTATAAATAAATAATTTCTTCTACTGAACGGCAGAAAACAGGCTATGAATTCAATGAACGTAATTTTTGTTTTTCAATTAAGTGAACGTATTTTTTTTTCAATTCAGTGAACGTATTTTTTTTTTCAATTCAGTGAACATATTTTTTTTAATTCAGTGAGCGTTTTATTTATTTAATTCATTGAATGTAATTTTATTTTTTTAATTGACTGAACGAATTCAGTGAATTCATTCAAAAAGAAATTAATTCTTCAAAGCTCTGGTTCTACGTTGGCCTTATATGCTGGTAAGCAAAAATAAAAGTCAACAACTTTTTTCATTTCATAGAAAACATAATTTTTAATAAAATAAATCGCACCAAAACTTGTTATTAGTCGTTTTAATTGAATTTAAGTTTTTTACATAATTTTTCATGGCAAGGAATTCATTAAATACATTTTCATCATTAAAAGCAATGTTAAATTTTTTTTAAGAATTCAACAGTTGGCTGGCTCACTGCTGATAATCTTAACATTTTGGCAATCAAAGTAAGTGATGCCAAGTCAATTGAAGTAACAGCGAGAAAGTAGCGATGCCAACAATTGAAAAGTTTAGAAGCAATAAAAAAAAGTTATGGAGAAAAGTGCAAAAAGTAGGACAACCCCGGACACTTACTGAAAAAGAAGGAGGACTGCACTGGACGCCCTAAAAAAGAGGACGGTGTCTGGGGAAAAGAGGACGGATGGCAACCCTAGAGAAGGGGATTACGTATTTGTAAAATTGTAGGTGGGTATGCACAAAATGAATAAGTTTTTAAAATATTAAAATTGGGTTATTTTCTTTCAACTTGCAAAGAAGCATACAAATCTGAGCAATTAGAATCGCTAAATATTAATTTTTAAAAAATGTCTAATCGAAGTATCTTAATATTTGCGACCTGTAGAGTGCGCACAAGAATGCATGGACAGACAGACAGACAGACGGTCGGACAGACGGTCATCGTTAAATCGAAATAAAAAAAAAATTCTGAGCCGATCGGTATACTATAAGGTGGGTCTAGGACCAATATTTTTTGGTGTTATAAACATCAGCGCAAACTTATAATACCCTGACCACATAGTGGTGTAGGGTATAAAAAGTGAAGAAGTTAGGGTCATACGGGCTTAAAAACATATTCGAATTTTCAGCTTGAAAAAATTAAAATTTTAAATTTCACTTAAAAAATTTAAATTGAGTTTAGCCTACAAGAAAAGCAATGGGCTGGAAAACGGAAGGTCGCCTGTTCTGTTCCAGTTCGCGACATAAAAATTATTAATTACACTGCCTGACACTGGAGATCTGACCATCAGTTCTATATATTTCGGACATGGTGATTACAATGGCGTACTTTATACAGATACAGATTTTTTTCGCTAAATGTCTTTAAAGTTTGGCTGTTGTCCATTCAGTTTTTTATATCAAAAATTTTTCAAATTCAATTAATATGAATGTTTTGTGTTAAAATGAAAGCACAGGACCTATTCCAATATTTGCGATATAAATGTGATGAGCTAGTCTTGATATCTAAACCACTATATAGCGTTTTACATAGGTTTTTATGGTTTTTTGCTATTTTAGCGACTTTAGTCGCCGATTGTACAATCGACCTCAATAAATGTAATGCCTTAGTAAGGAAGCAATTAAAAGGAAAATATTTCAATAACAAAATGTACTCATCTATAGCGGCCTATACCTTAAAATCGCGATTTTTCAAAAATTTAATACTAAAGTCTTAAATTTAATACTAAAGTGTCTTTAGTACGATACTAACTATAGTAATGAATGTATTTATTGCGATAACTTTTGCAATTGGAAACTTTTTTGCTTGGAATTTTGCAACAACAGTTTTTGGGGGTGACCCCATATTATACTAAAAGTTGGACTTTAGGGACATCTTGGAAAGCTATGTTGCCATACAAAAGTTTTTAAAAATCGCGATTTTAATGTATAGGCAGCTATAGATGAATTAATTTTTTTTATTGAAATATTTTCCTTTTAATTGCTTGCTTACTAAGGCACTACATTTATTGAGGTCGATTGTAATAGCAAAAAGCATAAAAACCTATATAAAACGCTAAGTAGTGGTTTAAATATCAAGACTAGCACATCGCATTTATATCGTAAATATGGCCACAGGTACTGTGTCTTACATTTTTACACAAAAAATTCATATTAATTGAATTTAAAAAATTTGTTATATAAAAAACTGAATGGACAACCGCCAAGCTTTAAAGACATTTAGCGAAAAATCTGTACCATTGATCGAAAAATAAATTACGCCATTGTAATCGGCAAGTCCGAAATATGTAGAATTGATGGTCAGAGCTCTATTAATTTTTAAAAGTCAAGATTTTGTCATGCAGTGTTATTAAATAAAATTGTGTGGATCGGATCATATTATTCAATTTATAGAATTTGAAATCCATAAATATTAAAGCAAAACAAATATTGGCGAAACATTTGTGGGTTATATCCCCTTCGGCGTGTGGGACGTTCGCGACGGTAACATCAATTTAGAAAAATAATATGTATGACTTTTCTATCCCTTATACATATATGTTACAGCGTCCTCCTTCGGTGTTCACATAGCACTTACACCTACCGAAATAACACTAATAGAAAAGTCTGTAAAAAGTTAAGTTAAAACTACTGAAAATTGGTTAAAAATTAGCTTGCAAAAAAAACTGCTGAAATTAGCAGATCACTTTTTCTATATATTAGATAGGAACATCAGAAATAAATCTGTTAAATATACAGAATGTTAGATATATTTGAGTTAAATTTTTGTTAATAGAAAATAACAAATTAATTTGCTAAACCCAGCAAAAAGTATTGCTAAATATTTAGTAGCCTAAAAAATTACAAAAAAGTCACAATATTCACGATTTTTTTCGATTTTTAATGGAAAAAAACTAGCCTTTTGAAAGCACCAGTTTACAATTTTTTAGGAAATATTTCTGCTGATTCTAGCAGAAGAGTCTGCCATTTGCATTCAACTAAATTTAGCTTAAAAATAACAAACTGTTGTTGGTTTTTGCTATTTTTAGTCTAGTAATATTTAACAAAATATTCTGCGGATTTTACAGTATAATTTGTCATTTTCAGTTAACTAAAAGGTAACCTAATTATTACTAAATTTCTGTAAATTTAACTCTTTTCTTTCCGCTGTTCTTCTTTTACTAGTATTTAGCAAAAAATTTGCTAATTTTTCTGCAAGTTAATTTTTAGATAATTTTTGGTTACTTTTTCTGCTATTTTTACAGATTTATTTCTATGAGTAGGGCAATGAACCAAAAAGTTTCAACAAAGCTTTCCAAAGAAAGCAACACGTTAATTAATAGGAAGAATTCCTTGAGTATTGCTGCTCGTTAAAAAAATAATACGCCTATCATGCGTCTTAAGTTTTTAAAAGGACTTTGTTTAAAAAAAAATAAATATTTCTAAAAACATCTCAACAATGTTATTTTTATATTGCAATTACCGATATATTTCTACCTTTAGAGATTCAAAAAATCTAACTGTCGCCTTAAGCAAATATACATCTTTCTAGGTAAAAATATTTCAGTTTGTTAAAGAAAAAAAAAAAAAAAAATATGAATGTAAATAAAATACAGAACATTAACACGAATCCCTCGATTTATTTTATATTAATCAAATAAAGAAAAACGTTAAAATAATCTTCTCAACTCGGTAGAGAAAGTTTTTGTTTAAATTACATGGATAAAATATTATGCATAAACGCGCAATCTTGCAAAAAACTTTGAAAATTGAGGGAAAGGTTTAAAAAAATCTGCCATGATACTAGTATTGCAAACAATATTGAAATTCTTGTAAAAGAAACATTTTGTGTACGTATATACATAAATATAACTTTTCTATGTTGTATGAAAAGTTGTACAAAACGTACCTGTAATAGTGAACATTGTGATCCCAGTGTAGAAAATCATTACCAGATATGTGGTTATGTAACTACATACTTGGTAATGGTAACTAGTTACTTTTGTTATTACATTTCTTATTACCTTTATATGGCGATGTCGCGAAAAATAATGAATTGTCGTTACACACCAGCATACGAAAAATCAAAAAATATATCGTTACCTATGTGCTTACCAGTACTGACAAAAATAATGAGTAAAAATAAATTTTCTAAAAAGTAAATTACATAAAAAAAAATATTTTTTATTGTATTTTTTTTTTTTAATAAAATTTGCTGGTGCGGGAATCGAACCTGGGTCTACAGATTGCCAGTCAACAGCTCTACCATCTGAGCTATATCGACATGTAATATTTAATAGATAAAAACACAATTGACCTGCTGCACACAAGTAAGCTTACTCGCCAACATACAAAAAATCAAAAAATATGTGGTTCCATATATCCTTACCAGTGTTTAAAAAATATTGAGTCTAAAAATAGATTTCAAAAAATTTTCAAAAAAATCTAAAAAATTATTTTCTATTTGAAATAATGATAAAAATAAGTCATTATCAGTTACTCATTATTATATGTTTTAAAATAATACAGAAGGTAAGTGGGTGTCATTACTGGTAGTCCAAAAAATAATGATATGTCATTACCGTTTCTACACTGGGATATTATTAATTTTTGTTTGTAAATTTTAAAGTTTGTTGTGTTAGTTTCTTTTTACACATTCTAATATTTATTTTTATTACAAACTTAAATACATAGATACAAATATATAATAGAAGCATTTCACAAACATAAACTGTTGTTGAAAATGATAATGTGTCCCAAGAATTAAAATTTATTTTAATATCAAATGATAGAAAGTAGAAAAAACTGTAAAATATATTATTTGAGAAATTATAACATTTTTCTGGTGAGATCTTTTGCCGGAGCGAAATACATGTATCAACCTATAAATTTTATAAATTTTCTTTAGCAAAAAAAAAATTTTGATATACACCCAGAAAACAGATTCGGTGCTGATAGCCGCATTCGTAGCCGATCGAATGGTTCGGTTGTGGTAGCCGATATTTTCAATTTTGGCAACAGGGAACCAATTGGGGCAGGGCTATTTTGACTGTCACGATGGAATTTCAGTTGTATCAAGAATAATTCGGTAGTCGCCACCGAAAAATTTATTTGATACAACTGAACCATTCGATTGGCAACAAATTGGGTTGTCAGCACCGAAACTGTTTTCTGGCTGTATGTACAAACAAAACAGAAAAAACCACAGGAATTGTTGCTAGAAATATATTTCAACAAATTTGCAAATGCCTTTCAAAAAATTTTAAAATTTTACTATTTGGCGTCAACGCTAATTTACAAAATTAATTGCAATTATCAAGTTTATTTATTAAGAACTACCATATTCAGGTCGGCTAACTTATCTAAAAGTACGCTCAATTTAAGACTATCCAGAGTCATTTTAATGCAAATGTTATTCGTGTTAAAATAAGCATACTTTTAGATAAGTTAGCCAACCTCATTATGTTATGTGGCGTATACTTGTTGAAATTTGATTAATTATTTATCATACGCACCGTTGTCCCTAAATGTTAGCAGTGTTGTGTGACTGGCTATTTGCTTTATCTACACACAGAGAGCAGATCTGTTGTGGCAACCGAATATGTTGCCAACCGAGTTTGGGTAGTTGCATATATTTACTATCACATTATTCGGTTGAGGCTGCCGATATTTTTAGCATAGAGTAAGAATAAACAAGAGAGTTTCACTTACGCTCACGGCCCCAACAAAATTTTGTGCATATTAAAAACGTTCGGTAACGGGCTCCCCAATGAGAGAATTTCCCTCTCTTTTGAGCAATTTTCCCTGATTTCAAAACAAATTTGTCTGCAAACTGAGAGGATTTCTTTGATTTGAAAACAAATTTCCCCTATTTCAAAGCAAATTTCCCATACCGAGCCTTCGTAATCTGCACATATAAAAACCAAGAGAAGGTTTTTACAGCGTGAGCGGCAATGTTATGGTGTATTTTTAGTTATACTTACTATATTTTCGAACACGAAGAAGTTGGCCTAACCGAATTTAAGATTTTGCATCGAAAAGAAGAATGGCGGTTTTTTTATTTTTTTATTTTAAATCCTTCCACTGGCGCAAATCGGTCGAAAACGCTGATTTCGAGACCTATTTTCTGCAGAGCAAAAACGGCTGCATTTATGGGAAATTTGAATTTACCATTCGATTCTACAGCAAAAATTAATAAAAAAAAAACAAATTTTTGGGTTTCTGATTACAGCAGATAGTAATTAGAGTGGTCCAAAAAGCAACTTTTCTCAAAAATTTAAAAAAAGTTACTTTTTTATTACACACAATGAAAATGTATTCCCTGCTGAGAACATTGGTACAGAAATTGTTGATGTACCGTGACCCGTTAACAAGTTATTTAGTAATCAAACACGTTTAATAAAAAAAAATCTTTGTAATAAACATTACAAAACTTACAAATTATTTTGTCTTTACTAAAAAATAAATTTATAATGCAGCAGCGGGTATTGGAAGCTGCAAAAAGCGGAATGCGAAAAAACGCTTAATGGTATAAAAAATTAATTGAAAAACTCAGCGATTTACATTCTGCAAACAAATATACTGATGGAAGAATTTTCCTTTTTGCTAAATTTATATTTCACGATTTTTTTGCAATTTAACCGCCAACCTTTGGTATGATATATAGATAAATAAGAGTCCCTAAATTGTGAACTAAAAACAAATACGACGCGCAAAAATTGCAATATAATGGCGGAATGCGAAATAATTCTTTGTGGTACAAAACTTAATTAGAAAACTTAATCAGCGATTTACATTTTGCGAACGAATGTATTGATGTAAAAAATTTCCTTTTGGCAAAAATTTTTTTCGCGATATTTTGTTTTTTGCAAACTAACTGTGAGGGCAACTGTTTCATTGAAGGCCGAAATTTTATCTATGATGATTATTATATTTTATTGTAGGCGAACTAAAATTTTCTTTAGGTGTAGGGATGTACATTGGTTTCCTAAATTTTGTCCTTTCATTTTTTTTTATTTATTGATACATATTTATTTGCACTCAGTTTCTTTTTTTTTATTTTTTTTGAATTAAAAATATAACTAACTAATACTAAATATGAATATCTTTCAGATTGAGTGAATTGTGTATCAAATATTGAATTTTGATTTGCAGCCAGGGTTGCCACGAAATACTTGTTTTATAAATTTTTTTGGGATTATAAATTTTTTTTTATATAATTTTAATCTAATCGTTAACATATTTTAAAATTTTTAATTTTTAACTAGTGAAATTATCAAATATGATAATTTATTAATGCAATAATTTTCTTTTTCTTTTAAAATTCATAATATTAGAAAAACGAAATATTACATTGGATTTAATTTACAATAAATTTTGGTATACTTATTCATGTTTAGTATATCTTTACATAATTAATTACAATAATTTCGCGGACTTTGGTTGAACCTTCTTATAACTTTTATTTAAATAATTTTTACACTAGGTTACAAATTTTTTTTTAATTTTTTTTACAAATTTTAAAACATTTGATAAATAATTTTATTAAAATTTAAAAATCATAAAAAGGTGACCACTTGTAGATAAATTTTTTTTGTCTTGATTCTTTTAAATTTTTTTATCTAGATAATATATATTTATTAAATTATGTTTAATTGTATTATTATAAATAAATTGGGTTTGTATTATTCCTAAAATGGAATTTTAAATTTATTTGGTTTTTGTTATGAAAGGTGAAGTCTTAGGTATGTGAGTATGTAGGTATTTATTTTTATTATCGGGCTGATATAAAAATTTAATGTTGTCAGCATGGAGGGTGGGCAACGGATTAGTGTAGCAACTTCCAACTTCAGCTACATTTCAATCATCGACATCATTATTATTTATTTTATTTCTTCTTTCTATATTTATCGTTTAAATTTTTTTTTGTGATCATTTGAAGCTACCTAAAATTAAAATCACCTGTAACCGATTCAACAGAACTATTTTTGGAATTAAACACACCCCCCTAACGACGAGCACAGCCAGAATAATAGGTAGCTAAATTCCCAAGGTAGTTGACCGGTAACAAGAGAATCGTTACATAACCACCAATCAAACTTTGGTGAAATGCGTATTATAGTCCCTAGGTTGTAAATTTAAAAAAATTGCAAAATAATGGCGGAACGCGAAAAAAGGCTTTTCAATTAAAAAACTTAATCAGCGATTTACATTCTGCAAATAAATATACTGATGGAAAAAATTTTGGTTTTTGTAAAAAAAAATTTAGCGTTTTTTTACCATAAAAAACTTTGGCGTATGAAATGCGTATTATAGTCCCTAGATTAAAAATAATGGTGGAACACGAAAAAAGACTTATGGTACAAAAAATTAATTAAAAAATTTAATCAGCGATTTATATTCTGGAAAAAAATATGCTGATTCAAAAAATTTCCTTTTTGTAAAAAATATTACGTTTTACAAAGTTTTCGGGAATTTTTTTTCCATCTAGCCACCAAACTTTGATATAAGATATAGGTATAATAGCCCCTAGATTATGAATTGACAAGAACGACTAGTAAAAAAATTGCAAAATAATGGCGGAATACGAAAAAAGTCTTTAGGGTACAAAAAATTTGTTAAAAAATTTATTCAGCGATTCAAATTTTGCAAACGAATATATTAATGAAAGATTTTTTTTTAAGCGGAGTTTTTTTGCAAACTACCACCAAACTTTGGTACAAGAAATGGATATTATAGCCCATGGATTATAAATTTTAAAAAACAACACTTAATAATAATTTACAGAATAATAATTTTTCTGGTTGCATACAATTTTTTAATGAGCATCAGCCAGAGCCAGCAATTTCCAACCCTGATTTCAGCGAATGTTTTGCATTTTTACGTTTTTCGAAAAGCTTATTTATCAATGGAAATTATTTTTCTTAATTGCTACATTATCAATGGTAATAAAATTAAAAACCATTGTCATTATTCAATGAAATCAAATTCGGAACTCATTAATATTAATTTAAAACAATGGTAACGAAAATAATTTCATTACCATTGATATTAATCAATTCTAATGATATCGTCAATTAATTGGTCCACCTAATTCATTAGTCCCAAGTATGGTAACGTCTTAGAAGTTTTAGAAAAAAGTGGATTTTCGAACCACTCTAATGGCTGCCTGGTGTATTTTGAAAATGCAAACAAAATGTTTTTTATATTAAATTTTGTTGTAGATTCGAATGGTAAAGTCAGATTTCCTATAAATGCAAGGGTATTAAAATCTGCGTTCTTGGCCGACTTGCGCCAGTGGAAGGAGTTGAAATAAAGAAGAAAAAAAAATTCAAAGTATATGAAAACATGTTTTAGACGAAAACTGACTCATTACTTTTCGTATGCATGTTAACTTGCAACATGGGTAATTACCAATGTTGAAAACTCAACGTTTATAGATTTTCGTATATAATATAACTTCTTCGAGTTACTTCCTAAAAAGTTTTGGTGGCATACACCCAGGAAAAAGATTGGTTGGCTTTCGATCAAAACCATTAAAATGGATTTTCCAGGACTTTATTTTATTTGGAATTACCTATAATTGAATACTACATCAAAAATATTTTACTAGGTATTAAAAATAGGGAAAATGAACTAAAAAACAATCCTTTTAACAAATTATTGGTATCTCCAATCAATTTTAAAATTAGTATCAGTTTAGTAATTCTATGCAGTAGAAGCAGCCATTTATTTAGTGAATATACAAGAAAATTGGTGTTATCTATAACCTTTTTTAAAAAAATTTCAATATTCGAAAGTGGTAACTACAAATACGGGTATCCTAATCAAATATGACCTTAAATTCAAGTTTCTGTAGAACCAACCGAATTGTGGACATATAAATTCAAAATTAGTCATTAAAATTATTAAGTGTTTGTGGTGTAGTGGGTGTGGAGTTGGCCTAGTACGCCGGGTTTCCGGGTTCGAATCCCGGAAAAGACAAAAATTTAGATATTTTTTTTTTTAATTAAAATAAAATATTCATATGTATAAACAGTAAATATGGCTAAGAAATTTAAAAGTAGTTGCGGTGCAGTGGGTAAAAGTGTGAACTATTAACCTGAAGGGCCGGGTTCAATACCAGAAAATTCAAAAAAAGTTTTTTAATTTCAATAAAATTTTGTATATTATATATTATATATATTATATATATTATAAACATTATAATATTTATGTGGAACATAATATTGCATTAGACAACCGAATATTGGCTTTCACGACGAAAAATATAATTTAATATAAAGATAGTTGTCGCAACCGCACGAATTCGATTGGCGACAAATTCGGTGGCCACAACTGAGACTGTTTTCTGTGTGTATGTTCAATTATGCCGCAACTATTATAAACATTAGCTGTTTATAATTTTTTTTATACTCCAATCGCTTAAACGTAGATTTTCTTTAAATACTTAATGTTGACAGGGATGTAAATAACCTTGTAAATAAAAATTTTAGGTATAAATCGTCAGCATATTATTGATTTGACCCACCGAACATTTTTGAAAATTTAAGTTAGGAATAGTTTATGTATAGCATAAATATCCTCTTTCTAATTCCGTAGCCCGTTTCTTATTAGCTCATATCACAACATATATGGTATATCATGTATAGTCTTTGAACTACCTGCCCGTTTTCATACATAAATATAAATTTTTTACTTTCTTTATCGTTTTTCTCAATAACGACTTTTTGGCGAATAGTTCAAACCAATAAGGGCTGACGAAGTGTATTAAGCTTGATCAAACTCAATTATATTTGTACCATCAAATGCAGTTAAATACGAACTTGGTTAAGACGAATTCGCGGTTAATACGCACTAATTCCAAAGTCCCGTCGTTTTGCTATCATTTTTCATACAAAATCATCTCTTAATACGAACTCGCTTAAGAAGAATCTTCGGTTTAACCGAACTGTTTGTGACACTCCCACACAATAAATTTCATAGTATTCTCCATGTTTAATATGAACTTCTAAAAAACTGGGAATATTCCTCATAAATATTTTTCAATTAGACGAATCTTATATTTTTCACACAGGTATTTTCGTTGCAAATCTATTAAAAAGAATTTATAAAAGCAAATTTATTTAAAGGATTATCCCAATAAACCAAAGAACGATACGATAGCGAAATCGCTATCACCTTAAATATCCGAAAACGATATCATATTCCGATAAGATTTTAATATCGGTTTCGATAAGGTTTAATGATAAAGCATACTTAAAAATATACAAACCGTTTTCAGAAACAAATAAAAATTATAAAAACTTGCAATATTTTCTTTGTTTGGCTATTTCTGCTCTTTTTTATTGTGTAATTAGATGCAGAATCTAGGTGAGTTCTACTTTTCTTCTTAATATAAAGATTTCATTATCAGTTTTTCATCATTGACTTCATTTCAGCTCATTTTAAAAGGAAATCGCCTGGAATAACGATAGTGTTTCGATGCTGGACCAGATTTTGGCTATTTGACTATTGTTATTCCAGTGAATTTCGATAGCAAAAACGGTATCATAATTCCTTGGAAAAACGATATCGTTAGGAAAAGTACATTTTAGATCTATCGTTTTCGTATCACAAGTGATTATCATATATGGTAATAAATATCACAAGTGATTATCATATATGATAATAAATATCACCTAGGTGATATCGTTTCGATATAGTGACGATATCGTCTGGTTTATTGGGATACTACTATTTATTAAAATTTTTAATTGTATTAAAAATCTAACTCTTAACCGATTTTTACTGTATATTGTGAACAAAATTGTAAAAAAAATAAAAAATAAAAATATAAAAACATTTGTGAAAAGGAGACAAAGAGGATATAAGAAAATAAACAAAGAAAATTTAAAGTAAAATGTTTGTATGTCTGTTTGATCAATTATGAGAGCAAAAAACAATAACAGAAAGCTGAATAGGAAAGAAAAACTATGAATTAGCCACACTTTGAGCAAGGCCTTACGTGGGTTAGATGGCTAAGCTGTCGAACTCTAGTATAGTTACGTTTATAATGTGGGAATGCATGGGTTCGATTCCTACAGCCGACAGGTTGTTGAAAAAATTATCATATAGAGACAATCTGACAATAAATATAAACAATAATACAATTTAATGGAAAATCACTGATGACGCCTGTCCAAAAGAAAAAGGCAGAAACTAGATCTAGTCTGATTTGCAGATTAATAATATGTTTATAACTTTGAAAAAATGTTTATTCTTCTTCTTAACCTCAAACCTACACAATTAAAAATATGTTTGTTATTTCATATTTGGTTAAAGTATATATTTTTAGATAATATCAAAATTTATTTTATTTCTATACTGCATTTAGACCGAGGAAAAACTACCTAGTTTTTGGCTCTTGCTCGTTTTTATTTGTCAAAACGCATATATAAAAAACAAGCAAAAACTAGTTTTGTACGAAAGTAGGTAGTTTTTGCTCAGTCCAAATTCAGTATTACATTGCAATTTAATATTTTTGCCACAGGCACAATACTGTGCGCCGGTTGCCACTAAAAACTAAGTTAACAGCCTGCTAGTGTTTTTAAACATTTAGGCGGATATAGTGCTGTACTAAATCACATTCCTTGAGTGTTCTGCGAGCATAATAGAGATATGCTCTTAGTATCCTGAAGTCTTGGGATGCGATTTGGATAGAGAAGTGTGTCCCCTTTTAAAGATCTGCCAACATCCTGTAGCTGTCTTTGATGTCTAGTGAACAATATTCAGCTAGATTTCAGCGAGGACTATTTTATACCCTTATATCAAATAATCAAAATTTGTATACATAATTCGTGGATTAATATTTATCAATAAATAATTATATTAAAATTTTCCTCAATACCTTAAAGTAGCCAGATATATTCGTATTCTTCATATAAAACATATGAAGCATTTCGCTCTAACGCCGCACAGAGGAGTATTTGACCCGAAAAGCTGGCCAAAAAGGCAAAAATAAATTTAAATAAATCTAAAAAACAAAGTACGGAGCTGGATATGGAACTAAATTCTGCATTACATTGCAAATTTTCAAGTTTTTAAGTTGAGATTTGTTGTTCCGGGACACTGTTAAAATCAGGAAAGTTAAGAAAAGTTCATCCCTTTTTATTGAATTTTTTAGTTTTAAGAGGTTTATATGATATTTTTTACGGCTGAGTGAATGGAGATATTAAACTGATTTATTTTTTTCAACGAAAGACTTGATTATTAGCTATTTTCAGCATTTTAAAAAAATTTTATCTTAAATATTTTTGTTGGAACACTTCGTTTAAACATTAAAAAAAAATTTTACACACTTTTTTTTTTCAAAAAAAAAAGAAGAAGAAGGTTTTTAAAAGTCAAGGTCGTGACTGTACTAAAAACGTTATATACCAAAATAAAATTTGAAATCTCTTATTTTAAGCAAAACAAAAAAGTTTGCGCAAATTTGCGCCATGATTTTTAGTGATTTTTTGAAAATTTCATTTTTTTTTCAATTATTGTTCATCAGGCACTTTTTCTCATACTTTTTTTGTGAGTCATAAACATAATAATGCGGCGAAATTAATATCGAGGTCTCCTAGAAAAGCAAGAATTTGCAAGCAATCTTTAACAACTTCTGAGGTCAACCCGGTACGAAAAAGCAATATGAAATTATATTCTCTAAAAAAAACTAAAAAAAATTTGTTGTTAACCGTAACTGAAGCCATAGCGGAAGTAAAGCTGCAATATCTTCTCGACCACACAGCAACACAATTATGTAAATACCTTAATGAGATTTTCCAGCAGTTGGACTTAATTTTCTGGAACTTATAAGCAAATAGGGTTGTGATGGGTCGCACCAATTATCTTAAATGCAAAAATCTGAAAATGACGCTAATATATTCCAAAGCTCTTGTGTGTCTTAAATTAATCACAAATGCTAATGGAAAAATAAAAACGCTACACTCAAAAAAGTTTGTCGGTAAAATTTACTAAAAATGACAGTTAAAACAAAGGTATATGCAATTAAAAACGCGACAAAGCTATTTACTTTTAAAATAACTAAAAATTTTGCTATTTTTAACTGTTGAAAAATAGCTAAAAAAATGCATTAAAAATAACTAACAATGTCGTAAAATTAACTGAAAAATTTTTATTACAAAAATTTTTAAACGACTGACAAAATGGGTAAAATCTACTGTTTTTACAGCTAATTCTTTTGGTAATATAAACGCTTATTTCAATAAAAAAAAAAACAATTATTTCTTTCGATTACAAAAATAATCGTAATTTTAAGTACAAATTCCAAATGGTTCTCCAATTCTGCATTGGAGATACAATACAAGTTTTTTCAAACTGGGAATATATCAATAATAATAATTATAAACCAAACAAGAATTTTTAATATTCAACGAAATTCTTTATTTTTTAAATAACTAACATAAAGAACTGTTTACTGTAAAATACTGTTTTGATACTTGTTCATTATGATATTAAAAATAACTGCTTTAAACAACTGTTACGAAATTACAGTACTTTTCGTTAGTTGTTTTCTTAAATAACTGTCATAACAGTTTCTCTCCATTTTTCCATAGAAATGCAACAGTAATTACAGTTTAAAAACAACAACTATCAATTACTCCACAAAAAACTGTCATGTAGTAACTGTCAAATTTTTTGAGTGTACCTATGGCAAAATCCAACACCATCCTCAACTAGTTATATAGACCAATCCACATTCCGCATTTTAGTTTTGGAAACAGCTTAATTAGTTCCGGAGATACAGCATGTCAAAATTTGAATTTCAGTTAATCTAATCTAAAATACTTTCCTTATACATATGTATCCATGTTTCTTCAAACTTTGGTCGATAAAGGATTAAAATACAAAATAAAAAAAATTGGAAACTCTCATTCTTCTGCGAAGTACTAGAGAGGGGGTCAAAAACAACACGAAACTTCCAAAAATCCCCCACTGAATTCTTTTTATCAATCAAAACCCCTTAAACTATCAAAAACCCCGAAATTTTAGTTTAAAAAAAAAACTTTTAATAATTTTGGCCAGCTTTTCGTGCCGTTCAAAAAGATTTTTGCAATAAATATTATATTTTATTTATATTTTCGATACAATTTATCTATTAATAATCACTTCAATTTAAAGAGATAATTTATAAAACATCTAAGTTATATCCTTAAAGTCAGATATTGAAGCTGTTTTTGTTACATTCAGTCCTTTTTTGGCAAGTACTAAATTGAATAAAAGAACTATAAAAAAATATACATATATAAAATAATAATAAATTTATATTTCTAATAAAAATCCATAAATCGAAAAGGAAGCACAATTAATTGTGTATTCAATTTGAAGTCGTGTTATAATAATATCTTTACTCTTCCAACGAAAAAATTATATGTAAATAAATCTTCAATTCAATCTTCGTTCTCTATCACCAAAAAATTACAAATTTCATCTCAACGCTACTCTATTAAAAAAGGAAATAAAAAAATATTAAAGTAGTATCTTATGCATAATTAGTAAATATTGTATTCCAGCCTTGGGGAATATATTGCTGAAATACTTTGTTGATTATTTGGTTGTATCAAATATATATGGGTGAAATAAAAAAATGTGATAAGTGTTTGGGCCAAAAAAGTGTTAATATTTCGGTTTTTTCTTAATGGAATCAGTAAGCTTAGTTATTATAAACCTAATTGCAAAAAATCTCTTCTACAAGTTATCGCAATAACCTTTTTTGCACAATTTTAATTTTTTGTGGTAACGGAGTTTACATTTCCACAAGCATAAGACATAACGAAAAAATTGGATACGAATTGTCTTCAATTTATTAGTTTTTCGTATTTGGGTTTTCAACATGCTTTTCAATAATATTACGCTGAAAAAAAACGGCCTGTCCCAAACATATTTTTGCTGGTATATATATATATATATATATATATATATATATATATATATATATATATATATATATATATATTTGGATAAATTGTTAAACATATTCGCCGTGTTTTTACTAGAAACAATATATATTTGCATGCAAATATATTATGTTTGCCTGTAAATATATAATGTTTGGATAAAATGAAATGACGCTATCGACAAATATTATATGTTTGGCAGCAAACATATAATATGTGTGTCATAAACAAATTATGTTTCCATGCAAATACTATATATAAATAATATATTTAGTTATAAAGCAATTATTAATATATGCCAAACAATAGGCGTATTTATTCTATTCTCCAAATGTCTCTATATATTATTGGAAAAACATAAAAAGTAAAATTAATACATCTACTGTTTGGCGATTATTTAATAACTAAATATATTATAAATCACAGTGAATTTTACATCTAATACTTTCATTGAAAAACAATAACTACAATCTCTTCATTTGTTTTTTATTTATTTTTATTAACAAATATTAATTAAAAACTCTTATAATAAGTTAATACTTTAATATACACAATTAAATATTTTTTTTTTTCTTTTTAACACAATTTTATGTTTTATTTATACTAATTTATTTTATTTTTTCACATCTTTCACAATAAAATTAATAAATAAAGGAAAAATATCACTAAATTTTCTGACTAGATGCAGTCTAGCTAAACTAAACGATTATTACCAACTACAAAAGTTATAATGGTTACATACGACTTTATATGTATCAAGAATGGAAATTCGCCGTTTTTCCAAATATATGTTAATTGTATACACAAATATAATTATTACCGGGAAATATATGTATAGCAACTATAAAAACAATATAATTGGAAGCACACTGCAAATACATATATGGTAGTTTGTAAACATACATTGATTTAATCCAAACATATACAAAAACGTCTTTTTCCTCCGTGATACAGTTTGTGTTTATCAAATTGGCGGTTTCGCGAATAAAAATACAATTCATTCCCCAAAAAAAATTTTTGATTTTTTTTTTAATTTTGCATTTTTGGTCCTTTTAAATCAGAGCTTTGAAGAATTAATTCCTTTTTGAATGAATTCACTACCAATCGAATTAAATTTTCTTTGGAATTGAATGATTCCTTTTCTTAAGTAATTCACTGAATTCATTCAATTGAATGCGTTCATCAAACAACAAAATCAAAGAATTAATTCAATTGCAATAGTTCTTTTTATTAAATCAAATGAATTAATTCACCGGTGAACGCGTTCAATTTTATAAATCGAAAGGAAAAAAAGTGAATTAATTCCTTACTGAATTAATTCACCACTGAATTCATTCAATTTCATTTTCATTCAGTGAATTAAAAAAAAAAATTACATTCAGTGAATTAAAAAAAAAATAATAAGTTCACTGAATTGAAAAAAAAAAATAAAATAAGTTCACTGAATTGAAAAAAAATAAAATAAGTTCACTGAATTCAAAGCCTGTTTTCTGACGTTCAGTAGAAGAAAACAATAATGTACAAATAAAATTTTTAAATAAGCAATTTTACAGTGTGTGCTAGTAAAAATGAACAAATTAGAAATCGGATGCTTTTTATCAACCTACATGATTCAAAAATAAAGCCTTTTACTATTAAAAATAAAAACTTTACAGATATAGATAAATTTGGAAAAAAATATAACTATTAATTTTTCAAACTAGTTATATAGTTATATTTTTTTTCCAAATTTATCTATATCTGTAAAGTTTTTATTTTTAATTCACTGAATGAAAATGAAATTAAATGAATTCAGTGGTGAATTAATTCAGTAAGGAATTAGTTCACTTTTTTTCCGTTCGATTTATAAAATTGAACGCGTTCACCGGTGAATTAATTCATTTGATTTAATAAAAAGAACTATTGCAATTGAATTAATTCGTAACAAAATAAATCGAACGAAAGCAAATATGAATTTATTCCAATCAATATATGGTGATTAGTGAATTAATTCATAGAATTTTTAATTCAGAATTGAAAAATTGAATTAAGGAATTAATTCTTCAAAGCTCTGTTTTAAATGCTTCTCAAAAATGTAAAATTTTTTAAAATCCAATCAGCGGCTGTGAAGTTAAAAAATATATTAAGCTAATATATTAACGCTGTTATTAAAAAAAAACTTCTTAATTTAGCTATAAAAACATGAATTTGCTAAAGCATTCATTATCTCTATTAAACCTTTATTAAAAAATTGTATTCAAAAACATACAATAAAAGTTTATTAATTTTTATTTTATTTTTAGTTCTGGCAACACTTTGTATATTCTTTCTTTTTATTGTTAGTGATACTTGTATTTAGTGAACGATTGACTCGGTAATTGTAGGTATTTAAATATATTGTTTTGTAAATTTGGGAAAATAAAATATTTTAGTACAAATCAAAACATATTAAAAAACGACTTTTAAACATTATTGAGAAGTAATAATGGGAACAAATTGTGTTAAAGAATTTTTTATATTACAAATACTAAAAGTATTCGAATATCGAGTATGGTTTTATTATAAATGCATTACTATTTTATTGAATTTGTTTTTTTTTTATTTTTATACCAATTTGGGAAAATTTTCGAAAAAAGAGTTTAGTCTTGGAATTTTTGCAGTTTTTTTGTTTTGTTTGGACACAAAATTTTGTATTCCATCTATTCTTGGGTGGATGACTCTTAAAAAATCCATTTAATCATTGTAAATTCAGTTTTTTTTTTTGTTTCTTTTTTAAAGTGGTTTTCTTTTTCCAAACTTTATCAAACAGATATTTAAGGCCATACCCTGCTTTAAGGGTTTAATAAATTTTTCTTTCTTAATCATTTGTGAATATTCTTTTTGGGAAATTAGCTTAAAAATCTGTAATTAGACTATTTTAAAAGTTTTTGAATAACACAGTAAAACATAGGCCCTTACTATAAAAGAGTATTTTAAATTTAAAGTCGACTTTATTTTTAATCATACGGTTTTGTTCATTTTGTGCATGAAAAACCTACAAAAATATTTGTATTTTCAAACATTTTGATTGGTTGAAAATAAATTAACCAATCAGAATGCTCCAAAAATATATACTTGGAAAATATTGATAGCAGTGTTGCCAACTCTTGAGGGCAGGAAAGCACCGTGAACATTGATAAAACGGGTAAAAGGAGTAAAAATTTACAAAAAATGGGGTAAAAAAGCACGATATTAATTTTTTGAAAAATTTAAGTCAAGAATTTAAAAACACATTTTAGCTTTGTAAAATCGTGTAAAAAAGTTTCACAAAATAACCAAAAAAGGGGTAAAAAAGCACCAAACTAATATTTCAAAATTTTTAAGTTTAAATATAACGATGTTGCTATCTAAAAGTGTACTAGAAAAATTGTGAAAAAATGTATTTTTTGTATGGTTCGCGTTATTTTTTCAACTTTGACAGAAAATTCAAGAAAAATTTAAAAAAACGAGAACAAATACCAAAAATATAAACTGCACAAAAAGCACTAAAAGCACTGCCAGAAATTTAAAAAAGCACTGTAAATACCCGCTTTTTTAAAACGGGTATTTGTAAAAAATCACCGGGTACGGGAAGGTAAAAAGCACCAAAAAATACCCGAAAAGCACTGAAATGGCAACACTGATTGATAGTAAGGCTGATAACATTTCGCGATCAATAAATTCTTAAATTGTGTGAAAAAAATTTAATTTGTCAAACTAGTGTCAATAATGGCTTAAAATATTTTCGTTCCAGCAGTTTAGGGTAAAAAAAACTGATAACTTTTTTTGATTTGACGCAAGATTATTAGTTGAATCATGTTTTGACGCATAAATATTAGTTGAATCACCTCTGTTTATAGTTAAAATATTTTAAACAGTTACCTACATTTTTTTGAGTGCAATCTGATGCAAACAATTTTGGTTACGGAGTTTACATTTGACTACTTTTTTCGTTTTCTTTCAGAAACGCTTTGTCAGAATTTTCTTTCCGAAACAAAGTCGTATGATGCCTACAAGGTGAATCCAAATATGCCATTGTTTTTCTCACTCGTTATATAGTTTGGTGTAAAAATTAGGTTACAAAATTTTTTCAAATCTTCCCAGTGTAGAAAATCATTACCAGATATGTGGTTATGTAACTACATACTTGGTAATGGTAACTAGTTACTTTTGTTATTACATTTCTTATTACCTTTATATGGCGATGTCGCGAAAAATAATGAGTTGTCGTTACACACCAGCATACGAAAAATCAAAAAATATATCGTTACCTATATGCTTACCAGTACTGACAAAAATAATTAGTCTAAAAATAGATTTTAAAAAAAATAAAAAAAAAAAAAATATATATTTTTTTTTTTTAAATTAAATTTGCTGGTGCGGGAATCAAACCTGGGTCTACAGATTGCCAGTCAATAGCTCTACCATCTGAGCTATATCGACATGTAATATTTAATAGATAAAAACATAATTGACCTGCTGCACACAAGTAAGCTTACTCGCCAACATACAAAAAATCAAAAAATATGTGGTTACATATATCCTTACCAGTGTTTAAAAAATATTGAGTCTAAAAATAGATTTCAAAAAATGTTCAAAAAAAATCTGGAAAATTATTTTCTATTTGAAATAATGATGAAAATAAGTCATTATCAGTAACTCATTATTATATGTTTTAAAATAATGCAGAAGGTAAGTGGATGTCATTACCGGTAGTCCAAAAAATAATGATATGTCATTACCGTTTCTACACTGGGTTATTAAAGACATCCTTTTTCATCTCGAGAATGTTACATGCTGCAGAAAAACTTCAAGTCTGTTATATATAAACAACATTATACTTTTCTCAATATAATTAAGTAATAGATAACTCCAAAGTTCTGCTGTATGCATTCTTATCAAAAATTATGACGAAAAATCGTTACAGAGTTGAAGTCGTGTTAGCATAGATATACGAAAAAGTTTGTAAAATGTATTAATTTTTGTTAAAAGCGTTACCTCTTTACATTTGGCCTATAAAATTGGTCACAAATTTTATGTAGTAACCAAAAATTGGTCAGATTGTTATAAATTTTTTAATTGTTATGATATATATTTCGATATATATCATGCACTGATATATATCGAAATATACAACTCAAATGTAATCCATGTATTAGAAATTAGTTGCATGGTTTTTATCACATTTTTAATATTACCCATATATTTAAAGTTCTAATCATAGATAAATCTTTCCAGTATGGTTTTTTTTGTTGATTACGCTAAACAAATAACCCTTTCATTGTGGAATGCGCCACATGTTAACCAGAAACTATTTTGTAATAAATTTTGTTTGCATTTTAAAATCAATTCATATAAAAAAGTACAACAAACAAATAAGAAAACCCAATTTTACTCTGAAATCCAAAAATTGTTTCTTCAAAGAAAACGAATTCTTATAAAAATCAACAATGAAATTCATAAAAAATTAAAAAAAAAGATGTTTTATGGTATATATTATATCTTATATTCAAATTGGATATTTAAAGGCTATAAATGCGGCGCTTCAATATATTTTGTAGTTAGCACAGTGGTTTAAATTATTTTCCTCACTGTGATGATGGCTGTTTTAGGATATGAGTAACCAAAAGTTATTTTAAAGGTAATTTAGGGCGGTCAATTAAAATCTTCAGTTTGTTTTTTAAGATTTTTAAAATCTTATGAATAAAAGTTATAAATCAGAAATGAAGACCGGTGGAACTAAGTTTTTTCTATTATTTGGGATCAGTTTCACGCGTAATAGTCAAAAATAAGTTGCTCATCATGCCCGCATCCTAAAATTCTAGGTATCGTTTTTAGATTTTATCAAGTCTTGATTTAGCAGTTCTCTCTTCTCGTCGTCCGTATTGTCGAAGAAACACATTGAAATGTAATTGTGGGGGAATATTTTTCAAGAGACATTCGAGGTTCAACCTTGCGATAATTTTTTAACAAATTGTCGATTATCTGGGGATTTCAGGTTATGGAGAATGCTGTGGTCAGCACTTTAAAATAATGCCACCGCTGCCGGTTCATTGGACGTTAAACATCTTTCATTATCAAATAAGTTGTTATATAATTCTTATATTATTGTTACACTAAGACGTGTTTATAATCAGTCTAGCTTACGCGCGACTACTTATTTAATTACAAAAATAATTTGATATTAGCAACTACTTATTTTTGAACCACTAATAAGTATATGAGTAAGCCTTATTTTTAACAACTTGTAACCACTTATTTTTTAACTGCTTATTAGCACCCGAATAACTACTTAATTTGGTAACTACTTATTTTGTATATTTTTATAAAGCAGCGGGTAAGCGGGTGCACAAATTTTGTGTGTTTTTTTTCCTGCAGCGAATACTGCCCAAGGGGGCAGGGACCGCACAGTGCTTTGTCCCATTGGCAAAATTAAAAAAAAAATGTGTGGGTATTGTTAGTGACTTACACATTTTTGGAGGGGTAACATAATACCCTAAATAAATATGAAAGAGGACTTCAGTATCTCCTCTTTTTGTAGAAAAACGTTATATGAACAGATTATAGGAATTGTAATTTTTAATTTTTTTAAAATTGTTTGAGCAAAATCGGACTAGTGGTTCGCGAGTTATGTCAAAAAAAAATATATCTCGATTTCTAGGGGTGACCCAGCGAAACGCCGGGACACGTATAACTTGTTTTTGACCGATATAACATTTCCCGTTGGTTTCATCCCATCCCGATTTTGACTGTCTCATAGTATAGTTAAACGAAAATCTATTTCAACTGCTTTAAAAAAAAGATTGACAAAAATTCATTTTTAAAGATATTTTGTTGAAACTCGGTGGCTTTGTTATTTGCAATATTTGCAATAAGCGAAAACAGTTTTAAGTGAACATTTTTTATAGACTAATATTTGGTGGCATCGAAAACTTTAGACATTTTCTGACTGGAAAAACCAAAGTTACTTAAGTTTGCTAGAGTAAAACAAAAAAATCGAAAGAACGGGTTTATTTTTATTTAGGATTTTAGGACATCTTGGAGTCTTTTAATAGAATTTGCAAAAAAAAATTGTTTTTTGTTTTAACCGCAAATTGAAAAATTGTATACATTTTTCGCACCCTATTACCCGAGTTTTAACAAAGTTAGAAATAGCTAAATTTTAAGGTACCACCAAAAATTAAAATAATAATGTTTTAAAAAAAAGAACTTGACAATTAAAACACAAGCTTAATTTTTATATGGTGTAAAAATAAAAAAATATAAAGAAAATTAAAAAAAAAAATTAAAGTAATACTTTTTTTTCGGAAAACCAAAAATTTTGTAAAGTTTAGTGGAATTTAAAATAGATATAAAAAATAACGGGTAATTTATTTTACTATTTAGATAGTCCGTTAGGATGTAAAATTTTTTATAAAAAAAATTAGAATTTTGAACCGCAAATTTGAAATTTTTAATTTTTTCTACATATCCCAATTTTTCAATTTTATGTAGATATACATAAATGTATGCTGTCCCTTAAAATACGACTTGTCGATTTTCATTCATTGCACCACCAAGTTTTCATCTAGTAGGTTCGAAATTGAAGAAATTATTTTTTTTTCTCAGTCGCGGCCGAAAATGGCCCATTTTTGAAAAATAAAATAGCATATCCATTAAAAATTCCCAAAATTCGAAATTGTTGCAAAAACTACTTTTTTTAACTTGTTTATTAAATACACTTAAAATTATTCAGATACGGAATTTTGGTTTCGGCGGATATCATTAACCCACTTTACCTGGAAACGAAGATGCTCATAAATTTAATAGAAATGCAAAAACTGCTTATTGTAGTTATTTTTTATTTTTTTTTAATTAATAATTTGGATACGTCAAAATCTATTTTTGTAATATAATAGTTGTAATTAAAAAAAAAGTAATAAATTGAAAAAATGATAATTCGGGTTTTGTTTGGGGCGCGACTACTTTCCAGGACATTTTATGAAAATTAATTATTTTGCCAATAGGAATTGGGCTGTTTTCACAAAATTTTGCACAAATTTCCCAAAAGTATCGACTTAATATTATCATGTTATAATTATCATTATTTTTATTTAAAAAATCTTTAATTCTTAGAGTCGTGGGCACAAAAAGACCTATGAAGCTTATTTAATTTCTGACTCCAGGTTTCAAAAATTTTGAAATTGCCCCTTGATGAAAAGTATTATGTAACCTGATCCACACAGGATTAATATTTATTTAAAAAATTTTCAACTCTTAATATTATGGGGACGAAAAGTCCCATGAAGCTTATTTAATTTCTGACTATATTTTTCTAAAATTGCTCGAAACATGTGTTCTACTTGATAAAAATTATTATTTTATACAACCTGATCTATACAGGGTTAATATTTTGACTTCTGGTCAAAAAACCCCCAGACAGTTACTAGAAAGCTTATGGGACAGGGATGATAAATGGGATTTTTAAAATAGTACCAACCAGCTTAAAAAACAGTACTTTTTCGACCTCTATAGTACCAAACTATTTTTTCATTTAATTTTTTTTATCATTATAAATTAACAAATAAAAATTCACAAAAAATAAAGAGTTCTGTTATATCTAACTCATACAGCAATAGAGAAACGTAAAAATTTTAGTTAAAACCAGAGACCCAAAATAACTGTTATATTTCTAAAAAAGTCACCACCCAAATTTATTTAATTATAATATTTTAATAATGCACTATATTTTATAAATCATATTGCACAAAAAAATCACAAAGTTTGGCAAAGATTTTAATTTTTTCAATTTTTATATTTCACTCTATAAATTTCTGTTGTTTTTTGATTTTTATTTTAAAACTTTTTATAAAAGTTACAGAATGATTTTTTTGAAAAAATTAAGCAGTAACTTTTTTATTTGATAATAAAATAAAAATTAAAAATTGACCTAAATTGAATGCCGGAAGCTGCTGGAATATACATATTTACTCACTTTAAATCACTGTTCAATATTTTATTAACACTAGTTGACATCATCAGGATATTATAATTGGTGAAGTCATTCTACGTTCTACGGCTTTTGATTTATACTCTTAATTGTTATTTTTTAATAAAGAAAAAAAATTACAAAATAACTTTTATTATTTTTGAAAAAATAAAAATCGTGTTTGGATTGTTTTTGTTTGAATTAAAAATATAAATCAAACAGAGCAAATAAACTGAAAACTAAAAATACTCAAACAAGAAATAATTGTAAAACAATCACTTTTTTGAATAAAAGTTATAACTGTTACGTCCCTGGTTAAAACTACTAAAAATTAGTTAAAATTACCTTGCGTAAAAAATGCAATCAGATTACTTTTGTAAAATATTAGTAACCCAGTGTAGAAAATCATTACCAGATATGTGGTTATGTAATATCGAAAATAATAAAAAACTTTTTTATAATTAAAAACAAACCTTACGCTCAAGAAAATTGTGAAATTAAAAATATTTTTTATTGTATTTTTTTTTTTTTTTTAATAAAATTTGCTGGTGCGGGAATCGAACCTGGGTCTACAGATTGCCAGTCAACAGCTCTACCATCCATCTGAGCTATATCGACATGTAATATTTAATAGATAAAAACATTATTGACCTGCTGCACACAAGTAAGCTTACTCGCCAACATACAAAAAATCAAAAAATATGTGGTTACATATATCCTTACCAGTGTTTAAAAAATATTGAGTCTAAAAATAGATTTCAAAAAATTTTCAAAAAATTCTAAAAAATTATTTTCTATTTGAAATAATGATAAAAATAAGTCATTATCAGTAACTCATTATTATATGTTTTAAAATAATGCAGAAGGTAAGTGGGTGTCATTACTGATACTCTTAAAAATAATGATATGTCATTACCGTTTCTACACTGGGAAGATAAGAACAGCAAAACCCAAACTATTAAATACATATACAAAATTTTAGTTATATTTGAATAAATTTTAGTTAAGAGAAAATAATGACTTCACCTGCTGAAATCAGAAAAAAATAATAATTAGTTGACTAAAAAATCACAAGAAAAATTAAAATCTTGAAAGCTTTTTTTAAATTTTTTTTTAATAAGAATAAAAATCTAGTCTTCTGAAACGAGCAGTTTATTATTTTTAGCAACCATTTTCGTTGATTTTAGCAGGATAGACTGCTACTTGCATTCAACTAAATTAAACTTAAAATAACAAAAATTTTGTAGATATAAGAGTTTATTTTTGCTTATTTTAGTATACTAATATTAATATTTTCTGCAGATTTTACAGTAAATTTGCTATTTTCAATGAAGTAAAATTAACTTAAATATAACCAAAATTTTGTGAATTTACAAGTTTAGTTTTTGCTGTTCTTATCTTACTAGTATTTAGCAAAAAAATCTGATGATCTCAGAAGTTTCTTTTGTAAGTCTGCTTTTTTTTACTACCCAGTGTAGAAACGGTAATGACATATCATTATTTTTTGGACTACCAGTAATGACACCCACTTACCTTCTGCATTATTTTAAAACATATAATAATGAGTTACTATTAACGACTTATTTTTATCATTATTTCAAATAGAAAATAATTTCTTGGATTTTTTTGAAAATTTTTTGAAATCTATTTTTAGACTCAATATTTTTTAAACACTGGCAACGATATATGTAACCATTTTTGAAAGAAGTCGATAAGACCAGCAAGACAGAGTACGCATTTTCGGCTTTCGCTACAAAGCCATCATCAGTGTCTTTTGCCTTGAGTGGGTTAATATTTGATAATCGTCTACTTATGTGACAGTTGAAAGCAAATCGAATTTGTTATCAACAACTCAACTTAGACTAACATCAACGAAATTTAACAATGCTATTTTTATCCTTTGTTATTATTACTCTTTTTTGCTTTGAACCTTAATTCTTAAGATATCCCAGCTGATTCTATTCAACTCTGTGTATGATAACCACAGATTTTTTTTTTTTATTTACAACGAACCGTTGAATTTTAATGTATGTTATTTAAATTATATTTTTGCACTGTGTCATTTCAGGTTATTAAATACACCTTTTGGTATTTGGAGAAAAAATTATTCTTTAAAATACAACAATTTTAATAAAAACAAATACTTGAAAACTAGAGATGATACTTTTACGATAAAAATTAGTGCCAACTATATTAGAGATGACAAATTTAGCGCAAATTCCACGAGATTTCTATCCCGTGTAGATGTGCCTTTATAGGATTTTTTTTTTTGATTTATCAGACGTAAAATCAGATAATTTAAATCCCGCTTTAGAAAACAGATTCAGCTGAGTTTATTAGTTCTTTCTGCAGGGCGCTTTTAACTAATTTTTATTAGCTTTCTCTGCTATTTGTACAAATTTATTTTCATAACAAAAAAAAAATCGAAACCGGTTTTAACCGGCTTTTTTAAGAAAACGGTAACCGAAACCGGTTTTTTAAAAATAGTAACTTTCGAACAAACCGAAAACCGGTTTTCCGAAATGGCCGGTTTTTTTTGACACTCTACTAATATTAGAAATAACTATCTTAAGTATTGATTTAAGGTGGTTGAACGCTCTTAACTGTAAGACTACTTATTGTCAATTTTTTAATAGGTGTTATAGAATAAAAAAATTTATAAAATTTTTTGTATACTATTTTCTGTCAGCATTATATATTTTCCTTATTATAGCTGTCTCAAGATGTTAAATAAAGCCCAAAATTGTGATAATTTTCTGCCCAAAACTTAGTCTTTAGAAACACTGTACCAAAAAGGGTATATTTTTATTTCTATAACTCCACAAAGGAAAAACAATAAGCCACACAATGCAGATATGAAAAGATTTTTTCTAGCAGCGGAGTAAAAACAAAGAAAAATTCATAAATCAAACATGTTTAATAAAAAACCATTTTTCTTATGAACTTTTGCTTAAAAAACAGAAGGTCTAAATAATATACACTCATAAAAAACTTTTCCCAAAAATATTTAACTGGATAATTCAAGTTCAAAAAAGGTTAAATGTTCAAGTTGTCATTACAAAAGTGTACAAAATAGCCATATAAACACACATAAATATACATGTATTTACATATTTATATAAACAGTTAAATGCCGATTTGTACACATATCTTAACATGTGTGCGTATTATTTCTGAGTTCTAAAAAAATAAAATTTTTGCTGTTCCATTTTAACATAATAACTTGTATTTGGTTGCAAGATTTATTTGTTTTTGTTATTGAACATTTTTTAATTTATTAAGGCTCTAAAGCATAAACTTTTCTTAATTTTGAGTTAAGGAATACAATTGCTATTATTTTTGCTCATTAAACGTTTATAAAAAAATGTCATGCAAAATCGTTAAATAACACTATGCGACAGTCAAAATCGGGATGGGATGAAATCAACGGGAAATGTTATATCGGTCAAAAACAAGTTATACATGTCCCGGCGTTTCGCTGGGTCACCTCTAGGAATCGAGATATATCTTTTTTTGACATAACTCGTGAACCACTAGTCCGATTTTGCTCAAACAATTTTAAAAAAAATTAAAAATTACAATTCCCTTAATCTGTTCATATAACGTTTTTCTATATACTCAACAGTTTTGCCGGTAAAAATAAATGTTTGTTACCGCTACCATAAAAATCAATAACCTTTTTTTATTACTTTTTTTTAATATTTTAGGCAAAAAATATTTTTTTCTTCATACATTTATTTTTACCGGCAAAACTGTTGAAAAAAGACCACCAAAGGTCAAATCGATATATCTCGATTCCTAGGGGTGACCCAGCGAAACGCCGGGACACGTATAACTTCTTTTTTACTGATATAATTTTCCCCGGTAGTTTGAACCCTTCCCGATCACTGACCCCTACCATTTGTCTCACAGTGTAACAGTTGGTTAATTCTTCGTTTTATTCTCGCAACACTCTTATATAATGTGTCTCCACTTTCAAATAAATTGATTCATAAAATTAGTAAACGATTGACTCGTTAATCATACACGAATAATATTGTTTAGAAGATTTTGTTAAAAATAATTTATAATAAATCAAAACATTATAAAAACAATTTTTATAAATATCTTGGTTATGTAATAGTGTAAAATAATATTTTAAAGCCAGTTTAATACTACGAATACTGAAAGTAGTCGAATGACGAATATGTTTTGAATACGTCAACATCACTATTTTCTTTAATTTATTTTTTATTTTATTTGTACAGAAATTTAAGAAATTTCAATGAAAAAATGATTAAATAATGCAATTCTTCCAGGTTTTTTTAATTTGTTGACTAGAAAATGTTAAATTCTACATATTCTTGGGTGTATAACTCTTGAAAAAGCCTTTAAATAAAGGAAAACCCAATATTTTTTTTGTTTCAAACCGAGTTTTTTATTTTCCAAACTTTATGAATCGCTTACTTTAGGCTTGGCCCTACTTTAACAGATCGTTAAATTGTTCGTTATTAAACAAATTATGCATACTGTTTTTGCCAAATTAGCCTAAAAACGTTTAATTAAACTGTTTAGAAACTTTATTCATCCGGCCGTAAAAATGTTTACGTTAAATGTCACAGAGACGAGAATATATTGTCTTAAAGGTTTTTTGTGTGCTAAATCCGAATCACACTTCAGAATTGTTTTATCATATCAAACCAATACACGCATTATGCTATGAAAAAAAAAAATGAGGGCACGGTTGATGATATACCAGAAGAATATATTACACAGTACAACAGCCAATCTGGGGGGTGAGAAATTCCAAGTCAGGGTGATGGTACTAGGTTAGTATAGTAAAACCCTCAAAGGGTTTGGCGTTCGTATGTGTCATTTTTTTTTATGACCTTTTAAATTTTTTCCTTATCTTGATGTTTTTTCGCTTAGTTGTAACTCGAGAACCACTTGTCCGATTTTGATGAAACAAATTTAGAAAAATTTAGAATTACAATTTCTTTAATCCGTTCATATAACATTTTTCTTTATAATCAACAGTTTTGCCGGTAAAAATAAATTTGTGGAGAAAAAAAAATATTTTTTTGCCTAAAAATTAAAATTTTTTTTTTTTTAAATTCATAAAAAATTTTAATTTTTAGGCAAAAAAATATTTTTTTTTCTCCACAAATTTATTTTTACCGGCAAAACAGTTTTGCCGGTAAAAATAAATTTGTGGAGAAAAAAAAATATTTTTTTGCCTAAAAATTAAAATTTTTTTTTTTTTAAATTCATAAAAAATTTTAATTTTTAGGCAAAAAAATATTTTTTTTTCTCCACAAATTTATTTTTACCGGCAAAACTGTTGATTATAAAGAAAAATGTTATATGAACGGATTAAAGAAATTGTAATTCTAAATTTTTCTAAATTTGTTTCATCAAAATCGGACAAGTGGTTCTCGAGTTACAACTAAGCGAAAAAACATCAAGATAAGGAAAAAATTTAAAAGGTCATAAAAAAAAATGAGACATACGAACGCCAAACCCTTTGAGGGTTTTACTATACTGACCTAGTACCATCACCCTGACTTGGAATTTCTCACCCCCCAGACAATAATCCCAAAAATGTTCCATAGTGTTATGTTAGTAAACTAATGTAAAAATAACTTATAAAAATAGCAAAAAAGCTACCAAAAATTAATTAAAAATTCCCTTGCAGATAAACAGCTAAAATTAGGAGATTTTTTTTGCTAAACACTAGTAAGATAAAAATAGAAATAAATACTAAAACTGTTAAATTTATAAAATTTTAGTTAAAACAGAAAAACTAAAAATGTTAAATTTATAAAATTTTAGTTAACTTTTCCGGAAAAAAAATCTTGAGTATTAGTAGATGCAAAATAGCAAAACTTGCTTTTATACCTACAAAATTTTATTCAATACTGTTAAAATCAACAGAAATATTTGCTAAATATTAGCAGTTGATTCCAGAAGGCTAAATTTTTATTCGAATTAAAAAAATTAAAAAAAGAAATTTTGAAAATCTTTTTAGACTACTAATTACTTAGAAAGATTTGTTCTGATTTTAGCAGCCTTAGGTGTTGTTTTCTACTAACTAAAATTTAACACAAACACAATTAAGCAACAATGGTGTATCTCTTTAAGAGGAGATGCTACAAATCATAGTGTGCATAGAGTTAACAATTTAACAGTTAAAACTACTTTCATCATTTGACCCGTAAACTAACCACTACCTAGTCATGCGACGAAATTGCGGTAGTCTAGTGATTCCCTTGCGTCTGCTACATTTTTCAAAAATAATATTTTCTTCCCCTTCTTCCTGTAGATGAGCTTTAAAGAAAAATCTTTAATGAAACATTTTTTATTCTTGTTCGAGGCCAATTATTTTCTTATTACGAAATATATACCACACAATGTTGATGCCCCCCAGTGGAACTTTAGAGGCTTGTCGAAAAAACTTGCGCCAGGAAACAGAACTTGGTGGTGGGCACGAACGATAACTCGCATCATACAATACAAGCTTTTTATTGCAAACTAAAGTTGTGTTTACATCTGTTTTCAAATCCCGAGATTTCAATGGAAATCTCGAACCGTAATCTTGACCGTTTACATTTGCACTTTATGACAGTAGCGAGATTTCGATTTGACAGCTGCACTTTTTTTGTAAACAAAGTACCATAAAAAAATAACCTCAAATTAAAAATATTTCTTAAAACCATTTTATTCATTGGCGGAGTACAATTTACATTATTTTATTTAAAGATCTAACGCTAAATATGTTAGTAAATTTGTTTTTTTATAAGGACGACAAGCTAGAACCCAGATTTTGCAATATTTTGGCGGAAGAAAGACATGCACTTCCCAATGTTTTCTTCATAGTTATGCTTCGCGGGAAGCAAAAATTAGAACCACGCAACATTTCTTATAATCATTAGTAAATTTCCATTGGGTCTAAAGCAGGTATCGGCAAACATATACAACCTTATTTTGTGTTTGTATGAATGAGTTGCAGCCTCTCTCTCTTAATGCACTGACAAAGATCGTTTGTATAATAATTTGAAAATTTTAAATGTTTATAATGGGAATATAAATTAAAAATTTAAAAGCAAACAAGAACTACAAAAACAAATATCAAAACACAACAACACAAAAAAAAAAAATCAAAAAAACTTTAAAATAAATAACCAAAAAAATGTATCAATAAACATTATGCAGAGTGTAAAAAAATCTGGTAAACAAGCGGTGTGACAACCTACTTCATTGAATACTTTTGTGCGACTAAGTAAATTTGTCTATTTTTTTGTTCTATGTGTGAGCTTATGTAGGTGTGAGAGAGCGCCCATGGGCATAGGTGTTGCCGACGCCTGGTCTAAAGTCATATTTATTAAATTAATAATAATTTTTTTATTTGATTATTTTGTGTTATTTTTATGTTTATAAAAAAATTATAAAATTGAGATTTTCACTGAAATCTCAATTTTAGTCGAAATCTCGGGATTTGGGTGCAGATGTAAATACAACATAACCTACAAATTGCGAATAGAGGTGACCCACCTCGAGAAACGTTCTTGATCTTACATTGTTTATCGGTGATAAGGTATAGGTGGTGGTGGTATAGGTAACAAAAGTTTTGTTTAATAAAAATTCATTTGAATGATTTGTCTTATTAAAAGTACGCAAATTTTTTTTTAATATGAAATTATATAAATGAATAACTTGAAAATGATTTGTTTATGGGGCCTTGTAGAGGGTGGCCCAAAATTACCAAAGGGGTTTAAGATAAAAGAGCCATTGTGTCCCTCGCAGTGTGCGCTGTGGCTTCATCCTTTTGGAACCATACTTGTGGATAGTTTTCCATGGCTGACGTTAAAAAATTTTACAACATTGGGTCATATGAATAAAACTTAGCAATTACTTCGAAGTAATTACTTTGGGTTTAGGAATGGCTTTTAACTCAAAATTTACCAATTGGCTGGTAGAATAGCATGAAATGTAAACGAAAATCAAAAAATTATATTTCTAGTCTACTCCCAAGCAGACTAGATTTGTGAAGTAATTGCTTAAAAATCCCTGTATTTCCCCCTATTAGTAATATCTATTTTTTATTCATATGAGCCATTGTCCGATATCGAACACAGTGTTTATTTTCAAAAAAATATGGGCCAATTATCCTTTCCGACGAAACACCGCCCAAAGAGTGTACTTAAGTGGGTGTAATTGTCGCTGTTGAACTACTTTTGGATTTTCCGTAGCCCATAGCAGTTTTGCCTATTAACGAACCCATTTAATTGGAAATGGGCTTCGTCACTCATAATTAAATTATGAAGAAAATCATGATTTTTTTTCTTCTTTACAAAATACTGAAAAAAAAAATTTTTAAAAATATTATAACAAAAAAGTTATAAGGAATTCAAATCCCTTAGTTACTTTTGGGCCACCCTGTATTAGAAGCCATGTTTAATTAATGCTTCATTTGCAGATAACTAAATTTTATGTTGAGTTGTATATTAATTTGTATGGAATAACATATAGTTATATTAAATTACAATAAAATATTTTTAGAATAGCGTCGCATACATTTTTATGTAACCTGGAATGGAACCATATATTGATTAATTTATATGGTTTATGTAGGTATACATATATCGAATAAAATTCGTTCAAATAATAATATCAGATGTAGTTGTATATAATGATATGTGTCTCAATGTGACTCCATTCATAGCTAGATATACATTATTTATGACCATATATAACTCTTTTTACCCGGGATGTAGGAAATCAGCGGGATTTTATGAAAGGTCGCAGATGGTCGAAAAAACCTAGGTAGAAGCAGAGCTTTGAAGAATTAATTTCTTAATTCAATTTTTCAATTCTGAATTAAAAATTCGATGAACTAATTCACTAAGCACCATGTATTGAATGGAATTAATTCATATTTGCTTTCGTTCGATTTATTTTGTTACGAATTAATTCAAATGCAATAGTTCTTTTTATTAAATCAAATGAATTAATTCACTGGTGAACACGTTCAATTTTATAAATCGAACGGAAAAAAAAGTGAATTAATTCCTTACTGGATTAATTCACTACTGAATTCGTTCAACTTCATTTTCGTTCAGTGAATTAAAAAAAATAAAATTACGTTCAGTGAATTAAAAAAATAAATTACGTTCAGTGACAATTATTTCAATTTTTGCATTAAAAAATACAAAAATTGTTTTTTCGGACTTTCTATATTTTCATATATTTAGTTAGAATATTCTTCCACCTCAAGTCCAAATTCTAATATCATATTGTAATATTAGATTTTTATTTGTTGTTTCAAAAATAAACAGCATCCGGTTAATAATTTGTTCATTTTTACTAGCACACGCTGTAAAATTTCTTATTTAAAAATTTTATTTGTACATTATTGTTTTCTTCTACTGAATGGCAGAAAACAGGCTTTGAATTCGGTGAACTTATTTTATTTTTTTTTTCAATTCAGTGAACTTATTTTATTTTTTTTTCAATTCAGTGAACGTAATTTTATTTTTTTTAATTCACTGAACGAAAATGAAATTGAACGAATTCAGTAGTGAATTAATTCAGTGAGGAATTAATTCACTTTTTTCCGTTCGATTTATAAAATTAAACGCGTTCACTGGGGAATTAATTGATTTGATTTAATAAAAATAACTATTGCAATTGAATTTATTCTTTAAATTTGTTGTTTGATGAACGCATTCAGTTGAAGGAATTCAGTGAACTACTTAAGAAAAGGAATTCATTCAATTGTAGAGAAAATTGAATTCGATTGGTAGTGAATTCATTCAAAAAGGAATTAATTATTCAAAGCTCTGGGTAGAAGGCATCTTGAGGAACATATTGGCATTTAAGTTTTTGAAATATCTCTTGGAACATTTTGGAGCTTTTTTAAAATTTAGGATTTTGAAAAAAACCCATATTTTTGAGGTAGAATTAATAATTTCGTTATTTTCAATTTCGTAAATATTTAACAGGTTTATATTTTTTTTTTTTGATAACTACCCAGTCAGAAATCGCCAGTGGTACAAAAAATCAAGCACTGGCATACCACTGGGTAACCACGGTGTTAAAAATAAATGACTGGCAGAACACTCATTTGGGACGCTTTGCCAGCGTTTACAAAGAGCGTTTTACCAGTATTTGTTTTACAAAAATTTCGGTGGTTTATAAAAAAAAAACACTGGCAAATAACACTATGCGACAGTCAAAATCGGGATGGGATGAAACCAACGGGAAATGTTATATCGGTCAAAAACAAGATATACGTGTCCCGGCGTTTCGCTGGGTAACCCCTAGGAATCGAGATATATCTTTTTTTTGAGAACCACTAGTCCGATTTTGCTCAAACAATTTTAAAAAAATTAAAAATTAGAATTCCTTTAATCTGTTCATATAACGTTTTTCTATATACTCAACAGTTTTGCCGGTAAAAATAAATGTTTGTTACCGCTACCATAAAAATCAATACCCGAGTAAAAAAGTTTTGATATAATCATATATTATTTTATGTAATTGGATATAGTAACTTATAGTTACATATGGCCACATATGCTTTTAAATTCAAGCAGATATACTTTTATATAGTCATATGTTAGATATTTTTTCCTTAAAGGTTTTAATATGGAGACATATGTGATTTTATATTATTACATATTGGCCTACATATATATGTATGTGCTATATATAAGTACATAAAGTAACATATAAAAGACATAATTACATGTACGTTTATATATAATTTAGTATGACACTATACATAATAATATAAAACTATGTGGATCCATATAAGAAATCTTTTATAATTTGTGTTAGTTATGATTATATATTGACGAATATGAACCCATATATAACTTATAACATTCTTTATAAAATCATCTATAATGATATATCATCCCACATAGGCAATTTTTTCAAAGTGATTTTATATAAAAATATATAAGGTCCATATAAAACCGTATTGTATTATATTTGGTTCCATGTTATCAATGATTTTGAACTAGTTTTAGATTTAGTAATTACTAGGGATTGGCGCGTGACACGAAATGTTCGTGAGTCACGTTATTCACACGTGATCGTGAGTAATAATTACTATACTTAAGTGATTCGTGCGTGAGCGTGAGTAAGAATAACCCGTGATTGATTCGTGTGTGAGTTTATTTTTTGCATCATATGTTTTTAGTAATTTTTACTGTAAAAAACGAAATGCTCGTGCGTGAGTAAATTGTTTTTTTTTTTTTTTTGGTTTTTTTTTTTGAGCATGAGTAAAAGTTGCCTTTAATACGAAATTCTCTATACTATAACGTACACTTGACTGATTTCTTATATCTTGGTTGTATATCATAATCCTATTAACTTTAAAATTTCAGTGTTGTTAACTTTATTTTAAAATTACTAAATTAAAAGAATTTTTTTTCATGTTTATTGCACTGTCATGATAAATCTGGATAAAAGTAATGGAAGATTTATCGAAATTATAAGATCTCCAGCAGGCCTAAAGTTAATCATTACATTTTGTAATTAATTACACATGCAATTACACAATTACATGTAACTGTAATTGAAAAAAAAAACTCATCTATAATTACATATTCGGCCTTATTACGAGGTTCGTAGTCGTAGTCGAAACTAAGTCGAATTTGCTGAAAATTCACTAAAAACGCAACTTTTGAACAATTTTTCAATTGGATTTACCATAGCAATCAGATTTAAAAAAATCCAGCATCAGAGTTTCATTTCTTTATAATTTCCATTATATACAAAATCATTTTATATGGAGTCGAAAATTTCGACTACAAATTCGACACTTGTAATCAGGCCGATTATTTGTAATTGCAATTCAAAAAAGAACAATTACAATTACAAGCAATTGAAAATTTTTTTTTATTTAAAAAAATTATTTTTGTATGTATATTGTTAGATATGGTCCTATGTAAAGTATAAGGTTAATATTTAGATATAATTGTATCAAACTATGTCCACTTTTATAACATTTTATATAATTTTATACAAAAAGATATAATTTGATGTAATTGGATGAGGACAAAATTCGGATACAATTGTATCGAATTGCATTAAATTGTATCAAATTGTACCAAATTGTATGCAATTGTATACAATTCGATACAATATGATACAATAAGACGTTCTCATTTTTCGGATATAATTATATCTAATTACATAAAAGATTATATATAATTAAATATAATTTCATATGGCTCCATATCAATTTTTTTTACTTGGGTAACCTTTTGTTTATTACTTTTTTTTAATATTTTAGGCAAAAAATATTTTTTTCTTCATACATTTATTTTTACCGGCAAAACGGTTGAGTATATAGAAAAACATTATATGAACAGATTAAAGGAATTGTAATTTTTAATTTTTTTAAAATTGTTTGAGCAAAATCGGACTAGTGGTTCTCGAGTTATGTCAAAAAAAGATATATCCCGATTCCTAGGGTTGACCCAACGAAACGCCGGGACACGTATAACTTCTTTTTTACCGATATAACTTTCCCCGGTAGTTTGAACCCTTCCCGATCACTGACCCCTACCATTTGTCTCACAGTGTTATTGGAATAGAGTGATATGCCAAGGTTTGCAACCAGTGGTTATCCAGTGCTACCTAGCCAATGCTACCAGGCGTACAAAAATCAATTCACTGGTAGACCAATGATTTTATAAAAATGCTGACGCTTCGTTAAAAAATGTTTGTAGTCAGGAGGTTTCGAGTTCAACTCCGGTTGCAAGCAAACAAATTTTTTTGGTTTTTTTTTAATTTAAAATTTTTTTTGTTTTATAAAATCAATTTTTTTGTTTGTGGGAAAGCTTCTTCAAGACCAGCTTTTTTTTGCCCTCCCAACACTGGCATATTACCCAGTAGCAAAAAATACTAGTTCAAAACCAGTTATGTACTAGTTTATTTCAACCAGGCAACTAGTACGAGTTCTACCGCCTCCCCATACAAACTACTGTAGAATTTAACATGGAGATGTCATAGGAATGGGGGCAATTGTCGCCTAACTCCTACTTTGGTAATAGTTGTAGAACTAGTTTGATTTAAGGACGAAAAATAGGGAGCAAAACTGGTGCTAATGTAACACTCGCGGAACCAGTTCTGAAGTGAACTAGTTAAGAACTGAATTATGTAGATAAAAACCAAAGATTTGTCTTTGATGAAACGTAGATTAGACCGATATTTTCCTCTTACCTAACGAAATTTAAAATATTTTATGTTTACGATTTCTAATCGCAATAAAAAATGTTAAGATGGGTCTCATACTGTAGGTTTAACTTTAACTTAACTATAAACAAAAGAAAATGTCAAAAAAATGTACACAAAACAACAACAAATTTTTGGATTAACTAAAGTTTAAAACTCCAGTATGAGACCCCCGATAGTGTTTATTTGAAAACTCAGACTATATTATATAAAAAATATAAAATTAAAATTTAAAAAAAGTCTTAATCCGTTGGGGTCCGGTAGCATGTTAATGTTTGAACTTTAATTCCAAATATCTCCGTTAGGGGGTGCTGCAAAGCCATGAAATTAATGAATAATATTTATTTGGTATAGATCTACATTTACACGAAGTATGGTCGGAAAATTCGCAGCCATTTAAAATTGGGGTCGAAAGGGTGAAGTTCAATCTTTTGAAAGAGTCTCTGCATACTTTCAATAAAAACAGTAAGTACACAAATGGTTCGAAATTATTGTTTTCGGAAGAAAAATAGAAAACGTTATTGGTACTTATGAGAAATTGATGAATCTAGCTCTGGAGTGAATCTTTGGCACCAGTACTTTACCAGTTGATTTGCACCTAAATTTAATTAACAATTTAATTTAAGTATTTATTTCCAAACTCTGATTTTTTTTTTATTAAAAACAAATGTAAATAAAATAAGAATTTCAAATCTCGTATTTTAATTTGTGTAATTTTTTAAACAGGTCCCACATAGATGGGGTTTAACTAGTACACAACTGGTTCAAAATGATTATTTTGAGAACTAGTTTCGTAATACTAGTCAAAAAACTAGTACTTTTTAGAACTAGTTCGACCATTTGCTACTGGGTAGTTGCAAAAAATTGTTTGCCAGTACTAGCATTTTGGCACAGCCAGTAGTTGTCCAGCTATTATCACACATTTATGTGTTTAGCCATCAAATATTATATGTCGCGTTAGCTCAGTGGGTAGGGCAATCGTCTGCCAATCTGATGGCCTGGGTTCAAATCACGGCAGGACCAAAAAAAATACATATGAACTTTTTTTAAATTTTATTTTGGAAAATATATTTCCAGACCACCTATTTATTGGTTTTGCCAACGTTTAAAAATTTTGTTCCTCCAGTGCTTTTCCGGCGATTTTTGAACAGCTGGTCCTTTTGTCTAATGATGTTATCATTTTGGGAATGGGAAAGTACCCAGGTGGAAATTATGTGTGACAAAAAAGAAGCACTGGCCAAGCGCAAGTAGACCGTGGTTTTACAAAAAGGAGTACTGGCAAAGCACTAAATTTGGACGCCTTCCCAACGCTTTAAAAGGGTGAATTCGCAGCACTTGTTTTCCTATAACATTATCTTGTTTTTGAAAAAGAAACTCCAAAAGAGTGAATATTTAAATAATTTTTGACTCCACAATACAATAACTCCAAGAATCGACGATTTTTAGAGTAATTTAAAATTCTTCAGTGATGAGGGCTCATAATTTGGTGGCAGGGAAAACACTTGATTTTCATGTTTCTTGGTGCTATCTCAATACTTTGCAAAGAATTAAATAGATCGGTGTTATCATTTGGGTGTCAGGAAAGCACTTTAAATTTTTATTTGATCGTTGGCAAAGCATTGGATTTTTATGTTTATGGGTGCTCTTCCAGGGCTTGGTAAAGCATTGGCACCACCGTGGAACGGTGTTATCATTTGGGCGTTGGGAAAGCGCTGTTAACAAGCACTCATACCACCCATTTCGGTGCTTTGCCAGTGCTGGCCCCTTTGTAATTTTCTACCTGGGTACTTTTTGCCAGTACTTGTACCACCTGTTAAAGTACTTTGCCACCGCTTTCCCGTTTGTATTTTTCTGATAACAGTTTTATAGATTAGTTTTGGAACATATTATTGTTTATTTATGATTTTTTTATTCTATCATCTCTATATATAAAAGAATAACGTGACTGAATGACTCAACATCGCCCAGCCCAAACCGCTGAAGCTAGGAAGTTTAAATTTGGTATGTAGGTTCCTCTTTCGGCGTAGACGTCCGCTAAGACGGCATTTTTGGAAATTCCTACCGGATCGGGCAAAAAGGTGGAAAGTCTCCCCCTTGACGGCCTGCCAAAACCCCTTTGGCTAGAAAGCTGAAAATTTAGATATGTGTTCCTTGGAGTAGGGGCTAACTTTTCTAGAAAGTACTTTCAAGAGTTTTGGACAGGGACGTTGTAAAATGGGGGTTAAAAAGGGGAAAAGAGCCCACCTTGACGGCCTGCCCAAACCGCTGGTGGTAGGAAGTTGAAATTTGGTATAAAGGTTCCTCCACTATCGTAGACATCCACCAAGACGGGATTTTTTGGAAACTTTTACAGGGAGGGGCAAAAAGGGGAAAAAGTCTCCCCCTTGACGGTCTGCTCAAACTGCTGGAGCTATGAAGTTGAAATTTGGTATGTAGGTTCCTCGACCGGTGTAGACGTCCGTTGAGACGGAATTTTTGGAAATTCTTATCGGGAGGGGCAAAAAGGGGACAAAATGTTCCTTTTTCCAAAAAATTACCTTTTTCCAAAAATTTACCTTTTTCCAAAAAAAGTACCTTTTTCCAAAAAAAGTACGTTTTTCCAAAAAAAAAGTGCCTTTTTCCAAAAAAGTACCTTTTTCAAAAAAGTACATTTTTCCAAAAAAGTACCCTTTTCCACAAAAAGTACCTTTTTACAAAAAAAGTACCTTTTTCCAAAAAAATACCTTTTTCCAAAAAAAAGTGCCTTTTTCCAAAAATGTACCTTTTTCAAAAAAGTACATTTCCAAAAAAAGTACATTTTTCTAAAAAAAATTTACCTTTTTCCAAAAAAAAGTACCGTATCCAAAAAAAGTACCTTTTTCCAAAAAAATACATTTTTCAAAAAAAATACCTTTTTCCAAAAAAAATACCTTTTCCAAAAAATGACCTTTTTCCAAAAAACGAGCTTTTTCAAAAAAAAATTTTTCCCTAAAAATAACTTTTTCAAAAAAAGTACCTTCTTCCTTCTTCTTTGTAAAAATAAAGCATCTTTTTCCAAAAAATTTCGCTTTTTCCAAAAAATTCCATTTAAAAAAATATAATTTCACAAAAAGTACTTTTTTTCCTCCCCCCACGGATATCTCCACTAAAACAAGGTTTCTTTATATTCGGCATAGACGTACCCATAGACGGTCTCACAAATTGGAAAAGTGTCCTCCTTAACTGCCTGCCCAAACCACTGGAGATAATAAGTTGAAATTTGGCATAAGGGTTCCACCGCCGTAGTAGACATCGACTAAGTTTGTATTTTATGAATTCCCTACAGGATATCCCAAAAGGGTGATGTTTCCCCCTTGACAGCCTGCCCAAACTGCTGAAACTATGTAGCCGAAATTCGGTATGTGAGTTCCCTCTTCTGTGTAGGCGTCCGCTTAGACGGAATTTTTGAAATTCCTATCGGGAGGGAGATAAGGGGAAAAGTATTCTCCTTGACGGCCTGCCCAATCCCTTCTGGCTAACCTAAAATTTTAAATATGTATTCCCTGGAGTAGGACTAACTCACCGTAACGTAATTTTTCTATTTTGGAACAGAAACATAGTGAAAATGTGGGTTGAAAGGGAAAAATGTCCCCAATAACGGCCTGCCCAAACCGCTGAGGCAATGAAGTTGAAATTTGGTATGAATGTTCCTCATCTATGGCAGACAGCCGCGAAGATCGAATTTTCGTAAATTCCTAAAGGGAGGGGCAAAAAGAAGAAAGCCTTCCCTTGGTGGCCTGTAAAAACCCCTTCGGCTAGAAACCTGAAATTTAAAATGTGGGTCCCTGGAATAAGGGCTAACTTATTAGAAAGATACTATTTTGAATTTTGGACAGGGTCGTTATAAAATAGGGGCTCAAAAAGGGAAAGTGGCCCCTTAACGACCTGTCCAAACTGCTGGAACTAGGAAGCTGAAATTCGGTACTTAGGTTCCTCTTCCAGCCTAATTCCAACCGGGAGGGACAAAAAAGAAAAAGTGTCCCACTTGACAGCCTGCTCAAACTGCTGGAACTAGGAAGCTGAAATTCCCTGTCGATGGATTTTCGGAAATTTCTACCCAGAGGGGCACAAATAGTAAAAGTTGGCTAGAAACCTGAAATGTAAAACATATGTTCCTTGGAGTATGGGTTCACTTATCGGGAAGGTGCTTTGTGGAATTTTGGACAGGGACATTGCAAAAATGGGGATTAATGAAGCGAAAAGTGCCGCTTAAAGGCCTGCCCAAACTGCTGGAGGTAGGAAGTTGAAATTTGGGACTAAAGTTCCTCCTCTATTGTAGACGTCCGCTAAGATGAGATTTTTGGAAATTTCCACAGGTAGGGTAAAAAACAGGAAAAGTCTCCCCCTTAACGGCCTGGCCAAACTGCTGGAACTACACTGAACCAAAAGTCGTATGTGAAATCAACATAAAAATCTTGTTACTTTTTGATGAAACGAATGGTTAAAACAATATATTTTTAAATTCTTTTCGTTTATTTAACCTTCTTTTTCAATTTTTAACTCTACTATTTTCTTGAGCTTAAGGTTTGGTTTTTATTTATAAAAAAATTTTTATTTTCGATATTTCGCTACTCCAATGTGTAGCATCTTCAGGAAATAATAATTAAATGAACAAATTATAAACAATTTTAAAGTTTGAAAAAATTTGAAAAGCATTTGTCAAATATAAATTGTATGTATACATTTATACCAGCAAACAAAGTTTTTGGTATAAAAGTATAACAAACAAAAATAACAATAATTAACAATAAAAAATGTATAATATAATGTGTTATAAATTAATGTAATGTTTGCTATTTCTTTTGTATTAAATATCTATAATTCTGAGCTACATTTTCAATATCTGCCTTAAAGTTAATTCTATTTGTTGTTGGTGTATTAATTATCTGTAACATTTCTAATACATAACGACGTTTATAATTATGTTCTGCATTTAAAACTGACACATTTTCAAAGTCAGGATAGTGATTTAAACTTGAACAATGAGAAGATAATGCTGTCTTTTGTGAATTAATATGTCTATATTTCTGATCTGATCTATGTCCAGCTATTCTAGTTCTCAATTTATTCCTTGTTGTACCTATATATATTTTTGTATCCTATCCTTTGTCTTACTGTATAATTTATTTACTGTATTGTATGATTTAAAAGCTATTCTATATCTATTAGTATCTATTATCTTTGATTTCTCTAAACGTTCTGATATTCCCGGTATATAGACCAAAGACTTGTAAATCTTCTGTTCAATTAAATTCCCTGTCTTACTATTCCTCCTAAATTTATATTGATTTATTAGTGAAGAAATTAATCCTATCGGAAAATCATTATCTCTTAATAAAATCCTAATTATTTCCTCATTCTTTCTATGAAATTTTCTGTCACTAATAGTCAATACTTTTTCTATCAAATTCTTTGCAGTGTTAATAATGATTTTCTTACTATGTTTTGAATAAAAATTAATAATTCTACCTGACGCTGTTGGTTTCTGATACCAATCCATTATTAAATTATTACCTCTTCTTATTACCAAAGTATCTAAATAAGAAAGTTTAGAATCACACTCCGTTTCCTTGGTAAACTTAATATCAGGACTAAATTCATTTAATGCTCTTAACATATCATCAATTGCATTTTCAGAAATGACACAAAATAGATCATCCACATATTTAGTCATTATCCCTGGTCTAACATCAAGTTTTTTAATACAAGTGTCCAATAATTCTTCCATAACTATATCAGCCACAATTGGAGAAGCAGGTGATCCCATTGGAAGTCCTTTGCGTTGTAAATATATCTTCTCACTGTATTGAAAGTATATATTATCCTCTATACAAAATTTCAAAATACGGAAAAATAAGTCTTTTTCAATAGTTGTATATTCCTCAATAACATTCCATTTTCCCCTTATAATATCCATTGCCAAATCATCAGGAATACTTGGGAATAAAGAAACTACATCAAAAGAAACTAATTTTTCATCATCCTGTATCTGTTTGTTGAATAATCTATTCCTAAATTCAAGTGAGTTCTTTACATTGTACTTAGATTCTTCTGTAATCTTCTTTAAAATGTTAGTAATGTATTTACAGAGTTCATATGATGGAGAATTAATAAAAGAACAAATTGGTCTCAATGGAAATTCTTCTTTATGAATTTTAGGTAGTCCATATAATCTAGGTGCTGTAGAAATATTAGTCTTAAGTTTAATTTTCTCTGTATTCATAATAATTTTCTTTTTAAAAAGTTCATCAACTAAATTATTATTAATCTTTTGTAATCTACTCGTTGGATCCCTATTTTGTAAACTATATTTTGTAATATCTCCTACGATATTGTTCATTCTCATATAATAATCTTTTTTCCTTATAGCTATAGTATTTCCCTTATCCGATCTCAATATAAATTAATCCCTATTCTTTTTTAAGAAAATTTCGGCTTCCTTTACTTTATCCAAAATGTATCTATCTCTGTTTGTCAATGTTATTCTATTCAAATGGCTATTAATTACATTTGTTAATCTATTTCTAGCTATTTCTTGTTCTTCCTTATCCGGTATTGTCTGTATACAGTCCTCTGCATCAGTTATCATACTCAACTTCGGAAAATCTTCTCTTTTAACTGGTAATGCATGTTTGTGTCCCAATGAAAGTATCCACTGTACGTCTGTCGGAATATCTAAGTCAGTCTTATTAATAAACCATTTCTTATTAAATCTAATTCCTAACTCTTTCCTTTGTATTTCCCTTAAACATTTACCTTCTCATTAAATGATGCTGCAATAATCTCTTGATATCTTAAAAATTCTCTCATTTCAGTTTCAGTTAAATATGTCTCTAAATTACTTTTTATCAATTCTATCTCACTTTGAAAATGTTTCAGTAATTGGTGTTTTTCTTTTAATGTTAATCTTAAACTTTTGTTGTGTATTTCGTGTATATAATTATAAATATTGTTCTGAATCGCCAAAAGTCCCTCCATCTTAAAAATATTTGAGACATTCTTTGTAGAATTTGAGATAAATTTTGGTATAATTCCGGTATTTCTGCAACGTATCAAGAAAGTTATCGTAGACTTTACTTTGATAATTTTATCCCTTATTGTCTTGAATTTATTGATTAATATTCTGACTTGTGCGTTCTTTTTGAAATTTTTGTAATTCATCTTATATTTTTATATCTTCTGCTCTTGATTTTCTAAATTCTTTTCGTTTATTTCCCTTCTTTTTCAATTTTTAACTCTACTATTTTCTTGAGCTTCTTAAGGTTTGGTTTTTATTTATAAAAAGTTTTTTATTTTCGATATTTCGCTACTCCAATGTGTAGCATCTTCAGGAAATAACAATTAAAAGAACAAATTATACACAATTTTAAAGTTTGAAAAAATTTGAAAAGCATTTGTCATATATAAATTGTATGTATACATTTATACCAGCAAACAAAGTTTTTGGTATAAAACAAAATTATTATGAATACAGAGAAAATTAAACTTAAGACTAATATTTCTACAGCACCTAGATTATATGGACTACCTAAAATTCATAAAGAAGAATTTCCATTGAGACCAATTTGTTCTTTTATTAATTCTCCATCATATGAACTCTGTAAATACATTACTAACATTTTAAAGAAGATTACAGAAGAATCTAAGTACAATGTAAAGAACTCACTTGAATTTAGGAATAGATTATTCAACAAACAGATACAGAATGATGAAAAATTCGTTTCTTTTGATGTAGTTTCTTTATTCCCAAGTATTCCTGTTGGTTTGGCAATGGATATTATAAGGGGAAAATGGAATGTTATTGAGGAATATACAACTATTGAAAAAGACTTATTTTTCCGTATTTTGAAATTTTGTATAGAGGATAATATATACTTTCAATACAGTGAGAAGATATATTTACAACGGAAAGGACTTCGAATGGGATCACCTGCTTCTCCAATTGTGGCTGATATAGTTATGGAAGAATTATTGGACACTTGTATTAAAAAACTTGATGTTAGACCAGGGATAATGACTAAATATGTGGATGATCTATTTTGTGTCATTTCAGAAAATGCAATTGATGATATGTTAAGAGCATTAAATGAATTTATTCCCGATATTAAGTTTACCATGGAAAAGGAGTAGCAGTCCTCAGATATTGAGGGCTTTTATATTGAAAAACAGTCCTCGCAATCTGAAGGTTTTTTACGAAAAAGTCTAAGGAATCTAAGAGTTTTATTATGGGTAGAAGGGACCAGATTCTGATAGGTTCTTTATATAATCTGGTAGGTTTTATGTATAAAAAGTGCTCAAAATCTAAAGCTTTTTTATAAGTAAACCCTAAGATTTCTAGAACTTCTTCTTTTTGAAAATTCTTCAGAATAATAATATAGGAATCATTAGATTCTGACTACTTTTTCCTTCAGAAACTCCTTAGATTCTGATGATTTATTCCTATGGAAAAACCCTCAGAGTCTGAGTTTTTTTTATAATAGTCCTTATAATCTCTGGGTTATTTCATAGCAAAAATTTCTCAGAGTCTAAGTAGGTTTTCTGTTAGAAAAAATCATCCAAATCTGGTTGTTTTTAGGAAAAAGTGGTCAGAATGTAGGGTTTTTCTGTATGGAAAAATTTTTTTAAATTCGAGGGATCTTTTCTATAGAAAAACTGTCAGATTTCGAGAATTGTTTTAGATTTTTATCACTTTGTCCTACGCAGATTTTTTGAACAGAAAATCCCAAATTCTGAAAAAAATCCCCTCTAAAAAGCCGTAAGATTCTGAAAATTATTTCCTACAAAAAAATTCTTCAGGGTTTTAGGATTTCTTCTACAGAAAACCAACAAATTTGAATTAATTGTTTCTACATTAAGGCTGTGATCCTGTTGAAAATTCAAAAAATTTGTTAGATGCAATTCTGGAGCTGCTGATCGCAATATTAATATCCATATAATTTTCTGCATTACGTCAAGAATTACAGCTTCATCTAAGGTGTAACATAGGTTTTCTGAATATCGGTATTACATAAGAAATAACTCCATTATCGCAGTTGCCTAGATTTTACTATAAGCTTTAATTTGTATGGTAAACAAGAAACTTATTTTTGCCAAAGAAATGGATCAAAAGTAGTTTAAATCTTTCGTATTCCATATTCCGTCTACAATAAAAAACTGCTATTAAATATATGCGACATCATTTCTTAAACATCTTACCTTAACCACACATGAAACAATTTTGCATTTGCATATAATTTGCAATTGCATGCATATAATTTGCAATTGCATGCATATAATTTGCAATTGCATGCATATTGAAAAAAGTATCTTAATAAAAAATATTTTGTTCTTAAATAATTGAAAATGAAGAAAAAATATTTGTTTGGCATATTAAATTTCAAAATTTTGTCAACATTTTTTTCGAAAATATTGTCTTACATCAATAGTAAAAATTACATTGCCAATAGGTAAAATCGTCAGGTATGAATCATCTATTTACATAGGTAATATAACTTTTTTCTTTAGTTTCAAACAAATACAGGCTATCTATGCCAGCCAAGGCAATATTCCCTCAAGTATTTTTCTGTGTGTAGAATAGCTTTTAAATCATACAATACAGTAAATAAATTATACAGTAAGACAAATAATAGGATACAAAAATTGGACATGTCAAATATAGTATATAAAATACCATGTAATGGAAATGACGGAGAGAATTGTGATAAGGTATATATAGGTACAACAAAGAATAAATTGAGAACTAGAATAGCTGACATAGATCAGATCAGAAATATAGACATATTAATTCACAAAAGACAGCATTATCTTCTCATTGTTCAAGTTTAAATCACTATCCTGACTTTGAAAATGTATCAGTTTTAAATACAGAACATAATTATAAACGTCGGTATATATTAGAAATGTTACAGATAATTAATACACCAACAACAAATAGAATTATCTTTAAGGCAGATATTGAAAATGTAGCTCAGAATTATAGATATTTAATACAAAAGAAATAGCACACATTACATTAATTTATAACACATTATATTATACATTTTTTATTGTTAATTATTGTTATTTTTCTTTGTTATACTTTTATACCAAAAACTTTGTTTGCTGGTATAAATGTATACATACAATTTATATTTGACAAATGCTTTTCAAATTTTTTCAAACTTTAAAATTGTTTATAATTTGTTCATTTAATTGTTATTTCCTGAAGATGCTACACATTGGAGTAGCGAAATATCGAAAATAAAATACTTTTTATAAATAAAGACCAAACCTTAAGCTCAAGAAAATAGTAGAGTTAAAAATATATTTTTTATTCAAATTAATGTGTGTTTTTTTTAAATCAACTACTTTTTTTTAAATGAACATACTTATTTCCGTCAATAATTCTCTACAAAACAATTGTTGTTTTGATAATTTTTTTGTCCATTTTTTAACAAAATTTAATTTGTTAACTCTAAAAAATTTTGTAAAAAGGCTGCAACGTAAATTTGATATAATTTTTCTTCAATTTGAAAAAAAGAGTATTAAATCTGTGGAAAAAAGTTTAGTGAGGTTAGTTTTGTCGCGTCATTACTCGTTCTAGCATGTGTATTTGTAATTGTCGCATATATCAATAAATTGACATTAAGTGTTTTTGTTTTTCAAAGTATAGATAATTAACAAATTCAGTGACTTAAAATGAATTGCTAATTGAAGATTTATTAATTTTAATTTAAATAAATTTATATAATTTTGAACGTTCTCAATTAAATCGTACATTAAAATTTCTGTCATTAATTTTGATATTAGTATCTATCTTTTTGTTATTTTGTTTAAGGCAAACTATTAATGAAAGTTATATAATGTATTTGAATGATTAATTTAAATAAAGTTATATGTTTTTGTATATAAAATAGTACCTGTGTTTTAAATAAAGAGTTTTTAGTATATGCTATATTATAATTTCAATTTTATATTTCCTTATTTTTTCTATTTTATCAAATTCATTATAAAAAAGACATTGTATGCATATTGCTTAAAAAATTTTAAATTGGTGAAATATAAAAAATAATGAAATATAAGTCTAAAAATTAATAATAAATCGATAAAAAATTAATTAATTAAATAAAATGCATTGTTGAATTTAATAAAATGCATTGATAAAACAACAAAATCATTATGCAATTTAATTAAATATAATTGTTAAGACAACTAATTTTTGGTAATACATTTGACGATATTTTGTCAAAATAATACCACATAAAATAGTTAAACGTCAAAATATAAATCTACTAAACAATGCGTTAAATTGATGGACAGGTTTTGTTAGTTGTATAGTGATCACCCATTCATTAATTTAATATGGATTTTAGTTGATTTCACAGCTGTTTTTGGTTCAGTGTAGGGAGCTTAAATTCGGTATTTGGGTTCCTTCTCCAACGTAGACTTCCCCTAAGACGGTATTTTTGGAAACTCATACCGGGAGGGGTAAAAAGTGAAAAAACTTCCCCCTTGGCGAGTTGGGCAAACTGCAGGATATGGAGACCGAAAATTATGTATGTAGTAGGTTCCTCCTCCAACGCAGACGTTCTCGGAATTTTTGGAAATTCCTACCGGGAGGGGTAAAAACAGAATAATTCTCCACCTTGATGGCCTAACCGAACCCTTCGGTTAGAAACCCGTAATCTATAATATGTTTTCCTTGGAGTATGGGCTAACTTATCAACAAGGCATTTTTAGGACTTTTGACAGGAACGTGGTAAAAATGGTGGCTCAAAAGGGGAAAATTGCCCCCCCCCCCCTAAACATCAGCATCTTTAGCTAGAAACCTAAAATTTAAAGAACGAATGTATATGGAACACTAAAATTAAGAAACTAAATAGGAAACGAGTGGAATTGAAAGTCTACACACATGGAACGAAATGGATATAAACGTTGAACGAGTGGAATTGAAATTATATACAATGGAAATGGATTAAAAGAGGGAACGAAAAGGAATGGACTATAGAACGAAACGGAATGAGGAGCGAGATGGCATAGAATGGGGAACGAGTGGAATTGAAACACTTCAGTTAAAAGAGGAATGGAACGGAGCAAGTGCGAAGAAATGGAATGGAAAGAGAAGCGACTGATATCAATATCGATACACAAGACAGTAGGAACGAAATGGAATGAAACGGGGAACGAATGGAATTGGAATAACAGATAATGGGAACGAAATGCAATTGAATGGTGAACGAAATGGAATCTTGGAAGGAGTTTCATTGGAACACTGAAATTGTTAAACAAAATGGAATATAATTTAAATGACTCAAACTGCCGGAGTTTGGTAATTGAAATTTCGCATGCGATTGAGGCAGATTATATATATTTGGGATTTTTACTGGGAGGAACAAAAAGGGGTGAAGAACCCCTTTTAATTACCTATTCAAACACTATCCACGGAATATGAAACTTATGTAGCATTGAAACATACTCTCCAAAAGTTAAACAAATTTTCTAAAAGAGAAAAAACCTTAGAAAAAGAATGGAAGTTATATATTCTGATATTTAAACTGCAGGTAACGAAGCACCGATGGAAGAAACCGACGCAGTAAATTTTCCAACTGAATTTGTGAATTTACTTGAATTGTCAGGTCTACCTTTACATAAACTGGAATTAAAAAAACTTCAATGCACGCTAACAATGTAGATACGTAGCTTTGCCCGCTATGTTTAATATTATAAATCGCTTGCCAACCCTGCTTTACGTTATTTATTTTCATTTAAAATACAAATGAATAAAGCTACTTACGGGTCTATCTACCTAAGTTCGCACTTTACCAAATTATCTTGACATACACACGTATATTGCAATCTGTAATGGATTCATTAATAACAATCAACTTTCATGAGAAAAAGTGATCAAATATTTATTTATTTTAAACCCATTGTTGTGTCAGAATTATTTATTTGTGGTGGCTGGGTGAAGGTTTTTATTATAAAAACTGTACTTTAAATAAACAAAGCGAATTTACCCACCCAACCACGAATACGACCTATCTACGCCGATGGCTTGAACAACAGACAATTAGATGTTACATGCTCACGTGTTGGTATACTAAATGATTTATTTATATAAAAATGAAGAGGCAAAAAATAGTGTTTGTACTTAAACATTGCAATAAATTTACCTTAACAATTATTTTATATTAATAACAAATATTGTGTTTTATTTTATCTAAAAGAAATTTAATTCTAAACTTTAAGGCACGCTAACAATGTAGCGGGCTTCGCCCGCTATCTTTAATATTATAAATGGCTTACCAACACTGCTTTAAATGTTTTTTTATTTTCATTCGAAATACAAATGAACAAAACTATTTACGGATCCATCTACCTATGTGCGCTCTTATTTATTTATGGTGGCTGGGTGAGTGAAGGTTTTTATTATAGAAAACTCTATTTAAAAAAAGCGTAGTTGTATAAATTATCCTTTGGTTCCTAGGAGGAACATAGGGCCGCAACAAATAAATTTCATCTAACTCTGTCCTCTGCGATAGCCTTCAACTGATCCCAAGTGATATTTTAGGCACGTAGATACGTCTCCATTTGTCTCTTCGTCTGCTACCATGAGCATTGAAGTCTTTTTAGATCAGTAAACGGTTTTCGCAAAGTGTGGCCAATAGAACCGTATTTATGAAACTTTATTGTCTCTATTATCATAGGTTGTCTTGTTCTGTACCATAGTTCTTCGTTACTGATGACATCTAAGTAAGCATCTATTTAAAAACGACCGGTTGCTTTGAATATCCGGGTTTGGGAGGTTCCAGATCTCACACCAATATAAAATTGTTGATTGGACTTTCGAATTGAAGAGCTTAATTTTGGTGTGTAGGGAGATGTTTGATGTTCTCCACACTTTCGTCAGAATGCCAAGCGACTGCCTCGCTTTGTTAATACGATTCAGTATATCAGCGGTAATACCACAAAATTTTTCGATTATACTGCCCACATAGCAAAAGTTTTCAACATATTCTAATAGGAACAACCTGAAGGGAGCCTGAAGGGGTGTGTATTGTTGGAGTTTAGGCGCATTACTTTAAGACCAACTTTGGCTGCATTGGTTCCTATCATATTCAATCTATGTTGTAGTTCGTGGAAAATCTGTGAGATAAGGCAAATATCGTCGGCGTGGTCGAGGTCATTTAGCTTGGTATGGAGATCAAGGTTAATACGATTTCCTGTTGAGACGTATTTTTTCATAACTGCATCTAGGACCATATTAAAGAGTAGGGGAGGTAATATGCAACCCTGTCTTACACCAGTCTTAACATCAATGTGGTTGCCTTTTAAACCTTCATGCAGAACATTACATCGGGCATCGTCATAGAGCGCTTTTATTAAACTGATAATTTTATTTGGGACGCCATTACATCTAAGGATATGCCAAATTGCTATTTCGTCTAGGGAGTCAAAAGCCTGTTCAAAGTCAATAAATATTAAGTATAGGGTCGATCTCATTCGGCAGATTGTTCGACAATGATACGGATACTGTTTACGTGTTCGATACCATGATCTATTTGGTCGGAACCCGGCTGGTTCGGGCGCGTATATTTCTCAAGAGCTCTAAAGATTCGGTGGTGAAATACTTGGGCTATTAATTTGTTAATTATATTTAAAAGAGTTATTCCTCTCCAATTTGAGCACTCCGTTATATTGCGTTTTTTACCATTTTTAATAATAAGGGCTTCCTATATTGAGGTGCGAAGTGTTTCAGAATTCTAGAAGCATTTTAGGATATGTTTAATTGCTTTGGCAGAAAGTTGTTTATTAAATTTAAAAATCTCTGAAGGTATGTTATCGGTACCACTGGCCTTGCGGCCTTTAAGGGCAGCAATAGCATCTTCAATTTCTTCTTGCCTGGGTGTATCCGTAACAATAGAGAGGCTTGCGTTGTGGTTCTTGCAGTGGCACGTTAAATGGTTGTTGATATCGTTGTTCCAAGATAGCAGTTTCTGATAGTAGTTCTAGCACACTTCTGATTGTTCGTCCTTGGAATAACTCATTTTGCCGTTTGTATCTTTAAATGGTTTAGTGCTCGAATGATTTCTTCTCGCTATTAGTTTTGGAATTTTATAGAGGTCTCTCGTACGATTTCTATTCTTTTATCTCAACTGGCACTGCGTTTTAATATATTATCCATCACATTGTTGTATATCTTGTTTCCGATGTCTGGTCTTCGCGTTTTTCAGCGATTGTTTAAGCTCCTTCCGTTCTCCTATCAGTTTCCAAGTTCTTGCAGATATCCAAAGTTGATTTTGTTTTCTTACGAGACGAACACATTTTCAGCTGGCTATGCATTACTTAGATGCATTTATTAGATCTCATATCTCCTTACCCTTTGAATTACTTTTAAACTGAATGTAATGAGTTACCGATAATTATACCCCACACATTACAATTTAGAATAGCTGAAACAAATAATATATGTTCTAAATCATTAAAAACCATAACCATGGCGTAGCCTAGTGGTTAGCGTTTTTGCCTGACAGACATGAGGTTCGCTGATCAACTCGTGCCAGTATTTAATAACAACAAGTCTTGTGAAAAATAGATATAACAGCTGCCACAATAAATATGTACGTTAAACTATTAAAAATCATGTCATCTTTTTTGGAGGACAATCATCTATTTTCACTCGCTGTCATCTATAAAATTTGTGTCCTCTTTTTGTCATCTTTTCCATAATCGATCATCTTTTGTCATCTTTATTTTTAAACGCATAATTAATATTTTTTATTATTGATCTTATAGTATGAACAGTACAAGCACGGCACGAGGGACGATTTGCTTTAAAAATTACAACAAATTGCATTTCAGGCCGGTGCGAGCACCGGTTTTTCCTGTCAAATGGAAATGTCGTTCTGCTTGTTCTGTTCATGCTCTTACTTAACTTTCGCTTTTGAAAATAAATTTTAGCACTTATTTCCCTTTCGTAAGGGGGGGCATATACGATACTGCATGGTGTACAATTTGTTGGATGAAAATGCTGTTTTCATCATATATGGGCTTGTTTGACGACCATTACAAAAACAAAATGCACACGTCCATCCAGAGATAGGAAATCAAAACTTACACTGTAATTTAGTATTACCTGAGCAACTATTTAATATCAGTTTAGTATCAGCTGAGCCTAATTTAAAAACTACTGAAAACTGCTCAAAATGAGGAAAAAAACAAGCACAGAATATACTCAAATAATAAAATTTGAAATACCCGTTTGTTTTTTGTTTTGTTGTTTGTTATTATTTAAATTTAAATAAAAAAATAAAATTGTCAATTTTTTGAACAAAGTGTCTTCTAGTGATAACGATGTTTTTATAACTTATTTTTTTGGTGATGCCAAACCCCTGCGTCCATCCAGCAAGTTGGACGACATGCAGTATCGTGTATGGGCTCCTGTAAGCTTTACGACTACAGGGTTGAAACATTGCAAACATTTAGTTCTATTATCTTATTTTGTAAGTTTCGTTATTTTTTTAAACTAAGTTTATATATTTATAAGTAAATGTAAATTTTTTTTGTTTTTTTAAACTAATTTTACATATTTACAAATGTGAATGTAAATTTTTTTGTAAAAAATGTTGAATTCAAATAAATTTTTTACTTTTTTTCTTAATGTCATGTTTTTTCTTTTTCAAAATCTGTTCGCCTTATCTAATGGTTAGAGTGTTTGCCTGACAATCGTGAGGTACGCTGATCAATTCGTGTCGGCTCCTATTGGTTTTTAAATTTTTATACTTTTTTAAATTTATATTCAACATCTATTTATAGAACAGTTGATAAACTACTTACAGGTAACATCAGTGTAATGACTTTCCTCCAATGACATCACCATGTTGAAACAAGTAGTTCAGAAATTAAAAGGTAACTAGTGAACACTTAAGATTTCAACATCTAAAACTCATTACATGGTAATGAAAAGTTTTGCTGGGTATGTCATACTTTGTTCTTCTGATTGTGTTTTTACGATTTACAGCTTTCAATTTAAATTGCAATTCGCCGATTAAAAGATTATGATCACTCGCAATATCTGCTCCACGCTTGCTACGGGCGTCGAGTGGAGAATGGCGCCACATTTTGCTGATACAAATGTGATCGATCTGATTTTGTGTTACGTGATCAGGTGAATGAGACCCACGTTATTTTGTTAATTTTCCTGTGAGGAAAAATTGTTCCACCTATTACCAGGTTCGAGTTCGTGTACGCCACAATTAGTAGTTAACCATTTTCCGTCATGCAGCCTATCCCATGTCTTCTCATAGCAGACTCTTTGCCGAAGTAGTCCTGACCAAGCTGTGCATTAAAGTCGCCCATGAGAATTTTGATATCCCCATGACTTATTTGACTCATGACGTTCGAGACAATTTGTCCTAAAAGTTTTCCTTGTTTTCTCTATCTGATGTTTCAGTAGGGGCGTAACACTAGATGCATGTAACGTTCCTAGCTTTTGTTCTGAATCTGGCCAAAATAATTCTGTCGCCATGGGGCTGCCACATAATCAGAGTTGCTTTGGCAGTTTTTGAAAGTAGGAAGCCTACCTCGCCAAATTTCGGTTGATCTCTGGGTTTGCCAGAGTATATTGACCCTTTATCAGTCTGGTACTCGCCACTATTAATCCACCTCACCTCACTTCACTTAACCCAACAAACAGAAGAATGAATCTTTTACGCTCTTTCTGAAGTTGCTCGAGCTTCGTTAAATCAGTTAATGTTCTCACATTCCATGTTCCAAATCGTGTTTGTTGTTTAACGCTGATGGTCGTCAACTGGGATGGGGTGTGATTTAATTTATTTGATGCGGTTTCAGTAATCTTGAGGATTTCAGACGAGTGAGTGATTGATCCACAGCGTCCTAGACTGGTACTGGGCCCGGTAGTTCTAAGTAGGTCAAGGGGCTGACTTTTTTATTTTGTGGTTGGCATTGGTTTTGTAATGGCGCTAATTCTAAATTCGCCACGTCGATTAGAATCAGAGGTTACACGGTGCCACTCATGTCCTGAGACGCTCTCCTCTAACCCGCTAAATTGTCTGCCACTGCTTATTTAATTCGCAGTTACCCCTCATACTACATGAAGGCGTTTTTCACTATCCGCAATCTGTGTAGGCATCCCGTAGCACTTCAGCCGTGCTTCCTTGCTTTTTGTATTCCGTCCCTCTGGAAGGATACCAGAGAGGTGAAATATAAATCCCAGGCGGGATTATAAAACTTTAACTTTGAATTCTCGCCAACTAACAACGAGTAATCATAATGATACAATATTTCACTCACAAAATACTTAATAATCCTAGATTTTGAATATACCCAGCAAAAACATGGCAATGACACGTCTTTACCATATGGATTACCAAGTAATGATAGGTCATTACCTTTTGAATTACTTTAAAATAAAAAATAATAACTTACTGATAATAAGTTACAGAAGATCTTATATAATCTTGGAAAGTAATCACTTACAGGTAATTAATTAAATAAATACCGATTTAGTCTTTTTTATACAAATATTTGGTTTATTAATTTGTTTTGAACTAAATAGAAAATTTTCCAAGGTAGAAAGTTATTTTGCCAATATGACCAACTATTTCACAATGTAGGATAACCACTTATATCCTTACTTCTGAGTAACCGCTTATTCTATCCTTGTGACTACTTATTTTTTTCCCTATGGTAACTCATAATTCTCACCCATGAATTTTTGGAGATCTCGAAAAAAAGAAATGTTGCGACTTTATAGCCTGGTAACCAGTGAAACCCTTTGCGTACTACTTACTCGCTTAAGTACTTGGTAATGTTTGTTTTTGCTGCACTCAAAAAAGAGTGCGTAAATTCAGCAAAAAATGTTGCTGTGTCAGCAAATTTTTAGTCAGGAGCGTGCTTGCAAAAAAGTTGGTAATTTCAGCAAAAGTGTTTGCTGAAAATCAGCGAGCTGATTTTTACCAAAAAAATAGTAATCTCAGCAAAAGTGTTGCTAACACTTAGTCGATTGGAAATGAAAAAAAAAAATCCTTGCTAAAATCACTAAACTTTTTGCTGAATAATAGTAGATTTCAAAACACTCAAAAAATTTGTAGAGAAATTTTACTTTAGTTAATTTATTTGCTGAAAATTTAAATATAGAAATTGTGTAGGGGTTTTTTTTTATAATTATCATTTATGTTGTCTGTACTACATCCAGACAAGCTGCGACATCTACATCTTGTCTGTTGTCGTACATGCTATAAATGCGGTTATCATTGTAGCAAAATATATTAGTAAAACATTAGTTCAAAATTAGTTTAGTGCTAAAAAAAATATAACTAAAACTTTTGCTGATAACGGAACTTCAGCAAAAAAATGCTGAAAACAGTACACTTGATATAAGATGTTTTACTAATTTTTCTACTAACTTATTTTTTTGAGTGTGTATATAAACATATTTGCCCTTTACCTGGATTGTACTTGTGGCCAAAAAACGGCGATCCTTGCCCATAGTGATATGTCATACTGCATAGGGTTGCTATCCGTCCTCTTTTCCCCGGACACCGTCCACTTTTTTAGGGCGTCCGGGGCAGACCTGCTTCTTTTTCAGTAAGTATCCGGGGTTGTCCTACTTCTAGCTCTTTTCTCCATAACTTTTTTTTATTGCTTCTAAAGTTTTCACTTGTTGGCATCGCTACCTCCTCTCAATTGACTTGGCATCACTTATTTTGAAAAAAATTTAACATTGCTATTAATGATGAAATTCCTGAAATTTAATGAATTCCTTGTCATGAAAAATTATGTAACAAACTTAAATTCAATTAACACGACTGTAACAAGTTTTGGTGAGTTTTTTTTTTAGTAAAAACTATGTTTTCTATGAAATGAAAAAACTTGTCGAGTTTTATTTTCGCTTACCAGCACAAAAGGCCAACGTAGAACCAGAGCATTGAAGAATTAATTCCTTTTTGAAAGAATTCACTCAATTCGTTCCGTCAATTGAAAAAAAAAAACAAAATTACGTTCAATTAATTAAAAAAATTAAAATACGCTAACTAAATTAAAAAAAATACGTTCACTGAATTGAAAAAAAAAGAATTACGTTTACAGAATTAAAAAAAAATTCGTTCACTGAATAGAAGAAAACATTTATTTATATATAAAATTTGAAATACGAGTACTAAGCAATTTTACAGCGTTTGCTAGTAGAAATAAATTATATATTAAGTGTTAGAGAAACCCGATGTTTTTTTGGAAATTGATTTTTTAATCATGTAGGTTGATAAACTGCATCGGGTTTCTCTAACACTTAATACATAATTTGTTTATTTTTACTAACAAATGCTGTAAAATTGCTTAGTACTCGTATTACAAATTTTATTTATAAATAAAATTGAACGCGTTCACCAGTGAATTAAATTATTTGATTCAATAAAAAGAACTATAGCAATTGAATTCATTCGTAACAAAATAAATCGAACGAAAACAAATATGAATTAATTCCATTCAATATATGGTGCTTTGTGAATTATTTCACCGAAATTTTAATTCAGAATTGAAAAATTTAATTAAGGAATTAATTCTTCAAAGCTCTGCGTAGAACTTATATTTTCTTTAATCAAGGCGCAGTGGACCCCAAAAAGAAATAAATTGAATCCAGAAAATATTTCTGATATTATTAGAGCCAAATATAATTTTGATATGAATTGTCAAAAGTTTTATGAATATTTAAAGAAATTCGACAGTAATATATTGATTCAAATTGGAAGCGTTGAAAAATATTTATGAAACTCTTGATAATTCGTATCAAGAAATTAAAAAAATTTACATTCCCGAAAATGTATGCAAAAAATTTTTTAATCGTTGTTTTTTTTTTTTTTTTTTTTTGTTTATTCATGTACTACTAATTTTAGTTCAGAATGATTTATTACCTTTTTTGTAAAGTTTTTTTTAATCAAGGTTCAGTAGACGCCGGAAAAAAATTGAATCCAGAAACTATTTCTAGTTATATTTCTGATATTATTAGAGTCAAATAAAATTTTGATATCAAATTTTCAAGAGTTTTGTGAATATTTGAAGAAATGCGATAGTAATATATTGATTCAAATTGGAAGCGTTGAAAAATATTCCTGAAACCCTTTACAATTCGTATCAAGAAATTATAGAAATGTACATTCCAGAAAATGTAAGCAATGAATTGGTTAATCGTTGTTTTTTGTTTGTTTATTTATGTATCAATAATTTAAAGTTCAGAATGATTTTTTTGTTTTTCGTGAATTTTTTTAGTGGGAATAAAAATTGTTTTAATTATAAAATAAATTTTTGTTTGTATATTTTATCGCCTTGTTGATTTTTGTAAAATTAATTAATTATAAAAATTGTCCTCTTTTTTAAGAAAAATGTCCTCCTCTTTTAAGGTTGACGTTCTCTTTTTCTTAAAATGGAAATGGCATCCCTAATACTGCAGAAACAAATTATATGCACTTTCAGAGCCTTTTGTAATTAAATTTAAACTTAAAAAGAAATTACCAATTGACTCATCATCACTTTTTTTTCGATTTATCTATTTCCGACGTCCGGCTGTCTGTTCATGTATCATTGTCTTATGCCAATTGATTTTGGTTAAAATCGGTCGCTGTTTGGATCTAGTGCCCATATAAAGCTTCCCCCAGTATTGTTGGCATGCTACAGATACAGGTTCAAGATATTTTAATAAAATTTGGTACACTGATTCACATGGTCTCATGGACAGAGCTTATTGCTTTTATGCAGAAGCGGCACAGGTCTGTTGCCAGTGCCAGTATAAAGGGAACCCGAATTTATGGATACGAATAAAGTGATGGACAGTACAATAGAATCAGAAAGAACTACCTGCATTCTTATGAGGTGCGCCTGATTTGGGGGAAATCCAATAACTTCCGCAAAATTTGTTAGTTTTATAAGTAGTATTTTGGTTTTGTTATTGTAAATTAAAATAACATGCATTTGTAGGAGAAGGGTAAATTTTAACTGCATTCGTAAGTCATTAAAAAAACACAAACAATATAAAATACTGAGTATTGGTAACATTAATTTTATTCTGCCATTTTTTTTTATAAAAAATAAACCAAAAACAATCGCCCGTGCTAACTAAATTTTGCAATTGTACATTTTTCTTAAAGTCGATTTTAGTTAAAATTTTGGGTGGCAGTATGCTTTGACTTGGTTTATTTTTGGAGCGTTCTGATTGGTTAATTTAGTTTAAACCATTAAAAATGTTTGAAAATATAAATGGGGAAAGCCGTATGTTTAAAAACAAAGTTGACTTTAAATTTAAAATACTCTTTTATAGTAAGGCCTACTGTATATAAGTCATCTTTGTTAGTTGTTTTGACAAATTTGTGGTTCATTTGATTAACAGTCAAGAACAAAAAAAAATGTAAGTTGAATTTAATGAAATGTTAGTGGAACTGTCTTCAAGTGAAATTTAATTTGTTTTTAAACACTTTTGCAGCGGTCTTTACATTCAAGATATTTAAAAAGTAGTGTGCCTACACTCAGAAAATTTCTGCAGATACTACATGATAGTTATTTGTGTAGTAATGCGGTTGTAGTTATTTTAACTATAGTTGCAGTTATTTTATTTAGAGTAAATTTTTCAATGTTTTTGAGAGTTATTTTTTTAAACAAACAAACAAAAACAACTACATTGTAGTAACATTTATTTTATGCAGTTGTTTTAGTTTTGTTACAAATACTTAAATTTTCAAGTATGTGTGTACGAAGCACACAAAATTAATGTGACGCTTGTTTAGAAATTTCTAGTGAAGGAATATGAGAAGAATATGTCAAATAACGCTAAAGAATGAAGACGCTTAATACGGAAAAAGGTTGTACATTTGATTAAATAATTAAAATAAATAGCCCAGTAGCAAATGGTCGAACTAGTTCTAAAAAGAACTAGTTCTAATAACTATAAAACTAGTTCTCAAAATAACCATTTTGAACCAGTTGTGAACTAGTTTAATACGATCTATGTAGGGACTGTAAAACAAATTAAAATGCGAGATTTGAAACTCTCATTTTGTTTACATTTGTATAAAACATCAGAGTTTGCAAATAAACAATTCAATTTTTTTACTGCGAATTGACTTGTGGTGCAAATCAGCTGGTACAGTTCTGGTACCAAAGAGTCACTCCGGAACTAGTTTGGTAAATTTCTCATAAGTACCGGTACAGCTCTCTGTTTTTATTCTTAAAACAATAATTTTGAACAATTTGTGTACCTATTAATTTCATTGAAACAATGCGAGACTATTTCGAAAGATTAAATTTAAATAAGTGTTTTAAAATTCTAGTTTTGTTTGCATTTGCTTTTAATAATATAGTCTGAGTTTGCGAATAAACACTAATTTTTTTTATTGTGATTAGAAATTATAAACACAAAATATTTTATATTTCTTTTGGTAAATGGACCTAATAATCATCTCAGTAAGGAAACTATCGGTCTCATCTAAGTTTCATCAAAGAAAACGCCTTCGTTTTTTATCTACGTATATAATTTAGGTCTTTACCAACTGGTACAGAACTATTTCCAAAGAGTCACTTCGGAACTGGTTCCGCGAGTGTCACATTAGTACCAGTTTTTCTCCCTATTTTTTGTCCTTAAATTGTAATTTCCAAACTAGTTCTACAACTAGTACCAAAGTGGGAGTTTGGCGAAAATTGTCCCCATCCCTATGACATCTCCATGTTAAATTCTACAGTTGTTTGTATGGAGAGGCGGTAGAACTCGTACTAGTTGCCTGGTTCAAATAAACTAGTACATAACTGGTTCTGAATTTTTTTTTATTTCGATTTAACGATGTCCGTCCGTCCGTCTGTCCATGCAATCTTGTGCGCACTCTACAGGTCGCAAATATTAAGATATTTCGATGAAATTTGGTACGCAGACCTATGTTGGCCCAAGGACGAACAAGCTTGATTTTGGTGAACGTCGGTCCATGTTTAGACCTAGTGCCCATATAAGGGTCCTACCAAAATTATATTGTTTATACGCTGAAGGTCGTAAATATTAAGATATTTTGATGAAATTTGGTACACAGACCTATATTGGCCCAATAACGCAGCCTATTGATTTAGGTGAACATCGGTCCATGTTTAGACCTAGTGCCCATATAGGGTTCCTACCAAAATTATACTGTTTATACGCTGCAGGTCGCAAATATTAAGATATTTTGATGAAATTTGGTACACAGACCTATGTTGGCCTAATAACGCAGCCTATTGATTTTGGTGAACATCGGTCCATGTTTAGACCTAGTGCCCATATAAGGGTCCCACCAAAATTATATTGTTTATACACTGCAGGTCGCAAATATTAAGATATTTTGATGAAATTTGGTACATAGACCTATGTTGGCCTAAGGACGAAGCCTATTGATTTTGGTGAACATCGGTCCATGTTTAGAACTAGTGCCCATATAAGGGTCCCCCCAAAATTGGCTTGGTTACAAACTGCAGGTCGCAAATATTAAGATATTTTAATGAAATTTGGTGCGCTGACTCACATTATAGAAAATTTTGACACAAGCCTCATTTTAACCCATTCGAATTTCGGATCCAAACATTAGTTGGCTTTTAATCAGACTGGTGTAGGGTATTGTATAGTCGGCATGCCCGACTTTAACCTTTTTACTCGTTTAGTAAATGAATGTTTTTTAGTTTGACTCTAGATCATAAATTAGTATCACTTTCAGTTTAAAGAATTCAAATTTGAAAGAATTCGATAAGGCCAGCATGACAGAATACGTATTTTCGGCTTTCGCTACAAAGCCATCATCAGTGTTGTTTGCCTTGAATGGGTTAATAATTGATGATCGTCTACTTATGTGACAGTTGAAAACAAATCGAATATGTTAATAACAACTCAACTTGGACTAACATCAACGAAATCTAATAATGCTATTTTTATCCTTTGTTATTATTACTCTGTTTTTGCTTTGAACCTTAATTCTTAAGGTATCTCAGCTGGTTCTATTCAACTCTGTGTATGATAACCACAGATTTTTGAATTACAACGAACCGTTAAATTTAAATGTATGTTATTTAAATTTGTTTTTATTAGATTAATAAATGGTGTTAGTAATTAAGGCTGCAAGTTTAACCAACAAAAGCGTTAGTTTTTAGATTTTTTCAATTATTTGTGTTTATGTTATTCTAACTGCATTTGTAGTTATTTGTAGAGTTTAACAATAATTTGCATACAGGTTGTTTTAATTGCATTTGTAGTTGTTTTTACTTCATTTGTCAGTTGATTTTTAACAGTTAAAAATAACTTCATATTTTATTTTTTATTTATTTAGTTAAGTCTATGGATAAAAATCCTTACAGACTATAAAATTAAAAAGAAAAACATTATTAACAAATACAAATTATAGCCTACATACGTATTTAAGAACAAAATTATATTACGTTTAATGACATTTACATTTGAAATCTATCAATTCATTCATTTCGTTGTAGTGTTTACATATTCTTCGAAAGGGATCAGCATTAGCGTAGTTTGATTGAAAGACTTGTAAATATAACGGGATATAAGAGCGAGTAGATCTTTGAGGAACATGGAGTTGAACATTACTAAGCAGGAAATCAGAAGAAATGTCACCATTAAGCAAGTTTATCATAAATGAAACATTTAGCATTTTCCTTCGGCTTACTAAAGTAGGCAATTTAATTCTATCAAGCCTAATGGTATACGATGGAAGATCAGCAGATGGGTTCCATGTTGAGTTTCCTAAACAGAACAAGAGGAATTGTTTCTGGACCGATTCAATACGATTGCTGATAACATTACTTTCAGGGTCCCAGAGTATAGAACCATACTCCATAATTGGTCTTACCAGAGATGTATATAATTGCTTTGTAACCCCTGGGTCTGTAAATTCTTTTGCCCATCGCTTTATAAAAGCAAGAACACCACGGGCTTTATTTACCATCATCGTGATATGTTGTTTAAAATTTAATTTTGGATCAAGTAAAATACCAAGATCCAAAAACTCATTAACTAATTCCAGCTGGTAGTCTCCCAAAGTGTATAGACCAATAGAATTCCAATTTCTGGAAAATCGCATGTGTTTGCATTTCTTAAGGTTAAGATCCATAAGATTAATGTTACACCAATTATAAAAATTATCGAAGTCAGTATATTGCAGTAGATTTAAGTGCAAATGTAGTGTACAACTTTTTAACTGCATATGCGGTTATTTTAACTGTCATTTGTAGTTAATTTTACCTACATAATTCAGTTGTTTAAATTAAAATTTTACAAAACCTTTGTACTATTTTTTCTGGCATTAGAATGTAATGATCATAAAACCCCCAATTCCCCTATGGCTACATTTTTTTTTTAAATGAAGTTTGACAAATATTTTCCCAAAAAAATAAAAAAAAAATCAATAAATAATAGCTTTGTTAAAAACATGTGATTTTCATAGTAATATGAAATAATTAAGTAAAAATGTCTGAGTTTACATCTCCATTTGTTTTTACTTTGAATGTTAACATATACAAAAACTAAAATCTACATTATAACCTAGAGAGAACCCCATAAAGAAAATCTGATGCTACTGTTTGGTTACACTTGAAAATGCATTAATTTTTCAACTATTGGTTCTAGGAAAGTTTTTCTCATAAGTTTTTTCTATATTTGTTGTAAAATAATTTATAAATTCTATTCTAAAACCGAACAAAAATAACACTCATTGTAAAAATCACGGGACTTAAAAGATAAATAATAGGCCTTTTCTTAATCACTGGATTTATTTTTGGATTTATTTTATTTTGTTAGAAAATCCACATTTTGTTTTTTAATTTTCAAAATTTTATAATTTTATCCAAATATCTAGCGGTTTCATCATGCATTTTTTTTACAAAAGAAACACGCTCAATATTTCTGCTTTTATGCATGTTCCATATGCATGGAATTGATTTTTAAACTCTTGTTTGTTGCAACACATTTATTGCACTTATAAACAACATTTTTATAATTATTATATATTACAATTATTAACACCAGATTACTATTAACACCAGAACATACTTGATGAAACTCTGCACTACAAATTGCACGTTTAACGAACAAACTATAAATTAAAATTAACTTCTTTGAACGACGGTCACGAAACTAATCTTATCCAGCTAGATTTGGAATTTGAACCACTGTGCTAACGGAATTTATAGGTATTTTGGACGTACTGTTATTCTATAGTATAAAAGATATTCGTAAAAGTTTTTTTCACCTAGGATATAATATAATCACGCAACCATAAAACGCATAATATGTTTGCCAAATTTATTTTTAACTTTTTTGAAATCTTAAAATTCGATACCATCTTATAAAAATTAATTGAAAATCTGTGTAAACACACTTCTAAATGCCAAAATATATTTTTAAAATGTAACATTTAGTTTCAAGGAAGTATTCAGTAAAAAAAAAAGAAGAAAAAAACATGAACAACAATAAAAACTAACATATAGAAGCCTTTATTACAAATATATACACATAAAACTATATATCTACTGCTACACAAATGGAACATTAATCTAATAAGATACTTGTAAATATTACATTGTACTTATGTTTTCCTACATTTTTTACTTACTCATAAGTACTACAACCATCCTTACATATATTTATTCGTACTTGGCCATTTGAATCTAATGTTAAGGGAAATGCAAAAATCTTGTTGTCCTCGTAATGCATCACTGACTGCATCATCACCGAAATAGAGCGCAACATAAAAAATTTACAACGAGTACAATTTTTATTGTGTTTCTTTTTTATTCATTTATTCTTTTCTAAGTTCTTGTTTATTTGTTGTCATTTTACGAGTGTATTCATGTTTGGATGTATGTTGAGTGTAGCGTTCTTGTTAGAAAATAATTTATTTTCTGTGTTAAAGACCAGGTCAGTTTATAAATACACACACACAATTCGTTTATACATGGAAAATGAATGAAAGTGTATTAGTTTTGAAGGCTTAAAAAGGAAACTTGGCCTAAGTGGTATTTATTTCTGTTTTTCTTTCATTCATATTTTATTTCGCTCCGAGTCTTCAAAATAATAATTAACCTCATATTTTGTAGCTTATTTTATTATTACTAGTACAAGAAGCATTTCTTTGGGTACAAATACTTACAACTAATAGAATAGAATGAACACAAAACATTTTTATATCATTTTATATATAGTCTATTCTAAAAGACGATATAATATAATACTAATTCCATTTATTTGCAGAGCATACTTTAGTGCCGACCAAATTTATAAGGATAATATTAGACAATTGTTTAAGACAAGTAACTCAAGTTATTACTTTGCAAAAATCAGCAAATACAACTTCAAAACGTTAGTGGCGATAAAAAAATTTGGAACAACTAAAGGAAAACTTATTATTTTGAACTCCCCTAATATACGCACAATGGGGTATTCTGAGGAGAAATGGTAATAAAAATCGAACTTCTGAACTACTGATAAGATGCATGTAACTATTGTAGACGATGAGTTGAGCTTTCAAGACCATCGAATTCATGACATATTTTACACTCATACACTCAAAATAATATGTCTGTTAACTGACAAGAAAAATTTGTTGCTTTAACAAAATGTACTCCTGTTTTTGGCTAAAAATAAAATTAGTCGATTTTAATAAAAATTTTTGTCGATTTTAATAAAAATTTTTGTTAAATTTATTGTAACAATCCTTGATTTAAGTAAAACCTAGTATACAGAGTCGTGAAATTTGTTCAAATTACAGGGTCTCGGCACCTGCTCCATATTACTTAAGGTAGTGTACTGATACTCCGAAGGAACAACCGTTTTCTCCGTTTTTCTCTGTCTCGCTTAGTGTTCGAGATTTGGGCCATTTTATGAAATGGAATATTTTTAATAAAAATTTTCCGAGGGTTTAAGGAAACATTTTTTTTAAATTCTTCTAAGGTCCATTTTTTGATAGAAATAACCTTTTGACGGAGGCGTCATTTAGTTAGGTGTAGTTAAAATTTTCCTCTATTTTGCTCTGTCTCTCTTAGTTTTCTTGATATTGGTCATTTAAAAAAAAAATCGGGAGGGGAAGAAATAACACCATCTTTAAAACTTCAGACACAAACACGGCGTCATCTATCTAGTAATAGCAGGAACATGAAGATATTATATTTTAACAATAAATTGTGTAAAATATAAGAAATGGGTTCTTAGAAATTAGTTATAAAAGCTTTTGAAAATTAGCTTACAACATAAGTTAAAGTACTGATGATTTTTAATATTGTGTAAAATGAGAATAATTAAAATCTTTGCCTAAATCTGAGTTGCTACTAAAATTTTTTTAAAAATCAGTCAAATCGATTTTAAACCCGTTTGACAGATTTTTTACTGACGTATTAATTAACCCAGCAAAATCTTTCATTACCAAATATGTAGTTATATAATAGAAATTCATAGCTCCGCACAACTTATTTTTTGACATCTAAACTCATTATTTTTGTTAGGCGTGGTCGTTTTTATAAGTAGTCACGCTTATCCGCTCGCTTACTAAAAAATGAAAAGTAAGTAGTTATGAGATTTCAAATAATAAGTGGTTACACAAATGGTTACGAAAAGTTGAATTATAAGTGGTTTTCCGACTGCTTACTTGATTCTTAAAAATAAGGTGTTACACAATTACGATTAGATCCAGAAAATACATTCAGAGAAATTAAAGTTTTTGCTAGTGTGTAATTTTAGAACTCGTCATATATTTAAAAGCAATGACTACAATAGGCCGTTATTAGCAAGTCATTATTTTATATTACAAAATAATGCAAAATGATGCACTGAGAGAAATATCCTTCATGATATTAATAATATAATTTCATAGAACTTTTTTCGTAGAACCAATGAAGAATTTCATTATGCATATAATATTTAATTAATATTAAGAAATTTTTCATAACTTTTCTTTCATAAAATTTCATAATTTCATTAAAAAAATTCATTGAATTTCATAAATTAGATCTCCATGAATTTAATGAAAATGTTTTAATATATATGAAATTGTTCAATAGTATTTACTTTTTCTTAATTTTTTTATAAAATACCGTCATTTCCTGATCAATTTTTTTTATGAAACTTTTTAATTTAATGAAATCTTTCTTTAGATATATTTTGTACATCCGTAAAATATGCTACGCTTTTATTACGCCTTTTGCATTTGCTAAGTACTTTTTATTTATCCACTCCAGCTTAGCGACGACAACAACCAACAACAATGAAATTGCTTCATTGATTTTATGAAGCTCTTCATTGGCCCAATGATTAATTCATTGGACGAGTGGCCTATTAATTTTATGAAGAGTTTCATTAATTTTTTGAACTTTTCATAAACATTGATTTTAATGAAACCTGTTTCATAGATTCTGTGAAAAGTTTCAATGGACGAGTTCCAATGACAATTTTCATTGAAACTATGAAGAGATTCATTATTGAACTAATGATAATTCTCTCAGTGTATTGTCATTACCAATATTTTCCTGGGAAGTGTACATAATATCCGAGTGAAGAAAAATATCCAGTAAAATTTTTGAAACCTGTTCTAAAATCCCCCCCCCCCCCCCCTCAGCAAAATCGAAAAAGAAAAAAAAAGGAAAAAAAAAGGAAAAAGAGGGAAAAAGGAGAGAAAAAGAAGAGAAAAAAGGAAAAAGAGGGAAAAACAAGAGAAAAAGAGGAGAAAAAAGGATAAAGTGAAAGAAATACAAATTTTTTATGAATAATAATATGAAATATTAAATTTTTTCCTTATTTTCATTTAACCAGTCGTCATTTAAAAAATCTCAATAGATATTTTAACAAATTCATTAAAAAACTAATAATTTTGATTATAAAAAAATTAAAGTTTGTGGAGAAATGTAGTTAGAAGATCTAAATTTCAAATTAGATTTTCAAAATTGTATGTAGATCAATTTCGTTTGAAATTTTTCTAATTTCAAATGACAAAAAGAAATTTAATTTTAAAATTTCGCATTTTTTAATACAAAATTCCAATTTTAATTGAAAATTTTCTAAATAAAAATAAACGCCCTTACTATTTAAAATTTCCAAATGTATATTGGCTTTAGTTAAAATTTTGGGTGGCAGCATGTTTTGACCTAGTTTATTTTTGGAGCATTCTGATTGGTTAATTTATTTTCAACCAATTAAAATATTTGAAAATGTAAATATTTCTTTAGGATTTTTATACACAAAATGAACAAAGCCGTTTAAATATAAAGTCGACTTTAAACGTAAAATATTGTCCTCCATATAAAAAAAATGATAATTTTCCACGGGAATGAATTTTACGTGAAAACTGAGTAGGGATTGTTTTCACGCATTTTTAATGTACAAGACTATTATTTTTCTTGGGGAAAAATCACAATTTTGGTATATTGTGATTGTGTCTTTGATATAAAATTGAAAAATTGTTCATTTTTATAATTTAAATTAAAATTTGAGTAAAATTAAAGTTCGAGTAAAATTTTTCCACGTGAAAAACCACTTACGGTACTTTTGGGAAAAAAGACTTAATTTTATTTTGAATTTTTTTCATTAAAATTGCAGAACTGAACTTCTAATGGAATTTTCTAAATTTGAAGTGGTAAATGCTACTATATTTTAGAATTTTCTCATTTCGAAATAAAAAATCAAAATTTCTCTTAAAGTTTTCTCAATATTGTAAGAAAACAATTAATTACCGTTATTTTTGTTCAGAATTCACAATTAATTTCACTTGAAATTCTCCAAATTTTATTCGGAAAGATATGTTGGATTTCTTTTTTAGGTCTTTTCAAAGGATCGTATTGAACTTATTCCAGTCTGTCTTTCGGAAATCCTGAGTATATATGTTGATATCGTAGAGTATATAGTTATGTTCCTGAAATAATTTCTTTTATTATACTCAATTTTTGATTGCCTGCGAGTAATTGACTAGCGTTAGATCCTGCACTTCCTCCCAACCTGCAAAGTGTTTTAACTTTAAAATACGGAATGTTGGTGTAGCGTCAAAGCCAAATTGGCCAGTTATTATTTTTGTTAATAATGACATCTGACTCCCACAGCTATACCAAAACCCATATGAAAATTTAATTATGCAAAGTTTTCCAAATGTTGATCACGAACGCCTGAGTGTCCCTAATCGCATCCTAGGAGGTCTGCGAAACATGCCGAAAAAATAATTAAAAAACAAGAATTTTTTAATTATTAGAAGTTTTTAGTTAAAATTTATAACTGAAGTATAAAAAATCAGCTTCTAATAAATAAAGTGAATATAAAAATAATGAAAATAATTTAAAAACTTTTCAGGAAATATTAACTTTTTGTATTGTTGTTAAAATGTAATCTCTGAGTTAAATCCTTGTAATCATCTCAATTAAATTTTGAGGACTTTTCAGACTCCGGCGACGTTTTTCGTAAAATTTTCAAAGTTTAATTTAATGAAATCCGCGATTTAAATCGTCATATGTATATCGAAAAATGGATTCTTTAAAATTTCTGAAAAAATATATGCGGTGTGTTCGATTAGTCGAAATTCTTACTACTTTTACTATAATTGGAAAGTTTTGTTTACTTTTTATATTGAAATTTTGCAGCTATAGTAAAAGTAGTAACTTGTAGTAAGTATTTTTGCCTTTACTAAATCTTATACTGTCACTCTTATAGGGTCTTATTTCATACAAATGCTGAAAACTCGAACTGTTTTTTTATTTAATACTATACTATAGCTCAGGAACCAAAAGGAGTACCAAACTGATATTTGACAGTGTCATTTATAAAAAACTAAGAACTAATACAAAAATATTAAAAGGCTACGATAAAGTATCCCGAACCGCGTATTAAGATAAAATGGCTTTAGACCTTTGATAACGATAAATGGTTAAAGTTCATTTCAAAATAGTAACTATTTACGTGGCTCAATCATGGCTTCAATTATAAAAGGATAGAAACAATTAATTAATTGTAGAAAAATTCTCAAAAATTTAAATTTTTTTTAATAAATCAGAAATTATCAAATTAAATAATGAGTTTCAAACCAACTTCAGGCACGCTTTCAGAAGCTTTAAAGTGATATATCAACCAGTCACATAGCTAAAATAATACAAAAGTTAGACGCAAATATGTACGGAAATTCTTTGGCAAATTTGATAATTTTCCCCAAATTGAACACCAATTTTAGCTATACAAAGTATTCCAAGTTATAGCAAGTTTCATACAATTCAAATAGAGTGCGGAAATTGCAATTGTTGATTTTATATGTTATTTAATATAAACTTTTTTAGGCATTACTAAAAAATCCATCCATCCTTGTTGGATGTCAAATACGTATCAAATATTAAAGTTTTTGATGAAAAATATAACTTAGAATTATCCGTTGGACTTTATATTGTCTTTTATACCTAAATCGTCGCTCATAAAATCGTTAACCTTGCGCTGCGGAGTCCAAAAACGTCCAGCAAGTAGTGTATGGCCAAATCAAAAGGGGTTAAAAAATAGTTTTTTTGAAAATTAAAAAAAAAAATTTTTTTTTTCCAAAATTCCCCCCCCCCCCCCCCTAGAGTCTTGAGCTGGAGCCGCCACTGCTTTAACTAAGCTTCCGAACTTTGCAAGCACCGTGCCACTTCGTAACCTGTCCTTTTGCGTCACCCAATACCAATTCTGAATGGTTTGCAAGTGATGAAGTGATAAAAACTAACATTTCTTATCAATATTTTTAAATTAGTGGAAAACACCTCACCGCTTTACAGTTTTGGAAACCATTTAGAATCGGTACTCAGGCCTTCTTTAAATTTTTAAGTCCTTGTTGAACTTTTTTATTAGTTTGTTACAATGAGTGTTATTTTTGTTCGGTGTTAAGATCAAATATGACGAATTCCAATAAGAAATCACTATTTTATAACAAATAGAGATTAATTGATTAATTTGAAAACGCATTGCCTGGTCAGGCGTACTTCTATGGAAATTCTTTTATAAGCCCACAATGGATTACCTGACTGTCATTAATATTCGGTTTTTTATTCAAGTTATTAAAAGTAAAAATTTTAATGGAAAATAATAAGAAACAGACACATTTGATTTTTTTATTTAATAAATACATTTTGAGATCAAAAAACTTATTTTTTAATTCAGAATATTGAACAAAACATACTAAAAATAAACAAAAACATAAAAACCTAAATAATTCATACTTCATTAATATTCGGTTTTTCAGCACATATAAAATTATTCAGCTTACTATCAACATTTTTCAAAGGTATATTTTTGTTAAAGTCGACTTTATATTAAAGTAAAGGTTTTGTTTTAATCGTACTATACAAAATATTTATGTGCTAATTCATAAAAATAATTTATTTGGTATTTGAAGCTTGCTATAGTTAAAGTAGATATTTCGCTTAATAAAGAGTTATTAGAAAGAAATCTTGATTCATAATCGTATTTTAACTATAAATTAATTTTTCGATTTGATACTGGCAACACTATTGTTTATTTTCTCTTTTCTCCCAAATAAGTCGTAAGTGATTTACAGATTTAGTAAACGATTGACTCTGTAATCGGAAGTCAAAATGTATTTCCTTAAATTAGAGAACTAATGATGTGCTAAGATAAATTTAAAATCCATTCAAAATATTTTTTTTTTATTTATAAAGCAAATCAATGGAAATCTGTGTAAAAAAGTAATTTTTTAAAACATATTATTCAAAGCATACAAAAGTAATCGAATTTCGAATAATGTTTTGACAGTCTGTACATCACTATTCTTTTGTTTTTCTTTTTAATTTAATTTTTACATTTTTTTGGAAATTTTTTCGAAAATGGTCATTGGCTACGCAATTGTTTTAGTTTTTTTCAGTTTGATGGATGCAAGTTGTTGGAAGCCACACATTCTAGGGATGGGATGGCTTTAATAAATCATTTCATGCCTGAAAATGAAATAATTAACAAATAAATGGTGGCTTCCTTACTCCAAACTTTATAAATGGTTTAAAGTTAGTGAGTACCAACTATAAACCTTTATTATTTTCTTCATTATTAAGCAAATATGAATACTGTTTTTCACAAATTAGCTTAAAATCCTGCAATAAGACTGTTGTAAAAGTTTATGAATTAGACCATTAAAATAGAACTTTTAAAATACTGCCAAACATATACATTCAAAAATTTTGTTTATTTTTATTGAAAACCAAAACAAATTATTCAAAAATAAAGAGGAAATTTGTAAACCAAATGCAAACAAAATTTGAAATTTTCAAATTTAAAACAGAATTTTAAGGTATATTTTAAATATTTTGTATGGTACGAAAATTAAAATAATAGTCGTCTGTTGTGATTTAAAATCGACTTTTTCTTCTTTATAGTAAAGGTGATTGTTTAACAAAAACTTTAATAAAACAAATTAATACCTTGTTGGATAGCCCTTACTTTTTATAACTTCAGAAAGGCTTTTTGGCTTATTAGGAAAAATTTTTTTTAAGTAATCAACACCGATTTTATCCCATTCTTCCTGAAGCTTTTTTGAGTTCACCTTTCGAAGAAACTGGCGATCCAAATGGTCCCGTAAATTTTCTATGGGATTCATGTCAGGGGATTGAGCAGGCGTATTAATCACTTTTGGGCATTATAAAGCAATCATTCACGGACAATGTGGGCTTTAGTTTGGGATGATTGTCTTAATACAATTTGATGGTTGATGAAATTCCCATTTTTTCTGCAGATTGTTTTAAATTTTCCTTCAAAATGTTCAAATAATACTCTTTGTTCATAATGCCATCAATAAACACTAGTTTTCCAAAACCCCTTTCGCGGATATACAACCCCACACCATCACACTTCCTCCTCCGTGCTTAACTGTGGGAGTAATATTTTTTCCTTTCACCTCCTCATTCGGTTTCCGCCATACCATAGTTTTTCCGTCACTTCCAGTTGAATTAAATTTACTTACGTCGAGGAAAATAACGTCTTCCTACCAGTTTACATCTTTCTGAAAATGCTCCTTAGCAAATTTTAGCCGATCATTCCTGTTTTTTAAATTCACGAAAGGTTTTTTCGCGCAACTCGGCCATTTTACCCTTGTTTTTTAATGGTGCGACGAATTGTTTTTTCTGAAACGGTTTTTCCCAATTCTGCCTTAACTTCAGTAACAATTTTAGGGGCACTTAAGCGCGGATTAAGCTTGATTTTTCTTACAATACAGCGCTCCTCTATCTCTGTAAGCTTTTTTGGTTGACCAGTCTGTTTTTTAAAATCGATTCGATCTTCGTTTTAATACCTTCAGACAATCTCACCGACAGAATTAGGATTCATTTTTAGCATTTCGGCAATATACCTATATTTTTCACCTTTTTTTTATGGAAAATTACTAATTTTTGTTCCAACGAAGTATTTTTTTCCCTTTACGACTTATGTAAAACGAACTTGACAATGGCAATGCTTCTTCAGTCTAATTTATTTGCCTGACCTTGTTTAACCTGGGATTCCTCATTTTGTAAATAATTTGTGTGAACTTGCAGATTTGTAGGGTTGTATTTTATGGTAAAACAGAAAAACCGAATATTAATGAAGCGCGTATTTTTGTAGTGTGTCGTTTTTTGCTTTGTTTAAAAATAACTTCGTTCGATATTAATAAAAAGAAACTGGGCGAAATAACCTCTAATTATATATATCTAAGGGACAAATATACATATCACTATATTTATTTATATTCATTGAAAATTTTTGGATTTTAAAAATTCATACATAAAAACCGAATATTAATGACAGTCACTGTATATGCAATAGTTTCATTAATTTCTTTGTGCACTTGTCTTTCATTCAGCATTGTAAAATAATAAACCACTCGAGTTTGACAAACCGAAGTATTTTGAAATCGAAAAGAAAAAATCTCTATCAAGAAAAATTATTTACGTATATTTAGTTACCTCAAGTTCAAATTCTAATATATTGTCGTATTAGATTTTAGTTTTTGTTTCAAAAACGTTGACCATTTTCATGATAGACAATACAATTACTTCGTGGGTATCACCGGAATTTATAAGTTGTCCCAAATAAGAAGATGGTGATTGATTTTGTATACAAAATGATTATTTTGCCGTGCTATGCTTTGTTCAACAATTATCTTTTTGTTTTTGCATTACAAATACAAAAATTGTTTTTTCGGACCTTATATATTTGAATATATTTAGTTTGAATACTCTCCCAGCAAAACCTTTCATTACCATGTAATGAGTTTTAGGTATTGAAATCTTAAGTGTTCACTACACTCTAATAAATTTTTAATTAAATTTACCCTATTTATAGTAGGTAACTTTTTACCTACTATAATGTCTGTGAAATTACTATATGTGCTTAAATGTAAAATCATACACACATTGTGTGTAATATTCATACACAAAGTGTGTAAATTTACATTAATTATGGGTATAAAAACATATTTAACGAGTAAATTTAGGTATGTAAATAATAAAAAGCGGCCACTTAAATGCTTGGAATTATAATGAAAATGCGTTTATTTAAATAATCCTTCTTTTTTTACTGCAAAAATTACGTAAAATGTGTGGAATGCATCTAAAAAGAAATTTTTTATTAAAACTATATTATACGAAATATAAGTATTGAATCACAAGAATCAAGAAGAATCATGTAAAACGGGCGTCGGAGCAAACGTATGTGCAACAATAGTGTCTGCCAATTTTAGTTTCCAGAATGCAGTTAGCATTGCTACTATTGCATTAACACTTACGCAGCCAATATTTAGACTGCCACTTCTAGAATACCAATAAGTTGCATCACGATCATGAGATTAAGAAATGTGAACGTTATAACTGATGATAAGTACTGAGCAAGGAGAAAACAAATTGCAAATTTAATATATAAAACTGATAAAATAAATTCATGGATATTTACCGTTATTTGTTGGTATTCTTCTAGCTTTTGCACCTATATGTTTGGTGGTCAATCACATCTCGCAACTTTGGGATAAATTCATGAATTTAAATCTTGCTTTTGTTGCGTTTTTATATATTGTTTTAGTTATTTCGAATTTTTATTTATATTTTTGAATCTTTTATTTGATTCAATAATATTTGAATGACAAATTTTTTATTACTTAAAATATTTGTACAATTACACACATTATGTCTAATAGTATTTTTTAGGCACAAAAATCTAATTATACACATAAAGTGTGTGATTTAAATTAAAAAATGTCTATTTATACATTTTATGTATATTTTTGTTGATATAAATGTGTACAATGTGTATTTTACACATTTGATGTCTTAAATTAGGCATTTTGCGTAATATTATACAAAACTTTGCACACTTTATAGTAGTGAATTTACAATCACTTTTTAGAGTGTAGTTACCTTTTAATTACTAAACAACTTATTTTAACATGGTGATGTCATTGGAGGAAAGTCATTACACTGATGTTACCTGTAAGTAGTTTATCAGCTGTTCTATACATAGATGTTGAATATAGATTTAAAAAAATATAAAAATTTAAAAACCAATAGGAGCTGACACGTATTGATCAGCATACCCCACGATTGTCAGGCAAACACTCTAACCATTAGACCATGACATCACTATGATTTTTAATGCTTTAACTTATGTACACATTTATTGTGGCAACTGTTATACATGTCTATTTTTCACAAAACTTGTTGTTATTAAATACTGCTTAATGAACATCAACATTTCTATAAATAGATGTTTAATATAAATTACAAAAAAAAAAAAAAACAACAATGGAAGCTAACACGAGTTGAGCAGCGATCCTCATGTCTGTCAGGCAAAAACGATAACCACTAGGCTACGCCATAGTTATGGTTTTTAATGATTTAGAACATATATTATTGGTTTCAGCTATTGTGAAATAGTAATGTGTGGGGTATAATTATCGGTAACTCATTACATTCAGTTTAAAAGTAATTCAACGGGTAATGAGATATGAGATCTAAGTAATGCATGTAGTAATGACCAGTCATTACCAAGGTTTTGCTGGGGTTCTACCTTAAGTCAAAATTCCAATATGATATTGTCATATTAGAACTTTTTTGTTGTTTCAAAAATAGTTGTTGAACAAAACATTCCACAGCTAGGCAGTACCATGCAAAATATTTATTTTGTTGGGATAATCTCGTTGTTTTTACAAATGATAATGACAACGAATATACAAACATATATATGTATATAAGGCCATCCGACAGTGTTTATTTGACTTGAAGAAGCCCATATACACGTGAAACAGGAGATTGTATTTAGTAGAACTGCGTTCCCAGTTTTTAATTTTCTGATCTCTTCTTCCTTTGAAAAGACTTAAAAATTTTAAGGATATAAAAATTTTTAATCCATTTCCAACCATTGTTCGAAAAATCCACCGGTGACTTTCTATATTCTTGTAGGTTGGCGGGAAATTGTTATAACTTAGCAACCCAGAAAATAAGTTTCTTACACCTTCATAAACTAAAATTATTTTTGGTTTGGGTCAGTTCGCATTTTTGTCTATTTTTTTCTTTCGAGCAAAACGAGTTTTGTGAAAAAAAAAAATAAAAAAAAAATTCTAAGGCTCGGAAAATATTCCAAAAATCCGAAAATAATAAAAATTTTACAACAGCTGGAAACGACATATCCCGCCTTTATTGCGTGATAAATGTGTTTGGTTTTCTTTTAATTTTGGTACTTTGATCTTTGTTTTTAATCAGATTCTTTGTTTTGGTTAACTTTTCACTATTAAGAGTTTAAAAATATATCGGCAAACCTATGGAAATAGAGCTTTTGGTTAACGAAAATAGTGATGTGGATGGAACCGCAACACTTATTCGTGATGTAACTAATGTTGATTTGCTATTTTTGTACCCGGACACAGTCGACGTATTGAGCTATATATGAGATATCGATTAAAAACAGCTCATTTATCAAGTGCAAATGTTCGCCAAAAAGTAAAACAACATATGGGAGGCATGTAGTTTTTCGACAATGCTGCAAACAATTATCGAATTCGTGTACGCGGTAAAAAGTGTTATTTGTTGCTAACAAATAACACTTTTTACCGCCATGGTCAACGTAAGGAAACTATATGTGCTTTGAAAGCACGAAGTTTCTGTCGAAACGCAACAGGCAAGAACTGATCGGTCGAAGAATCCAGTCGCTACAAAAAGGCAGTGTGATGGCGTAACTTCAATTAAGTGTAAACGTGGATGAGTGTTTTCTGCGTTAAGCAGAATCAGTAGCACAAAATATCGCTAATTCAACCTTGCAGAGCCTCATCCTCGCCGGGTCTGTCACAAATATTGGTCATTCAAATGTTTGAAATGCGATGTTTCTATTCACATACGAGGGCAGTTCGAAATGTTCTTAGCCTAACAATGAAAAACAAGAGCTAGATTTTTAAAATTATTTTATTTTTCGATAAACTCCTGAAATATCAATATTCTTAGTCCAACATTTTTCTAGCAATTCTATTCCTTGATTAAAATAATTATCCTGAAGCTCCTCAAAATAATCGCTTACAGCTGCCATTTCATATTCTTTCGAGGTAAAACGTTTGCCAGCAAGGAATTTCTTTAGATTTGGGAACAGGTAGAAGTCAGATGGAGCTAAATCAGAGAAATGAGAAATTTTCATTCGAATGCGTTTTTGGTCAACAAATGCGGCACCCATCTTGCAGAAAGCTTTTTCATCTGTAATTCTTGATGCAAAATAAAATGTACTCGATCATTTGAGATGCCTAAGGCATTCCCTATTTCAAACACTTTCACTCGTCGATCGTCTGATACCATATCATGGACTTTAGCTGTGATTTCTGGCGTTGTTGCAGTTTTCGGATGTCCACTTCGTGGTTCATCTTCAATGCTTGTACGACCACGTTTAAATTCAGCAACATAATTTTTTACTGTTGCGTATGAAGTAAAAACATTCACCACATCATTATGAATTTCTTGTCCCGATAAACCTTTCTTACCCTAGTAAAAATGATTTTTATATAATCATTTACGATTTTATGCAATTATAACTCGTCGAGTATTGTGAAATGTCAATTTTTATATAATTATATCAAAAAATATTTTATTATATAAAATCATGTTAACCAGATCCACCATTTCCGGGATCCAATCATATATGGGTTAACATAATTCTGTCTAAAAATATATTAGTAGATTCGAAAAATGGTGGATCTTTGATATAATCATATACAATTAGTGGGCGATGTGGTGTAATGGTTATCGCGTTGGACTATTACACGTTAGGTTGCGAGTTCGTTCCCCAACCAAGGCAGCATCGATTTATGAAAAATACTAATATGTATGAGTTTTTTCTATTCCTCATTCATCGCAGCGTCCTCCTTTGGTGTTCCCATAGCACTTAGCCCCACCGAAGTAAAATAATATAACAGGGCTAAGAACTGAAAAGCTTCAACAAAGTTCGCCAACTCTTCATCAGATGGCGCGCAACAACTGCCCAATCAGAAATCGCCAGTCGTACAAAAACTCAAGCACAGGCATACCTGTCTTCCAAATGACTGGAAGAGCACTTATTTGGGACGCTTTGCCAGCACTTGCAAAAAGCGTTTTTCCAGCATTTGTTTTACAAAAATTTCGGTGGTTTATAAAAAAAACATATAAAAAAACACTGGCAAAGAATGGTCTAAGAGTGATATGCCAAGGTTTGCAACTAGTGGTTATCCAGTGCGACCTAGCCAATGCTACCAGTGGTACAAAAACCAATTCACTGGTAGAGCAATGATTTTTTAAAAATGCTGATGCTTCGTTAAGAAAGGTTTGTAGTCAGGAGGTTCCGAGTTCAAATCCGGTTGCAAGCAAAAAATTTATTTTTTTTGATTTTTTTTTATTAAAAATTTTTTTGTTCTATAAAATCAATTTTTTTGTTCTGGAAAAGCTCCTTAAAGACCAAATTTTCTTTTGCTCTCCCAACGCTGGTATATTAGTTCCAAAAAACTGTTTGCCAGTGCTAGATTTTTCGCACAGCTTGTAGTTGTCCAGCGATTATCACTCATTTATGTGTTTAGCTATCAAATATTATATGTCTCGTTAACTCAGTGGGTAGAGCAATCGTCTGCCAATCTGACGGCCTGGGTTCAAATCACGGCAGGACCAAAAAAAATACATATGAACTATTTTAATCGGTTTTGCTAGCGTTTTGCCTGCTTTTCCGTCGCTTTTTGAACAACTGGTCCTTTTGTCTAATGTTGTTATCATTTTGGGAATGGGAAAGCACTTTTTGCCAGTACTTGTACCACCTGTTAAAGTGCTTTGCCATCGCCTTCCCGTTTGTATTTTTCTGACTGGGTACCCAGTATTTTACCAGTATTTGTTTTACAAAAATTTCGGTGGTTTATAAAAAAAACCACTGGCAAAGAATTGGCTTAGAGTGATATGCCAATGTTTGCAACCAGTGGTTATCCAGTGCTACCTAGCCAATGCCACCAGGCGTACAAAAATCAATTCACTGGAAAACCAATGATTTTATAAAAATGCTGACGCTTCGTTAAAAAATGTTTGTAGTCGGAAGGTTCCGAGTTCAAATCCGGTTGCAAGCAAAAAAATATTTTTGGATTTTTTTTAATTTAAAATTTTTTTTGTTTTATAAAATCAATTTTTTTGTTTGTGGGAAAGCTCCTTCAAGACCAACTTTTTTTTTGCCCTCCCAAAAAATTATTTTCCAGTACTAGCATTTTGGCACAGCCAGTAGTTGTCCAGCTATTATCACTCATTTATGTGTTTAGCCATCAAATATTATATGTCTCGTTAGCTCAGTGGGTAGAGCAATCGTCTGTCAATCTGACGGCCTGGGTTCAAATCACGGCAGGACCAAAAAAAAATACATATGAACTTTTTTTAAATTTTATTTTGGAAAATATATTTCCAGACCACCTATTTATTGGTTTTGCCAGCGATTTGCCAAGGTTTAAAAATTTTGTTCCTCCGGTGCTTTTTGAAAAGCCGGTCCTTTTGTCTAATGATGTTATCATTTTGGGAATGGAAAAGCACTTTTTGCCAGTACTTGTACCACCTGTTAAAGTGCTTTGCCACCGCTTTCCCGTTTGTATTTTTCTGACTGGGTAGTTTTTTACTATCCTTCCAAAATTTTATTCTTTCATATCCTTGGGAATTGCCAAAATATTTTTCTCAAAAAAATATATGTTGAAACCCTAGGCACCCTTTAGCACATACTTAAATTTTGTTCACATTAGACTACCCGAGTAAAAAAAAAATAATATCATTTCATATCTAATGGTATCTTATTTAATATAATGGTAGATATATTATGATCAAAAAAATGGTAGATAGGGGGATACGGGATAAGATCTAAATATATTGAATCATATAGAATCTTATCCGGATTTTGACCCGACACAATCATATCTAATTTGATTTAGAAATACATAATTATATAACGCTTCATATTTCAGGTTCAAAACAATAACTGTTAAAAAGTACTAAAAATAACACCCCTAAGTTAAGAACTCAAAATTTAAATAAAAATTGTACATAATTGTAATAAAGCATTTTATGTATCATACAGGAACTTAAGGCCCACCAATATTTAGCGAAGTTGAATTAAGGAAAAGAGTGATATCATGGGAATACATTGAAGCATCCTTATTTAGCTTAGGTCAAGTTTCGTAAAGTTCTATCTCTATTAATTCGGTTAATATATAATCGAAACTAACTTAATCAAATTAAAGAATTTCAAACCAGGGGTATCACACGGTCCTTTTTAATGGCAATACCCGTTTTTAATGCAACAGATGGCGCTGACTACTGTTTTGGTTTTTCTGGCAATACTGCTTCATTTTATTGGGGAGAGGTATTGCCCAAAAAGTTTTAGCTCATTCCCATTTTGACTGTTTAAATCCCCAATGTTATACCCAATTCATTTTGATTTAAACAAAAACTCAATTTGAAAAGAAAAAGGGGAGCTAAATATTTTGCGAAGAAATAATAACTTTTTCACTTGAACTTTTAAGGCCTCAAGTCTTTGTTAAAAATATGAAAGGAAAAAAATTTTTTTATACGAAAGACAAATCACAATTAAGCTGAAATGTCACTGTTTCAAAATAAAAGTCGTACATTAAATTTTCGAGAGAAAAAATTCTACACAATTTTTACACGAAACTCATTACGGTGAATTTTTTTTTTATAAAATTTACATGGAATTTTAAAATTAAATACGATTAGCTTTCAAAGCTACACTCTAAAAAATGTTTGTAAATTTACTAATATAAAATGGGTAAAGTTTTGTTTAATTTTAAGAAAATTCGGTAAATATAAACTAAAAATGCGTAAACTTTTTTTGTACACACTTCCATATAAAATAATACGCATACAAAGTATTTTCAAATTGAAAAAAAAATTTAAATAATAAAAAAAAGATGAAACGGATTATTTTTTGTGAATGATTACATTTCTGCAAACACATATTTATCTGGAAATAGCAGCATAAGCATGAAATTGTTTTTGGTAATTATTGTTGACGCATGTGGTAGTCTAAACCGCTTTTCAAAATTGATTTTAGTTCAATAGTTTAGCAAGTTTTTATTATATTAATTTTATATAAATAGCTTAAGATCTCAAAACGAATAATTTCGACATAAACGATTATGCAAAAATGACACGGATATTATTATTAATAAAATATATAAAAAAATTAATTTTGTTGTTTTATTATGTTTTTGGGTGGTTTAAGCACATCTGTGATAAACATACGCATTTTTTGTGGATTTTTGTGCATTTGTTGTGGGTTTTTACGCATTTTATGCGTACATTTACACAAAAAAAATGTTTTTTTACTCACATATTCAGTAAATTAACACACTAATTTCTAAAATTCATTTAATTTTTACGCTCTTTCAATGTAAAATTGCACGCTATTTGTACACTGATAAAAAAAATATATACTTTTGCAAATTTGCACAAAAGTGTCAAATATACTAAAAGTCTAATGACTTGTGACTACCATGAATTGTCATGGTATTTTTTTATATTATGGTTTTTTTCAGCTTTTCAGTTTTTATATCCAATATGAAATAAAACATCCCAGTGTAGAAAATCATTACAAGATATGTGGTTATGTAACTACCCTACGGGAAATTTTAACAAACTGTCACCGAACTGGCCCCTTTATATGAAATAGACTGGTCACTTTTACATGGCGTTGTCATAGGAGGGGGAAATTGACCCCTTGTGACATGTCACAAGACAAATCCTTGGACAGGTTACTGAACTCTCATAAAAAACAAATTTCAGGGACCTGTCCTGGGATTTATCTTGTGACATGTCACAATGGGTCAATTTCACCCTCCTATGACAACGCCATGTAAAAGTGACCAGTCTATTTCATATAAAGGGGCCAGTTCGGTGACAGTTTGTTAAAATTTCCCGTTTTTTAATTTAATTTTTTAACTGCGTATAAGTACACGAATAACTACTTATTTTATGTAAGCGGGTGCACAAATTTTGTGCGTTTTTTCATGCAGCAAATATGGACAACTACTTACAACAACGACCTTGTCGAACAAAAATAATGGGTTTCGACACCGAATTATAAGCCGTAGACCCTAATTCTACCCAGCAAAATCTTTCATTACCAAATAAGTGGTTAAATAATAGAAATTCGTAGCCCCGCACAACTTATTTTTTGGCGTCTAAACTCATTATTTTTATTTGGCGTGGTCGTTTTTATAAGTAGTCACGCTTACCCGCTCGCTTACGAAAAAATGAGAAGTAAGTAGTTATGAGATTCTGAATAATAAGTGGTTACAAACATGCTTACAAAAAGTTGAATTATAAGTGCTTAACCGACTGCTTACTTGATTCTTAAAAATAAGGAGTTACACAAATACCATTAGCTTCAGGAAATACATTCAGAGAAATTAAAGTTTTTGCTAGTGTGTAATTTTAGAACTCGTCATAAAAATTGTACACAAAACATATTTACATGTAATAAATATAAATGTATAAAATTTAACTTTGCAAAAAGTACTTATTTAAACTACTGCGAGTAAGTCATTATTTTATATTTAAAAGCAACGACTACAATAGGCCGTTATTAGGAAGTCATTATTTTATATTACAAAATAATGCAAAAGATAATGATATATCATTATTGGTAATGCAGACAGCAATGAGGTATCATTACCAATATTTTGCTGGGTACTGCTTATTATTTTGATATTAGTAATGAACACCCATTACTGAGATTTTGCTGGGATAATTGACTTGCTGCACACAAGTAAGCTTACTCGCCAACATACAAAAACTCAAAAAATATGTGGTTACATATATCCTTACCAGTGTTTAAAAAATATCTAGAAAATTATTTTACTATTTGAAATAATGATAAAAATAAGTCATTATCAAACTTTCAACCCTCTCATGACCGTTAGTGGTGGTTTAAGCGGTAAACCTCAAAATTTGTGTCAAAACTAAACTTTGAATGTGTCTCCCTTCATCATATAATAGGAAATTTAGCGTAGATTAAAAGCAAAGTAAGTTTTTTTTTAATATTTTGTCCTTTCCATGACAGAAAGCTCAAAATCTGATTCTGAGTTATAGATTTTTTACATATGTGCACTAGGAAACCATGTGAATCTTCCATTTTGGGTATAGGATGTGTTCAGAGAACTTATGGAAAACACTACGATATATGTTTTTGTGGAACTATTTAACCCTCTAACGCTTCAATTAAAGGGACTTTTTTGGCCCCGTTTTTAAAAGGGGCAAAAGGACCCGAAAACTGAAGTGTTAGAGGGTTAAAATGTTGCATAGGAATGATCCTCATAGTGTTTTATATACAATGAAAGATTCACATGGGTTCCTCCTAAAATCCAGGTTTGTGGGACATTTGAGCGCCAATTCTGAATAAGTACGGAATTAACCCTTATATACATTTTAAGTTTTGACTTATTTCTCGCATCGAACTTAAATTTGCAATGTTGATGTCGTCAGAGACTTATAGTAGAACTTCATGACAAATATTTTTGTGGAACATTTTAACCCTGCAGCTACTCAATTAAAGGAACGCTTTGTCCTTCTTCAAAACGGCCACAAACGATCCATAAGTTAAAGAGTTAAAAGATAAAACATTCCGCAAAAATATTTGTCATAAAATTCTACTATAAGTCTCTGAAGACATCAAAGTTTAAAATTGAGGTTCAATGCCAGAAATAAGTCAGAACTTAAAATATGTTTAAGAGTAAATTTCGTGCTTACTCAGATTGGCGCTCAATAGAGCACCTATATGTGCAAAAGTGATATTTTTCACCTCCCCACGCACTTCCTGGTAGACCGGGCGTAAAAAATAACATCCCCGCGAAAATTGATCCTCTCGGATTAAAAAAGGCCAGTCACCCGCGGCTTTTAGCCCTGAAAATGGATTAAAATTAGTTCAAAGTTTATTTGCGCATAACTCTTAAAGTAATAGTTTTACAGAAAAATACTAAATAAGCATAAGCTGTTTTAATACGAGAGGACCAATTTTTTCGGGGATATTATTTTTTATTCCCAATTTACTGGAAAATTCGTGGGGAGGTGAAAAAAATAACAATTTGGCAAATTCCATATACTTCGTAGGTGCTCTACTGTAGGTGTATTTTTACTGCTTTTTTAAAAGTAATTTTGAGCAACTTCAGAAAATATCACTTCTTTCCTTTCTTTTAAAGTAACCGTTAGCATTTTCTAGAGCTGGTTTTAGAAGTAATTTTGAACAATATATAAACTTCACTTAAGTATTGCTTCTAAAGCATTATTTCTTTAAAACCCAGAAAAATATTGGTAATGACACCTCATTACTATCAGCATTATTTTAAAAGCAAAAGTGCTCCCTCAAAATAAACCTTGGTTTGTTTTATGATGATTCCTAAACTATTTCGGTTCTAGCAATGAGATCTCACTTTTAAAAAGGTCTTTTTTTAGTTTTTGTAAGAATTTTGCATTTTAGCTGAAGACAACATACTCAATATGGCTATCATATGAGAGCTTTTTTTGAGGCGCATCCAGCGATATATATAACATATTCAAGCATATCCAGACATGTCCTATTTTCAAGGATATTCTATAAATTGAGAAGTTTGTGATTGAAATGTCAAACTTACGTATCAAAATCTATAGTCGATTGAAGTGAACACGTGTGTCAGATTTTTTTTAAATTCGAAATTTTTCGCGTTTTATCAGAAATTTAATGTGGTGGAAACAATACCCAGTCAGAAAAATACAAACGGGAAAGCGGTGGCAAAGCACTTTAACAGGTGGTACAAGTATTGGCAAAAAGTGCTTTCCCATTCCCAAAAACATAAAATGATAACATCATTAGACAAAAGGACCGGCTGTTCAAAAAGCGCCGGAAAAGCACTGGAGGAACAAAATTTTTAAACGTTGGCAAAACGCTGGCAAAACCAATAAACAGGTGGTCTGGAAATATATTTTCCAAAATAAAATTAAAAAAAAGTTCATATGTATTTTTTTGACCCTGCCGTGATTTGAACCCAGGCCGTCAGATTGGCAGACGGTTGCTCTACCCACTGAGCTAACGAGATATATAATATTTAATGGCTAAACACATAAATGAGTGATAATAGCTGGACAACTACTGGCTGTGCCAAAATGCTAGTACTGGCAAACAATTTTAAGTAACTAGTATGCCAGTGTTTGGAGGGCAAAAAGAAAGTTGGTCTTGAAGGAGCTTTCCCACAAACAAAAAAATTAATTTAATGAAACAAAAAAAATTTTAAATTAAAAAAAATCCAAAAAAAATATTTTGCTTGCAACCGGATTTGAACTCGGAACCTTCCGACTACAAACATTTTTTAACGAAGCGTCAGCATTTTTATAAAATCATTGGTTTTCCAGTGAATTGATTTTTGTACGCCTGGTTGCATTGGCTAGGTAGCACTGGATAACCACTGGTTGCAAACCTTGGCATATCACTCTAAGCCAATTCTTTGCCAGTGGTTTTTTTTATAAACCACCGAAATTTTTGTAAAAAATATACTGGTAAAACGCTTTTCGCAAACGCTGGCAAAGCGTCCCAAATGAGTGTTCTGCCAGTCATTTATTTTTAATACCATGGTTACCCAGTGGTATGCCAGTGCTTGATTTTTTGTACCACTGGCGAATTCTGACTGGGTATGTTACAAATAGGGCAAAATGGACACCAAAGCATTTCTTTTGACAAGTAAATCATCGCTAAGTGGATATAGTTTGGAATTTTTCAAATTTCATACATTTTGCGCGGTGCCTTGGACTAAATTTTATTAATATTTTTTTTTTTGTATATGCCACAATTTGTTGTGTGTAATTGTATCGAATTATATACCATTATATCTAGTTGGATATAAATCTGGATAAAATTGTATCGAGCCATATCTTATTCCATCAAATTGGATCAAATTGTGTCAAAGTAGGTCTAAAATGATCTAATACGATCTGATTTGGTAAATTAGATGTTCTCATTTTTCGGATATAATTATATATAATATCAAAAGTCACATATTTTGTTTTACTTTTATTGAAGAGAATATGACACAATATAACAAAGTGATGTTTTTGTGCTAGTCAACTTTGAAATCAATCTAGCAATCTTAAGGTTGCAAGTTCGATACCCAGTGTCGGCAATAAAAAAAATGTTTTAATTTTCAATTGATAAAGAAGAGTTTCCTTTGCACTCATTTAGAAAGTACTAAAAAGTGTTGAAGTGGGAGCACTCCTCACCTATGATAATTCAATGTTAAACTCAATACTGTTTGTATTAAAAAATAAGTGCATCTAGATCAGTAATAAAAGTGATCTGCTAATTTGGCATCTTTTTCTTACTAGCACATTTTGTTTTTTTCGCAAAGAAAATTCTTTGAAATCGAACCATATTTGTATATGTTAGAAACATCAAAAATTTTTATGAGAGTTGTGGTCGATTTTGCCAAAATGTGGATATATTGTGGATTTGTACCTTTTGATTAGAAGTTCTATATTTTAAGTGTTTTTTCTGGAGAATTCCCCATTGTGATACGGAATGTGTATGTGTAAAAGGAATCTAACCAACTATGTTACAAAAAAACAAACATAACAAACGAACAAGAAAATCTTCGCGTTTCGTTATGTTGTACTGTGCAAAAAAAGAAATGCACAAACATAAATCCCTTTTAGTATATGTTGTATATTGTTCAAATAATAGCAACATTTTTCTCATTTTTGTTCTCTTTTTATATTGTAGATTTTATGAAGCTTGGAAATTTTTTGTATTCCTTATATTCGACGAAGTAACTATAACCGAATTGGCACAAAAGTCCTCTAACCATTGCTCAAAATCTGCAAATGTTTGGTGAAGATTTTTTATAATTTTAAATTATATCTAAGTATAAAGTTTCAAAAATATTTTTAAAACTTTTACCGATAAGAAGTTTTCTAAATTTGTAACCACAACTGACTTACTGTTTGTTCAAAATTCGCCTAATTTTTCACCAAATTGACTTTCCCAAATTTTAGAGTTTTCGCCAGATTTGCGAATTTATTTCAAGTTTTTTATTTGTTTTATTTTAATTGTTATTTTTAATTTATTTTGCTTGAAAAGTTTTTAATTTGATTAAATGCCCAATTAAATTTAGCAAAGTTAAATTAAAGATCAGAGCGACAGTATGAAAATATATTGAAATATCCATATTTAGTTTAACATAAATGAACTCTCGTTAAGCTAAATCCAGGGGTCTCCCATGGTCCTGATGAATGGCAACACCGGTGTTTAATGCAACAGATGGCGCTGACTATTGTTTTGTTTTTTCTGGCAATACTGTTTTATTTTATTGGGGAGCAGTGTTGCCCGAAAAGTTTTAGCTTATTCCCATTTTAAATGTTTAATTCCCTAATGTTATACCCTACACCACTATGTGGTCAGGGTATTATAAGTTTGTGCTGATGTTTGTAACACCAAAAAATATTGGTCGTAGACCCACCTTATAGTATACCGATCGGTTCAGATTTTTTTTTATTTCGATTTAACGATGTCCGTCTGTCCGTCCGTCCGTCCGTCTGTCTGTGTGTCCATGCAATCTTGTGCGCACTCTACAGGTCGCAACTATTAAGATATTTTGATGAAATTTTGTACGCAGACCTATGTTGGCCCAAGGACGAACAAGTTTGATTTTGGTGAACATCGGTGCATGTTTAGACCTAGTGCCCATATAAGGGTCCTACCAAAATTATATTGTTTATACGCTACAGGTCGTAAATATTAAGATATTTTGACGAAGTTTGGTACACAGACCTATGTTAGCCCAATAACGCAGCCTATTGATTTTGGTGAACATCGGTCCATGTTTAGACCTAGTGCCCATATAAGGGTCCTACCAAAATTATACTGTTTATACGCTGCAGGTCGTAAATATTAAGATATTTTGATGAAATTTGGTACACAGACCTATATTGGCCCAGTAACGCAGCCTATTGATTTTGGTGAACATCGGTCCATGTTTAGACCTAGTGCCTATATAAGGGTCCTACCAAAATTATACTGTTTATACGCTGCAGGTCGTAAATATTAAGACATTTTGATGAAATTTGGTACATAGACCCCAATAACGCAGCCTATTGATTTTGGTGAACATCGGTCCATGTTTAGACCTAGTGCCCATATAAGGGTCCTACCAAAATTATAATGTTTATACGCTGAAGGTCGCAAATACTAAGATATTTTGATGAAATTTGGTACATAGACCTACATTGGCCCAATAACGCAGCCTATTGATTTTGGTTAACATCGGTCTATGTTTAGACCTGGTGCCCATATAAGGGTCCTACCAAAATTATACTGTTTATACGCTGCAGGTCGTAAATATTAAGATATTTTGATGAAATTTGGTACATAGACCTATGTTGGCCCAAGGACGAAGCCTATTGATTTTGGTGAACATCGGTGCATGTTTAGAACTAGTGCCCATATAAGGGTCCCCCAAAATTATATTGTTTATACGCTGCAGGTCGCAAATATTAAGATATTTTGATGAAATTTGGTACATAGACCTATGTTGGCCCAAGGACGAAGCCTATTGATTTTGGTGAACATCGGTCCATGTTTAGAACTAGTGCCCATATAAGGGTCCCCCCAAAATTGGCTTGGTTACAAACTGCAGGTCGCAAATATTAAGATATTTTAATGAAATTTGGTGCGCTGACTCACATTATAGAAAATTTTGACATAAGCCCCATTTTAACCCATTCGAATTTCGGATCCAAACAATACACCAGACTGGTGTAGGGTATTGTATAGTCGGCATGCCCGACTTTAACCTTTTTACTCGTTTTAATTTAAACAAAAACTAAAAAAAAATAGAAGCTAAGTTAACATCGCTCTTAAGTTCAGAAAATTATTAAGAAATGAGTGAGCAAATTAAATAAAATTTAATATTTTACGATGAAATATTTACGTTTTCTTTTCGTTTATTTAACCTTCTTTTTTAATTTTTAACTCTACTATTTTCTTGAGCTTAAGGTTTGGTTTTTATTTATAAAAAGTTTTTTTTTTTTTTTATTTTCGATATTTCGCTACTCCAATGTGTAGCATCTTCAGGAAATAACAATTAAATGAAAAAATTATAAACAATTTCAAAGTTTGAAAAAATTTGAAAAGCATTTGTCAAATATAAATTGTATGTATACATTTATACCAGCAAACAAAGTTTTTGGTATAAAAGTATAACAAACAAAAATAACAATAATTAACAAAAAAAAATGTATTAATATAATGTGTTATAAATTAATGTAATGTGTGCTATTTCTTTTGTATTAAATATCTATAATTCTGAGCTACATTTTCAATATCTGCCTTAAAGATAATTCTTTTTGTTGTTGGTGTATTAATTATCTGTAACATTTCTAATATATACCGACGTTTATAATTATTTTCTGTATTTAAAACTGATACATTTTCAAAGTCAGGATAGTGATTTAAACTTGAACAATGAGAAGATAATGCTGTCTTTTGTGAATTAATATGTCTATATTTCTGATCTGATTTATGTCCAGCTATTCTAGTTCTCAATTTATTCTTTGTTGTACCTATATATACCTTATCACAATTCTCTCCGTCATTTCCATTACATGGTATTTTATATACATTATACATAATGTATACATACAATTTATATTTGACAAATGCTTTTCAAATTTTTTCAAACTTTGAAATTGTTTATAATTTTTTCATTTAATTGTTATTTCCTGAAGATGCTACACATTGGAGTAGCGAAATATCGAAAATAAAAAACTTTTTATAAATAAAAACCAAACCTTAAGCTCAAGAAAATAGTAGAGTTAAAAATATTTACGTTTTCTCTCGAAATTTAAAAGACTCAAATATTTGTTAAAATTGTAAAACTAAAAAAAAAAATTATTATGCGAAAGACAAATCAAAATTAAGCTGAAATGTCACCGTTTCAAAATAAAAGTCGTATATTAAATTTTCGAGAGAAAATATTTTACACAATTTTCACACGAAGTTCATTATGGTGAAAAAAAATGTTTTTTTCTAAAATTTTTATGGAATTTGACAAGTAAATACGAGTCTTTTTCAAAAACTAATAGTTTTGGGTTAAGTGTAAATCTAGTAGGTGTAAGTAAAGGGTTCTTCAATAAGAGAGCTAAAAAAGTTTTTTTAAATAAAACAAAAACGGTTTTGGATATCAATGAAATTCTTTATTCCTGTGAAAGTACGTTCGATGCCATTATGTATGGAAATCGATCTCTTTTGCATGGCCACCACGGGCACGCTTGCAGAAGTCCAGACGCTGAACCCAATTTTCGACGGTTTTCAAGCATAAATCGGCCGATATTCGTACGAAGTTCATCAATCGTCGCTGGCTTGTTGGCATAGACCATAGATTCGATGTAACCCCACAGGAAATAGTCAAACGGCGTCAAATCGCACGACCGAGGCGGCCAATCGACAGGATCATTTCGTGAGATAACAAGTTCTCCAAACTTGGTTTGCAATAAATTGATTGTGACATTCGCTGTGTGGCTTGTGGCGCCGTCCTGTTGGAACCACATGTCCTCCAAGTCCATATCATCCAATTGGGGCCAAAAATATTCGGTTATCATTGAACGGTACCGATTCCCATTCACAGTAACGTGCCGGTCTTGATCATCGCTGAACAAGTACGGCCCAATGACGCCGCCGGCCCATAAACCGCACCAAACCGTAATTTTTTCGGGATGCAATGATGACTCATGGAGTACGTGTGGATTGCTGTCTGACCAATAACGAATATTTTGTTTATTGACGAAGCCATTCACTATGACGACCATAAATTGGACGTAGCGCCTTAACGTTAAGGCCACTGACTCCGAATTTCGTTAGTAAATTTTAATAATTTCGACGTGTTGTTGGTTCGTATATCTTTCCATCATGAAATGGCAAACCTTACTGAAGAGAAATGTCAAAAGAGCCTCGTTTGCTGTCCCTGTCTTTCTACTTTTGTAGCGTCCCTGTTGAACAACCCTTTACTAGGGCTCGTAAACTCTTTTGAACATTAAGTTTGCATAAGTCGAGTTTACGCGATTCAGAAGATACATAAGAGGTTATATGAAAAAAGGTGGTACTTTTTGAACTTACACAAAATTTATATTTTCTGAGTCCTTTGCATGTAACAATTTCAGTATTTGGAAGATAGAAAATTTTTTGATTAATTATTGAGCTTGGTTGCTTTTCGTTATTTCAAGATTTATAAATATTTGGCGAACATTTCTTCAATAATTCAAATATTTTTTAGAAATTTTGAAATTCTTCAACAGATCTCATTTGGTCGACTTTAATTTGAAATAATACGCATATAATTTATACCAAACTTCTTCTTATTTTGGGCCTAAATAAAACTAAATCTTTTAAAATTTACAAATTTTTTATGTGTCCCCAAAACGAAGTCGAAATCCCTAATTTGGGTCCAAATTCCCTTACCTAACAACTCTGTAAAACCTAATTTGGCATAAAAAAATCCTCCCTTGACAAAATTTCCCAAAATAAAATCCTCATTTGACAAAATTTCCCACATGCTAGCGACATCCACAGTTTGTTTAAAAAGTTATCGATGTTGCATCTCTATATTATATGTCTCTGCTTGCGAGAATATTAAAAAAAAGCTAAATTTTTAATAAAAATCAAGTTGCAGTTGTAACGTCTGAAAGATTTCATCTTATCTCTCTTAAAACAGACAAAAGCCAGTAACAATAAAATAAAATTACAGGTAGAATTCCCCGATATCGAATGTATCAAAGCCTAAGAAATAGAAGAGAGAAAAATTATATACGAAAATAAAATTAAGGACAAAGAAAAGAAGGATGAAGTTTAGTAGGAGAGGTGTAAGATGGTAAACCCCCTCCCTATTCTCTACCCCCCCTACCTGCTATCATTTCAATATATTTCTTGATAGCACATTTACTACCCTAACCGCGTGTGTCTAAATTTTTCGTGGAATTAATTTAAATATTTAGCAATTCATTTCAAAATTAAATACAACCTTTATTGAAACAAATTATAGATAAGAAACTTATAAGTAATTTTCAAAATCATTGTGGAAGAACTAACTAACTAAAAAAAAACAACAAAACCAAATGCCAATTTATTGATTTATTGTACTAAATTTTAAAATTAAAGATGTTAATTGTTAGTGTAAATAGGATAATTAAAAAAAAACACAATCTTTAAGATTGAATAATTTAAATGGAGATAATAAAATACGTTCAGTATATAAGAATTTCAACTGGTTTCATTACCTTAAACTGTCATAAAATATTAACCGAAATCAAATCTGTTATGCTTTTATAACAGTTTTCAATATTAGGTATTTCTTTTTTAAGTGTTATATATTGATACTAGGGTTTGGGGTTCCCGGAAAAAGTTTGCCGGGAATTCCCGGGAAAATAATATATTTTTCCCGGAAAAACGGGAAATTTTAAAAATATTAAATTTTTTAAATTGTTTTTCTTTCGAATAGGATTTTTTAATTTTAGTCATAAAAAACATTTTAAACACCAAAACAAAAATGTCATTGTTAAAATCTTTTAAAAGGGAATACATTTATTTGACACACAAATAAAATCTTTGCCAAGTAATAAGGAGCATTTCAACTAAGAAAGATTTTTCGCATAACTTATTCAAAATTTAAGTAGTAAAACCTAAAAGCTTGGTAAAATGTTTAAAAGAAATATGAAAAAAAGCTTTGTTTCTTACAAATAATCGCTCTTACTATCTAAATTTTTCAAATGTATAATTTAGGTAAAGTCGACTTTAGTTAAAATATTTGGGTGGCAGTATACCTTGACTTGGTTTATTTTTGGAGCATTCTGATTGGTTAATTTATTTTCAACCAATCAAAATATTTGAAAATATAAATAGTTTTGTAAGGTTTTCATACACAAAATGAACAAAACCGTTTGATTAAAAATAAAGTCGACTTTAAATATAAAATACGCCTTTATATTAAGGGTCAATAATTTTATAAGTTACGTTTTCATTAATAAATGTGAAAAGAAAAGACTAATGGTTAGGAAAGTGGGTAGTCCTTTTTTAGATTTAACATTTATTTGTTCCACCCATACAACAAGATTTAAATCTTTTAATTTATAGTATGGGTCTGCATATTGTCATAACAAATTTTGTACATAATAATTTTAAAATTAATTACAATAGATATATGAACAAAACAAATTTAATTATAAATAAAAATAAAAACATTAAAAAATAGAGAAAACATTAAAAAATAGAGAAAAACAAAATTAACAATTTAACAATAAATAATATAAATATTATAAATCAATAAAATAATATAATATAATTAGAAGTAATTATGACAAAGGTTAAGTTATTGTGAAAAATGTTTAGTTATTTCCTTTTTGAATATCATTGCATTGCTGTTTGTTTGAATTCTGTTTGGGAGTCTATTCCAAAGATGGATAGCATTAAAAAAGAACTGCCACTCCGAAATCAGACTTCGATGTCCTATTGGAGTTATCTTTTTTCCCCTGTTCGAAAAACCAAAAGTTAAACGTTCATATAAGTATGTTGGTACCTTCGAGTACACTATCTTATGTAATAATGTAAGCAGCCTGATGTTGATTTTGATTTTCAAAAGACACACCAAATATCCTTATTGAAAACGTTGAAACACCGTCGAATCTGCGTAGACCAAAAACGTATCTAGTGATATTATTATATAGCACATTCAGCTTATGCTTACTTTGAGAGTCACAGCATCCGAATACTTCGCATCCATAGAGTAGACAAGGCACAAGGTAAGTTTTTGCTATAAGCATTTGTATTTTTTTTTTTTGAGGTGTACAAGAGTGAGTTGCCCACAACGTGCGAAGCATAGAATAAGTTTTACTTATATCACCATTAACATGATTGGACCAACTAAGCGTGTTGTTAAATATTATACCAAGGTTTTTGGCAGAGGAAACAATTTCTATTTTTTGATTATTTATTAGAACAAAAATATTTAAGGCTATCGGCGTAGATTTTTTGCGTAGTATAATGCACTTTGATTTCTGGGGGTTTAAGCAGAGTCCATTTGCAGATGCCCAAAGGAAAATGTTGTGAAGATCATTGTTAAGCTTTTCGACGTTACAATGAAGGGACTTACGCGAACTACTGAGATAGAGTTGCACGTCGTCAGCATTCATATGTATTTTACAGTGGGATATTTGTTTTGGTAAGTCATTTATATACATGGAGAACAGTAAAGGTCCCAATATGGAGCCCTGAGGAACGCCTCTTGATACTGGTAGAGAGTGTAATGGCAGAAGTCGGACACTCGTTTCTGCCAACACCCTAGCTAGATTTAATCGATTAAATTAATTAAAATGAATTGAATAAAACTGAATTGCATAGAATTGAACGGAATTGAATTACTTTAGTATTACTCTTACCAAGATGAATAGAAATAAATAGAACATGGGAGAAAGCTATCATTTAGTTTGTACGAGCCACCCTAATGTTAAGTAAATAACGAACTCAGCAGCCAAAAAGAGTATAAAAGGCAGCACATCAAAGAAATCTGGATCAGTTGCTGGCAGCCGCCAACGCGTGCACAACTAACAAGGTACATCCCACTAATTATCCTTTTTATTCTAGTTCTTGAAGACACATCCTGCCTGTATCCTTTGAGGTCCTGCCCATATCCTGCGAGGTCCTGCACACATCCTTCGAGGTCCTGCGAAGATCCTTTGAGGTCCTGCAAAGATCCGTTGAGGTCCTGCACACATCCTTCGAGGTCCTGCGAAGATCCTTTGAGGTCCTGCAAAGATCCGTTGAGGTCCTGCACACATCCTTCGAGGTCCTGCGAAGATCCTTCGAGGTCCTGCGAAGATCCTTTGAGGTCCTGCGAAGATCCTTTGAGGCCCTGTGAAGATCCTTTGAGGTCCTGCGAATATCCTTTGAGGTCCTGCGAAGATCCTTTGAGGTCCTGCGAATATCCTTTGAGGTCCTGTGAAGATCATTTGAGGTCCTGCACACATCCTTCGAGGTCCTGCGAAGATCCTTTGAGGTCCTGTGAAGATCCTTTGAGCTCCTGCGAAGATCCTTTGAGGTCCTGTACACATCCTTCGAGATCCTACGAAGATCCTTTGAGGTCCTGCGAAGATCCTTTGAGGTCCTGCCACATCCTTCGAGGTCCTGCAAAGCGTCGAGTGTGTGCCGAGCGTTGGTCACCTCCTTTTTCTGCGTCGAGTGTGTGTCGAGCGTCGATCACCTCCTCTTCAGCGTCGAGTGTGTGTCGAGCGTCGATCACCTCCTTTTCAGCGTCGAGTGTGTGTCGAGCGTTGATCACGTCTTTTTCAGCGTCGAGAGTGTGTCGAGCGTTGATCACCTCTTTTCCAGCGTCGAGTGTGTGTCGAGCGTTGATCACCTCTTTTCCAGCGTCGAGTGTGTGACGAGCGTTGTTCACCTCCTTTCTCAGCGTCGAGTGTGTGTCGAGCGTCGATCACCTCCTTTTCAGCGTCGAGTGTGTGCCGAGCGTGGGTCACCTCCTTTTTCTGCGTCGAGTGTGTGTCGAGCGTTGATCACCTCTTTTTCAGCGTCGAGTGTGTGCCAAGCGTTGGTCACCTCCTTTTTCTGCGTCGAGTGTGTGTCGAGCGTCGATCACCTCTTTTTCAGTGTCGAGTGTGTGCCGAGCGTTGGTCACCTCCTTTTTCTGCGTCGAGTGTGTGTCGAGCGTCGATCACCTCCTTTTCAGCGTCGAGTGTGTGTCGAGCGTTGATCACCTCTTTTTCAGCGTCGAGAGTGTGTCGAGCGTTGATCACCTCTTTTCCAGCGTCGAGTGTGTGTCGAGCGTAGATCACCTCTTTTCCAGCGTCGAGTGTGTGCCGAGCGTTGGTCACCTCCTTTCTCAGCGTCGAGTGTGTGTCGAGCGTCGATCATCTCCTTTTCAGCGTCGAGTGTGTGCCGAGCGTGGGTCACCTCCTTTTTCTGCGTCGAGTGTGTGTCGAGCGTTGATCACCTCCTTTTCAGCGTCGAGTGTGTGTCGAGCGTTGATCACCTCTTTTTCAGCGTCGAGAGTGTGTCGAGCGTTGATCACCTCTTTTCCAGCGTCGAGTGTGTGTCGAGCGTTGATCACCTCTTTTCCAGCGTCGAGTGTGTGCCGAGCGTGGGTCACCTCCTTTTCTGCGTCGAGTGTGTGTCGAGCGTTGATCACCTCTTTTTCAGCGTCGAGTGTGTGCCGAGCGTTGGTCACCTCCTTTTTTCTGCGCCGAGTGTGTGTCGAGCGTCGATCACCTCCTTTTCAGCGTCGAGTGTGCAAATATTTCTGCTGATTTTAGCAGAATAGACTGCTATTTGCATTCAACTAAATTTAGCTTAAAAATAGCAAAAATTTTGTAGATTTAACAGTTTATTTTTGCTATTTTTAGTCTACAAATATTTAGCAAAATTTTCGGCAGATTTTACAGTACAATTTGCTATTTTCAATTAACTAAAAGTTAGCCTAAATATAACTAAAATTCTGTAAATTTAGCAGTTTTAATTTTGCTGTTCTCATTTTACTAGTATTTAGTAAAAAAATCTGCTAATTTTAGCAGTTTTTTCTGCAGCATCATTTTTAACTAATTTTTAGTAACTTTTTCTGCTATTTTTACGGATTTATTTCTATGAGTGTAGATATAAGCCAATAAATTGAAATTTATAACGTTTAAGACCACGCCTTTCACTCTCTGTCACTAGATCAAACAAATTTCTGTGACGATCCCTACCCCCGCGAGCTTACCCCAGCTAACGGAGGAAACTCGTCGTTACAGTGGCGCCCGAGCAGGGACAGAGAGAGGAAGGTTTTCTCAATACTACAGCAAAGCACTTGGGCTAGGCGGAAAGGAAGAGCGGAGATAGATTGGAAGAATATATTGAGCCAATACTACCATGCTGCGTACATCGTGGGCGTACGGCCTAAAGAAAGAAGATCTGGTGAAATATCTAAATGAGTTCAGTCTTGACAGTTCGGGGAACGTCGAAGAACTTCGGAAACGATTTGGCCAATTCGTGGGCGGAGAACATAAGCCCGAAATCTTACCCAGGCTCCTGGAAATACAGGCGAAACACGAACCTACACCCCCTGGTACTGAGGGTAGGCTATTGACCCCGAAGAAGGCACCGCTGTTGGTAGTACCTACCGACTCTACAACCATGACAGGCCACGACGTCGGTCCCGCCGCAGGCATTCCTACCGACACGGCAGTCGTCTGCGATCTCAAATCTAGGGCTGACCAGGTCCGGAAATGGGGAGTGCAGTTCGATGGGAACGCCGACCCATTGGAGTTCATGGAGAGGATCGAGGAATTGGCAAAGATGTATGCCATTAAAGTAGACACGATGCCGTCCATGATGCCGGAAATCTTCACCGAGAAAGCTCTCATCTGGTACCGAAATAATAACCGTCAGTGGACAACGTGGACCGCGTTCAAAAGAGATTTTCTCAAGTTCTTCTTGCCACCCCGGTACTTTGAGCGTTTAGAGGACGAGGTCAGGAAGCGTCATCAACGGAATCGTGAGTCCTTTCGAGATTACACCCTTGATATGCAAAATCTCATGAGGCACACCAGCTACTCCGAGACCGAAAAACTGGAGCGGATATTTCGTAACGCCCTGCCAGAGTACCTGTGGTACATCCGGAGGAAAGATTTCAGCACGCTAGATAAACTCCTGGAGATGGCCGCTGACCTAGAATGTATACCGGCACGGCCTCAGCACGTCGGTGAACAACATCGCTTAATAGCGCCGGAGGAGATTACCCAGCACCAACACGAAATGATCGCCAACCCTCGAAGAGCGTGGCGGAATTGCGGCCGAAGTGGACACTTTGCTGCCCAGTGTACGAACCAAAGCATACTGTTCTGTTGGGAATGCGGTCGCCGAAACGTACGGACGATACAATGCTGCCGCAGGACGGGAAACGAACGCCGGGCCCGTACCGAACGAGGGAATACGGGTCCCCAGAGCAACGCCCCTCACCACTAGAAACATCCCTGCAATACACCTCCACGAAACTGGTCGCCAACGTCGTCCTAGAGGGCCGACTGATTGCTGCCGCGATTGACACCGGAGCCACCAGTTGTATCGGTGCGTACCGTGGACCACGGTACGCACCGATTTCGTTGGATCGCTGCCACGCTCAAAACATGGTAACAGTATGCTCCTGGTATTCTTCGATCGCTTCCGAAATGGGTTGAGCTCGTCCCTCTGCGAAAGGCTACGACTCAAGGGGTCATTAAGGCTTTCAGGGAAAGAATTCTGGCCCGATTTGGAACACCGAAGGTGCTAATAACAGATAATGGTAGCCAATTTACCGGCCGCTTGTTACAAAAATACCTGCAGGAGATCGGGGTTTTACAGCAGTTTACGGCTCCATATTGCCCACAGGAAAACCCAACCGAAAGGGCGAATCGAACGATAAAGACGATGATCGCGCAGTTTGCTAGAAACCAACACAATCGTTGGGATGATCACCTGCCTGAGATAACATTGGCCATCAATACCTGCTGTTCCGAGTCTACGGGGTATAGTCCGGCTTATCTCGTTCAAGGGCGGGAACCGCGACTACCTAAAGCCCTCTACGATGAGGTGGTACCGGGTACGGGTGCCAACAGCCGTACGCCGGAAGAGAAGGCCAGCGAACTTGTGGAAATCTTTAAAATTGTTAGACATCAGATTGGCAAATCCGCTCAGGATCAGCGGCGGCATTACAATTTGCGCCGGCGACCGAGAATTGGTGACCTGGTCCTCGTCCGCCAACACCCTTTGTCCAAAGCGGCGGAAAGTTTCGCTGCCAAATTGGCCCCGAAATTTACGGGACCGTATGAAGTTGTAAATTTCCCATCCCCGGTGATAGCACAGCTCCGGGGCCGGGAGAATGGCGATTTGAAGACAGCCCACCTGGGTGAGCTCAAGACCTTTGTTGAACCTTTGTCTCTTTCTGGGAACGGGGTCGGAACCATTGACTAATGTTGTATTTATTTTTTTCCCCACAGATCATTTCAATACATGCACCCTTAATTACCTACTATCTACTAACTACCCCCACACTCCACTCATGATTACTCCGACTAACCAGATACAAGTGGTAAAGCTCCAAACTAATTCCCTTCCTTTTGTTTTCCACCCACAGATCAATCACACCCTCATACAACTACACAATCAATAATCATCAGGACACACCAATCATAAAATCATTCACACCTCAGAAAGACTGAAAGAAAAAAAATAGGAAAAAACAAAACAACCATGAACCGCGTGAACACAGTCCGTAAGGCGAAGACCGGCCGGCGCACGACATTCTTGCCATACCACCCACCCCGCCCGGCCGATAATCCCCCCGAGGTCCAAAAGCAGATCCCAGCCACCGAACCCCAGCTTATCCGCCGCCTGGAGCGCGAAACAAGGGTTACGGGTCCTCCAACCGACACCCAGCACCTGTTCCACATTGTCGAGGAAGCCTTGCGGCCCTTATGGAACACGGAGGTGGAGTTAAGACCTTGCACCCCGGCTAGGTCTATTCGGCCAATCCTTCCACCCATGACCCGCTGTGCTGTGGCCGTCAAACGATTGACGGATGAAGAGGTATATCAGGCATGCAGCAGGCGCCCGCGACACCGGCCAGGCGACATGACCCGCTGCGACAATACCGTCATCACCGCCCGAAGCGACCACACTGAGTCGAATGGAGCCATGTCCATTGGTGGCAATGTGAACCAGCAGGAAATTAATAGATCTCGTCCGATGAAGCTCGAGAGCGAAGAAGAGGGCAGTGTTATTGATCTTGCCCAGTATAAGTGAGACCCCCACGCCCTGCCGGTCACCCCAAGTATCGCCTATGGGATCCCCACAGAGTAGCATGGGTCTTGTGGAGGAGATGACAACCGAGGTCGGTAGGGACAAAGAGCAACCCAATCTCGCTCCAATACAAAGCGAAGAAATCACGTCGCACAGTGTTGTGAGCGTGGCCATAAATAGATAAATCGAATTTTGGAAATTAAAAAAACGGCTTATGATATTTAATAAAAGACACTTTAGCTAAGAAGTATCAAAAAAAATTAAAAAATAATAATAATTTTTTCCCAAGATATGGCTCTCCAAACTTGTAGTTTGTAATAACTGCAATTATATTTATAAAAAGTTTAAAAATGAGCAAGGTCTTCATAGGGTTAAATAATTGAATTTGGTTGACAAATAAACAAAAGTTGTACTAAATTAGTTGTTGTACTATGTTTTAAGTATAGCAAGGCTATTTTTAATAACATAAGTTAACAACAACATATGTATCATTATAAGAATGAGATGATCAAAACAAAACAAGATTTGTTGTGATAAGTAGATATTTGATAGTGAAGAAAATTTTTTTTTCAATTATTACCGGTCTAAGTTTTTTTTAATTTTATAGCGAAAAGTATGTAAATTTATAAAAATAAAAATCTAGCTGCGCTTACTTGTGCCATTTTTAATAATTGTTATTTTTTTAGTGTCAGCCAACATGAAAAATCGAGATTTTTTTAATACTTGGGTTGAGTTGAAAGAATGCGCAGATGTTGTTAAAAAGTTATCGGGAATTGTGGGAGCTCGATTAGGGAAATCTTTGGAAGCAAAAGACATCCAGAAAATATATAATTTAAATTCAAAATTAAAACGGATGTGGTCCGATAGCAACCGAAAACGGCACCGTTTTGAAGAAAAGTTCTGCGATTGGCTAAATGCCGATTTGCCAATATATGGAAAAATTTTGTGTGATGTTTGTATTTTTTTAATTAATTACAGCATTGTGTTTGTTTTTAATAGTTTTTATTATTTTCTCCGTTTATACATTGTAGGAGCCAAGTTTGAAGAAAGTTCGAATAGGACAAAAAGAAGAAAGGTGCAACAGTTAATTTCAGCCAACTCTGCCGAGGCAATTACGAAGGCAGCAATAAAGGTTGACCCCTCTACAGAAAAAACTATTTCTGCGGAAAAAGCTTTGGCTTTATACATAGATATGAATCTTTCATGTCGTCAATACAATATGATGAGGTCTGTTGTAAATTCATTTCTAACGCAAAGAAAAATTTTATACCCGATGATATTGTTGCAACAGAAAATACATCACTGCTTAGTCCAGATATGTATAGCTTAAGCGATTAGTAAAGTTATAATCAAATTGTTATTTATTTTAGAATATTTATATATTAAAAATTAATGAATTATTTTTGAAATTTTTTGACGTAAATTTTTTTTTTATTTTTAAGGATAAATGTGGGTGGTGGAGGTGGCGGGTGGTCACGTCCTTGCTCTGAATTCGAAAAACAGTTTATAGACACATTAAACTTGGTTATAAGTGTTTCGTGTACTGAATTAATTTAAGAAATTTTAATTATTTTTCACCTTTTTTTCACTTTTTTTTAATTTTTTGAAAAAGGACATTTTTGAGCTAGGCGTGTCCTTGCTCCGATTTGGATAAAATTTGGTCAACTCATTAAGACTATCAAATCCAATGACTGTACAAAATTTCATGAAGTTCGAACTTTTTTTTTAACTGTTATGGCATTTTTTAGTTTCAGAATATATGGAAAGGACACGAGTCCTTGCTCCGAAATTTTTGAAATTTAAAATTTTTTTATATTTTATCAATTAAAAGATGTATGCCAAATTTCAACTCTCTACCATAACTCCTTCTATTTATGGCCGCTCGTTATATGAAAACACGACACTGTGCGTCGTCACAAACCTCAATCTCGTCATCATCTTCGTCATCAACAACCACGTCATCCTCATCGGTGTCCTCTTCGACAACTTACACGTCTGGTCACTCGGTGAAACAAGGCTCCGAAGTAAATCCGGAACCCGTTGGGCCCGCGGTCAACCCCGAATTGGCCGTGGAGTTACCACCACAGACCCACATACCATCGTCACCAAGCACGGCCATAGGCCCAGAGAGCGCTCGAATGACACCACCACGAGCCGCTCAACACCCCGTAGTGGCATCCCCGACGCCATCGACCTCTTCGGAGTCATCTTCATCATCGTCGTCGTCATCATCGTCATCCCCATCGTCATCTTCCTCATCATCTTCGTCAACCTCATCCTCGTCGACATCGTCACGTTCGGCCTCATCTAACACCTCCCCAGCGTCCGAATCGGATACAGATGAGGAATCCCCGGTCTACGATAGGAAGAAGATAGGGCGGGTTAACCCGAGGCTTGCAAACACCCGGGACCCCACGCCACCATGCACCGTTTGTTCACACCACGTTGCCGAGCGTCATACACTCCACCGTATCCACCACCACCAACGCCACCACCATCACCACAACCCCAGGTGCTGCACCGCCGTATCACCACGGGGGACAGTTTATCAGAAGAGGTCCGTACAAGGTTACAACCATACGTACGCTGTATGCTGGACCGTTATGGTCCCGTGATACGTGGTAGTCAGGTCTACGTCGTAGACGAACGGAGATACCGTATCCACATTAATCGCCAGCACATTCCTATGGTTAAGGATTTGGGTCCGGTGATTGAAAAACGCGGAAGGGGTGTACCAATGAACTGTTACCCGAAGATCGGGAAATAACCTTTTCCCAGGAGGGGACCATGTGTAATGGCAGAAGTCGGACACTCGTTTCTGCCAACACCCTATGTAGATTTAATCGATTAAATTAATTAAAATGAATTGAATAAAACTGAATTGCATAGAATTGAACGGAATTGAATTGAATTACTTTAGTATTACTCTTACCAAGATGAATAGAAATAAATAGAACATGGGAGAAAGCTATCATTTAGTTTGTACGAGCCACCCTAATGTTAAGTAAATAACGAACTCAGCTGCCAAAAAGGGTATAAAAGGCAGCACATCAAAGAAATCTGGATCAGTTGCTGGCAGCCGCCAACGCGTGCACAACTAACAAGGTACATCCCACTAATTATCCTTTTTATTCTAGCTCTTGAAGACACATCCTGCCTGTATCCTTTGAGGTCCTGCCCATATCCTGCGAGGTCCTGCACACATCCTTCGAGGTCCTGCGAAGATCCTTTGAGGTCCTGCAAAGATCCGTTGAGGTCCTGCACACATCCTTCGACGTCCTGCGAAGATCCTTTGAGGTCCTGCAAAGATCCGTTGAGGTCCTGCACACATCCTTCGAGGTCCTGCGAAGATCCTTTGAGGTCCTGTGAAGATCCTTTGAGGTCCTGCGAAGATCCTTTGAGGTCCTGCGAAGATCCTTTGAGGTCCTGCGAAGATCCTTTGAGGTCCTGTGAAGATCATTTGAGGTCCTGCACACATCCTTCGAGGTCCTGCGAAGATCCTTTGAGGTCCTGTGAAGATCCTTTGAGGTCCTGCGAAGATCCTTTGAGGTCCTGTACACATCCTTCGAGATCCTGCGAAGATCCTTTGAGGTCCTGCGAAGATCCTTTGAGGTCCTGCCACATCCTTCGAGGTCCTGCAAAGCGTCGAGTGTGTGCCGAGCGTTGGTCACTTCCTTTTTCTGCGTCGAGTGTGTGTCGAGCGTCGATCACCTCCTTTTCAGCGTCGAGTGTGTGTCGAGCGTCGATCACCTCCTTTTCAGCGTCGAGTGTGTGTCGAGCGTTGATCACCTCTTTTTCAGCGTCGAGAGTGTGTCGAGCGTTGATCACCTCTTTTCCAGCGTCGAGTGTGTGTCGAGCGTTGATCACCTCTTTTCCAGCGTCGAGTGTGTGCCGAGCGTTGGTCACCTCCTTTCTCAGCGTCGAGTGTGTGTCGAGCGTCGATCACCTCCTTTTCAGCGTCGAGTGTGTGCCGAGCGTGGGTCACCTCCTTTTTCTGCGTCGAGTGTGTGTCGAGCGTTGATCACCTCTTTTTCAGCGTCGAGTGTGTGCCGAGCGTTGGTCACCTCCTTTTTCTGCGTCGAGTGTGTGTCGAGCGTCGATCACCTCTTTTTCAGTGTCGAGTGTGTGCCGAGCGTTGGTCACCTCCTTTTTCTGCGTCGAGTGTGTGTCGAGCGTCGATCACCTCCTTTTCAGCGTCGAGTGTGTGTCGAGCGTTGATCACCTCTTTTTCTGCGTCGAGAGTGTGTTGAGCGTTGATCACCTCTTTTCCAGCGTTGAGTGTGTGTCGAGCGTTGATCACCTCTTTTCCAGCGTCGAGTGTGTGCCGAGCGTTGGTCACCTCCTTTCTCAGCGTCGAGTGTGTGTCGAGCGTGGGTCACCTCCTTTTTCTGCGTCGAGTGTATGTCGAGCGTTGATCACCTCCTTTTCAGCGTCGAGTGTGTGTCGAGCGTTGATCACCTCTTTTTCAGCGTCGAGAGTGTGTCGAGCGTTGATCACCTCTTTTCCAGCGTCGAGTGTGTGTCGAGCGTTGATCACCTCTTTTCCAGCGTCGAGTGTGTGCCGAGCGTGGGTCACCTCCTTTTCTGCGTCGAGTGTGTGTCGAGCGTTGATCACCTCTTTTTCAGCGTCGAGTGTGTGCCGAGCGTTGGTCACCTCCTTTTTTCTGCGCCGAGTGTGTGTCGAGCGTCGATCACCTCCTTTTCAGCGTCGAGTGTGTGTCGAGCGTTGATCACCTTTTTTCCAGCGTCGAGAGTGTGTCGAGCGTTGATCACCTCTTTTTCAGCGTCGAGTGTGTGCCGAGCGTTGGTCACCTCCCGATAGAACCCGACCAACAGACCCCGTGAGCGAAACTAGGTTGTCCGTCTCCCTCTGAGGCCTTCTTTTCTTTTCGTCCCGTTAGTCCTAAGTGTTTTGTTTGTAGATATAAGCCAATAAATTGAAATTTATAACGTTTAAGACCACGCCTTTCACTCTCTGTCACTAGATCAAACAAATTTCTGTGACGATCCCTACCCCCGAGAGCTTACCCCAGCTAACGGAGGAAACTCGTCGTTACAAGAGGTCGAGGAATGATCCACTAAATATACTGACTGAGAACGATTTGTGAGATATGACCTGAGCAATGATGTTGCTGTGTTTAAAAAATTAAATTGCTGATGTAACTTTAGACATAGTATGGTCCACTGTATCGAAAGCTTTCGATTGGTCTAATAGAACCAAAAAGGTAAAGTTCCCACTATCAACAGCACAACGTATATCTTCCGTTACATTGATTAGGGCAGTAGTACAACTGTGCTTAGGCCGAAAGCCCGATTGTCTATTAATTAATAAGTTAAAAATATTCAAGTGTTCACTGATCTGCTTGTGCATTATTTTTTCTATGACTTTTGAAAGAAGGCATAAAATTGCAATCGGTCTAAACTCTGAGTTAGATTTAGGTACAGGAATTATCTTTGCGTGTTTCCGTCGTTCTGGAAAAACACAAGAAGTAAGGATGGTATTAAAAAAATGCGTAAGATACGGTAATAAATGTGGAAGCAAAATACGAAGGAATCTAGGATTTATATTGTCATGACCAATGGAGTTCGATTTGATAGACAAAATACTGGATAATACATCAGAGTCATTAATACAATGAAATTCGAATGAAGTATTTATGTCCTGAGTTAGTTGGTTGTTATGCATATTATAAGTGTTAGGATTGGCGATGGGCATAGGTATATTTGTAAAAACTTCGTTCAGTTCATCCGCACTCACACTACTGCTGATATTATTATTCTTCGTTCTCCCGATTCCGATTTCACGTATTGTCTTCCACGTTTTTTTTCCATCTACTGCACTTCTGAAACGTTCAGAATAATTTTCAAATTTTGCCTTCCTGATTTGGCGATTTACCTCCCTTTTCTCCCTACAAAATTCTTCCTTTAAATCTATAGTTTTAAACCGTTTACATCGCGAATATGTTAAGTTACGTTGGTTAACGGTGGTATCTAAATTTGGTTATCCGACATCTAAATTTGGTTCACAAAAAAAAAAAAAAAAAAAAATTGATGGTCATGCAACTTCTCTTGAAGAAAACAACAAGAATAACGTTTCAGCTAAAATTAGCAAAGTACCTGAAGAAAAAAGTGTAAGCTGAATGGGCATTAAAGGTTTTATGGTAGGGCAAACATTTCCTGAAATGGTATCCAAATTAGCTGCAGTCAATCCGCACCATAACTAGATCTTCGTTTATTCGAGAAAGTTTTTATAATAAAAACCTGGCATTGCAAAAAAATGAAACCGATGTAAAGAACATTATATTAAATTACTACAATCATGTAAAAGATATCATGATAAAAGAAATATCGAGCAATATTTCCACCAATAGGAGATTTACTATAATCTTAGATGAATGGACAAGAATATCACAAAATAGATATTTGAACATATGTATAAACGGAAATAATTCATTTTATAACCTGGGGTTGGTTTATATATCAGGAAGATGTAATGCTGATGAAATAAGAAGAATTGTAGAAATAAGACTAGAAGAATTTTATTTGTCTTTGGAATATAACATTGTGGCCACCATATCTAATGGGCCAAGTGTGACGAAACGATTTGTTTCCGACAGTGCAGTAGTAGGTGCCTGCTGGAATCATGCAATTCATTTGGCAGTGCTGCGAGTAATTTATGTTAAATCAAATGTTCAACGTTCACTGAAATAGTGTTTTTTTAACAAAAATTACTTATATAGGTGGTTTTCATTACCAATTTTGTTCGGAATCCCGGGAATCAAATTTTTTCATTCCCGTTTCCCGGGAAATAAAAAAGTCCGGGAAATCCCAAACCCTAATTGATACAAATAGAAATATTAATTCATAAACGCATTATAAAAGGCTAATAGAGGTTTACAAAACAAATCTTTCATATAAAATTTGTTTCATAAACCTTTTATAACTCCATAAAGTGTCTATAAATAAGGGATTTTTTTTTTTTTTGTAAATAATCCAAACCAACTTACCATTCATTCATTCCAACGCTGACCCAGGCCTTATGTGTCACAGTGGTTCCAAACCAAAAAAATGGTAATAATTATGGATCTTCTAAACTACTGATGCAATCGAGAAAAAATTTCCACAAGAACTGAAGGGAAAGGTCTAGGCTTTCAGAAAATTAGTATTGTAGCCACTCTGTTTTATAACATGGTGTGTTACAGGGTGTCAAAGTTGACCATCTCGGGTATACAAAAGCTTTATTGTCGTACAACTTTTACAAATGTGAACCGATTTCGCCGATTTTAGACTCCTTGTAATCTAGGTTGTAAGATAAATAAAATGCATGCTTCAAGTACCACAGTGTCTCTTATAGTTTAAACAATATTTAACTTTGAATTTCAAAATTTTAATTTTTTACCTTGACTTTTTTTGGTTTTTTCCCAATAAGTTTTTCCTTATCAAAACAACATGTTTGAAATTTTCTTGTGTCATTGCCATGATCTTTCTAAATTTGATAATGGAAACTATTTTCAATTACCACTAGAAGTTTAGCAGTTATAGTTTTTTAAAATCAAAACTTTTAAGCGTGTCCTGAAAATGGCATTTTTTTCCAAAAAGCGGGGTACTTCATTCACTTTTATATTCAAGTTTATGAAAGTTTTTAATATTTTTGGAAATTTTCTAAAGGCCTGAGCTTCGAAAATGCTTAATAGTCAAATTCAGAACATTTTTGAGCATGCACCCTACGCTCAGCATTGGTCGAAAATGATGAATTTTTGAACAAAATTTAATGTTTTTGAATGTGGCAAAAAAAAGTCACGCCACTTAGATCAGTTTTTAATTTTGAACCATAAGCAAACATATTCTAAAGGATTTGCCCATAAATTTCCCACCGCCCGACAGGGGAGCAAATTTTGTGAAAAAGGTCATATTTTCAAAAAAAAATTTTTTTATTTGTAAAAAAAATATATAAAAATTAAGTACTAATTTTTGTAAAATTAAATTTTTTTAAATTAAATAATAAAAAATTTTCATACACTAAAAAATCGTTTCGTTTTTTTTAGTGTATGACAATTTAATTTTACAAAAATAAGTAATTTTTATATATTTTTACTTAAAAAGTTAAATTTCTATATAATATTTTGGAATAAAATGGATTGTAATTTTTTTTGTTTTTTACCGTGGTGTTTAATATTTGAAATAGTTTTTAATATTTATTTATATATTAACAAATAAGACTTATTTATCTATTCAAGGATATATAAAATGTTTATATACTTTATTCCATCGAGTCAAACTAATGCACTCAAAACAGACATCTCAGGTCAAAATTTAATATTCGATAATTCTTTTCATGCTTAGTAGACTGGCCCTTATTTGTAACGTTGTTCCGAATCCTGCTCCCCGAGCCTTATTTTGTGAGGCTACTAGAAAAACTATTCCAGAAAAAATTTCAGCTCAATCGAAGAATTTTTAAGCTATCCCTGCCCTTCAAAATTTCGAATGCGATTTACAAGGGGGAAAAATTGCTTTTTTGGCTTATTTTGAAAACACTGGCTCTTCAGTAACTGTATTACTGAAAATTTTAATAGAATCGTAATCTAGATTGAATTATTTTTCTTAAAAGGCCTAAAAATCCAAAATGGGTTGGAAAATATTGTAATTCGCCCAGACCATTGTAGGGTTAAAATGGTATATATAATGAAAATCGCAAAAAATGGAATATTTTTGTAAATGAATGTTCTTTTATCATAAAGTAATATCACTTTCTGTTTAAATTATTTTTTGAAAGAATTCAATAAGACCAGCAAGACAGAATACGTATTTTCGGCTTTCGCTACAAAGCCATCATCAGTGTCATTCGCCTTTCAATGGGTTAATAATTAATAATTGTCTACTTATGTGACAGTCGAATTTGTTATCAACAACTCATCTTAGACTAATATCAACGAAATCTAACAATACTATTTTTATCCTTTGTTATTATTACTCTTTTTTGCTTTGAACCTTAATTCTTAAGATATCTCAGCCGATTCTATTCAACTCTGTGTATGATAACTTCAGATTTTTTTAATTACAACGAACTGTTAAATTTAAATGTATGTTATTTAAATTACATTTTCCACCCTGTCAATGTGTTTTTAAGATGAATGAGGGGAATTAATAATTTATACAGAAAGTGATATTAATTTATGATCTAGAGTCAAACTAAAAGAACATTCATTTACCAAAATAGGAGATCAACTAAGATACTATGGTACTTGAATCATGTTTTTTATTTATCTTATAACCTAGATTACAAAAAGTCTAAAATCAGCAAAATCGGTTCACATTTGTAAAAGTTGTACGACAATAAAACTTTTGTGTACCCGAGATGGTCAGCTTTGACACCCTGTAACACACCCTGTTATAAAACAGGGTGGCTACAATACTAATTTTCTGAAAGCCTAGATCATTCTCTTCAGTTCTTGTGAAAATTTTTTTCGATTGGATCAGTAGTTTAGAAGATTTTTGGTAGTACAATTTATTGATGATTCTACTTTACGATTTACCAATTTAAAATTATTCAAAATATTAAAGGGTTCATAAATTTAATCTTTCAGAAATGGTAAGGTGAATTAAAAGTTTATGAATGGGTAATGCGTACTTGTTTAAAGTGAATTATGTAATTATTATATAAGAAAACAAAATAATGTCTGATAATCTTTTTATATAAAATTTGAATCGACAAAATCTGAGCTTTTCTTGTTAAAGCCCACAGTGATGCCCTATATAGATTATAATTTTTCTCTATTTACTTATCGGTGCTGTGTATTCAATAAGTTGTCATTGCCCCAATTGCAGTCGGGTGACTTCGTATATCATCGATGTTCTCAATAATCGGGTAATACTCGGGTAATACGGATTTAACTTCGATACAGAAGTATTGCAACCCCTGAGTCCAGTTATCGAACTCGTCAAGATATTATCGACCTATAAATATATTAATACGGTATCAAAATTAATCGACTGGAATAAGATTTTGATGAATGCCTCCTGGTTGAATTTATGGAATTGTGGGTAGAAACTTTCCAGTTTGCAAACGAGTTAATACGCCTTATAATTTAACAAACCAATTTGTAGGCAGCACGAATCTTTCCCAAATAAGTTGGGTATCAGTGGAGTAAAGCCCTCAAGTTAACCTCGGGAACCTTTTTAAAATTTTACCATATTATTATCCGTGATATAATATTAAATTTATAAATTTCTTACCACCAAAACAATCTTAAATAATCCAATTATTGACAACAATATGGGGTAGTCAAAATCAAACTTTAAAATTAAAGAATTGAAAACCGTTTCTTTAAAAGTCCCAATAATTTTTGAATTTTCTTATTGAAAATTTTGAAATATTTTTCTAGACAAACTAAAGTTGTTTAAACAAATTAATTCAAATTTACTGAAAGCAACACAAATACAGTGCCGGTTATAAAATTTTCACGACCTCACACAGTATGCCGAAAGCTGCTGTTGCGGTTTCAGAAATTTTAAAATAAGCAAGTTCAGCATGCCGAAGTTAGTTAGAAAAGATGTGTCATACGACAGGTCGACAAGGGCTAAGCTTTCCGATTTTTTTTAATTCGCACCACATAAGTTTTGGATATAGTTCCACAATAATTGATGAAAATCTAAAGTTGAAAAACTGCCTATCCGATGGGCAGTTTTTTTATTACAATTAATATTGAAATATCATTCAGTGGTTTTAATGCATTTAACTCTTTCACTACCCTTGAACACTACAGTGTACACATCTTTAAAAGAATATATAAAATTTAATAGTGCAAAAAAACCGTTATATTTTTTACAAATAAGTTTATTAGGATCTTGGACTTCAAATTAAAATTATTATATATATAAGCAGTTCAACATGGCAATATGGTCGCGATATTTGTTAATGAAGTCTAATTTTTTTAATATATCATAATCTCCGTGAAAAAAGGGTTTTGGTGTTTCTCCTAAACTAATGAATATAGATAACTCAAATTTGGCATATGGCTTCGTTTTATGACGATAAGAAAACCAACCAAAGGATTTTTGGCTACTCGAATGTTTAAGGGGTAAAACGGGGTTCAGAAAATTGAAAAAATCGATTTTCGAACGTCATTTTTGATTGGAAGGAGGGCGAGGGGGCAAAATATGTTACATATTTTTTTATAATTTAAGGACTCTTAATAAGAATCTGAAGTCGCAATAACAATACATCCGCAAACAAAAAGTCGGTAGTGAAAGGGTTAAAATATGTGATTGTGTGTGTACTGATGAAGGACTTACAGTACGCTACCACCTGTTAAGTTTTATACTCATTAAATTTTATTTAAAATGTTTATATTTTAAAATATTTTCAAATATACGCCTACTGAACAATACTGAAACTTTAATGTATATCCCGATAAAATAAAATTAAAGAAACTTGAAGTTTATTTTCTTTGTAATAGCAATTGAAGGAATATAAATATAATACTAGAGAGTCCAAAACTGTAACCGAAAACCGGTTTTTTTAATTTCAAAAAACCGACCGACCGGTTTCGAATAATTTTTAAATTCGAATAAACCGAAAACCGGTTATTATTTGTGGATTAACCGGTTTTCTTAAAAGATTTTTCTATCAAAACTATTTTTAAGCTAATCATTCGAAAATTCTATATTTTGACTGCAATTTATTTTTAAAGACTTAATTTTAAAAAACGAAACTGCAGTTTTGTTGTCCTTTATATAAAAATAATATCTTTTCACATGTATTCAAACAAATAAGATATGAAAGTCCTTTGGGTGACTAATGACTGTTGCTACAAAAAACATAATTACTTTTTTTCGGCGTAAATAATTGGTTCCATTTAAGAAAAATATACGTTTTTCCTAAATGGTTCCTATTTTGATCACATTTATAACTTAGCGCTTTTTTGGGCTTGCCTGCGAGTTTTGTTCTTAAAAGGTTGGCATCACTTCATCTGTTGATGTAAACGCAAATAGATTTGCGAAAAGATTTGTTTGGCAATCACATCATCTTAAGGCGCAGCTCTGTATAATTCTACGAAATGTAATCTCTAGGCCATTGACAATTGCTGTCACACATAATTTCTTTAATCAGTAACAATTTTTAAGATATATTGTAAATGAATGTTCTTTAGTTTGACTCTAGATCATAAATTAATATCACTTTCTGTTTAAATTATTTTCAAATCAAAGAAAGATGATACAATTTTTACAAGTAAATTACAAAGAATAAAAATTTTTGAAAGAAGTCGATAAGACCAGCAAGACAGAGTACGCATTTTCGGCTTTCGCTACAAAGCCATCATCAGTGTCTTTTGCCTTGAGTGGGTTAATATTTGATAATCGTCTACTTATGTAACAGTTGAAAGCAAATCGAATTTGTTATCAACAACTCAACTTAGACTAACATCAACGAAATTTAACAATGCTATTTTTATCCTTTGTTATTATTACTATTTTTTGCATTGAACCTTAATTCTTAAGATATCCCACAGATTTTTTTTTTTAATTACAACGAACCGTTAAATTTTAGTGTATGTTATTTAAATTATATTTTTGCACTGTGTCATTTCAGGTTATTAAATACCTTTTGGTATTTGGAGAAAAAATTATTCTTTAAAATACAACAATTTTAATAAAAACAAATACTTGAAAACTAGAGATGATACTTTTACGATAAAAATTAGCGCCAACTATATTAGAGATGACAAATTTAGCGCAAATTCCGCGAGATTTCTATCCCGTGTAGATGTGCCTTTATAGGATTTTTGTTTGATTTATCAGACGTAAAATCAGATAATTTATATCCCGCTTTAGAAAACAGATTCAGCTGAGTTAGTAGTTCTTTTTGCAGGGCGCTTTTAACTAATTTTTATTAGCTTTCTCTGCTATTTGTACAAATTTATTTTCATAACAAAAAAAAAAAACCGAAACCGGTTTTAAACGGGTTTTTCAAGAAAACAGTAACCGAAACCGGTTTTAGTAATTTTCGAACAAACCAAAAACCGGTTTTCTGAAATAGCCGGTTTTTTGGACAGTCTATATAATACCCAAGAGCTGAATATATCTTAAAGTGTCATTTGGTGCCAACATAAAACTCAACTTAAATGAGATTATTCATATTTAGTTTAATTTAATGGTTCTACGTGTAATTTTAATTTTACACATCCATCCACTCCATTCCCTTCATAAAGTATGTCTACTTCATAGTCATCCAGTGGCCATACTTAATACGCAATCCTCTTAACTTGGTTTTGAGGCTTACCAGCTAAGTATTTTTGTACTTTGTTTATAGTAACGCACATTCGTACATTAACAAATAGTAATAAAAATGAAATAATTAAACATATTATTAAAATGTATCTACGTGTCTCTTGTTGTACGTTGATAAAAGGTTTTATCAAATTTACTTTTATCGCGATAAACATTTGTTGCATTAAAGGCATTAAATATGGTAAAATCCCAAAACCTATTTAACAAATTGTGAAGAATAATCTGCCGAAGGTATCCTATCCGGATTTCATTCTTGCCTAAGGAAACATCAGGGAAAATTGTTGTTGTTGTTTGTGTTTCTATTTGATATTTAAAATGTTGAATAATGTCCCTAGACAAAAACAAAAATGTCTGACTCAGTAATTCAACCTAGCAAATATTTTTAGAAATTCTAAAAATATCTTACAGTGTTTTGTGCCATAGAAGCAAATCAAAATAATATATTTGCAATAAATATTGACAAATTATATCCCTATAAATAATTTCACTGGAATTCAAGTTGAAAACAAGTTCAATTCCAGCCCTGTTTCCAGTTTCAAGGATTGAATACAATTTTAATTACATTTTATTTCAATAGCATACTCCAGCAAAAGGGAAACAAAAATTCAAGTTTGAAATATTTTTGTTAAATATTCAAATGCTAGAATTTGAAATCTACTTTACTTCAAGCAAAATTTAAAGCACTTGAATTTTTAAAACCTATGTACTTATTGAAATATTTTTGGAAATATTAGGGGTTTTTATATAAACTCGTAAATTCCTTGTAAAGCGTGTATAAATACAAATCATATTTTTATGTATGGAGTTTGTCATTAAACTCATGGACCCCAAACCACATAGTGAAAGTGCCAGTGGACAGTGGCAGTGCTGTCAAACTGTGTTCTTGAATTTCACGAAAACGTTTTAATATTTTTAAAAAATTCTTAGAAAATTCTCTAATTTCTCGGCAGTGACAAATAGAGAAGATACAAAAAACTGCTTTATCGACAAAACGTTGCACTGAGATCGACACTGCGTTTATGTGGTTTAGCCTACACACATAATAATCCATGCATAAAAATACGAAATAAATGTCAAAACAACAAAAACTTTCGTAAAATAAACCATTTTTCGTATATTTTACAATTTTTTTTGTTATTTTGACATTTTTTCGTATTTTTATGCATGGATTATTATGTGTGTATAAACATACCAGGTTTACACCGTTTACGAGTAGAATACGAGTTTATATGAAAACCCCTATTATATACCAATTAATATAATTATTGAAAATTTTTTGCCCAAAATATCAAATTTTTAGATGAGATAGAGAAAGTATCACGATTGGTGATACTGAACAATATTCCATCGAAGTCCTGAACAAAATTCCATCTAAGAAATACTTTTTAACCAATTTCTTGATATTAAAATAATCTGCGTGGAAGCAATAAACAATAAATTTTTATACATTATTTGCTCATGCATTCCACCTTCTTCACCCGATGTTATCTGTGAAAAGCTTGAGAAAGCAGTTGAATTTATTTGCAAAAAATTAAAATCATTTCATTGAATTTTGTTAGATGGCGATCTTAACATTCCATTTTTATATTGACAAGTTGATGCAGTTACCAGTCATCTGGTACCTATGTTTTCCATTGATTCGTCTACTTAATCCATAAACGGCATATATAACTATTCGCTTTTACAAATTAACACTGTTAACATTAATGGCAAATGGCATGATCTTATCTTCTTGAGTGAACCAGACGATTTCTCATACGCTCGCACCTCCCCACTTAGATATACTGAAGACCGTCACCATCACATAATCGAAAAAACATACAACTACTATTACCCACAAACCACTAAAACACCATCTCTGGAAAAAAAATAGTTTTGAAAAAACAAACTATGAATTACTTAATGTCTTCTTATCTCAAATAAACTAGATCGATATTTTTCACATCATAACTATAATTTTAATTTATCCCTCTTTCCTCCCTCCCATAACATATTTTTCTGATATCATAACAATGCACTGCATTAGTATAAAAAAAGAAAAACAATATTTTATAGTCTATTAAATGATTGCATTTTAAAATCTGTGCCTAAAATGTTATCTGGTCCTCCGAAAATTTTGTCAAAGGAGGATTTTATTTTGGGAAATTTTGTCAGGGAAAGATTTTTTATCTCAAATGGGATTTTAACAGATCAGATCAGGTAGAGGGATTTGAGCCAAAATTAGGGAATTCGACTTCGGTTTGGGAACAGATTCAAAAATTGTAAATTTTAAAAGATTGAGTTTTTGGGCGAAAATAAGAAGAATTTTCGGATAAATTATATACGTATTACTTTAAATTAAAGTCTATCAATTTGGGTCTGTTAAAGTATTGCAAAATTTCTACAAAACATTTCAATTATTACACAAATGTTCTCCAAATATTTATATATCTTGAAGTAACGAAAAGCAATCAAGCCAATATTTAATGAAAAAATTTCTATTTTTAAAATGCTGAAATTGCTACATGCAAAAGACTCAGAAAACATTTTTTTGTGTAGGTTCAAAAAGTACCAGGGGTTTTTATATAACCTCTTATGTACCTTCTGAATCGTGTAAACTCGACTTATGCAAACTTAATGTTCTAAAGAGTTTACAAGCCCTAGAACTTACACCTACACTCTAATTAAATTCTGTTGAAATTTACCCAACTTATAGTAGGAAACTGAACTCCTACTATAAATTGGGTAAATTTACTCTATGTACGTAATTGAAAAAAAAAATACGCACATTGTGTGTAAGTTGGTGCACAAATAATTTGTAATTTTACATTGAAAGTGCGTAAAAATTAAATGAAATCTTGAAATTAGTGTGTTAATTTACTAAATTTGTGTGTAAAAAAGCACGTTTCACGTGTAAATATATGCATAAAATGCGTAAAAATCCACAAAAAATGCGCAAAAATCCACATAAAGTGCGTAAAAATCCAATATAATGCGTACATTTACAACAGTTGTGCTAACTTTAAGCACCTCCCAAAAATTTTTTTAAATAAAATAACAAATTAATTTTTAGTAAGTTTTTATTAATAATAATATCCGAGTCATTCTCTCATAATCGTTTATGTCCAAATTAGTCGTTTTGGGATCTTAAGGCATTATATAAAAATTTGTTATAACTATTGAATGGGTGCGATGACTCCTGCTCAACAAAATGCCTTCTTTGAGAGGGAGGCATTAACCGTCAACAATAACGGGAGAAAACGCCTTAAGAGAGATATGGCCTACGCAGGAACAACTGAGTGCAATGACTCCTGCTCAACAAAATGCTTTCTTTGCAAGTTAGGCAGTACACGATGAATACTGACTTTGTTGAGCATTTGCACCCAGTTGTTTTACCTAGGCCGTATCTCTCTTACTGCGTTTTCTCCCGTTATTGTTGAAGGTTGTTGGTTGACTGCCTCCCTTGCAAAGAAGGCATTTTGTTGAGCAGGAGTCATTGCACCCAGTTGTTCCTGCGTAGGCCGTGTCTCTCTTACGGCGTTTTCAATTTTGAAATGAGGTTTAGACTACCACATGCGTTAACAATAATTACCAAAAACAATTTCATGCTTATGTTGCTATTTCCAGACTCTAATGTGTTTGTGGAAATGTTGTAATTCACAAGAAATAATCCGTTTTCGCTTTTTCTTTTTATTATTTATAATTTTTTTTTTCAATTTTTTCCAATTTGAAATGTCAGAGTATTTATTACTATTATAGGATAGTATATTTACCAACTTTGTGCGTAAAAATTTTATTTAACAAAACAATAGTAATTTTAGGCACAATGTGTTTATTTATAAACACATATTGTCTAAAAATACTTTGTGTGTGTATTATTGTGTATGGAAGTGTGTATGAAAAAAGTTTACGCATTTTTTGTTTATATTTACCGAATTTTCGTAAAATTAAACAAAATTTTACCCATTTTATAGTAGTAAATTTACAAACATTTTTTAGAGTGTACTATAGTTATAATTAACCAAAAACTATTAGTTTTTGAAAACTACTCGTAGTTACTTATCAAAATCCATACAAATTTTTGAAAAAAAAGGATTTCTCACCATAATGAGTTTCGTGTGACAATTGTGTAGAATTTTTTCTCTGGAAAATTTAATATACGACTTTTGTTTTGAAAAAGTGACACTTCAGCTTAATTGTGATTGTGTTTATCTTATAATAAAAAATGTTTACCTTTACTATTCTTTCAAAGTTCAAATGAAAAAGTAAATATTTCTTCGTGAAATAATCAATTTAAGTTACATACTTTGCTGAGTCAATTCTTAATAATTTTCTGGACTTAAGAGCGATGCGAACTTGGCTTCTATTTGTTTCTTTTAAATTGGATTTTTGCTTAAATTAAAATAAATTGGGTATATCATTGGGGTTTAGACTTTCAAAAGGGGAATGAGCTAAAACTTTTCGGGCAACACTGCTCCCCACAAAACAAAGCAGTATTGCCAGAAAAAACAAAACATCAGCCAGCGCCATCTGTTGCATTACAAGTCGGTATTGCCGTAATTCAGGGACATGTGAGACCCATGGATTTTTCCACAACAATAAAATGCAACTGCTTGGAATCATCTAATAATATTTCAAAGCAATTTGTTTTTCCAATTTTTTTCTTTTTTGAATGATTCACTTGCCAAATCGATTACCTCCACTTTTTGAAGTTTTTTTAAATTTCTATGTCAAAGCACTCTATTAGCTCCCAACTATATAATATTAAAAACAAATTTCTCTAATAATAAGTATTAACACTACTAAATGACAAATTTGTTTAGGCGTCCCAGGAAAATCTTTTGTTCCAAAGAATTGGTTGTAGAATAACTGCTTTTCCTTTACAACCTCTTCTACTGTCGATTCTAACACCGATTACTTTTGTTTGAAATTGTCGCAAAAGAAACCACTTCTATAGCTCCAAAGTGGAACCGGTTGCCCTAGAATCAGTTCTGTTATAGAACTTTTTCTACATCGGTCAAACCTTCCATATAGGATCCCTGGGACCGGTTCCGGAACAAGTTCCATGGAATCGGTTGCAGTGGAACCAGTTGTAGAATAGGTGTGGTTGGCTACCAATTGTAAAAAATTTTCCTGGGATTGAATAAAAAATAATTTATTTCAAAAGCCAATCTGATTAACTCCATACTCTAATGTAAATCATAAAAAAATTTAATTAAGTCTCTTTATACAACTCAATTGACTGACCGCTACTCGATTAAGCGATGAACTTCTTTCAACAACTGCTTCGAGTAATTTCAAATGGCCAGTTTTGTGTAACGAATTACTCGAGTAATTTTGGTCGATTAATCTAGTAACTCGAGTAAATCTAAAAAAGTTTTTTTTTAATTTATACCAATTTGTTTTTCATTTGCTGACTACTTTTTTCATTTTTTTTATAGATTTTAAAGTACCCAGGAAAATTTTCTGTTCCAAAGAATCGGTTGTAGCATAGCTACTTTTCAGTTACAACCCCTTCTACTGTCGATTCTAACACCGATTATTTTTATTTGAAATTGTCCCAAAAGCAACCACTTCTATAGCCCTAAAATGGAACCGGTTGCCCTAGAATCAGTTCTGGAACTATTTCTGGAACTGATTCTACGTCAATCACACCTTCCATATAGGAACCCAGAAACTGGTTCCGGAACCAGCTCCATGGAATCAGTTGCAGTGGAACTAGTTGTAGAATAGGTGTGGTTGGCTGCCGATTGTAAAAAATGTTCTTACCCGGTTAAAAATAATCATATATTTTCATATGTTGCCATATGTGATGATCCACATATGTTCATTAACGAAAATTGAGGTAATATGTAGATTTATGATCATGTATGAACGTATATGATGACATATTTGTATTCATACATGCCTACATGGTTTCTATAAATTATTAAAAACATACATTTTTTTATGATAAAGTTGTTGCTTTATTCGGTTTTTTGCAATTAAAATTGTTTACGACCAGCAAACAAAGATGATCATTAATGACTCAGAAATGAGCTCCAAAAACATAAACATTTTTCCACTTTTTCCTATGAAAGTGGTCCGTCCAAAAGAGCCTCCTGTGTACTCAGAAATGACTCAGAAAAAAGAACGTATAAAATCGAAATTTTCTTCATAAATTTAAATAATTTTGGAATCTTCTTAGAGTCCCAAAAATGAACCCTCGTTTTGAGACAGCTTTTTAGATTGTAGAGACAACTTTTTGCATCGTTTTTTGAAGGTTAATTTTTTTTTATCAAAAAAAGAGTGTTTTCAAAAAAACAATAATCATTTCTATGAGCCATTTAAAAATCTTATTTATGAGCGCTCCGAATTTGCTGGCTGGGCGTACACATTTTTTATACTATAAAAATACTACAAGATATTTCAAAACTTACACATCAAATTTATATATTTTTTGGTTGTAAAACCTTTAATTTTTTGACGTCAGACTTCTCCCAGCATTAATTTGCAAGCTGATAGACAAGTTGATCAACATTTATCGACGAAAAGGTACATGTCGAAACATCCTGATTCTGCAACGTTAATAAATTTTTTGGTCATGGACTGCGTGAAATTCGTTGTTTTTAAGTTCTGCTTCCACAAACCGTTTTCAAAACATAATTTGCCAAAAATTTATTCAACTTCTAAACTTTTTATATTCTTTCTGTCAGCTCCATAGGTACTCGATTTTGATGCTTTCATTTTATACACTAAAATAGTAATAAGGAGTTTCAACAAATATATATAACGTACATAAAGTATCAAGAACTTACCAAAATTTCTAACTTTTGTAAAGCCACGAGTCGTTGTGTATCACAATAAATTTTAACAGAAATATTTTAAAAAAACCGATATAAAATTAAAAAATATTTAAATAAATATTAATGTATAAAACTTTGGCAATTTGATTTTGAAGTTTGAATCAAATACAATAATTCAAAATCAAAACTAAAGGGCAAACATACGAGTACATACGAGTATATACCATACTTGGGACTAGTTATTTGAATGACCAATTAATTGATGATTTAATTGCCATTACAATTGACCAATGCCAATTAAATTTTTTGGCATTACAATTGATCAATGCCAATGAAATTTTTTTGCAATTGGCATTGTTCAATGCCTAAATGCCCAATTATAATTGATGAAAGAAGCATTTGTTTTCATGTTTCGATAAAAGAACAAATTAAGAAAAAAAATTAAAAATTCGCGTGTTTTTTGTCTTATATTCGCTATTTCGTCAAGTTTACATTACTAGAGGCTGATCCATCTAGACTGACCAGTGTTAAAAGAAGAGTGAACAGCAGTATACTTGATAAAACTTGATAAAATAGCGAATAATTATAGTGTTTATAGCTCCGAAATTTTACGTTTGTGCCTTAATGTTCTTTTTTATAAAACAATATTTTTTGTATACAATGCTTTTTTCTTCAATTATATGTACATTTCATTACCATTACGTGAAAATTTCATTACCATTATTTCAATCAATGCCAATTTAAAAAAATGTCATTGCAATTGAATGGTAATGAAATTTTTTGGCATTGGCATTGAGATCAAGTAATGCCAATTAAATTTCAATGCCAATGAAAAATTCGCAAGTATGGTATATACATATTTTATGTCAACAAACATAAAATGCATTTTGAGAAAAATGCATAGTAATACATATTTGTATGGCAAAAAAAACGAAATTTACTAAACTGCCCAGCAAAACCTTTACTTAGAAACCTAAAGTAATACGTAACTAATATTGTGATACATCAATACGTATGTGGGAGGTATGAAATAATGAGTTACCGATATGGAGATATATCACTACTTATTTGGAGCCTTTAAAATAACCCGTGAAAAAAAAATAATTCGGTAGCATATCTTTTTTAATTTCGCATCATACTAAATTATATAAAATTTTATCCGGAAAAGGGATTAATCAAATTGTATATAAACGAATAAAAAAGATATTTGAATTGATATAATTTCATCCAATTTTATAGGAGTTCTGGTCTTATTCAATTGCATTAAATTTTGTTTGTTTATATGAATATGTATAGTGTAGGAAAACGACCAATTATTTAACTGAGAGAATTATCTGAATGATATTAATAAATTTTTGCACAAAACCGATGAAATTTCACTGGGCCTCGTCTATTGAAACATTTCAGTGAATTAATGGAATTTTTGATAAAATGTTGTGAAAATATTCATTTTATTTATTAAAAGTTTAATACACTTAATGAAAAAGTTTCATTAAAACTAAATTCATAAAATATATGAAGATTTTTCACCAAATTTTAGAAATTTTTCATTTACCTTGTGTTATTATTTTACTAAAAAATTTATTAAAACTGGTACAGCAAATTTCTCTCTATGTGGGTTATATAATCCGTTATCAGTTATTAGTAACTACGCAGACCTATCCTCAGCAGTCAAAGGGGCTTTATGTCCAAATGATGCTAAGGACAAATTAGACATGATTCAGCCGACAGAAGACGTTTCCAGTCTTAACGTGGCTGAACCGATGGAAGTTGGAAATATAACTGAGGACCTCTCGGGTCCAAATATAGCTTTCAACACCAATATTCCAACGAATGAAGAGGATGAACTTCTAAGTTCTCAGCCCAAAGTTGCTGAAACAGAGTAAGTTCCAGGCGAAAAGTCGAAATCAGTGACTGAAAGGGTAAAGCTGTATGGGGCTGCTCGTAAACATCTGAGGATGTACCTGGACGAAGGAATTGACCTAGAGGCAGCGCGGAGATTATGTCTGCTACCCATGCGCGAAGCCCGTAAGGACGTCAAAAAACTCGCAGGTATTAGAAAGAGGGTGCGATCAGATGGCTCAACACTACCTGGCTCCGGACGCCCTGCAAAAAGGACCTCTGAGATGGCTAGTGATGGCACACCTCTAAAGGTTGGTAGTGGCACATTACCAAAGGCAGCCTTGGCAGCCCCGGTAATATCTTACAAGGAAATTGTTGCGACGATGAAAATTGGCGTTATTCCGCCTGATTTCCCGGTAACTAGATGGACTGATGAACAGCTGCAGTCCATCCAAAGAGCTGTTTTGTACAAAATAGCGGAGCTGAGAAAAGGGACCATCAAGCCCTGCTTCTCGAGATGCTCCTTTAAGCCGGGATAGCTTAGTTTTGTGTGCCGCGATAAGTACACAGCGCAGTGGCTGGAGACGCATGTCCCAACGTTAATGCCATGGAAAGACGCTGTGCTGAAGGTCGTGGCGGAAGACGAAGTGCCGAAGGCCCAAGTGTTCGTGGGATATTTCCCGGAGAAAGAGGACACGTCCAATGACTTGATTCTTGGACTGGTGGAGGGCCAGAACTGTAAACTTTCGGTTGAGTACTGGAAGGTGCTGAACAGGGTCATTAAGGGTGGAATAGTGGAATTAATCCTATCTATTGAACCAATCTCAGCCGACTTACTCAAACGAAAGAACAACAGGGTGAATTTTGGATATGGAATGGCGCTGGTAAGACCTACAGGAAAATAAGAGGTCGGGCGCGACATATCCAAACAGGTAAAGGCAAGCACCTCAGCAGCTGCGGCTAAATCCGACACAAGAGTCTCTAAGGACTCAAAGTCGGATGAAAAACCGGGCTGCTCGAGGGACCTTGCCAAACCTAGTTCTACTGAGCCCAATGCCAAAAAGTCGGCCAAGCTTATGGCTCCCAGCAGGCGCAAAAAGTGGGAGAGGAACTCGGCAGAGGAAGCTGCTCTGCTGAACACCAATCGGGGCAGAAAGGTGGCAATGACTGCCATAAGGGGCAGAACACCAAAGCACCTAAGGTGCTTGCAAGTGAACCTTCACCATGCCAAAGCGGCATCTGATGTTGCCAACAGAAGGTTCACCGTCGACGTTCTGGATGTAATGTTCATTCAGGAGCCGTGGGTGCACAATGGGGCCATTAAGGGGCTGAACGCGAACCATGGTAGGTTGATTTATGAACCAAACATTCCAATTTCAGAGTTCATATTGGGAGACCTGGTTGCGATCTGCACAAAAGTGCCTTCTCTGGCCGGGGAGCATGAGGTGATGTTGGCCTCTGCGAATTTGCCTGGCGACAGCGACGCGGCACCAACCGCGGAGGTCGCGGCCTTCGTGGAATATTGCCGATTGAGGGGTCTGAGTTGGATCCTCTGCTGTGACGCCAATGCTCATCACACAACGTGGGGAATAGGGTGACCGCAAAAAATCGATCTCGGAATTTTGTTCGTCTGGACCCCACAAAACGATTCCCCTTTCCAGATATTGAGATAGCCGAAATTTGAGCTCGATTGGGGTATGTTAACCCGTGCCGCTGAGGGCTCGAAGTTTTAAATACGATTTACAAGGCGAAAAAATCACTTTTTTGGCTTTTTTTGAAAATACAGGCTCTTAAATAACTGTATTTTTTGAAAATGTAAATAGAATCATAATCTAAACTGAATTCCATTTCTGGTAATGTATAAAAATTGAAAATTGGTTGGAAAATATTTCGGTAATTGCAATTTCCTCAGACCATTGTAGTGTTAAAATGAGATAAATTATGAAAATCAAAAAAAATAAAATATTTCTTTCAAAAATTTACAAGGTTATACTCTAGTTTCATTTTTAAGTTCCACAGATATTCAGATAAAATTTTTTGTCTCTCTTGGGTTATGATAACCTAGTCCCAGGTATGGCCAAAGATGGGATTTGTTTTTTTATGAATTTGCAAAACTCTATTTTTGAGTTTTATAAAATTTTGTTCAACAAAATATAAAAAAACGTGGTCAACGCATAGGGGTTTATTAAACATACCTTAGAGAATAATTCTGCTGAAAACTACACAAATCCCTCTTTTAACTTAACTGTGACGGAGTTTTAAATTTGAAAATTTTAGAGAAAAGTGTGATTTTGGCCCATAATTAAGATGATAGTATTAATTTTAGTGTTTTTAGCTAGTTGGAACAAAATCACTTCCGATTTCCTTTAATCCTGATACAGGAGATTGTTTTCCGAAAATTCTGTAAAACTCCGACAATGTTAACCCTTTCTTTACCAAGGTCTAAAGTGAAATTTTTCAAATTTTTCGATTTTTCCTGGAAATATACCAAAACAATATGTTGTTTCTTGCGGAATTTGGTGAAAGTTGTCCAAATAACTCCGTTAACACCAAATTTTATACATAGTAATAAAAAATTAGAAATTAACCCTTATAGGCACATGAGGTCAAAATGACCCTTAATTTTTAAAATGTGAAAAAGTGCCATTTGGCATGAAAATCGATATAAAAACCTTTAATTAAGCATTTTCTATAAAAAAAAATATAAATTAACCTTTTTCGCCTTGTAAATCGTATTTAAAACTTCGAGCCCTCAGCGGCACGGGTTAACATACTCCAATCGAGCTCAAATTTCGGCTATCTCAATATCTGGAAAGGGGAATCATTTTGTGGGGTCCAGACGAACAAGATGTAGATACATTTTTCCCACAGTGGAAATGCGAGTGCGGTACCGAAGTTTTTTTAAATAAAATTATTAATTTTTTCCGGTACCGGACCAAAAATATCCACAGAGTTGAACTAAATGAACTGAGATTTAGCACGAATAATTTTGGTTATATATGTAATAACTTTGTTAAGTTTGGACCCATTCGGATCTACCATGTGGAAATACGAGTCCGGTACCGAAGTTTTTTTTAAATAAAATTATTAATTTTTTCCGGTACCGGACCAGAAATATCCACATAGTTAAGCCAAATTAACTGAAATTTGACACGAATAATCTTGGCTGTATGTGTAATAACTTCACTTAGTTTGGACTCATTCGGAGCTACCATGTGGAAATACGAGTCCGGTACCGAAGTTTTTTTAAATAAAATTATTAATTTTTTCCGGTACCGGACCAAAAATATCCACATAGTTCAACCAAATAAACTGAAATTTGGCACAAATAATCCTAGCTATATATGTAATAAGTTTGCTAAGTTTGGACTGATTGGGATCTACCATGTGGAAATACGAGTCCGGTATTAAGTTTGGACTCATTCGGATCTACCATGTGGAAATGCAAGTCCGGTACCGAAGTTTTTTTTAAATAAAATTATTAATTTTTTTCGGTACCAGACTAAAAATATCAACATACGGCGCTGTTCTAAGTTCCGAATCCACATAAAAAAATTCTAAAGTGAAACTTTCCGAATTTATTTGCCGTTCTGTGATCCACATCCGAATTATTTTTGTTAATACCGGGAATTCCGGTAATACCGAGAACCGGGAAATGGGGGGCTCTGGTTTTAATCGAATAGAAAACCACTTAGTTTTTCTAGAAAATTAATTTTTGCTCGTTTTTTTGTACGCGTTTTGAAAAGTTAAAAACTCTATATACTATAGAGTATACTCATTTACCTTTATGGTTTTCTCTGTGGTAATGTTCCTTGAAGTCGGCCTCCGAGATTTTCTTCTATATAGTTGTCTTCTCCGTTTCGGGGAACATTAATTATTCTCGTTCGATGTATGTCTGAAAGTGTATAAACAAAAATCAATAAAATTCAAATGAATATTGGGGGCTTATAATAAAATGTAGCTTTTAACCATTTTTCAAAATGGCCGCCATATAAAAGGCAGTCATTTAAAAAAAGGTGAAGCACCACATGGCCTAAATTATTTTTTTTTTCTTGCAGGTAATGCAAAGATTAGCACTGTTTTTTTTAAATATTTGATATTTCACTTAATTTAAAACATATTTTTATTTAAATCTAACACTTGCTAATATGTGTGTAAGCAAAAATTAGGATTTTGCAAAATTTAAATTACAGGAATAGCAAGTGTTACATTTAAAAAATTATGTTTTTTTCTTAAATAAAAATATCCAATTTTTAAAATTGGGCTATTAAAAAAACAATTTTTTAATTAATGTGTTTACTTACCTTTTTAGTTGGTAGATCTATTAGGAATATACAATTAGTTATCCAAAGCTTACACCGTTATTCCAAAGCTTACACCAAAGCTTAAGTCGATCTTAATAATATTTAATAGTTTAATAATTTTATATTTGCATTATCTAATTATTCATATGTTTATTTTTTTATTTTTAAACAAATTTTATTGATTGTTTTGTTACTTTCAGTAGAAATTTGTAACCGATTATGGCCTTTAGGCTAGGTTATTGTTATAAATAAAGAAATTAAATTCCGCTGAGATCGCGTCGACCTTCATCTCCGATATCCAATAAGAGTTTGTAACTTTTTTCGGGAAATACCGTTATTATACCCGCTTGGATTATTAAAACAGATAACCGGTACTAAAAAAAATATTTCAGTACCGAATACCCAGATCTACAACGTAGCCAGATAGAGACCGGGAAGTGGCAACACCAAATAGCAATAAATATCATAGCAATAAGTTAAGTACGTCGGCAGAATAACGGCATAAAATTGCTTATTGCCGAGCTTATGTTAAGGGTATGAGAACACGTAATTATGTTAACTCATAATTTGCAATAATTCCACGAAGAAGGTTAAGCGACGCTTACTAGTAACTTCCCTTGAAAAAATCCAAAATCTATAAATTTTTTTGTTTTTTTATTTATAATTAGTTGAATTGTATTTAATTCTTCTTAATTTAATTAGTTTTTTTGTTTTTCTTACTTTAGTTTTTCTTATTTTATTAGTGGCGTCTTTTTTTATAAATGTAAAACTAAAATGTCATCTGAGTTTGACATTTCATCTCAGCAATATGTCGGCAATAATTGTTAACGAATCTGCGTTAACAATTATTGCGACATATATTGCCAGCAATAAATATGTACGCAATTTAGGGGTCTACACTTAAGATAACATAATTTTGACATTTGCTGCAATATATGTCAACATATTTATTGCTAGTCTAGACTGGGGGTAACTCTGAGTCTCCATTATAGCTATGAGATTCTGTTAAGATAGCTGTTATGAGAGTCAGAAATAAAATCTAATACTTTTGTGGTGGAGAACACTAATGTTAAGAAATTTCATTAATTTTTTCTTGCCGGAGTTAGTCGCAAATGAATGGTTGTATATATTTTCTTTGATATATAAAAATAATACTAAATTTTAAGTTCAAATAATGCAAATTACTTCACAATTACACTGTTTCTATATATTTTCTGTGTTTTTTTTTTATAAGCTTTGTTGGTGGTTCCATTAAGCAGTAAAAAAATATGGCATCGACTGAGATGTTATAACATAGTTTTCTTGACATCTGCTTTAACAACTGTGTTAAAACCAAGTTAAAACATTAATATGAGTGGTCCACATTTAACATTATGTTAGTGGCCATGTTAACTGATTTATGTCTCGTGGAGACACTAAATTAAGATATATATTATAAGAGCCAGACATAAATTCAAATACTTTTGTGGTGGAGAACACTAATGTCAAGAAATTTCATTATTATTTTTTTCTTGCCGGAGTCAGTCGCTAATGAATGTTTTTAATTTCACGGTAATTGATTGGTTGTGTATTTTTTCTTTAATAGATAAAAAGAATACTGCATTTTAAGTTTTAATAATGCAAATTATTTCACAATTACACTTTTCTATATTTTCTTTGTTTTTATTAGCTTTGTTTGTTGGTGATGTTATTAAGCAGTAAAAAAATATGGCATCGACTGAGATGTTATAAAATAGTTTTCTAAACATCTGCTTTAACAACTGTGTTATACTACATTTATTACTGAGCAAAAACTAACTGGTTTTTGGCTCTTGTAGTTTGTAACTTGTCAAAACGCATACAAAAAAAAAAAAGCAAAAACTAGTTTTGTAGAAAAAGTAAGTTGTTTTTTCTCAAGTATAAATGTAGTATAAGACCAAGTTAAAACATTAATATGAGTGGTCTACATTTATCGTGATATTAGTGGCCATGTTAACTGATTTATGTCACGTGTAGACTATGAATAAGTAAAGCGGAGAATATACGGAAGGAACATTCGTGAAAAATTACCATTTATTTTACGAATGTTCATTTGTGTACGTTAATGTTCGTGTTGACATTCGTGGAATTCGTGTTTACAAAATTTTTTGATATTTTTTGTTTCCTACTACTTCATGTATTCTCCGCTTAAAAAATAATAAAATGAACGAAAGTGAATAATGGTGAACGGTGTCATATTGCTCAAATAAGTAAATAGTTCAAATGAACTAGTTCGTAAATGAAATATACAACTCTAGTGTGCCTTTCAATACCGAAATTAAATGTTTACTAAATTTTGGAAAAAATCATCATAAATTTTAATTGAAAATAACACGCGTATAAATGGCAAATCTATAGAAATGCTCTAATACGAACAATTTCTTCAGTATACACAGAACAATACAATCGGTAACATACACATCTGCCGGGAAACATCAAAACCACTACGGCTAAATTCCTGTAAATACTGTTCATCAAGCACAGTCACCACTGGAGTAGCAGATAAAGTTGTTGGTGAGAATGGTATTATTAAATAAGTTGGATTCACACCAAATTCCAAAGCGCGCTTAAGGGTAGTTGTATGAAAGAATGGCAGATAAAATTTATTTTGAATTTTTCAAAGATTTTGATATGCCACATACATTTAATTCTTGATGTTTGGTTACCGAAATACATGTCTGGATGTTGCTACTTAGATTAATGGCTGAAGGTTAAGAAACTTGGAAAGATGGACGATTTTCAAGCAATTGTATAGGCTATGTGGTGTAATGTTAATACAAGTGCTAAAGAATTAGTAAGTAAATAATCCTTCTCGAACGCGTCAACAAATTGAACTTTCGGAACAGTTTTATTCCGCTCTAATAGTCTGTGACGAAGGCATTATGTCCGAAGATACTGTTGGCAGCCGCATTATGGCGTCGTTTCTTTCAAATAGATTCCTATGGCAGGATTTAGATAAAATTCGTATATTAATATATTGTTATACTAAAATTTTTATTCTTAGTCTTAAATATTAATAAAAATTGTAATTATAACTCATCAAGGCAAGCAGTTTTGATTAAATTGAATTCGTTTTATTTTATGAAAACATTCAACAAAAATCAAATTGATTCTTTCAATAAGATGTTGATTGAATAACGTAGGAAATAATTCAATCAATGACATAAAAATGTAGGGTTTGTTGGAAATTTCTCATATTTTTTGAGATTTCTTTTTGCTCTAAAGGTTTTCCAAAAATTTAAAGCAGACATTCCTTTTGATAACAATTTTTAGTAAAATGAAAATACCGTGATAACGGACGTGGAGGAATAGAGAATTTAGTGTGTAGGGCTTAAATAAAGTTTAAGGAAATCGGCCACGCCCTCTTTAATGTGGACGAGTATTCGAAACTCAGAGATCGGACATACCACAGTGAAGAAAACCCCTAAGCAAGGCCCAATGCCGGAAAGTCTTGCTAATTGTAGCACTTAACTCAGCGTGGCCACTGCATCGAACAAACTTTTATTGATTTTTGGGTAAACGTTATTTGTTCCGTGTGTAGTATTCATTACACCTCAAAAAATAATGCTCCATTTATCAAGAACTTATCTCCAAAATAAAATGTACACATTTTTATGTTTTTAATTCTGTTTTATTATATTTTAACAACAAATAAATTTAAAAATTTTATATTTTTCATACACTATTCACTGATATGAAATTGAAAAACAAAATCGAAATCTTTTTGAATTTAATAAACTTTCAATTAATTTGCAAACCAAAATTGATAAATATTGAATATCTACGGCACAAAAAACAAATTATTTAGTAATTTTTTTTATTTCAGCGCGAAAAAATGTCATTTGAATATCAAAGCCTGTTTAATCCTTTTAAACTTGACGCCGTCATGCACTATATATTTTTTTTAAATTGTGGCAACACTATGAACAATTGATCGCTTTTAAAGCGACCAAAAAAACATAATAAATGGGTATATATAAGAAAAAGGATAATTGTAGGATGGTAAAAGAAGCTTAAGGAATCAATTTCAATCGGAATCGCAAAATTGGAAAAATGTCCTCAAACTATCATGTCCCCAAAGTATACGTTATAAATACGAATAGTTTGAGGACTGTCCTCAAACTATCAAAATGTCCCCAAAAAATGCGGTGTATCGAAAAAGTGTCCTCAAAGTATGCGCTGTGGATACATATATATATATATTCCTCTAACTCCCATTGGAGCATAGGGCGCGGATAACGCGTTCAAAAGTTTTAATCATTTGAACATCATGTATTTTTCAAAAATTTACTGAAAGAAATCAACTAAAAACAGCGAAAAGTGCGAGATAAGACGAATTTTACAAAAATTTAAAAACAGCAAATTTCGTGATAGTCATGAGGATCTACAAACAGAATTTTGTCCAAATCCAGAGACCTTCTTCCGATAAGTGTCCCGGTTCGCTTTGGAATGATTCATTTCTAACAATAGGAGATTTACTATAATCTGAAATGAATGAACAAGAATATCAGAAAAGAGATATTTGAACATATGTATAAACGAAAATAATTAATTTTATAATCTGGGGTTGGTTTATATATCAGGAAGATGTAATGCTGATGAAATAAGAAGAATTGTAGAAATAAGACTAGAAGACTTTTAAGTAATAAGTATTTTTACAAAAAACCCTTTAATAAAAAAGAAAACAGTTTTCGAAATTGGATTTCGAGTCCATTTTATTTATAAAAATTTCATAAACTTGGACACTTCCTATTCGATTTCAACTAAATATAAATATTTTTTATAAAATTTTTTGAAAAACATTGTTATTTTCGACGTATTTTGTTACGTTTTAAATTTGTCAAATCATTTCGGGGGGTTATATATATGTTGTCATGAATAGCCATATATAATTATATGTTGCTTATGTTGTACCTTATATAACCATATATTTTTATATATTGTCTTTTATAAAATTAGATACCAACCATATATGCTATACATAATGAGATATGACAGATCTATTGTCATATGTAATAATAAATGATCATATATAACATAATATATGATCACATATGGTGGCATATAAGCCATATATTTTGAGATATAATGATATATGTCCTCTTATAAAAAATTTGTCGTTGTATGATGTAAGATATTTTTATATATGATTATATATTATATTAAATGCTCTAAGATATAGTTATATATTATTCCATATATGGTGCAAGATTAACAATATAATTTGAGATATGATTATATATGGTCCCACATCAGTAATGTTTTCTATGTGTTCAATATATATTTATATATAGTCACATATAACCTGAGAGACCTAACTATCGAATCCCAGCTCGGGATTCGATAGTAAGGTCTCAATTTAATTTACTTGTAAATATTTATTTTACAGATCTTAAAAAAATTAACCCATTTTCTGCCAACAGCACCTGAAAGTTATGTTCAGCGCAACTTGGGATTAACAATATTTTAATATGTATTTACATATTGTTATATATAACCCCACATATAATTATATATGTGACTGAGGTCCTATTATCGAATCAAACCTCGGGCACAAAAAAAAATATTTTTTTTTTCTTTTTTTAACTCAATTTTATTTACTTATAAATATTTTTTTAACAGATCTTAAAAAGATTATATCATTTTGTGTCAACAGCTACTGCAAATTATGTTCTCAATTAATATTATTTAAATATATAATTACATAGATATCGTAATGTATAATAATTTTGTTAAAGTTCTGAATTTGAGTTCTTCCAGAGTGAAAATGTTTTTTTTTGGAATATTTCTACATAAAATTTTGGCAATATTCTTATTTTTTTACTCCTACTTTTAATACGAAACAACTTGTTAAAAAGTGTTGGATAAGAGTATTTTTTATCCAAAGGATTGCTGAGTCATACTTTATTTAAAAGACATTTAGATTACCTTTTCAACAACATGTACATGTACATGAACAATTGTTCTTATCCCATTATTAATTTCGCAAATACAGACTGTTGATATTTAGACTTTTGACCCATATAAATCGTGGCCTAGACCCTCCAACAAACATTTTTTTTATCTTCTTCGCTAAAAAATTCCGTGAGTCAAAAACATTTAAGATTTTTAATTTTTGTTTTTTTTGCAATAATGTTATTAATTTATTTTTTCTAAGTCATAATAAAAAATATAAATTTATATAACTATATATAACGCAATGACACGAACAATGTTGTCTCATATAGTCAGGCATTTTGTATAGCAATATGTGGCTGAGTGAGTTAAGTGACCGACTACAACTCCAGAAATCTGGGTTCGAATCCTGCCGAAGGAGTTTTTTTATGAAATAAATATTTTTTTAATAAATAAATATTTTTTTTTTATTTTTTGTGTAATTTTTAAAATTTTATTAAAATTTAAATAATTTCAAATATATCATATGATAAATTTTGATCTCAAATTATCCAATTCGATTTGCCAAAATTAGCCTATCCATTTGTATCTAATTGGATGTAAATTAATCCCATGGGATATTTTGGGATCTATCAGGATCTCAATTTTATATTATTGGATCTCCCAATTTTGAGATATATTTGGATCTAATTTAATCCTCTAATATATTTGTGGGATCTTATTGGATATTACTTGATACCCCAATTTTGAGATGAACTTGGACAAGATTAAATGTCGATCTATATCAAATGAGATATGACTACATATGCTATATATAATGTTTTTTGATCGGGTATTCACTAATTGGATTTAATTAAATTACTTACAGTATAGTGAAAAATTGCCATTTCTATTTAAGCTATTTTTCCATGTCCAAGATGGAAAATATGTATTTGGTGAGGTGTAGTTTTTTTCTAAACATATTTCATAAAAAAATTTAATAAAAACCTTTTATTTGTTAGTTTTTAAATTTTTTTGTTTGTCTTTAAATTTTTATTCGTATTTTTTTCTGACATTAAATTAATAAGCTGTTTCATATATTTTTACTTTTATTGTGGATTTATTAAATCCAGCATTCTTTTTGTATGAAAAATTCTAAATCCAGGTGATTAAAAAAACGCTTTTTTTGTGTTAAAATATAAGCACAGGACATGTGGCCCTATTTACGATATAAATGCGATGTGCTAATATAGATATTTAAACAACTACTTAGCGTTTTATATAGGTTTTTTATGGTTTTTTGCTATTTCAGCGACTTTAGTCGCCGAATGTTCAATCGACCTCAATAAATGTATTGCCTTAGTAAGGAATCAATTTATTCATCTATAGCGGCCTATAAGTTACTATCGTACTAAAGCCATTTTAAGATACTAAAGTGTCTTTAGTACGATATTAACTTTAGTAAAAAATGTATTTATTGCCATAACTTTTGCATATGGAAACTGTTTCGCTTGAAATTTTGCAACAACAGTTTTTAGAGGTGACCCCATATTATACTAAAAGTTGGACTTTGGGGACATCTTGGAAAGCTATGCCATATAAAATTTTTGAAAAGTCACGATTTTAACTTATAGGCCGCTATAGATGAATACATTTTTTTATTGAAATATTTTCCTTTCAATTGCTCCTTACTAAGGCATTACATTTATTGAGGTCGATTGTACATTCAGCGACTAAAAACGCTGAAATATCGAAAAACCATAAAAACCTATATAAAAAGCTAAGTAGTGGTTTAAATATCAAGATTAGCACATGACATTTATATCGTAAATATGGCCACAGGTCCTGTGCTTACATTTTAACACAAAAAATTCATATTAATTGAATTTGAAAAATTTTTTATGTAAAAAACTGAATGGACAACCTCGAAACTTTAAAGAAATTTAGCGAAAAATCTGTACCATTGATAGAAAAATAAAGTACGCCATTGTAATCAGCATGTCCGAAATATGTATATAGAACTAATGGTTAGATCTCTATTAATTTTTTGAGTGTCATGCAGTGTAATTGTTGTTTAATAAAATATTTTTAAAAATGTAACGTAATTTATTTGATAAATTGATGAAAAGTTAAGTAAACTTACATATCATTTCTGAAAATTTTCTACGTATTTTTAATGCAAATTTACAATTTTATTTCCAATTTTGAATTTTTTGAAATTAATCAATTAGAGTAAATTTACCATATTTTGCAGTAGGAGAAGAGCTTTCTACTATAAGTTGGGTAAATATAAATAAAAAATAATTAAAATATAGTTTAATACTAATTTATTTACTATCAAAGTTCCGTTGCAATGCTGCCACGGAACCTTAGGAGCCTCGCCCAACCCCTGCACTCCTGATTGGGAACCAGTGACGTTGAGTGTTTGTGAATGTCAAAATACGCATTGCAAAATTTTCGGTATTTTTATTACATATTTTCCTTAAATCTAATTGACATTACATTTGTAAGAGAAGAGTAAAATCCAATAAAGTTTGTTGTTTTTATGTATAAACTGCATGACCACTTGACCTTATAATGTTGTCGCATTTCCTTTCGAAAATTCATATATTTACGCGCTTAGATGCTTTTATTATGTGTACTTCTTTTATTGATTTTGTTTCGAGTTTGTGGTATAATGTCACTGTCCAATAGGGTAACAATGGAAATTCAACCTTGGATTTTCGCTGACACTCGGGCAGAAAAGCGGCTAACTTATCTAAAAGTACGGTCAATTTAAGAGTCATTTTAATTTAAATGTTATTCGTGATTAAGGTTAAAGACCAACTTCACTACCTTAACCAAGAGTAAAATTTCCATTAAAGCAATTATAAATAGTGAGCAATTCCATTTTATTTCAACGAACATTTTTTCGGTAGTGTCCGATTTTGATAAAACTTGGTGAATGTGTGTAGTAGTGTATGTATGTTCACAAAACGATTTTTAATTTTTTTGTTTTCGAAAACTGTGGCAACCCTGCAGCTTTGACATACTGAAAATTGCAGGGTAGGCACTACACTTAAAATTTCATAACTTTTGTTGTGAGCAAGATATTGAAAAAATTCTTTTTGCGTGGGATTAGCGAAGTTTTTAGGTTTAAGAAATTTATTATTATTTTTTTTTTTTTTAATTTTTAAAATTTTTGTAAAAAAAAAAAATTAAAATTTATTTTTTGAAAAAAATCCATTTTTTTAAATTTTTATATTTTTTGCACAAAATGCCACATATGTGTTCTAAACATCCTAAAAATTTCAGAGTGGAATGCCTCCTACTTTTTGAGATATATTAAAAAATGTAAAAATGTAAACAAAAATATAATTCATTTTTTGGAAAAAAAAAAGTTTTTCTTATAAAAATAGCCACATGTACATTCTAAATACCTTGAAAATTGCGGAATCTTTTCGAGATATGAGAAAAAATATAAAAGTATTTATAAGTATTTTATTATCTTAATAGGTTTTGGAGTTTCAACTGAATTTGAAAAGGTTTTGGCAGCTATTTCTGTTCTTGAAATAGGTACGAATGAATGGAGTTTTTGTGTTCCTTTAATTTCAACAGATTTTTTAAATCTAGTGTTTAGTTTTATTTCCTCTTCTTCATATTCATTTTTTGTGCAGAATGTTACATTGATATTAGGCAAACCCTTAGCGTATTCAAATAAATCTGTAGCATTTACAATTTGATTTTCTATTGGACGCTGAAGACTGGCAAGAGCTGCTGCTCTTTTTAGTGAACCTCCAACTCCATCACAAGGGCCTTTCCCATGTGATGTCGCAAAAAAGTGCCATTCAGCATCACAATCAAAATCGGTTTTATGGTATAGTAAATTTACAAAATTTTTTCGATTTTTATACTGAGCTGCGCAACCGTCAGAAAAATATATTATTTTGTCAATGTTTTCATTAACATGTTCTTTTATAAATTGTACAAATTTCCTTTGAAATAAATGAACATTGCTCCAAAATATCGGAAATGACAACAAAGCTTATGTGATCTATTTTTCCATCTGCATTTCGGAAATATGTCACAAAGTGGTGTATAGTGGCTTGAGAATTTGTCCAATGATAGCTCTGTATACAATCTTGGATAACAAATGTGTAATTTTCGGCAAAATCACAGATAGTCAAAAATTCTCCAATTTTTAAATTGGATTTTACCTCATCAAGAAACTTGTTCTGTTCTTTTGCCACAAAACTATGAAAAATTAATTTTATCATTTCTTCAGAAAGTTTGTCCACAAAGTCGTCAGATGGAGATGTTATGGTCAAAAGATTGGATCTGTCTACTTGAACCCATTGTTTGTATGTTATGTTTTCTGTGTTGTTAGTGGAATATGCGTTTTTAAGGGTATCTTTAAGGTAAGTATCCCCTGGACAAAGTGAACAATTTCCCATATAGCATTGTACAGTTGCTGGATTACAAATATATTGAGCAATCCAATGCTTGTAAGTGGGAAAACCTATAACTTCCTCTTCAGCCAATTCCTTGATTTTCCCCCCAATAAACATAAGTTTGGAATTTTGGTGAATAGCACACACGCAAACTGTATGAGTGCCACTTCCCCCAATCAAAATACATTCTTGTGGTCTCAGCTCTGAAAATTTTTAAAATCCAATTTTTACTGTTGGATAAACTTCTTGAAAGGAATTATGCAATTCTTTCAGATTACAAAGCATCAATCTCTTCTGTTTTTTTTCTTTCTCCCCATTACAACTCTTAACAGACTTATAGTCTTTTTTCCCGGGCATAACGCGACTGTTTTTGTCGTTTCTATAAAAATCTTCAACTATAGATTTTGTCTCTGTCGAGAGGCCGGATCGTCTTTTTGGATGCGAAGAAAAATAATAATCGCCATTTTGAATTAGTTTTTTAGCTTTACGAGCCATATAGTTTGTAGTTGAAAAGGTTTTTTCTATTTTACCAACACTCCAAGAATGTGGCAAAGATGTTAATATTTTAATTTGTCTATCTTTATCATCTTCAGAAGTATTGTAAATCTCTTTTAAGTGGTTTAAAATATCTTCACCATCGCAGGATATATTTTCTAAACTAAAAAGGTTTTTCCTAAATATGGAATTTATATTGCCTAAAATTTCTTCCTGTTTATATTTAGAATAGTTATTTTTAAACTCAATGGGAGATTCATTTAGCGCTTCTAAGCACTTATTCAAATAAAAAAAAGCTGTGTTCTTCTTTTCATTGAAAGCCTCTTCGGTTGTTTCTTCCGAAAGTGAGCCAATATCACTTTCAGACAAACTTTCATCAGCATTGGCAACTTTTAAAGCTGATGTAGAAGTTCCTGCAACCGTGTCAATTTCAAAATCTTCGAAATTGTTTTCGTTTTTCTTTATCTTTATGACTTCGCTTGATCTAATAGAGCCATTCTACACGAAGCACAGATATATTGACCATGCAAATATTGTGGAAAACGCTCCCTAAGACTTTGCGAAACTTTACGAACACATTTTATTTTGTTTGTTTTATGCTTGAGTTTTCGGAAAGGATTACAACAAACTTTTCCAAAAGGCATTTTAAGCAAATTAAAAATCTGTGAACAAATGTGTACTGCTTGAAATAAAATAGTTTTTGAAAATTATTATCAGAGAATAAAACTACTACGATGTTGACTTGTCAAAAATCTATAAACAATTAAAAAGCTACTCAACAACGCAAAGACATTAAAGAAATCTAAATCGTTTTGTTTTTGAAATAACGGAACTTCTTAAGCATCAGCAAAAACAATTTTCAATGAATACAAACAATGCTTCCAATGAATTGCATACAAGCAAACTTAACTTATTAACTCAGTGGCACGTAGCAACTAGTAAAAGAGAGTATTTCTTATAAACATACCAGTACATTTTTTAATATATCTCAAAAAGTAGGAGGCATTCCACTCTGAAATTTTTAGGATGTTTAGAACACATATGTGGCATTTTGTGCAAAAAATATAAAAATTTTAAAAAATGGGTTTTTTTCAAAAAATAAATTTTATTTTTTTTTTTTTAAAAAATTTTAAAAATTAAAAAAAAAAAAAAAATAATAATAAATTTTCTTAAACCTAAAAACTTCACTAATCCCACGCAAAAAGAATTTTTTCAATATCTTGCTCACAACAAAAGTTATGAAATTTTAAGTGTAGTGCCTACCCTGCAATTTTCAGTATTTCAAAGCTGCAGGGTTGCCACAGTTTTCGAAAACAAAAAAATTAAAAATCGTTTTGTGAACATACATACACTACTAGACACATTCACCAAGTTTTATCAAAATCGGACACTACCGAAAAAATGTTCGTTGAAATAAAATGGAATTGCTCTAGTGTTAAAAAATAATAAAATAAGGATTCCTTTCGATAAGTTAGCCGACCTTAGTCTAAAACTGATCTGAATAACTCCAACACGGGAACTATTGAGATCAAAGTTTAGCTATTTGGGAACAAATTAAATTTTTTTACTGACAGAACATTCCCAATAACATTTAGTATGCTGAATACAAGTATGAACATTTTTTTCAAATCACTGAATAGATTTTCGAGATATCGTGTCTCTTTGTAAAATGTTTTTTATCCAGCATATTTATTTTTTTTAGAAACCATTTATGGATTTCTTCCAAAATTCTTAAACTTTGACCTCAAAGGTACACGAGTCAAAGTTTGTCCGTTTTGGACAAAATTTTCATCATGTTAGTTTCAGACTAAGTGGCACGACATTTTGCTAGGGTTTCGCTAAATTTCGGAGTAAAAAATTTTCCGATATATTTTATTGCCACCCTATTGTACACATACAAAATAATAAGTACATGTAAACATCCTACTTTTCGTCCATTCACCAAACGGAATTCACTTTTATATTTTTTTTTTCGTACAAAATACATATATATAGGTTATGGCCAAATTTTATTGCAATATTAAAAATCTAAATATTGAAATTTTTTGTATATCTCAAAATCCATGGGATTTAAAAAAAATTGACTGACAGACTTTTTTTGATTTTTGTTATAGTTTGCTTACGCATTTGGATAAATCCATCCAATCCAAATTCTAGAAATTCTCGATTTTATTACCATTTTCACTAAAAAAAAAGTGTAATTTGTTTCAGTTTGAACACCCTTATGGCGCAGAGACTATTAATTATAGAGATAGGAAATCAAAATTCACACTACTCACCGATAGAGGGCGCTGGAATTTAGTATTACCTGAGCAACTATTTAGTAACAGTTTAGTATCAGTTAAACCTTTATTTTAAAACGCAAAAACCGCTGAAAACTACTCAAAATAAGGAAAAAACAAGCTTGGAATATATTCAAATAATAAAATTTGAGATATGCTTTGTTTTTTTGCTTTGTTGTTTATTATTATTTAAATTTAAATAAAAAAAAGAAAATTGTCAATTTTTTGAATAAAGTGCCATCTAGTGATTACAATATTTTTATAACTTATTTTTTTGGTGATGCCATACCCCTGTTATGGCGTTTTCTTTTCTGGAAAAAAAGTTGCCTTGTTAAAAGGCACCCTCACCCCTTTAAAATGTTACATTTTTCCAATCAAAATAGAACCTAATAAAATCACTGTTGCATTTTTCTAAACATATGTATGTATGTGTATTCTATACTCCCCACATAGCATTTGGAAGATTGTTTTGTCAAAAATCACCTAAGAGAGTCTTCTTCGAGTACTTTTGATGATCAAATACTGATTAATCACTTGCGCGCTTGGAAAAAGAATCGAAAATGATTCTCGCTTATGTTTAAAAGAGATTTATTGAAAATTAGGGTGAGTTCCTAAACGTCAAAACACATTGCAGTGTTTGCGGTTTTACTACTGTTTCGATACAAAGCAAACAAGTGTGTTGCTTACTTTGTAATACAAACATGTCAACAAAGCATCAACAACATTTGTGATGCACAGTTTGCTTTTTATATGCGCATCAATTGCGTTTACGAATGCATGACTTTGTTCAGTTGCATTGCAAATGACGTTTTGGAACTCAGCCTTATATTGCGCATTTAAAAAATGCCTGTTATGTTGTTTTTGTTTAAAAAGTGATTTATTAAAAATACAATAACAAAACCTACAGCAATCACAAATTGGTCAAACAGGTTCTTGAAATGTGACTGTTTTCAATGTTATTTTAGAATAACATTGTTATTTTGAAAAAGTGCTTATTATGTTGTTGTTTTTGCTTATAACGGGACAATATTTTACTTGCTTTGAAGCAGACGTCCAATATTTGAATACTGTAAATTTTTGTTTAATTATCTCAGTGTAATTTTATAAAAGTAAATATAAGTAATTTAATATTATAATATTTATATATTATAATTTTCGTGAAAAGTGATTTTAAATTAAAAAAGATGATGTCAGCCAAACAATTAAAAAGCAAAAAAAAAAAAGAAGCCGAAAAATTAATAGAACCAAAAAATAAGTTCTCAGGAAATTTTCATTAACAAACATTTTTGCTATTTTATTATAATTTTGTTTATATTATTGTATATAATTTTAATAAACTTAATTAAATAACAATTTACATGAAATAAATATTTTGTTTTTTTAATGTAAACAATTAGAAATACGGCTAAAAAATTACACGAAAAAGACTCCCAAACGATCATAATCACGACCAAAAATGACTCGAAAAAGATTCGCAAATGATTAGAAAACGACTAAAAAATTACTCGAAGAAGACTTACAAATAATTATAAATACGAGTCAGAAATGAGTCGAAACTGATCAGAAAAGCGAGTCATAAACGACTCATCAAGAAGAGTCGCGGGTAGGGTACCATTTTCTGCCGACAAAACAGTCATTTATGATCAGAAAATGAGCTCAAATATGATCATTTTAATCGTCCAGAGGAGTCATAAATGACTCGAATGTGATCAAAAATTTCATAAAATGCTATGTGGGTCGTATGCAATATTGTTTACGCAAACTATTACTAATTGTAGCCTGGTGGTTGTGATGCGTGCCTTTGACATGGGCTGGACGGGTTCAAATTCCAGCCAAAGTAAAAAATAAATTTTTTTATGTATTTTCTTTTTCCAATTAAAATTTTTTTTTATTTCATATTTAAAACAAATTGTATAATTTTTTATTTATTTTTAGCCTAAAAAATTGTTAAATACTAAATAACAGCATATCGATACCATAGATTCAATACTCTATATCTGCAAAAATACAATTGTTCAGGAGAGCAATAAAACTAATTCACTTGCTTGCACGATTTTTTTGAATCAATCTGTCTTCTAGAATATTATTTAAAAATGGCAACTTATTCCTATATATACTTATTTTGAAATTATTTGCGTTATTTACGTCGCTAATGCAGATATAGAGTTCTGAAATAAAATTTTTATATAATTTTATGATAATACTAGCAGATATGTAGTTTTGATAAATATAAAAAATATGCATTATTAGGAACAAAGGACCATGTAAATCACTCTATACTTTTCGTGGAAAATAATATTTTGTGTCTACAAACATCAACGAAAATAGAATTGTTAATCAGGGATGGAAAAGTCTCGTTTTATTGAAATTAATAATCTAAGAATTATTATATCCATATCTTATTCCAAAAATTAATGATTAGTTTGAAAAATAAAATTGCGAAAAAAATTTTCCAAAAACGAAAAAGTTTGCATTATTATATTCGTTTGCAAAATGTTAATCGCTGATTAAGTTTCTTAATTCATTTTCTGTGGCATAAATCCTTTTATTCACAATCCGCCATTATTTTGAATTTTTTCAATGCGCAGTATTTTAATACATAATCGAAGACTCATATCTTGCCCAAAGTTTGGTGGTTAGTTTGCAAAAAAAAAAAAAATTGCGAAAAGGATAATTTTACACTAATATATTCGTCTCTCTAAGTCATTTTCTACGCTTTTTCGCATTATAATCTGGGGATTGGCTATTATTTTGCAAATTTTCGAGTGCGCTTTTTTTAAATTTATAATCTAGGGACTATAATACACATTTCATAAAACAAAGTTTGGTGGTTAGTTGCAAAAAAGAAAAAATTGCGAAAAATAAAATTTGCAGAAAGCAAAATTTTTCCATCAATATATTTGTTTGCAGAATGTAAATCGCTGATTAATTTTTTTAATTAATTTTTTGTACCATAAAGTCTTTTTCGGCCTTTTCCGCGATTATTTTGCAAATTTTTAAGTGTGTTTTTTTAAATCTTTAATCTTGGGAATATAATACCAATTCCACACCAAAGTTTGTTTCTTAGTTTGCAAAAAAGAAATCGCGAAAATATTTTGCAAAAAGGAAAATGGTATCATTATAGTCGTATGCAGAATCTTAATCGCCGATTGAGCTTTTAAATTATTTTTTTCTACCATAAAAGCTTTTTTTAGCGTTCCGATATTATTCTGCAATTTTTTAAGTGCGGTTTATTTTTTAATTTATAATCTAGGGACTTGAATGCACATCTCCTAAAATAAAGTTTGGTGGCTAGTTGCAAAAAAAAAATATTTCCGAAAAAATATATTCTCAAAAAGCTTTTATGTGTACCTTATAGAATTCAAATAATTAAAATTTATATGCAGATATAGACTTCTGTATTTGAAAATAAATTTGTTTGTAGATATGGGAATATGTAAAATGTTCAAAAAAGTGGCAAAGAATGGGTATTTTGCTTCCAAATAGAAATCATAATTGGATATAATATCAACAATGATTTTGCCATCAAAAACTCATTTTGGCCAAAACTGCAGATATAAAGGGTTGTTCAACAGGGACGCTACAAAAGTAGAAAGACAGGGACAGCAAACGACGCCATACTTCTTGCCACTCTTTTGACATTTCTCTTCAGTAAGGTTTGCCATTTCATGATGGAAAGATATACGAGCCAACAACGAGTCGAAATTATTAAAATTTACTACCGAAATTCGGAGTCAGTGGCCTCAACGTTAAGAGCGCTACGTCCAATTTATGGTCGTCATAATCGTCCTAGCAGATCAACAATTAAGCGTGGGGCTACGTCAAATCTATGGTATATGCCAACAAGCCAGCGACCATTGATGAACTTCGTACGAATATCGAACGTGAAATTGCAGCAGTATCGGCCGATTTATGCTTGAAAACCGTCGAAAATTGGGTTCAGCGTCTGGCCTTCTGCAAGCGTGCCCGTGGTAGCCATGCAAAAGAGATCGATTTCCATACATAATGGCATCGAACGTACTTTCACAGGAATAAAGAATTTCATTGATATCCAAAACCGTTTTTGTTTTATTTAAACTTTTTTACTTTTGTAGCGCTCTTATTGAAAACCCCTTTAGACTATTGAATATAGTGTCTCGATATATAAAAATAAATCTAATTAAAATTTTATAAAAACAAAATAAAAACAAAAAAAAATATTGTGCTCCAACCGGGCTTTGAACCTGCGACCTACTGCATCAGAAGCCATGATACTACCCCCTAGGCCACCAAGTTGCGAGTTAGCTGGCAAAAAACATTGCAGTATATACACATGGCGTTGACATAAAGAAAAAAAACAGGGCAACACCCCGTAAATTTTTTGAGGGCGAAAAATGTTGCACTTTTGCCCTTTATTTAGGCAACATTTTTAGAAAAGAACACCTAGCCCTCTTAGGATGTTACCCTTAATTTAGAAAAGAACACAAAAAGGCAATTCAAAAGCAAAATGCAAAAAAAGGCAACATTTTTTTCAGAAAAGAAAACGCCATACACTCATAGAAATAAATCTGTAAAAATAGCAGAAAAAGTTACTAAAAGTTAGTTAAAAATGATGCTGCAGAAAAAACTGCTAAAATTAGCAGATTTTTTACTAAATAATAGTAAAATGAGAACAGCAAAATTAAAACTGCTAAATTTACAGAATTTTAGTTATATTTAAGCTAACTTTTAGTTAATTGAAAATAGCAAATTGTACAGTAAAATTTGCAGAAAATTTTTCTAAATATTTGTAGACTAAAAATAGCAAAAATAAACTGTTAAATCTAAAAATTTTGCTATTTTTAAGGCAAATTTAGTTGAATGTAAATAGCAGTCTATTCTGCTAAATTCAGCAGAAATATTTGCTAAAAAATTATAATCTGCTGTTTTCAAAAGGCTCGATTTTTATTTGCATTTAAAAAAAAATCGCAAAAAAACTTCGAAAATTTAAAATTTTTTGGTGATTTTTTAGGCTTCTAATTATTTGCTGATTTTAGCAGGTTAATTTGCTGTTCTCCATTTACAAAAATTTAGCTCAAATATAACTAAAATTCTGTATATTTAACCGTTTTATTTTTGCTGTTCCTATATTACTAATATATAGTAAAAATAATCTGCTAATTTAGCAGTTTTTTCTGCAGCATCATTTTTCACTAATTTTAGTAGTTTTAACTAAATTTTTTACGGACGTTTTTCTATTAGTGTAGTTCTTGAATTATAATAAATCAAAAGATAATTTTGATATTAATTAGTTAATTTCAAAAAGAGTTTTTGTTCACAAATGATATGTTAATGCAAATGCACTTTTCGAGTGATTTTTTTCTCCTCTTAACGGCCCGAGCAAACTTCTTTGGCTATAAGTCTAAAATTTAAAGAACGAGTATATTGGAACAAAGAAACTGGGAAACTAAATGTAACGGCGAGTGGAATGAAATGAAATGGAACGGGTAACGATTGATATCAATACACTTGACAATGGAAACGAAATAGAATGGAACGGGTAACGAAGTTGAATGGGGAGCGAGATTATAAAACTGGGAAACAAAATGGAATGGAATCAGGAACGAGTGGAATTGAAACACTAGTGAAATTGAAGCACTAGAGCGAAATGTAATGGAATTAGAACACTAAACTTGGGAAAACAAAATGTAATTACAGGTATCAAGTTTGGAAGCTTTCTAGTGATAAAGTGCTTAAAGAAACCGAAGAAGTTACATATATTTAAAATTCCAGACTTATAGCCACACGGGTTTTGTTAGTCCGTCATGGGTGAGTTTTTCCCCTTTTTGGCCATCCCGGTATGAATTTGAAAAAAAAAACCATCTAACCGAACGCCTACGCGTATCAAATTCCAGCTTTATATTATTTGATTTGTTATTTTAAGAATAATATTGTCAATATACATCTCCATTTAATTGGCCATCTACTATTAATACTCTTACAAATAGACAAAGTTTTATGTGTTTGATATTGTAAAAGTAAATAAAAAAACATATTGATATAAAATTGTAGCAAAAATTTAACACAAGTTTGGTTGTTATATGAACTTTAATTAGAATTCGAAAATTTATTAGTTTCAGATGGCAAGTAGTCATAAAAAAGTTTCGGTGGTTTTTTATTGCGTATATATTTCGTTCTTTCATTAGTTTAAATACAAATACTTCTGCCAGGAATGATAGAGGAATGATATAAAAGAGGTAACGAAATGTGAAGAATTTTCTATCTCTAATAACACTGATTTCGTACAGAAATTTTCACAAGTATTCATATATTACTAACTCTATGGATCCCAGTGTAGAAACGGTAATGACATATCATTATTTTTTGGAGTACCATTAATGACACCCACTTACCTTCTGCATTATTTTAAAACATATAATAATGAGTTACTGATAATGACTTATTTTTATCATTATTTCAAATAGAAAATCATTTTCTAGATTTTTCTGAAAATTTTTTGAAATATATTTTTAGACTCAATATTTTTTAAACACTGGTAAGGATATATGTAACCAAATATTTTTTGATTTTTTGTATATTGGCGAGTAAGCTTACTTGTGTGCAGCAGGTCAATTACGTTTTTATCTATTGAATATTACATGTCGATATAGCTCAGATGGTAGAGCTGTTGACTGGCAATCTGTAGACCCAGGTGCGATTCCCGCACCAGCAAATTTTATTAAAAAAAAAAAAATACAATAAAAAATATTTTTTTTTATATAATTTATTTTTTTGAAAATCTATTTTAGACTCATTATTTTTGTCAGTACTGGTAATCATATAGGTAACGATATATTTTTTGGATTTTCGTATGCTGGTGTGTAACGAAAACGCATTATTTTTCGCGACATCGCCATATAAAGGTAATAAGAAACGTAATAACAAAAGTAACTAGTTACCATTACCAAGTATGTAGTTACATAACCACATATCTGGTAATGATTTTCTACACTGGGATAGTAATAAAAAAAAGCGATAAATTTACCACATCTAACTTACTGGACAAATTTCAGTAGTTAAATGCATTCTGTCTTAATTTTTAACAATTTTTTAATATGTGATTTCTAAAAACGTGTACATTTCGAGAAAAATACCTAAAAAAAATTATTTTTTTTAAAGCGATTTTTATTGAAAAATATGCAAATGGTTAAATTATGATATTTTTTAAAATACATGAAAAAACAAAAAAAAAATGAACATAAACTATACCCCTTTATTGTCGCCAAAATGAATTTTATTGCGAGAATAACACTTCAAATATTTAAACAAAAATTTTTTGAATATTACACTTTTTGCAAAAAAAACGCATGATTTAGATTTTTTTAAATATACAGAGCAAAACCAAGATTCTAAAACTTTTTTAAAAAGCTGCGCTAAACTATAAGAACACTTTGTAGAGAAGGGGCTCCAATGCCCAAAAATGCAGTTTTGTGTATCAAGTGGGTTTTTTTTTATTAAAAAACTGGTAAGGTGACAAATCGATACACTATGCACTTAAGGGTAAAGACTTGCTATTTTTATATCTAGGGCTCGATTATTACTATTTTGACTTCTTTACATACTTTTTCTAGCTCTCACATATTTGATTTCGATTTTAAAAAACAAAAATTTAAATTTTTCAGCCAATTTTATTTTTGGTCAATAGAGTGTGATTCTCAAGGAAATCGACACAACAATCCAATTCATGTCTTCCAATTTACACAAAATTTTGTGAAAGCATTCTCCTGGACATTACTAGCATTGCAATTTATAGTTTTTGCAAAATTCGCTATAGTTAGTGTTTATTGATATTCAAAATATCAAATCTCTTGATCCCATCATCTCATTGAACTTAGACACATATTAAAGCTTATATAACTTTCTCGAAACGGTTTTTGAGAAAAAATAAATCTCTTTTAAAAAGGATAAAACAAAGTACAGATATCCTTGATTTTAAAATAGCTCAAAATTCCATATCCTGAATTTTTTTATTTTTTGTCCAGAGTTTTCTTGATGGGTGCGAAATATGTTCGGCGGAAATCTCAACAAATTTAATGTTTTTGCAGAACTTCCCTTAAAATATATATTTTTTATGATAAACTATTTATCATACTTGGGATTTTTTCATTGGCATTGAAATTTAATTAGCATTAGTTGACTTATGATAATGCCAAAAACATTTCATTACCATTTAATGCTAATGAAATTTTCTGGCATTAGAATTTGTCCCAATAATGGTACTGAAATTGTACTAATGCCTAAAAAACTAATTGAAAGTCAACGTAAGATTTTTTAAATGTGAATTATTTAATTGAATTTATTTTAGATATAAATAAAAACCAATGCATAAATAAAGTAGTATGAATAACGTCCAGTATCTGCTTTAATTCAGCGCTAGGTTTACAGGTCTAAAACTACAAGGAAAACTATAAAAATTAAGAATTTCATTACATTCATTAGAAAGTAATATCTATAACAAAAGCAAATGCCGCTTTTTTTCTACATGTTCAAATGAGTTGGTCTATGCAAGAAAAAAATACACTGCAACTCCGCAACATATTCCTCGCAAGTAAAAAAACTATTTTTTTATATGGATGGCTTTTCCCAGTACTTTGTTAGCACGTCTGTAAAAACACATTTTAAATTTTTTGTTGCAAAATGATAAGCCGATTTGAAAATGTAAAAAAAAATTAACCACGCATTATCATTTTTTTCTACTCACGCTCACATTAGTATAATAAAAAAATTACAATCATGGAATTCTCACGAAAAACAGTAAAAATATCTAAAAATCTATGATGGAAAAATAAATTGAGGCACTAGTTGTTTAGTTTTACACCCTCATTCTTATCGTACAATAATAACAAAATTGTGACAACACTGACAATTCACCTCAATGTTGTCCAATTTAATTCTTTCAATACCGACTTTTTGTTTGCGGATGTATTGTTATTTTGACTTCAGATTCTTGTTAAGAAATATGTAACATATTTTAACCCCTCCCCCTCCTAGCCACCAAAAATGACGTTCGAAAATCGATTTTTGCAAACTTCTGAGCCCCGTTTTACCCCATAAACATTGGAGTAGACAAAAATCCTTTGGTTGGTTTTCTTCTCGTCATAACGCAAAGCTATATGCCAAATTTCAATTATCTTCTTCATTAGTTTAGGAGAAACACCAAAACCCCTTTTCACGGAGATTATGATATATTCAAAAAATTAGACTTCATTAACAAATATCGCGACCATATTTCCACGTTGAACTGGTTATACATATAATGATTTTTATTTGAAGTCCAAGATCCTAATAAACTTATTTGTAAAAAGTATAAAGTTTTTTTTTGCCATATTAAATTTTATATATTCTTTTAAATATGTGTACACTGTAGTGCACAAGGGTAGTGAAGGAGTTAAAACAATTATAAAGTTCAGAATAAGGGTGTTAATCGGGATATCGCTTGATTCACTCGCGAAACACGTGACCCACCAGCATTTCGTATCACCCTCCCATATCTATTTGTTAGATCTTAATTTGACAGTTAATGATCGTTACTCGATGGATGTGAATGATCGATACTCGATGCACAAAGAAGCCATTAAAACGATAAAATATTAAATTGAATACAAAAAATATATTTTAAACAATTTTTTAAGTGTTCATTTTAAAACAGACTGTTCTAATATGATTTTCGAAACAATCAAGGTGATTTTATTTAAATATAAAAGAAATATTTCATACAAAATGGACGCAAAGAGGTAATTATAATATTTTCTTTCGTTTTTTCTTAATTTTAATAAATTTGTTTTTAGCTCTACATCCCACAATATTGCATATGATGCCGATTGTGATGCTCATCTCCCTTTGTTTTTGAAGTATCCATTTTTCGAAATAAAAGATATGGTAAGCTTTACCTGTAGCTCTGTTTCATGTTCATATGTTACCGCGGCAATCCACTTTTACCAAAAAGTGTCTCTATTATCACTATCGTGTGAAAATCGTTGTTGCTTCGCGTAAATTAGCTGCGGTAACGACTGGGAACAGACCTCAGTACACGGCGAAACACTGGATTTAGTGCAACGGATTGGCAATTTTGAGCAACAGGTGCACAGGGATTTCGAATGCGTTACTAGTTTTTCTAGCTCAGACATTGACGGTGTCGAGATTTTAAAACTTTATCTTTTTTGTTGAAACTAGATTCTGAAATTAGATCTAGATCTGTTAAAAATTCTGTTACTTATACCTTACTGCAGTTACATACACCAGGTTCAGAATCAGTACTTCAAAATTTATAAGAAACTTTAAGGTTCTAGTACCAAACAAAAAGCTTCATTACGTCCCCTTGTGTCATTAATTTGTTTTTAAAATAAGTAGCTTTTATTTTATTAAAGACAAAAAAGTAGAATCCACTGGTTGCGATTTGTGCCACCTGCAACACAAAAATCAAAGGATCCATTAAAATTACATCGAATTGCATTCAACATTATAAAAATCAACATTTCGAAAGGTACAATGAATACAAAGAAGCAAAAATTAAACATAGAACCTTTCGACTCAAACACAACAAACAAAAAGAATTAGACAACAAATTATTGAATTTTGTTGTGTCATCATATTCACCAATGTCCATTATTGAAAATGAAGATTTAATTTTGTTATTAAAAATGAAGACAGATGAATCAACCGTAAAATCCATAAAATCCATGCAGGAATTACTTAACAACAAATTTAAAGACATGGTGGTAAACATAAAGGGCTGTCTAGAAGAGGTAAGTTGGAAACTATTCTTTGGAATTTGTAAACCTGCTAACTTATCACAAAATAGCCTAAGTCTAGCGCTTAATCTTGGTGATGAATATAAAATTTTTGTGGTTAACGTTTAAGGGCGGATAACTTATGTTAGATCAAACATAGTTAAACGTTTCAATATAAATTTGACAATCATAACTATGGTTAAGATCTAAGCTTTGGTTATATTGAGATAAGTTAACAGGTCTAACTTTGAATTTTTTAGTGAACTTTCATAAAAAACAAAGTTCAGGGACCTCTCCTGGGATTTGTCTTGTGACATGTCACAAAGGGTCAATTTCCCCCTGCTATGACAACGCCATGTAAAGGTGACCACTCTATTTCATATAAAGGGGCGCCAGTTCGGTGACAGTTTGTTAAAATTTTCCGTAGGGTATTATCTAAAGCTGTACTTTTGCTTATAACTATCAGCGTTAAGTATTTAAAGCAAATCTACATTAAACCGATTTAAGCTTGAATAATTTTTAAACAGCTATTTATAAAATTCTAATTCATTAAGCATCTTCCTCATACCTGAAAACAATTTTTTTAAAGGCTTATATTATATTTATTAGAATTCGTCAGAAATATATAAAATTTCTTTGATTTTGGGATATCATCATTTTTTTTTTAGTTTTTGCATCAAAAAAAAAAGAATGGGGTTTTTTTTTATTTTTTTATTTCAACTCCTTCCACTGGCGCAAGTCCGCCAAAAACGACTGCATTTCTGGAAAATCTGACTTTAACATTCGATTCCACAGCAAAAATTAATATAAAAAAATTTTTTTTGTGTATTCTGAATACAGCAGATAGTCATTAGAGTTGTCCATAAATCCACTTTTTTCAAAAATTTCAAAAAAGTTATTATTACACACAATCAAAATGTATTCCCTGATGAGAAATTTGCACTATAGGTAATCTGACCTATTTTTGGGGCAAAAAGTCATTTTTCAAACATTCAAGAATGAATTTTTTTGTTGGTATTCAATTAAGAGCACATCAAAGCAAATAACGGCAAGTTTTGTTTTTGTAAAAAATTAACAACGACTGCTTAGCAAGTGGTCAAAATCATTGTTTGTGAGCAATGATGAAGATAATGCTGTCTTTTGTGAATTATATGTCTATATTTCTGATCTGATCTATGTCCAGCTATTCTAGTTCTCAATTTATTCTTCGTTGTACCTATATATACCTTATCACAATTCTCTCCGTCATTTCCATTACATGGTATTTTATATACTATATTTGACATGCTATTGTAGCTTTTAAATCATACAATATAGTAAATAAATTATACAGTAAGACAAAGGATAGGATACAGAAATTGGACATGTCAAATATAGTATATAAAATACCATGTAATGGAAATGACGGAGAGAATTGTGATAAGGTATATATAGGTACAACGAAGAATAAATTGAGAACTAGAATAGCTGGACATAGATCAGATCAGAAATATAGACATATAATTCACAAAAGACAGCATTATCTTCTCATTGTTCATATTTGAATCACTATCCTGACTTTGAAAATGTATCAGTTTTAAACACAGAACATAATTATAAACGTCGTTATATATTAGAAATGTTACAGATAATTAATACACCCACAACAAATAGAATTAACTTTAAGGCAGATACTGAAAATGTAGCACAGAATTATAGATATTTAATACAAAAGAAATAGCACACATTACATTAATTTATAACACATTATATTAATACATTTTTTATTGTTAATTATTAATATTTTTGTTTGTTATACTTTTATACCAAAGACTTTGTTTACTGGTATAAATGTATACATACAATTTATATTTGACAAATACTTTTCAAATTTTTTCAAATTTTTCAAACTTTCAAATTGTTTATAATTTGTTTATTTATTAATTTAATTGTTATTTCCTGAAGATGCTATACAATGGAGTAGCGAAATATCGAAAATAAAGAAATTTTTTATATATAAAAAACAAACCTTACGCTCAAGAAAATTGTGAAATTAAAAATTGAAAAAGAAGGTTAAATAAACGACAAAAAAAAAATTCCTTTAAATAGTTAAAAAAACATAAATTTAAACTAAATATGGAAAACAAAAGTGATAGTAAGTGATTAATGGTTTAAGAGAAAGATTTCATTAAAAAAAAATTTTTTTGGCGAAAAAACTCATACTTCTGACACAACTTTTAACTCAAGTTTTTTTTCCGAAAAATTAATTTTGGATAAGCTTCTAAAAAGTTTGCCTGTATTTAAACAATCAGAAACGTGTTAAATGAAGAATACTACTGTTTACAATTTTACTGTTGGTAAAGCTGAATGCGGAAATGTTTTGAATGAGGAATCGGCTTATGGGAGAGTTCTCATTGGAAGATAAATATATTTCAGATGCAAACCGAACTCAGGCTAAACGCTGAATTTATTTTGGCAATTAAAACTAAGTCAACTGCAGCTTTAATAGGACTTCCAAAGAAAGAGTATCCTGAGAAATCTGAACGAATAAAGAGGAAATTTAAAATAGCTTTATTAAAAAATAAAAATGAAATTAAAAATGAATGAAATTACTTTAGATAATGAAATGTAAAGCCAAATTTTAAATAGCTTTATTAAAAAAAAAATAGTTTTAACAAAAGTTTCCACTTGTTCAATTTTTTGATATAATATGCCCCAGATTTAAAACAAAAATATTTTGAATGTTCTTTTAGTTTGACTCTGGATCATAAATTAATATCACTTTCTGTTTAAATTATTTTCAAATCAAAGAAAGATGATACAATTTTTACAAGTAAATTACAAAGAATAAAAATATTTGAAAGAACTAAATTTAACGGTTCTTTGAAATTCAAAATCTGTGGTTATCATACACAGAGTTGAATAGAATCAGCTGAGATATCTTAAGAATTAAGGTTCAAAGCAAAATAGAGTAATAATAACAAAGGATAAAAATAGCATTGTTAAAATTTCGTTGATGTTAGTCTAAGTTGAGTTGTTGATAAGAAATTCGATTTTCTTTTAGCGGTCACATAAGTAGACAATCATTAAATATTAACCCACTCAAGACAGAATACACTGATGATGGCTTTGTAGCGAAAGCCGAAAATACGTATTCTGTATTGCAGGTCTTATCGAATTCTTTCAAATATTTTGTGTCTTTGTAATTTACTTGTAAAAATTGTATCATCTTTCTTTGATTTGAAAATAATTTAAACAGAAAGTGATATTAATTTATGATCTAGAGTCAAACTAAAAGAACATTCATTTACTTAAAAATAAGAGATCAACTAAAATATTCCCCCATACATACAAAAGTATTTTTTTATTTTTTTTTTTTTGAGATTTTGGACAAAAAAAGTTTGAATTTTACACATTTAACATTTTTCCCAAAGCAAATCAGAAAATTTATGCCGCCACCATGGTGGATCCGCCATTTTGAATTTCACCTCAGTTTCGAAATCAGCAACCTTGAAAACATCCGTATGCCAATTTTCATGTAAATCAGATTGGATTCGCCATTTTGAATTTGAAAACTTTTACCTCAGATTCGAAATCAGCAACTTTGAAAACCCCCCGTATACCGATTTTCATGTAAATTTGAAGAAATTTTAAAATTTATGCCGCCATAATGGGTCCGCCATTTTGAATTAGAAAATTTTTATCTCAGATTCGAAATTAGCAACCTCAAAAACCCCGTATACCAAGTTTGATATAAATCAGAAGAAATTTTAAAATTTACGCCGCCATATTGGATCCGCCATTTTGAATTTGAAAAATTTTACCTCAGGTTCGAAATTAGCTACCACGAAAACCCGCGTATACCGATTTTTATGTAAATCAAAAGAAATTTTAAAATTTACGCTGCCATATTGGATTCGCCATTTTGGATTTTAAAATTTTTACCTCAGATTCGAAATCAGCAACCTTGGAAACCGCCGCATATAAATTTTCATCCTTATTCAGTGATTCCTTATAGTTTTGGCCAGAAAATGGGGTCATATTACCTATAGTACATTAGTACAAAAATTTTTAGATATACCGCGACCCGTTAAAAAGTGATTTAGTAATCAAAAATGTTTAATAAAAAAATTTTTGTAATAAACATTACAAAAATTACAAACTATTTTGTCTTTACTCAAAAATAAGTTTATAATGCAGTTGCGAGTACTGAGAGCTGCATTTTATTTAGCTCAAATACTTTTTCATTGAATTAAAAAAAAAAATCCAAATTTGATTAGCTAATAACTTTTTAACGGTTCGCGGTATATGCAAAATTTTTGTAGCCATGTACTCAGCCGGAAATACATTTTCATTGTGTATAATAAGAAATTAACTTATTAGAAGTTTTTGAAAAAAGTGAATTTTCGAACCACTTTAATGGCTATCTGGTGTATTTTGAAAATGCAAAAAAAAGTTTTTTATATTAAATTTTGTTGTAGAATCGAATGGCAAAGTCAGATTTCCTATAAATGCAGCTGTTTTTGCTCTGGAGGAAAAGGGTCTTAAAATCAGCGTTTTTGGCCGACTTGCGCCAGTCGAAGGAGTCGAAATAAAAAAGAAAAAAACCCCATTATTTTTTTTCTATGCAAAAACTTTAAAAAAAGTGATGATATCCGAAAATCTAATTTTTATGACGAACTCTAATGCATATGTTGGTATATGTAGGTTCGTCAATTTTAAAATGGTAAATATTTTTTTTTATGAGCGCAATAGTTCAGTTAGCGTCACTATTGTTTCAGAAAATAAGTCAAATTTTATTTGCTTATTTTATTGCTTATTCATATAAAAAGCTGCTTAGTGTTATAAGTTAATTTAAAGCATGTTATATTGATTGGAATGAAATCTTTTATTTCTTCGAAGCAAATTTCGGTTAAACCAAAAGATAAATGTTGCAGACCTCTACGTAATCAAGTCATTGGGCTCGAATGATGTACCTGCACTGGTGCTGAACAGTGCTCTTCGACACTAGATTATCCTATGGCTAACATTTTTAGCGCATCTTACCATACGGGATTTTTCCCCTCGTACTGCAAGTTTGCCAATGTCCAGGCAATATCTAAAAAGCGTGCGATTAACAACACTGAAAATTACTGCGCGGATGCAATATGATCTGCGGTCTCGAAGGCTATGGAGAGTATGGTTAATTACCATCTAGTTAATTATCTAGAGCCTAACTCACTTCATAATGACAGACAGTATGGCTTCCGTAGAAATCGTTCTACGGGAGATTTATTAGCGTTCCTCTCGCAGCGTTGGAGCGGGGCATTCACCGTTTTGGTGAGAGCAAGGTGGAGAGAATTCAGGAGTTATTTACTAAGTTAGTATTTCGAAAATTGAACTGGCCTGAGAATATGCCTTTATATGACATTAGACGGAAATATTTCGGCCTAAAATCTTTAAGAGATCGTAGATCTTCATATGCAATATGTTTTATATATAAATTGCCTTTATATGACATTAGACGGAAATATTTCGGCCTACAATCTTTAAGAGATCGTAGATCTTCATATGCAATATGTTTTATTTCAAATGCCTTTGATCGTGTATGGCACGGGGCGCTTGTATCAAAGATTTTTTTTCGAGCTTTTTCAGATATCGCACTATTCGTGTTGTTGGAGTCAGCGTTGCCAGAAAAGTTTGTGCTCATATCCCCAGTTGACAAGTTGGAATCCCAAAAAATCCCCAAAAAAATTTCGAAATCCCCAAATATTTCCCAAATATTGTTTTTAATGCGAATTTTAAATTTATTGAAAATTAAATTTTATTTGATAATATTAGAGATAATGATTTTCAATCAATCAATACAAGAAAGTATTAATCACAGATTAATACCAGATGTGAAACCAATGACAGGTGTCAAAAAAGTATTCTCGAACCATATGGTTTTGTTTACATGGAAGTCAAGTCAAGAGGGAGATAACAATATAAAATCTCCATACATTTTGTATTGCGCATTTTTTGTATATATATATATGTCTCTTTTTAGATTATTGTGCTTTATCTTTTGTGTTTTTCTTAAATTTTTGCGTTTTGTTTTGCCGATTTTCTGTCGGCCATATTGCCCAAATCAGCTGATTCATATCTGGTATAATTTTTTTCTATTAATATAGTCTGAAACTAATATAAAAACATTAAAATTAACACATTCAGTCAGATTAAGTATACATTTAGCGTGTTTTTTAATCACCTGGATTTATAGTATATTTAGACTGGGCAAAAACTAGTAGTTTTTGGTAATTTTTAGGTTTTGAGCCGAAAACTATAAAATTAATTTAGTTTTTCCATACAATTTTCATACAAACTGAAAACCAGATTCTACCTGGTTTTTGCCAAAAACCAAGTAAAAATATCTGAAATTTGTATTTTTGATACACCCGATTTCTTTTATAATTAATTTTCGATACACCCTGTTAGAACGAATATAGAATTAAAGCAAGTGTCAAAAATATATTTTTTAATTTTTTTTAAATATTTCAGTTTTAGTTTAAAATTGTGTGTTGTTATATATTTTTAAATGTGTTAATAATCTTTTTAATTTAATTTAACCATAAAAATATAAAGAAAAGTGCTTAATAAAAAAGTGATGTGACAAAGAAAAACTAAAAATTCAGTGTAAATAAATTGGCTTTTGTAATTTAGTTTTGTACAAAAACCATCTGGTTTTTGCTCAGTCTAAATTCAGTATTAGAATTTTTCATAAAAAAATGGATTTATTAAATCCAAAAAAAAGCTGGATTTATTAAATCCACAATAAAAGCACAAATATATGAAACAGCCTATTAATTTAATGTCAGAAAAAAAAAAAAAAATACGAATGAAACTTAAAAGAGAAACAAAAAAATTGAAAAACTAACAAATAAAAGGTTTTTATTAATTTTTTTTTATGAAATATGTTTAGAAAAAAAACTACACCTCACCAAATATATATTTTTCATCTTGGACATGGAAAAATAGCTCAAATAGAAATGGCAATTTTTCACTCTACAGTAAGTAATTTAATTAAATCCAATTAGTGAATATTAAATATTGCAATGGAATTTTTCAATTGTGTAAAAATATAAATTGAAGTGATAAAACTGAAAAGGCATACTGTTTATCGCTGTTTTATGTAAAATATAATTATAAATTAAAAGTTAAAGTAAAATCCTTCATCTTCGAATTCGGTATTAAAAATTAGGGTGAAATAAGTGTCGGACAGAAAAGTTTTTTAAAATAGGAAGAATCTAACCCCATCTGTTGAGCACTTTTAGAAATACTTTTTGGATTTATTAAATCCAAGTGATTAGAAAAAACGGCTATTATTTTAGATGGTTTAGAAAAAACTTATCAAATTTATTTTTACTATGAAAAAATATATATCGACCATTCCACGACAAAATCTGACCTTTGGATTTCTCTTTTAATTATATTTTTCACCCTGGACTCTATGTACCCACTTAAAGACTGCCGTTTTTATTTTCTAGAAAATTTAAAAATGCCGATTTGATTCGCGATTGTCATTTTTCGAAAAATAAAAAATTACAAAAGGTGTGTAAGTTTCAACATTTATATTCTCTTTAATATTCATTCACGGAATACAATTCTTTTAATGTCAAAATGTAATGAATATTTCTAAAATTTGGCCACTCTTGATTTGAAAGAAACGCATATTTGCAATAAATGGGATTTTTACTAAAAAGCCTGTTTTTGCTGCAAGCTTTTTTCAATAAATCATAAAAAAAATAGTTAAATCACGGGACACAAAAAAAAGTTGAAAGTCCTTCATTGAGAGTGTGGTAAACTTTGCATGCTTTGTACAAGGCACCATGCTTAGAGTGGTCTACAAACCATATTTTGGTTTACTTGACAGAATATGCAGACTAGTCTGTTTAATAACCGTTCAGTCATTTAAATCGGGAGGTTATAATATGGCTGTCATTTCTTTAAAATTTTTATTATTGCCACATTAAAAAAGTAGTTTAACAAAATAATGTACATCAGAAAAAAAATATATTTTAAATTAAGATGAAATACACAATATACAAGACAAAAACAGAAATCCCCAAAAATACTTAAGAACATGGGTAAAATCCCCAAAATTTTGTGAAATCCCCAAATCCCTCCCCACGAAAATCTGACCCCAAACCGAAGTTGAAATCCCCAATTTGGGGCGAAATCCCCTTATCTGACAACACTGGATTGGGTCCCATCCGAAGAGTTTTAGCTGAATTTCTACAATCTCAGAGTGGGGTCGTGCGCATAAGGTCGACTTTTTTGTCGCAAGACCCAATATGTTTACCCAAGGGCTCCGAGGTCAACACTGCCAATTTTATATATGGGTGATATCGATATTGAGGAATCAGATACTCTTGATGTTCTGGACATGTTTTTCAGGTTTCGAAATAAGCATTCAAGTGACTGGGTTTTTCTACGTCGGTGCAGAAATACTTCGCTCCATCCGATTTACTCACCACTTGTACCACCTATATCCGACCGAAATCTATTTTGGATCTTCTGGACCGTGTGCAAAGGAGGACGTCGGCGCTTATTAATGACAGTAGAGTGTCCGCCTCTATTGACTTATTGGAGCATCGTCGGAATGTGGGTAGTGTGACCCTGTTCTATCGACATTACCATGTGAAGTGCTCTGCTGATATAAGTAAACTTGTCCCCAGAGCCAAAATTTTTATTTGTATTACTCACTTATCAAGTATAGCACATCCGTTTGTAGTCTTCCCTGGTACTTAAAATGTAGAGAAATTTAAATCAAATATTCACAAATACTACTCCCCATTTCCTCCTCACCATTACCTATTTTTCTAGTACCAACACAATGGACTGCGTTAGTAGGGTGCATCCCCTAACATAAAAAAAAAAAAATTATTTTTAATAAGTTTTTTTATATGCACGTAGCATACATGGGACTAACTAATTAGGTGGACTAATTAATTGATGATTTCATTACCATTGCATTGATAACAATTATAATGAATTTATTTTCATTACCATTTTTTTAATTAATGGTAATGATTCTAAAATTTAATTTCATTGATAAATGATAATGATTTTAAATTTCATTACCACTGATAATGAATAAATTAAAAAAAATAATTGCCATTGACAGAAAAACGTAAAAATGGAGTAAAATTCGCTCAAATCGAAGATGAAATATGCTCATTCAGGCTCATGCTCATTTGAAATTAAATATTACTTTCCATTCCATTGTTATTTGTATCCAGGTAAAGTTTACCGGAATGGAATGGATACTCCTATGTTTTATAACTTCCCCGGCCAAACCCGTCGTTCATTTTCTTTTGTCTGAATTTTTTTTGTAAACAAATGGTTTTTAATCAATTGTAATTAGTTTTTATATACATTAGTGCAATTTCATTACCATTAGTAATGATTTTTCTAATGAAAAATATTTCATTACCATTAAATGGTAATGAAATTTTTTTCATTGTCATTAGTATGAATTAGTGGTAATGAAATTTCAATGGTAATGAAAAATTCCCATGTATGGCACGTAGTAAACTATTGTCGAAGAGCGTATTTTTCGAAAGTAAATTTGAAAAATTTTACGAGTTTCGTAGTAGTGGCACCAATTGATCATAATATGTTCCCATGGAGCATAATATGATCCCAAATGATCACAAAATATTCTAAGGACAAAATATGGTCATTGGGAAAATATTATAATTATTAAGAAAATAATATAATCATGGGAAACATGTCACGATCAATTTGGATGTACTGTGAAATTGTGTTCTTAGCAACATTTTTCTGCGTGCTGCTATCATATTCCTACCGGAAAAGGGACGGGTCCCAGATGACCAGTGGCGGTTCCAGCTTTCGATTTTGGGGGGGAAATTTTAATATTGTGTTTATTACTCATACGTCACGTATAATCCATAGGGTTGCTATATCAGTCGAAGCTTTTATAATTAACCACCTGTTAACCCATTTTTGCCCAATAATTGTTCTACCGAGAATTTTGTGACTACCTTTGTGTGAAAAAAATACATGTTACATTTTTCAAAATTCGAAATTGGGTTTAGACCGAAACTGAGTAATTTTTCGGAAGTAACCGATACCTTTTCTAATTGTTTTAGAACAAACTATTATGGGCGAAAACTAAGAATTAATTTTTTATAAAATTTGACTTAAGTAATAAAATTTTAAACAAAATTTCTTATATACAGCTATGGACATAGAAATAGGACACTTCATACAAAATTATCTTCATGCATTTCTCTTAATAATTATAAAGCAATAATTATATTTCTTTTCTATTATAGTAAACTGTAATCAAGTAGTCTCAGATTATATATAAAACTTTGCAATATTTAAAACATGCAAATATTTACAACAAAATTACTTTACTTTGTTCATATTTGACTTGGACATAAAAATAGGACACTTGCAATAAGTGTCAAAATTTTACTCGATGCACTTTGCGTTTAAAATAAGTAAATTCTTTTCTAATTGTATCAATATGGGACGTAGAAAATATTGTAATCAAGAAAAACGAAGACTTATATCTCAATTCCACAACGAGATTAAATCTCCAACTGAATTTGCTAAAATATTAAAGTGTTCGCGAAATATGGTACACAATAAGGGTTTTCACAAGGGGTGTACTATTTGTTGTATCGTTGTATCGTCCTAACAAAAAACAGAGTTGTTAAAAATTAAATTGAAAAAATACAACATTTGAGAATAGCACGATACAACATTTTTACGTATGTTTAGTGTCCTATGTTTGAGTGTGCTAACCGATAGAAAACTGAATAGAAAATCGTTGTTAAACACAAATAAAAATTTTAACAACTCTGTTTTTTGTTAGGACGATACAACGATACAACAGATAGCACACCCCTTATGAACAACCTAAATGCTATTTGTCTATGGTAAGTTGCATTTAAGACAAAAATCGTTTTAAGTTCTGATTATCAAAATATTCCTTTTACTGAATGGGGTAAAAAAATTATCAGCCTTACTATCAATATTTTCCAAACACATATTTTAGCTAAAGTCGACTTTAGCTAAAATATTGGGTGGCAGTATGCCTTGACTTCGTTTATTTTTGGAGCATTCTGATTGGTTAATTTTTTTTTTTTAACCAATCAAAATGTTTGAAAATACAAATATTTTTGTAGGGTTTTCATACACAAAATGAGCAAAACCGTATGATTAAAAATAAAGTCGACTTTAAATTTAAAATACTCTTTTATAGTAAGGGCCAATGGTTTTATTTTTTAAATAGGTAGTAATATTACTAATGGAAGCTTTTCATCTCTCACCACCTTTTATCTGTCCTCTATCTTCTTTCCAAAGAAGGTAGCATATTAATTAATGTAACAAATTTCTTGAGTTTTTCTTCTCTTTAAAAAAATAAAAAAAAATTTAAAAGTAAGCATATCTGAAGAAAAACCTAAAATTTATTCTGAAGTTTCAGCACTACACTAAGAGAATTACCTGCATGTTATTAATGAATTTTTGCATTAAGCCAATGAAGTTTCACTGGAACTCGACCTTTGAAACTTTTCATTGAATTAAATGTTGTGACAAATATCATTTTAGTTATTAAAAGTTTCATGCACTCAATCAAAAAGTTTCATTTAAAATTTAAAAACAAACTCGTCCAGAAAAATTCCCTCTATGTATTTTTCTTAGTATATATATTGGGAGAATATTTGCCGAATAGTATCTTATAACGTGTGTAATTTTAAGATTATAGGGATTTACTTTTATGAAAATTATTTTGGATTCTGAGGACTGTTTCATAATGAAATCTCTTACAATTTGTTTAAAAAATTTTAAGATTCCAACAGCAATTTATTACGATAACTTAACGATTTTGAGAAATTCATCCCTAACATTTAAAAGACTCTTTTATGAAAATATTACTCGAATAGTGAGGACTCTTCCGTAGAAGACCACTTAGATTTCCAGTATATTTATTTTACAGAACTCGTTTAATTCTGAAATCTTTGCCGTACAAGAAATCCTCCTGATTCTTAAAATAGGTATTCCTATATAGAAATCCTCTATGAATTTCTACATTTAATTGAAACTTTTAATTGATTTAGGGCGAGTAACTTATTTCCAACATAACCAAGGTTAAACATTGACTACAGATATTACCATATAAATTTGAAATTCATAACTTTCGTTAAGAAATAAAGTCAGTTTATTTTAAGATAAGTTAGCAGGTCTTAGTGCAGTTTTTCTTAAAGTTTTAACAGAAATTTCATATTATTTATTATAAATATCATACACCCAATGAAAAAGTTTCATTAAAAGGAGTTTCATAACAATCATGAACCTTTTAATAAAATTTAAGAAATTTTTGAAAAACTTCGAGAACCATGAAATTAATTAGAGATCTGAAGCATAAAACGTTCGGATTAACGGCATTGAGATTGTCGAGTTACTGTATATAGAATTTTCTTTTTTTGGAAAGTAGTTCGTGTTTCATGTGAAACAACTATTACGCTCCATAAAAGGAAAATAATTTTTCACAATAATCAATGGGTTTATATTTTGTCTTTCATAAACAATAAGGGTTTTCACAAGGGGTGTGCTATTTGTTGTATCGTTGTATCGTTCTAACAAAAAACAGGGTTGTTAAAAATTAAATTGAAAAAATACAACATTTGAGAATAGCACGATACAACATTTTTACGTATGTTTAGTGTCCTATGTTTGAGTGTACTAACAGATAGAAAACTGAATAGAAAATCGTTGTTAAACACAAATAAAAATTTTAACAACTCTGTTTTTTGTTAGGACGATATAATGATACAACAGATAGCACACCCCTTATGAACAACCTTAATATTTTGTATTAAAATTGTGTACCTAAACGTTGGATATGCTCTAAAATATTTGAATAACAAATCGAAATTCTAACATAAATTTTAATGATTCTTTTATTTATATGATAAAACTGTTTTAACTGTTAAAAGAAACACCGTTTTTCATTTAAGAAAAACTTTAACTTTCTAAATACTTTATAAATACATTTTATACTCAAATGGAAACTTAATGTCCGTAGATTTCAAAAACATAAATAATTTTTAACATTTTATTTTTAAATTTTACTTCATTGCTTTTTTAGCGAAAATATAGTTTAAATGTTGGCTTTCAATTTTTGTTCAGAAATAAAAATTGTTTTTTCGACCTTTTTAATTGATAACTTGGAAATTTATTAATTCTAGTTCGAGGCCAATTTCCAATTTAAGTATAATTGACGCTTAAACCACAGCAATGGTTAATTACAGCAGTCCTTGTGACAAATAACGCGATAAGTACCTTGAGGGCTATTAACAGGTATGTGCTCGTCTCACCAGCCACGGGATAGGTACTTTGAGGGGAATTGAGTTTTATCGGCCTTGCGTTGCGTTGTTTACCACACAAATTGTTTTTGTAACAATAACAATTTACACACAATTCAACGCAACGCAAGGCGTTGCGTTTTACAAAATAACCTACTAAGTTTCCATTTGAGTATAATAATGTATTTGTATGTACGAAGATTTTCCAGAAAAAAAAATTGTAATTTTTTAGTTCAGTTATCATTTTTACAATTTTAAATTTTACAAAACTAGATAATTTAATAAACAATGCCTCAAAATATTAAAAAAAAAAATCGAAATTTCAACCAAACTTTACATGAAAGTTAAAGTTTCTTAAATGAAAAACAGTGTTTCTTTTAACAGTTAAAACAGTTTTTTCATATAAATAAAAGAATTATTAAAATTTATGTTAAAATTTCGATTTGTTATTCAAATATTTTAGAGCATATCCAACGTTTAGGTACACAATTTTAATACAAAATATTGTTTACTAAAGACAAAATATAAACCCATTGATTATTGTGAAAAATTACTTTCCTTTTATTTAAATTTCTTGTGTGTAGAAAATCCTCAGATCTCAATCAAATTCTCATTTAAAAAATTTATCTATTCTACTATTGCATACCGAAAGAAAAAAATTAAAATTTATTATCATATTTTGAAGTTTTCATATTCACTCGACAGTTTCAAAAGTGAAACAATTATAGAGTCTGCGGAATAAGAAAAAATTGATTTTTAAAAATTTGTTATTTTAAGCTCAGTAAGTTGTTTCGATTTTTCATATAAGCAAAATGGTTTTAACGATAAGCGTTATATGTGAAAATTCTGTATCATTTACTTTTCAGCAAATTTAGTATTATTTATATGGTGAAAAATTAACGTTTTGTGTTTGTTGTAACAACATCTTTTCTATAAAATACAAAATGTTTTTATTCACAATTTAAATAACCATTTGAGGACTTTAGAGTTCAAGTTCGGGTGAAGTTTTTTCAAGGAAAAAGGGGAAAAAATTCCTAAGGTTACTGTAAAAATGTAGTTTTTAAAGCCTTTGCCCTAAATATAGATTCTTTGATTTTTACTATTAAACAATTTTATATAAAAAAAATGTTCTTACGAAAAACAATATCACAATTGATTTTTAATTAAATTTAATTCTTAAAAAAATCTTTTTATAGTTTGGCACACTTTTCATGAAAAGAGTTCTCAAACGAAAAATATCCCAAATGTTCTTTAGGAAAATTTACATAAACGTATTCATTTGTAGTTTTTTTTTCTAAATGAAAGATTGCCAGAAATAAAAATTTACTTAAGTATTTGGTAATTTGTGTATTTTTTTCTCGTAATTGATTAAATATTTTGTGATTTTTTTCAGAATCTGAAACGTTTGAGTATAGGGGTGACTTTTTTCTTAAATTGCTTTAGCACAGTTTTTCACTTTGGAAAAACTTTTGTTTCTATATTGCTTTCTGTTTTAATTTTTTTTCCTTTTTTTCTCTTCCCTTTTTTCTTTTCCTTTTTCCTTTCCCTTTTCACCTTTCCCTTTTTTCTTTTACTTTTTCTCTTTTCCTTCCTCTTTTTTTTCGTTTTCGATTTCGTTTTCGGGAAATGGGAAATTTCCCCCCCCCCCCCGTTGAAACCGCGCATGCAGATGGCACTAAGGATAGGTCCCAAAGGGGTAGAGACAAGTCGTTGATAGGTCTTTTTATTTGAAAGTGACATAACATTTTAACATGGCATTGTTATTGGAGGTAACCAATTTCCACGGATTAGCCACACTTTGATATGTCTAACTAAACCAAAAGGACATATCACCTCACTGACCTAAAGGGACATGCCAACGAACTAACGCAAAAGGAACCACCACACAATGAGTCACATTTTGTGAGATGTGAACCAACTAACCTAAAAAGAATTGACACAGAACCGGTCCCATTTTATGCTAAAACCCACTTTAATCCATCTTTTGCCAACTTGCCTTTAGGCATGTCTATTTTTAAAAGAAGACAACTTTAGATAGAAAGACGATATAAAAACGCAGCTAAATATGTATCATAATTTAGAGTCTTATATTAAAAAAAAAAAAATAAATATAAAAAATTTGCACTCTAACGGGAAGCGATTAAAAATGTGTTAATGTTAAACTTTTAGAAATACTTTTAGAAAAATAAATAACAGACAGTTTCTAAATATAAAAGTCTTAATTTTGTGGTTTTCTATGATGCACTTATGCAGCTAAATGGTGTGTCCCCGTTACAACAGTAATGGGGCCAGTACTTTATGTATAATTGACGCTTAAACCACAGCAATGGTTAATTACACGAGTCCTTGTGACAAGAAACGCGATGAGTACCTTGAGGGCAATTAACAGGTATGTCCTCGTTTCACCAGTCACGGGATAGGTACTTTGAGGGCAATTGAGTATTATCGGTTCACCAGTCACGGGACTAGTCATTTAAGTTTAGGGTGTCTTTTTTTAGTGGCATAGAACTTTTTTAAAAATAAAGCACAACAAATGCAATGGAGTGATCAAAATTTTGGCTTTATTAGCTCACAAATTTCATGGCATATTATATTTAAAAATAAATTCTGGCTGCGCCTTATTTAATGCCATCCTGTCGGTCCAATTTTACACCACTTTTTTACACCCGGTCTTATTTCGTCAATAGTGCATCGAATGTTGGCTCCTAAATGATCAATCGTTTCTGGTTTATCAGAATAGACTAGAGATATGACGTATCCCCACAAAAATTAGTCCAAAGATGTCAAATCGCACGAACGAGGTGAAAAATTCACAGATGCATTTCTTGAGATAATTCGGTCACCAAACGTTTGGCTCAACAAAGTGATGGTTTCTCGCGCTGTATGGCATGTTACGCCATCTTGTTGAAACCATTTCTCCTCTAAATGATTTGCAATGACATGAGGAATAAAAAAATCACGAATCACAACCGAATAGCTGAGAACGGCGTCGAATCGATAAATTCGGGTCCTCTTTCACACTCACGTCTACAGCGGCGATGGCTTCTTCTTTACGCACGGTACGGGCTCAATTTGGATGAACATTATCCAAAAGAGTAAATCTGGTCATGAATCGGTCCATAGTATTGCGTATTACCTGCTCAGATGGACGATTATGCGCACCGTAAACCTGACGAAGGGCTCTATAAGTTTGGCGAACAGAGCGCGAATTTTTTAAATAAATTTCCACGATTTGTAAACGTTGTTCTGGTGTAAGTCTTTGCATGGTGATTTGTAGTGTCCGACCTAGTAATCGGCTTCGGAGTTCGGCCAAGTTCGGCGTTCGTCGAAATTTTGGCCGAATACCGAACTTTTTTATAAATCAATATTTTCCAACATTTAGCTCTTTAATATTGTAACTTATAAATATGCACATCTTTAACTTAATTTTTACTTAAAGAGCGAAAAATACAACTTTTTTTATGTTTTGCAATTTAGAATATTTAGAAATTGGTTTCCGCATTTTTGAATTTGAAAAAGTTGCATAAAATTGTATTTTATTTTCTCGGCCGAAACCGAAGCCTTTGCTAATTTAGTAATTTTGGCCTAAGTTTGGCTTCGGCTTCGGTTCGGCGTGATGTGATTTGCAAAAGTATACTGAAAAAAAGTTAAACATACTTCATTAGTATGACAGCTAGTTTTACAGTTATCCCTATCGGAAGTTCTGTACGTCTAAAAAAAACATCCCATATAACTAGGGAATGCATCCCGGGATTTCCCGTCCCGGGATACCCGGGAAATTAGGAATTTTTCAGTTCCCGCATTCCCGGGAATTTGGACCGGGAATCCCGGGATTTCAAAAAATGCAGTTTAAAATAATAAAGTTAATTATTTTAAATTTATTTCTGCAAAATTTTCCAAAGTTTTGAAAATAGTAAAAATCTTGCTCATTTACTCACAAAATTGTAATAAAAGTAGTAAGATTTTCGAGTAAACGAACACACTGATTAATTTGTGTACTTGATCGAACTTTCTAAGTTCCTGTTTTTTTAACAGGCACTAAAAGGAATTTAAAAAATATATTTTTTAAGAAAACCACTCAACTAATTAGTGTTTGTATAAAAAATTTTCAATCGCACTTATTCTGTACAGAATTAAAGACAAATTTGTCCATTGTTTTTTAAAAATTTTCAAGTAAATGGGGGAATATTTAGTTGATCTCTTATTTTTAATTAAATGAATGTTCTCTTCTAGTTTGACTCTAGATCATAAATTAATATCACTTTCTGTTTAAATTATTTTCAAACCAAAGAAAGATGATAAAATTTTTACAAGTAAATTACAAAGAATAAAAATATATTTCAAAGAATTCGATAAGACCAGCAATACAGAATACGTATTTTCGGCTTTCGCTACAAAGCCATCATCAGTGTATTTCGTCTTTAGTGGGCTAATATTTTAATGATTGTCTACTTATGTGACCGCTGAATGATATAAATAGCATTGTTAAATTTCGTTGATGTTGAGTTGTTGATAAGAAATTCGATTTTCTTTCAGCGGTCACATAAGTAGGCAATCATTAAAATAATAGCCCACTAAAGACGAAATACACTGATGATGGCTTTGTAGCGAAAGCCGAAAATACGTATTCTGTATTGCTGGTCTTATCGAATTCTTTCAAATATATTTTTATTCTTTGTAATTTACTTGTAAAAATTGTATCATCTTTCTTTGATTTGAAAATAATTTAAACAGAAAGTGATATTAATTTATAATCTAGAGTCAAACTAGAAGAGAACATTCATTTATTTTCAAGTAAGTTAGAATTTTTTCCCATAATTTTAAAATTTTTTCCAATTTTCTGAAATTATTTTCTATATTATTTTTTTAATTATTTTTTTTTTTACGGACAAGTGTTTTATTCTAAAAATTAGTTTTAGTTTATTCAATTTTTAAAAATACATTTATAATTAGTAGGGTATTCAATTAATCGGCTTTTGATTTTAATCGATTAATCGTGCAAATAATTATTCGGGTTTTTTTCTTAACCGGTTAATCGAACAAAATTTTAAAATTAATCGATTAATCGAAAAAATTTTCTGTAAAATAATATACATGTACTTGTTGTGTTTTTAATAATTTTATTTACAAAAAGGAACAAAAATAAATTCAGTAATTCTTCTGAATAAAAATAAAAAAAATGTAATTATTGAGATCAGATTTTGTCATTCTTTTTATTTTTTCTGTCCCCTCTTTCACATATTAAAATTTTATCCAAATCGGGGAGAACCACACCACAATGAGTTAAAGAGTTAAAGACCCCGTACATTAATTAATTTGTATCTCTTTCGTATGCATTGAATACATAAAAACATAAATGTAGAAAGGAATTCTGTTGAGAATTGATTTTCCCTCTACGTTTCCGTACCTGCATCCCTTTATTTTATTTTATTAATTCAGAGTGCTCACTAAACAAGCTTTATTACATTGGTCATTAATTATTAATGCTTTCGTTTAATATCAATGTTTAAAAAGTAGTAAAAAATAATGAAAAATTTATTATACGTAAATAGATACCACTACTTTACTAGATAAGTCACAGCAACAGAGTAGTAATTTGGAAGATGTCAAAGCAAACTGTGATAATATTATGTTGTTTTTGTTTTTTGCTTTGGGATTTAAGATATTTGTTAACGCTTGTACTTGAAAACATAAAATTCTCATTGAGTTGAAGCTCACAAATATTTCCAGAAATTCTGAAAGGTCGTCCTTTAATTATTTTTTTAGATCAGAATGAAATCCGGATAGGTACAAGCCTACAGCAAATTATTTATCACAATTTTTTAAAAAAGTTTTTTTGAGATTTTAGCACATTTACTTTAATAAAAAATTTATATTTGTTAAACATTTTTGTAATTTTCTACCAATTTCGATTAATCGTATGAAATTATTCGAATTATTCGTTATTCGAAATTTGGACATTTTAAATTATTCGAACAATTTTTAAGAAAAATTGTTCGATTAATCGAATAACGATTAATCGATTGAATAACCTAATAATTAGACATATAATTTCTAATATAAAATTAATTCTTTCCCACTACGAAACTTCCAAAAAAACCACCTGAGCTTTTTCACGATCATGAAAATTTGAGGTCTTTAAGACATTTTATTAATAAAAATTTTTAGATTACTATAAAATATTTTCTAATTTATGTCCTTTGCGGGATCCCGGGAATTCAAGATAAAGTTCCCGCTTTCCCGGGAAATCAAAAAGTGCGGGATTTTGCATTCCCTACATATCACTGACATTGCTTAACCCACAGCAATGGTAAATTATACTAATCCTGTAACAAAGTCTAGCTTTAACAGGCCAAGGGATATGTACTTTGAGGGCAACTGAACCTCATTCGCCGTAGGAATGTTTATATATGAGTGATTACTAAAATATATTATATGATGCTCTTCAAATATGGTCATCATAACCACATTTTTTCTTTGCGTATTTGTAAAACATTCCATTTGTAATTTTTAATGCCTATGTTTATTTTACTCAAATGTAGGCGAAGTGTAAAGAGGCTATGTTATTTATTCATATACCTAATTTCAGCTATTTCTGTGTAGACAAAAAAGGGCATATGTCCGTATATGACTGTGCAGTTGGGACCTTTAATTTTATTATAATTTTTTTTCTATTAAATAAAACATATTCAGCATCTCTAGAGCTTAAACAGTTTCTTTTATTTATTGCTTTAACACTTTGTCTTCAGCAGAGCTTTGAAGAATTAATTCCTTTTTAAATTAATTGACTACCAATTAGGGTTTGGGATTTCCCGGACTTTTTTATTTCCCGGGAAACGGGAATGAAAAAATTAGATTCCCGGGAATCCCGGGAAATATTTCAGAACAAAATTGTTAATGAAAGCCACCTATATAAGTAATTTTTGTTAAAAAAAACACTATTTCAGTACAAATGCAGTCTGTGTAGTGAGACTTCAAAGTAAAAAATATCAGAATGTTTTGATATCAGAAACATTTGATTTCACATAAATTACTCGCAGCACTGCCAAATGAATTGCATAATTCCAGCAGGCACCTTCTACTGGACTGTCGGAAACAAACCGTTTCATCACACTTGGCCCATTAGATATGGTGGCCACAATGTTACTTTCCAAAGATAAATAAAACTCTTCTAGTCTTATTTCTACAATTCTTCTTATTTCATCAGCATTACATCTTCCTGATATATAAACCAACCCCAGGTTATAAAATGAATTATTTCCGTTTATACATATGTGACCTTCTCCGAGAAAAGGGACCTAGTGTGTGAAAATGAAGTTTTGAGAAGAACGCATTTAAAGTTAAATTAAAAATAAAATTTTAATGTTTTTCTCATTTTTATCAAAACCCGTTTTTTTGACACACTAGGTCCCTTTTCTTGGAGAAGGTCACATATGTTCAAATATCTCTTTTGTGATATTCTTGTCCATTCATCTCCTATTTTTAGAAATATTGCTCGATATTTCTTTTATCATGATATCTTATACATGATTGTAGTAATTTAATATAATGTTCTTTACATCGGTTTCATTTTTTTGCAATGCCAGGTTTTTATTATAAAAACTTTCTCGAATAAACGAAGATCTATTAGGGTGCGGATTGACTGCAGCTAATTTGGATACCATTTCAGGAAATGTTTGGCCTACCATAAAACCTTTAATGCCTATTCAGCTTACACTTTTTTCTTCAGGTACTTTGCTAATTTTAGCTGAAACGTTATTCTTGTTGTTTTCTTCAAGAGAAGTTGCATGACCATCAATTTTTTTTTTTGTGAACCAAATTTAGATGTCGGATAACCAAATTTAGATACCACCGTTAACCATTAGTCTTTTCTTTTCACATTTATTAATGAAAACTTAACTTATAAAATTATTGACCCTTAATATAAAGACGTATGCTCCAACTTGGAACGACGGGAATAAATATTTTAAATTTAAAGTCGACTTTATTTTTAATCAAACGTTTTTGTTCATTTTGTGTTTGAAAACCTTACAAAAATATTTATATTTTCAAATATTTTGATTGGTTGAAAATAAATTAACCAATCAGAATGCTCCAAAAATAAACCAAGTCAAGGTATACTGCCACCCAATATTTTAACTAAAGTCAACTTTAACTAAAATATACATTTGAAAATTTTTGGTAGAAAGGGCGATTATTTGTAAGAAACAAAACTTTTTGTTCATATTTCTTTTAAACATTTTACCAAGTTTTTAGGTTTTACTACTTAAATTTTGAATAAGTTATTCGAAAAATCTTTATTAGTTGAAATGCTCCTTATTACTTGGCAAAGATTTTATTTGTGTGTCAAATAAATGTATTCCCTTTTAAAAGATTTTAACAATGACATTTTTGTTTTGGTATTTAAAATGTTTTTTATGACTAAAATTAAAAAATCCTATTCGAAACAAAAACAATTTAAAAAATTTAATATTTTTAAAATTTCCCGTTTTCCCGGGAAAAATATATTATTTTCCCGGGAATTCCCGGCAAACTTTTCCCGGGATTTCCCGGGAATTCCCGCCCGGGATTTCCCGAACCCCACACCCTACTACCAATCGTATTCAATTTTCTCTAGAATTGAATGAATTCCTTTTCTTAAGTAATTCACTGAATACATTCAACTGAATGCGTTCATCAAACAACAAATTCAAAGAATTAATTCAATTGCAATAGTTCTTTTTATTAAATCAAATGAATTAATTCACCGGTGAACGCTTTCAATTTTATAAATTGAACGGAAAAAAAGTGAATTAATTCCTTACTGAATTAATTCCTTACTGAATTAATTCACCACTGAATTCATTCAATTTCATTTTCATTCAGTGAATTAAAAAAAAATAAAATTATATTCAGTGAATTAAAAAAAAAAAAAAATAAGTTCACTGAATTGAAAAAAAATAAAATAAGTTCACTGAATTAAAAAAAAATAAAATAAGTTCACTGAATTCAAAGCCTGTTTTGCTGTTTATCAACCTACATGATTCAAAAATTATTCAAAAATAAAGCCTTTTACTATTAAAAATAAAAACTTTACAGATATAGATAAATTTGGAAAAAAAAAATATAACTATATAACTAGTTTGAAAAATTAATAGTTATATTTTTTTCCAAATTTATCCATATCTGTAAAGTTTTTATTTTTAATAGTAAAAGGCTTTATTTTTGAATCATGTAGGTTGATAAACAGCATCCGGTTGCTAATTTGTTACTAGCACACGCTGTAAAATTGCTTATTTAAAACTTTTATTTGTACATTATTGTTTTCTTCTACTGAACGGCAGAAAACAGGCTTTGAATTCAGTGAACTTATTTTATTTCTTTTTAATTCAGTGAACTTATTTTATTTTTTTTTCAATTCAGTGAACTTATTATTATTTTTTTTAATTCACTGAATGTAATTTTATTTTTTTTAATTCACTGAATGAAAATTAAATTGAATGAATTCAGTGGTGAATTACTTCAGTAAGGAATTAATTCACTTTTCCTTCCGTTCGATTTATCAAATTGAACGCGTTCACCGGTGAATTAATTCATTTGATTTAATAAAAAGAACTATTGCAATTGAATTAATTCGTAACAAAATAAATCGAACGAAAGCAAATATGAATTAATTCCATACAATATATGGTGCTTAGTGAATTAATTCATCGAATTTTTAATTCAGAATTGAAAAATTGAATTAAGGAATTAATTCTTCAAAGCAATAAACCGATGACTTTGAGATTTGTAATATTCAAGGTATCAAAATCGGTGCTGGTGTATTAAGGACGATAGTATGTGGCAGATATCACTAGAGCCAGGAATGTCATCGACATATATTAAGCTTGCTTCAATACAGTGTTTTGTGATTTCAAAATTTTATATAATAAATGTTTAATGATTTTAAGCTAAAATAAATTACTAACACCTAAGTATCATTTTCAACACATAACATATGTACTTTGAGATATTTAACAAAATCAGTGTCTCCCAGGAATAACAATAGAATGACCCTAATGTGTTCCTAAAAATAATTACACACAAGAAAAACATGTGTTAGAATCGTATAGCTTAGACATAATCTTAAATAAATGCCTCTTATTTACAAATTCACTGTTAGTTCAATTAGAATCGATTACTCAAGGTCTTTTGTAAATAATTTTTTTCTGAATAAATCCCACACATGTTTAACGTACACACAGTATATCAACAACTGACTTCAGTAAATTTAACAAAACATAGTCAACTTTATTTTCAGTCTACTAAAGTCACTATTTGCGTTAAAATATAAAAACTATCTATCCATCTATTTAAACATCGTACGTATACCTACAATAACTACTACTCACGTGCACATTATGACTACCATAACATCAAACTGTCAGTGAGTTCTACGTACATTATACGTACATATGACTACTCAATAAGAAAAAAACAACTCTCCAGAGAATAAAATAAAAATATTTCAAAACAAACATTTGTAGATAGGTAGATTGAGGCTAAAACCAGAAAGGAAAAGAACAACAATTTACAAAATTAATACTAAAGTAATTCATAATACATGATATCGTACTATGCAAGAGCTTTCTACGCGATACGCAACATATGTCCACTATAATAAATATTATACGACGATAATTGAAATAATAATGTTTGGGAGGATTAAACGAATCACCCAAAACAATTTTGAAGTGTATAACACACAAATACACATAAATAATGTCTATAAATGTGTGTAGAGAGTAGTGTTGCCAGACAAAGGAATTTTGTTTTCAAAATCCTTAATTTTGAAATTTAGGCGAGCCAAAAAATCGTTGAGGAGGATTTACATCGCCAGATGAAATGCAAAATAACGAAACTAACAAAATTTCGAAGAAAAATCAGTTTTTTGATGATTACTATTAATTTGAGATGATTACTATTAATCGGGAGTCTTTGTTTAATATTACCAAGCGAAAAAAAAACAACGTTGTGTATTTTTATTAAATATCCAGTCTTTTCAGTATTCCAAGTCTTCTGCCTTAAAAATTTAATAATAATTTTTGTAGAAATATAATAATAATAATAATTTTTGTAGAAACCATAAATTATAATTAAAAAAAGAAAATCGTAAACAATCATTTCCTTCACATTATTTAAGCAATAGTTTATGGTTTCTACATTAATTTTTAAGCCAACCATCGTTATTTAAAAATGAAAAAAAAAAATTGGGTCATTTTGACACAATCCCCTCAGACAGGTTAATTTAATTTTTTTTGTGAAAATGCTTAATTAATAATGATTTTCATGTCAACCCAATAAACCAAACGATATCGTCACGATATCGAAACGATATCACATAGGTGATATTTATTATCATATATGATAATCACTTGTGATACGAAAACGACAGATTTTTTGTTATAAAATGTACCTTTCGTAACGATATCATATTTCCAAGAAATTATGATACCGTTTTTGCTATCGGAATTCCCTGGAATAACGATAGTAAAATCACCAAAATCTGGTCCAGGTCCTTATTTCAGGCGATTTCTATATCGAAAATGATATCATATATCAGGCACAAACTCACGGAGGGCCGCACCAATTATTACATTAGGTACTCGTCAAAAATAAATTTTTTGTACAGCCTTCTGCTAAAATGTTTTTTTGAGTATATTGGTTAACTAAGCCCGGATCTAAAGTAAAAAACGTCCATTGAATAGCCTTCGAGTTGTGAGTCTTTCTTTTTTTAACCCCTCACCCTGGGAAATAATTTATGAGTCAAGATTGCGAAGAAGTACATCAAAATCTTTTATATTTTTATGATTTTTTATATTTTTGATTCAAATATATTAAAAAATATAGGCACAGACTCAATGTTTTTAAAATATATTGCCCTCATTATGTTAATACGAATCTGAAGCCACAAAACTTTGTCGAATTGATCTTCGATTTTCCTTATTTCAAAAAACTTGGTTTAAGGTTTTCACCAATTTTCCAAATATTTTAATATTTTCTTAACACGCTGAGTGCCATTCAATACAATATATTTTCTGTGGCAACACAGTAAAGTGAATAAATATTATCTTATGGCACCTAGAAAAAGACTTTTTTTATATTAATTTAAACCTGTTATTATATATTAGCTGTATTTTGTCTCATGCCTATCAACGTTAAGTATTTAGAGCAAATCTACGTTAAACCGATTGTAGTATAAAAAAATTTTAAACTGGTTATGTTTATAATTGTTCCGCTATAATAGAACGTCCATCATCAAAAGTTTTTAGGAAGTAACGCGAATAAGTTACGTTAGGTGTGAATATGTATAAACGTTGAGTTTTCAAGTAATGTGTTAGTTTTCGTCTGAAACACGTTTTATGCACTTTGAATTTTTTTATGAGTTAACGGATATAGTTAAGTCGAAAACACAGCTATTGGCACTTTTCTAATATATTTTTTCTCAAATGTATGGTGGCACTCAACGTGTTAATGGATTTTGATTCCCTGACTGATAACCCAGCCAGAAAATTTGGATACTTTTATGAGGGTTCTTATTCAGTAATTGAAAAATTATTCAAACAAAGCACATAATTTTAAATTTGAAACTTATTTGTCAAAAATTATGCATTGTTTGAATTAAAATATTAGTCTTAATAAAATTAATCATAAAAACACAAATATTTGAGGAAACTTTTTAATTCAAAAATGATTCAGAAACGACTCAGAAATGTAAATAAATATTAATATTTTGTAAACAATTCAAAAATTACTCAACAAAAATTTATTTTTTAGTCCAAAGAATTTTTTTAAATATTTTTTTGAGTCATTTTTGAATCACAAAAGAAGGCCCTTTTGAATGCATCGCTTTCATAGAAGTGAAAGTTTAATAATATATTTTAATCACTTTTCTGAACCATTTTTGAGCTCGTTTGCTGGCTGGAAACTCTAGAAAAAAATAAATTATGGAAACTTTATTCAAAAGTGGAATATCATATTAAAAAACTGTGATAATGCGGAATTGCTTGCTTTAAAAGCGGGATAAAAATTCAAGGCGGCACAACTCTTTAAAAAGCGGTAAAATCTCGTCAAAAGCGGGGTGGTTGGTCAGGTTAAATATACTTACAGAAAAAAGCCTGTAAAAAGTGTTGCTAAAGCTGCTAAAAATAAGTTAAAAATTATCTTGCATAAAAAACTGCAGAAATAAGAAGATTTACTTTGCTAGATATTATTAAGATAGGAATAGCAAAAATAAAGCTGTTAAATATACAGAATTTTAGTTGCATTTGAGCTAAATTTTAGTTAATTGAAATAAAAATTTACTCTGTTAGAATCAGCAACAAATTTTGCTAAATATTAGTAGAATAAAAAACACAAAAAGATTTTCAATTCTAGAGGATAAGAATATATTTTTGTGAAATCAACAGTCTACTATTTTTCATCATATATTTCTGTTGATTTTAGCAGTATGACTGTTATATGTAACAGTTTATTTTTGCTCTTCTAAACTTACCAATTTTTACCAAAACCGGCAAAAATTTTTCTGCAAAGTTACTTTTAATAATAAAGCACCGTATGTTGTTTTTCACGTGGAAAAATTTCGCTCAAACTTGAAAGGCCTCAAATTGCAATTTAAAATATAAAAATTAACAATCTTTTAATTTTATAATAAAGATACAATCACAATAAACCAGTAATGTCACTTTTTCACTAGAAAAATAATAGTCATGTACAATCAATTTGGGTGAAAATAAAGTCTACACAGTTTTCACGTGAAACTCATTGTCTTGAAAAATTATTTTTTTGTATGGAGTATAACAATTTTTTCACGTGAAATCGAAACAACTTACGGTGCTTAGACCTGTAAAAGTAGAAGAAAAAGCTACTAAATGTTTTGCTATTTGCTCAGGTTTATTTCTATGAGTGTATGAATAATCACCAGTCGGTGCAAAATGGGTTAAACATTTCCGGTCCAAGTTGGAATATGCTTGTATTATATGGTACCCAAATTGTAATAAACATATTTCTAGGATCGAGAGAATTCAACGTAAATTTATAAAATATGGTTTACATTCTATTACATTTCTAAATCCTCCTCCATCTTATATTGAAAAATGCAGATATATTCAATTAAAGACTTTTGAAAATCGTAGAATCTTCTTATCTCAACTATTTATTTATAAAGTAATTTGTGGTTTAGTGGATTGTCCGTATTTACTTAGTCTTATTTGTTTCCACATACCCCCTAGGAGTTTGCGTAGTAGTGATATTTTTTATGATCCAGTTCATAGAGCAAATTATTCATTGAATGAACTTGTTGCTAGGGCATTAAGGGAATTTAATAGGGTAGCGAGTATGAAATCTGATAGATGTTAATATAGATTTTAGTGATAATATCAATATATTTAAAAATATGCTAGATATAATTTATTTTTAAGTATAACTTCTAGTCTGTAAGGAAATTATATTCCATAGACTTAATTTAATAAATAAATAAATAAATACTCATAAAAATAAGAGACTCCTCAGTACTTCTATGTCATATTGAGCCATAAAGAATTTTTCCCAGGCTTAAGGTTTAAATAAAGAAAAGGAATTTTTCACTTAATATTCGTATGTAGGAGGCGAAAATACTTTAAAGAGTTTGAGAAGAAGTCTGTGCTAAAAAGTCGATATTTGTTGATTGGTGTAATTTTTTTGAGGCTCTTATGTAGTACATATGTGACCTTCTCCGAGAAAAGGACCTAGTGTGTGAAAATGAAGTTTTGAGAAGAACGCATTTAAAGTTTCATAACGCATTTTCACTTTGAAATAAAAAATATAAAATAAAATAAAAATAAATAAAATAAATTTTTATCAGAAATCCACTCTTAAGTCCAAACCCGTTTTTTGACACACTAGGTCCCTTTTCTCGGAGAAGGTCACATATTTTTTAAATTCTGATTTTAATTTTTTTTTATTTAATTAAATTTTTTTTTTATTTTTTTTAATTTTATAATTTTTTTGATTGTTTTAAAATTAATGAAAGGCCGCACGAAACTGGTTGACGGGCCGCATTTGCCCATGTATGGGCTATAACATTGTAAGTTTTTAAAAAAAATATTTATATTTTTACGATTTGCCTATACTTATATAGGGTTTTTATGGCTTACTACAAAGTCAGTCATATTACGATTCTATTAAAATTTTCCATAGATACAGTTATTTGAAAGCCAGTACTTTGAAAAAACGCCAAAAAAAGTTATTTTTTCGCCTTGTAAATCGTATTACAATACAAAATTTTTAAGGGTCAGGGATAGCTCAAAAATTTTTCGATTAAGCTTTTCTGGATTAGTTTTTCGAGTAACCTCACAAAGTAAGCCACGGGGAATGGGATTCGGAGCAACTTCAAAATCGCGTGTATTTTGAAACTCTGCTCTTATTTTTTAATTAATTTTTTTTTTTTAATTTTGTTTTAAAATTAACAGGGTTGGTTACCGTTTCACTTTTAAAATAACGGTAATTATCTACCATGCCGTTATTAAAATCGATTTTAATATTTTTTGGACAATTGGCTTCATATTTTGCCGATTTTATTTTCTTGGTTTGCCGGTTCAGTTTATTATTATTTGCAGATTATCGTTATAAATTTCTGTTTTGGCATTTTAGCGGTGTTATAAAGGTAATAGGTACATATAACGGAATTGGATAGATAAAATATCTATATAAAAACGGTTAAATATGAAGACAATTACTTTTAGTAGTAGCAGCGTTTTAAGGCGTTTATATGGGGTTTGGTTTCGGCATATTAAAACTGAAACATTAACAAACTTTGGAAATTAATGAAGGGCCGCAGGAAATTAATTGACGGATCGCATATGGTCTGTGGGCCTACATTTTCCCATGTGTGATATACATATATAAATTAGGTCGTAATACTGGTATACATTCCCATATAATGTACCCTAAAAGCAGTATAATTTTTAATACAACAACAAAAATAATTCGAATTTTTTACAAAAAAAAAAAATAGGAAAATAGAAAATTTAATAGGAACGATTCAAGTTTTTTCTAATTTTTTTTTTCGTTGCCTTTATTTTTAAAAATCGAAATAGTAGCTAAATTCGCCCCAGGAGGCAAATATGTGGTTTAGAATATAGTGCAGAATTTTAACATAATGCCTGTTTTTTTTATTTTGTCACTTGTTTTAAGTGGGCGTGGCTTTTAATGAAAAATTAGCGATATCGACCTATTATCAAATTACAGAGTAACATTTAGCGAGTACTGATCGGATCTATACAAACTGTATATTTTTGGAAATTCTACAAAATTTCCTTAAGTCTTGCATTATTGTTGGTATGTACAAATATTTTACCGTTAATATTTAGTGCTGTGGCCTTTTTTCTGATAACAGCTTTGCACCTGCGACCCATACTTTCCACTAGTTTTTGGCATACCAAGCTTCCTGTGCGGTCGACCATAGTTCGTCCATATTTTTGTAATTTTTCTTGGCGATTTCAATCTTGACTTCGTTCCACAGATTCTCTATTGAATTTAAGTCAGGGCTCTGGGCTGGCCAATCCAAAACATCAATCTTCTCCGCACAAAACCATTTTTTAACTAGTTTGGAGGAGTGTTTGAGGTCATTATCTTGCATGAATTTCCATTTTATTGGCATGGAGTTGAAGGCATATGGCTCCATGTGGTTTTTTAAAATATCTAAATACTGAAACTTGTCCATTTTTCCATTGATTTTTATAAGCGGACCTACGCCATGCCAAGAAAATGCACCCAAACCATAGTACTGCCACCTACATGTTTTACCGTCTTCTGGGTGAGCCATCTGGTCCTATCCTGTTAATTTTTGTTTCGTCACTCCATAACACGTTTTTCAAAAAATTAATAGCATTTTTTATATTTATTTTTGAACTACGAAAAATATTTATTGCTTTGAATTAAATCTACACGACTACTGCCTATTTAAAGTAAATTGTGCCATTTATATGTCTACTTTAAATCAGCATTGTTAACGCAAAAATGATAACGGTAAATAATAAGCAAAACATAATGGAACATTTGAGCACTATTAAGACAAACATTTTTTTCAACAACAATCAGAACATATAAAACTTGCATTTTTAAATATGTATGTATATTTAGTTGGAAAATACTTAAATTTATGCGCAATTTAAATTTGTGCCATTTATGTGTCCATAGCTGTATTTATAAGATATATCCATATACCCCTAGGGCTATTTCCCTTGTTAGAAAAAGTAAAGACTGCTAAAATTATAGTATATTTTAAAGAAAAACTGAAAATGTATAAAAATGTACTAAATTAATATTTTGTTTGTTAATTGAATGAGAATTGTTCATTATATCAATGAATCCCATTTAACGATAGAACGAAAATTCTAACAGTGTTGACAGAGTGTCGCCTATTTTGTTCACGGTATTTTGGGGATTTTCATGATTCGAAATATGTATTTTAGAAAAGAAATATTTCTGTCATCACTGCCAGAGCGCTTTAAGCTGAGAATAAATATTTGCAATAAGAAAAACTACATATGCAAAAACAAAAACAAACATTAGTTGCTCTCTTTTGTTTTTTTTCCTTTTTTCTTTTTTTTTTTGTAAATAATAAATAAATGTCAAATGTATTTGACAATTGGTATAAGGATAATGCAGTATGAAACAAAAGGTTTGAAGTTAATCCTTGTCGTTTCTTAAAAGTTATTGTTATTTAATTATATCTTTTTATTAGTATTTTTTTTCTATTTTAGAATTTTTTATTAATTTATTTATTCGACTTTTATTTATTTTATTATTGGCAAAAACATCAGGCTGAATTCCAGCTTCCTTTAGACAGGCGCATTTAAAATTACTCATTTATATGTAACAATTTACATTGCTTTAAAAGCTGAATATGATTTGGTAATAAAAAAAAAGAGTGGTGTTATTGAAATTCCAATTTCCACATTCGAATTTCGAAAGTGAAACTCCTGCTACGTTTTATTGGGTGTGTATGTGTGTTTATTTATAAACAATTTTCAACCTTAGTTAACACTTCACTGCATTTAACACATGTTTTTTTTTTTTTTTTGATATCAAAGATGAAGAAGAGGAAACAGGTTGGGAGTTTAGAACTCTGAGATAATTAGCTGTTTAGTATAGAAATTTATTAAAGTTACTCTCTTGTTCTCTTTTTAAGTAATTGTCACATTAGTTTGTTTTGTCCTCTCTGTTATTAATTCTTATACAACGCATATGCGTCACTTTCTGGTTAGAATATTTGGAGAGTCTCTCTTAGGCTCTCATGCTCTTACAGCCTCCACTTTGCATGTTGGGCTTGTGAAGTGTTTTTCTTATATTGCGTGCGTTAACATGTTTTTATTTGGATTTTCTTCTTCTTTTATATATGTTGTCATTGTATAGTGAGTGTCTTAATATGAGAGTCTTTATCTCATGCATGTGTTTTTTCTTCTTCTGTTTAGCTGTTGCGCTGCAGTTTTGAGTATGCCTATGCGGAAACTGCCGTTAGTTCGGTTTTAGCTCTGAATCGGTATTGACGGTATTTAAGCTAAATTGCGTTCAAGTTTTCTAAAATTTTTTGCTAACTTTATACCAGTGGAAACAAATATTAACAAAACAACAACTATGATTATGGTTCAACTGTCACCTATTTTCAACGAGGTTTTTTGTTAAAAATAAAAACGAAAATGTACTTCCTCGCATGAGAAAGAAAACAAAATAAAGAAAATTTAATTAAAGTGCTAAACAAAATGAAATAAAAAAAGTGTTAAAATTCGAGTTAAAAAGAAAATTATTTAAATTAAACAAAAAATTTAGCAAATTGGAAAAAAATTAACAAAATATTTTAAAAAGTGTTTAAATTAAAATATATTCAGAAATTAAAAGAAGTGCAGAATCCTTTTAGTGATAAATAAATATATTTAAAATAGTGTAGTTCTATTTAATAATTACGGTTTTAATGTTTATAAACGAGAAATTCAGAGCTTTTTTTAAACATTACGGTATATTTTTCGTCTTAGAGTTCGTGTTTCCCCATTACACTAGTTATGCGTTAAAATCTTTATCGTCATTTAAGTCACGATGAAGTGAAATTACAAGTGCGTGTATAACAATTTCTATAAAAGAACAATAAAAAACAGCGAATAGCAAAAGTAAAAAGTTTTGTTGAAAACATTTATTCAAGTGAGATTTGCAAAGTGCCAAGTGGCTGGCTTAGCATTTATTAACAAAATAAATAAAGTTTTTCCTACTAATGTTGTTTTTACGATTTCATATATAAGAACTATAAAACAAAAATAACTGAAAAAAATCAAGAATTAAATTAAGTGAGACACAAGTGTTTATAACGGTTATATGTATGTATTGAGAGTAGTCGTATCACGTTTATGAGTCTTAATTAGCACCACAGATAGTTTCAGCTGATGTAAGCAAAAAGGATACTAGGCACTACAACACATAGTCCTTAAACAGACACATGTATAAATGTTTGAATATTAAGTCTTGTGAAAAAGCACACGAAAAAAACAATAGCAAACGCAAGCACAACTTGGAGTAAATATGAAAATAAATTGAAATAAAATATATAAAAACTGTTATGGTCACCAAACAACCAACGAACCGACCAAGCATCCTAGCTAACTAAATTTCACTAACACCCACCCATATGTTTTTCATTTATACACTTGTGTATAAAAACATATATCTAACTACATACATACATATACAATACTAGCAGTAGTACTTGTAGTAGTGTATGTGTATAGAAAAAGCGGGTATTGTGTGTGGAATTATATCAGTGTGTGTATTAAAGAGCCTCCCTCCCCCACTCCACATGTGGCATTGATTTTTATACAATAATCATTTGATGTATGTGTGTTTTCTCTAGTAGTTATTAGTATTTGTATATTATGCGTTTGCTACCAAGGATTTATAAGAAAAAGAAAACGATCATATTAGAATCTTTATAAAAAAGGCGTTTTTTATGACTATAAACTAAAAAGTCTTTAAACACAAACTTCATTTGCACGGTCAATGGCCCCTTATACATGAACATCTATAAAAGGAATAGAAATAAAAACTACTCTGCTACTTTTTACTATTGTAACATATAAAATAACTGCCCTATGGCTTTACTTTCTTCTCAGTTTCATTAAAATTGAAAAAAAAAATTGAAAAAACAAGTAATATAATCCTAAAAAAACGTACAAAAAAGGGAATTCTTAATAAAATGTCAAAAATGCCAACAGCATCGACATTTCAATTTTAAATGCTTTCCCAAAAAATACAAAAAAAAAAAAAATTATATATATTGTCAAAACACAATCATAGCATCATAGCAAAAGTTAATGTAAAAAACATAATAAAACAAAATTCATAAGGATTTTAACTACCAGAAAACAAACAAGACCAGGAAATACCAAAAGAAGAAATATTTTGAATAAAAAAACACTTAAAAAAATATTATGAAATAATGTTTTCATCAACAAAAATCATCATAAAATGCTCTTAGCGTTGTTGTATCCCACAAAAATAAACCAAATTAAATATTAAAAAATATATACATATATACCCTATCTCTATGCTATACTCTTAATAGTTTACTATAAAAACAATTATATTAAAACGAAAAATTTTTAACGTCAAAAGAAAAATACAAAAAAATACAAAGATCCCCCTTCAAATCGTTGAACTCTTTTTCTTCTTCTCACTCTTTGGTCTTTAAGCAAAAATGGAATTAAAAGATCCTTTAAAAACGTCATTCAAGTTACAAAAAAATTGTTCTGCTGCTTCCAGCAATATATGTCAACATTGTCATCGTCGTTATCATCATGAAAAATATTATCAACAACATTACCAACGTCATCATCTTCAGCAGCAGCAACAACATCATCATTTACAGCAACAAAGGCACCATCAGCAACAAGACCAGAAGTATCAGCATCATGCAACAACTACAACAACAACATCATCACCAGCACATTGGATTAAAAATCTTCATTTTGTCTGGTTCGGTAAGTGCAACAACCAACACTTGTAATGCATAATTTCAATTTCTTTTTTCAACTTTTTATTTTTGTCGTTTTGTTTTGTAGTTGGATTTTTTTTTTGTATCGTGCATTAAAATAATTATTTTTACATATTTTTTTTTTTTTGTATTTCTTGTTATATCTTTCACTCAGTTTTGTAAACAAGAATTATTGTTATAAGCGGCTGCAAAAATATCGTATAAAAACAACTTGAGTTGTTATATTATGTTGCATTGCTTGTTATAGTATATCACTCTCTATGAGAGGAGTAGTAATTTAAGTTTTACCATTCTTTTGTAATCATGCACTCTATTTGATTTAGACCAACGCACAGAGGTCGAAATCACTGATTTGGCGACATTTAATTCAAATCGATAAATGTTTTGCATTATATCGATTACCGCTACTCGACAGAGCAAATTGAAGTTTTCACTTTTGTGTTGCATTCAATATTTGCACAGCTGTTATCTGTCAAATATAACATACGTTTCAGCAAATGATTTGAAAGAATTTGGCGCCCAATTATTCAGTGCATCTTTTTTTGTCAACATTAAATCAGTTGATTATTAATTTTGCAAATTGAAGTCTTTCCTGAACGTGGATGTTATGTAGTCACTAAAAAATAAGTGTTTGTGGCCTGTGTTTACCTAGTTTAATAGAAATACATTGTTCTTAATACCCTGTCGGAATCTCTACAGAGCTTGACTGATCATATTGCAACAAGGATCGCTGAATCGCAGAAGGAAGTTTTCGTCAGCCTCAGAGAAGATACCATTACTGCAATATACAAATGGGGATGTGATGGCACTTCCGGAAATTTCACTTACCGGCAAAGCTTTTTTGACCCTGAATAGAACATAGTCGGTGAAAACTAATCTGCTGTGTGCAACTACGAAAAAGGAACCTCTGAATTGGTTATCTGAAATTATTCCAACACAGTTTAGTTTAGTCTCTTCGAATTCATCACCAAATTTAAATAAAAATGCTCGATGATAAAATTTTTAGTGTGACTGCAGATCCTCGTAACATGTGCCATTTGCGGAGTCACACCAAAAACTGCCAATTAATTAATTCAAATGTGTATGAGTATGGATTGTCAATATTGCACGTTTGGATAAGATGGTTGAGTGGATTTTACATTTTACGTACAGATTCCCAATTAAAAATTAGGAATCCGTAGAACCAATAAATCTGTTGTACAGCAGACTAAATGCATGTATTAGTGTTCTAAAAAAAATGTGGTATTCTTAAACCTGAGTCCATCAAAAAAAAAAAAAAATTGGCTGAATTTTTAACTGGATCTAATAAGCAAATAATCAGTAGATTCTGTATTATTTTATGAAATATGGCTTGTGGATATAAAGTTTACACACATGCCTTCAAAATATATTGCTTATAAACATCGGAAATCTTTGTGGACAAGTTATGGTTCTATATGCTATCTTTCGTGCACAAAATATTAATTCACGGTGCTGACATCATAAATAAAGTCTCACTCCAAATTGTCACGATATCAGAAGAAGCAAAGAAATCGCGAAATAAGGATTTAAGGAGTTTTATAAATCATCATATATCCAAGAATTCCAGGAAAAGCACAATGGTTGATTTAATACACTTACTTCAACTCTGGTTTACGCTCTTCAAACGACCTTCTACACTCATAGAAATAAATCCGTAAAAATAGCAGAAAAAGTTACTAAAAATTAGTTAAAAATGATGCTGCAGAAAAAACTGCTAAAATTAGCAGATTTTTTTACTAAATACTAGTAAAATGAGAACAGCAAAATTAAAACTGCTAAATTTACAGAATTTTAGTTATATTTAGGCTAACTTTTAGTTAATTGAAAATAGCAAATTGTACTGTAAAATCTGCAGAAAATTTTGCTAAATATTTGTAGACTAAAAATAGCAAAAAAAAACTGTTAAATCTACAAAATTTTTGCTATTTTTAAGCTAAATTTAGTTGAATGCAAATAGCAGTCTATTCTGCTAAAATCAGCAGAAATATTTGCTAAAAAATTGTAAACTGCTGTTTTCAAAAGGCTCGATTTTTATTTGCATTTAAAAAAAAAATCGAAAAACAAACTTCGAAAATTTTAAATTTTTTGGTGATTTTTTAGGCTACTAATTATTTAGCAAAATTTTTTGCTGATTTTAGCAGGTTAATTTGCTAATCTCCATTTACAAAAATTTAGCTCATATATAACTAAAATTCTGTATATTTAACAGTTTTAGTTTTGCTGTTCCTATATTACTAATATATAGCAAAAATAATCTGCTAATTTAGCAGTTTTTTTCTGCAGCATCATTTTTAACTAATTTTTAGTAGTTTTTACTAAATTTTTTACGGACTTTTTTCTATTAGTGTAGCAACTCCCGGAACAATATCGAAGTAGGTAGGGATGTATAAAAGTTGGTTTTAAAACCAATTATACAAGAAGATGCTATTGGTTTTGATATTTCTGATTCAGATAAGATACAGATATATTTCACTTAAGCCATTCTTGTTAGTTATATTAACTATTGATATTTAAAGCACTAAAATAAATAAAAATTGTTTAAAATTTAATTTTTATAGATTTCATAGCAGAAAATAAGCTTTAGGCTTTGTTATTATACATTTGCTAATTTAGTGCCGCTAGATTGAGTATTTCTACCACTCTGCAACGTCCTGTTTTTCAGAAAAAAAAGGAAAGTTAATATTTACAAAAACTGAAGGCTAGCTGATTTGTTACACCCAGAAAACAGATTCGGTGCTGACAACCCCATTTGTTGCCAATCGAATGGTTCAGTTGCATCAAATGAATTTTTCGTTTGCGGCTACCGAATTATTCTTAATACAACTAAAATTCCGCTGTCACAGTCAAATTAGTCTTGTCTCAATTGGTTTTCTGTTGCCACAACTGAAAAATTCGGCTACCTCAACCGAACCATGCGATTGACTACAAATGGGGTTATCAGAACTGAATCTGTTTTCTGGGTGTAAGAGTACTAAGAGAAATAATAATCAGGGCAGTGATTTTAAATCAAAAGCCCAAACCACATAGTGAAAGTGCCAGTAGACAGTAGCAGTGCTGTCAAACTTTGTTCTTGAATTTCGCGAAAACGATTTAATATTTAAAAAAAAAATTTTATTGCGTTTTGTTTAAAAACAGCTCTTGTTTATTTAGAAATTGTTTTAATTTCCCGGCAGTGAGAAATAGAGAAGATACAAAAAACTGCCTTACCGACAAAACGTCGAACTGCGGTCGACACTGCGTTTATGTGGTTTAGGCTAAATTCATATTTTGTATTCTGGAGTCCAAAACGTTTTTGACCAAATACTTTTCCGAATCAAAGATGCCATTATTTAATGTTACATATTTTGTTATAAATGCATATTTTAGCATTTACTTTCAACTCCATACTTTTTAAATATTTTTAATTAGAATTAAGATTTAATTAAAATTAAACAAAAGGAAGAATTTGTAAACCCTAGTTTTTAAGCAAATGTACTCGAGTAGTAAAAAATCGACAAATTTAAAGTGTTTGCAAGCGTTGCATAGGACAATCGTAATTTTTATTCGAATTAATTACATACTAAAGAATTTTTCTAAAGTTAGTTTACAGGAAGAAGAAAACATTTTTATTGAAGAATTGAACAGACACAAAGAAATCACCAGACCAGGCTATGACTCGTGGAATCAACTCTTAACGAGATATACCACGTTCCGCACTGCGATGGGAGTGCTAACTGCAGTTTTGTCAATAACAGCCTACACAATGTATGCTTGTAATCAGAAGACACAGAATTAACTAATATACGAGCAATTTATTTTTCAATTAGTATAGATCCTATTAAGTGTTTATTTTTGGATTTTTAATGCATATTTTTGGTTTTCAGTGCATATTTCCTTTTGAATGCAAATATTCTTTTTCTTTTCACCATTTATGTCTTCTTTTCACCATTTATGTGAATGATTTACCTAAACAACTATCTTACTGCAATGTGCATATTTATGCTGATGATGTTCAAGTCTATATAAGTAGTGATGTGAAAAGCATTGATGAGTGTGTGTATAAACTTAATGAAGATCTTAAACGAATACACATATGGGCAACTGCAAATGGACTTTGCCTCAACCCTTCTAAGTCAAAATGCTTATTTATAACTCGAAAGTCCTTGAAAATGCTTTCAAACCCGGAAGTAGTTCTCAACAATCAGAAAATTGATATTGTAAAAACAGCAAAGAATCTTGGCATAATATTTAATGACACTCTAACCTGGTCAGACCACATTAATGTTGCTGCTGGAAAAACTTACTGTATGTTGCGAATGCTATGGAAAACACAATATTTAACACCACTTAAAATACGATTACTACTGGCAAAAACGTATTTAATACCAACTTTATTATACGGATGTGAGACTTTTTCAAAAACAGATACTGTAAGTTATCGTAAGCTAAATATTGCCTACAATGCGGTTGTAAAATATGTTTATGGTATGGGGAAATATGACCGTGTGTCAACGGTTGCAAAGAACATATATGGTGTTATGTTTGCTGATATGTTACATATACGAACTTTGACTCTGTTGCACAAGATTATATACACTCATGAACCCTCGTATCTCTATAATAGAATAATGTTCTCTCAATCACACAGGAATAATGATTTGACCCCAATAATGCACCGAACTACAAAATCCGAATGGCATTTTTATATCCATGCAATAAGTCTTTGGAACTCTCTACCTCCGAACATTCAATTTATAGGCAACGCCATGCATTTTAAAAGGGCCCTTTTTAATTTTTATAGCTAGGCCATATAATGAGAATATAAAACCTTAAAATATGCTAATTTAAAATTATTATCGTACATTAAATTATTGATTTATTTTTTATTTTTTATTTATTTATTATTGCATTTTATCAGGTAGTTTTTAATTTATAATTGTTATTTTTGTTTTTTTATATCTATGATTTTATATTTTATAACTATTTTTGTGTTATTCTTATTCAATTTCAGTAAACCAATTTTATATATTTATATTATTAATTATACTATTTATTGTTAAACATTGTTGCTTCTTACTACTACTCCTCCTATACTTTAATCATAAGATTATATGTCTTGTTGTATAGGAAATCAAAATAAATATAAATGAAAAAAATGAAAAAAAAATATCAGCGCATATTTTGTATACCTTATATGAAGTTCGCTGAAGAAGTTAAAAAAATTCGTATGCTTTAGTGATTATTATTAAGTGCGTATGATTTATATCTTTCATATTAGTTATATGTATAAATAAGACTGAAATCAATTTTCTGATTTTTAAAAGACCGACCGGTTTCGATTTTTTGTCCAATATGACACTATGAATTTTTTAATTTGGCACAAATTTCTAACTATTTTATATAGCTTGACAAAAGGGAAATATATTTGCGAAGCTAAAGTAAACAATTAACATAGAACTATGTAGTAATAACTTAAGCTTGGTAAAGTTGCTAAAATTAGACCTTTTCCAATTTTTCAGCGTAAAAATTTACTACAAGCTGACTGAAGACTTTTGAAGATTTAAAAGTCAGTATATAAAACAAATATATCAGTTCTGCGATATCTGGCAAAAATATTAATTTGTTCGGCTTCTAAATTTGAAAATTGTCAGATGTTTTTTAAGACAGATTTCCAATTCGAGTTAAAAAAAATTTTTTTGGTTTAAAATACCACATTTCAGTGAATACAATTTTACATAAATCCGTACTTTTTAAAAGTATTACAAATTCTTCAAAAGGTTTTTTATTTTTAATATCGTTATTTGAATTTCTTTCAGCCGTTGAAATTTTCTTAATGCTTCTTTGATAGCCTTTAACAAAAAACCGAAAAAACCTCTTAACCGGTTTTTCTGCGAAACGGAAAATCGGTTAACTTACAAGCGAATTTTTTTTTTTTTTTTATTTGTTCTTTTATCAAAACAAAACGTGTTTGGAAACAAATGCTTTTTTCATCAATTATAATTAGTTGTTTCAGGCATTGGACAATTTCAAAGCCTACAAATTTCATTGGCATTGGTCAAGTGTAATGCCAAAAAATTTTTTTGCCATTGATCAATTGTAATGCCAATGAGATCGTCAATTAATTGGTCCATCCAATTTACTAGTCCCAAGTATGATATAAAGGTCCCCCAAAAATTGGAATTTTGCACCCTACAGGCCTAAGTTAAGACTCAGTGCCATATTCTACAGTTCGCAAATATTAATATATTGTGATGAAAATTGGTACAGCGATTTATTTCGACCCGTACTTTAGTGTTAGTTTTCATTTAATTCGGTCCATTTTTGGACCTAGTGCCGATACGAAGATAATTTAATTAAATTTGGTACGCTGATACATATGAGGCCAAGAACAAAGGTTATTTATTCCAGATAGCATCGGTCCATATTTATACCCAAAATTACGTAAAATCAAAATTTCTTGCTGTTATTCTGTTTTTTTTTTATCATTTTGTTGACAAATTTTGACACAATTTTTAGCCCATTCCAAACATTAGTTGCATTTTAACCAGATTGGTGCAGGAAATCATATAGTCGGCATACTTGTCTTTAACTTTTTCACTGATTTTACATATTTTTGATAATTTTTCTAATTCTTCATAATCGCTGCAACGCATTGCGTACTAATTTTTATCGAAATTCAATAAACGTTGTGTTTCGAAGGCCGAAAAGTTCGAAAATTACGAAAATGATATAGCTCTTTCGTGTGTTTTTTCATTCTTTGGTAACATTTTGGTATGTGGAACTTGAGACCTAACTGATAGGCAAACTTTTGTTGAGCTCCTGAACTTTATCGAACATTTTGGTGAGTAAAATTTCTAGCCCCCCCCCCCCCCAAAAAAATAAGTTTTCGAGTATATTATTAATAGGCTTGGCAATGCGCCAGTTTTAGGACAAATTTTGCCAAAACTTCAAAATCTTGATGTAAAAATTGATTTGGTGGTCTAAAGTTACTCTTTAAAAAATTGGAAATACTGCTTTATAGCAAGCTCGTCGTTTAATTTAATTTTTTTTTTTACAAAATACAGTAACACCGAAATCTTTAACTTTATATTAGTAAGCAAAAAAAGAAGGGCTATTGTAAAAAATCTGAAAATGTGTATACAATGCGCAAACACTTTAACAAATACTTAGTCTAACAAACTCCCAGTTTATAAAATGGCAATTTGTTTCTGAAATCGGAGCAAAAAATAAATTTCGCTCGTTTTTTTTAAGAGAAGCAACACTCTGAAAATTCTTCCTATTAATTAACGTGTTGCTTTCTTTGGAAAGGAGGTAGATAAGACATGAAAGGTGGTGAAAGATGAAGGGCTTCAAATATGGCAACAACGCGGTTCAAGATGAATTTTTGTGCCAGTGTGACTCCAAGTATAATAAGTGAATAATTGTCATTTGATATAATCAAATTTTCTTTAAATTATTTTCCAAATGAAAAGAAAGACGATAAATTGTAATTTAAATTAATACAAAAAGTAATAACATAATACCGTAATAACAAAATAGTAGTACTTTTACAATTTAACAAAGCTGTCTTTTACATTAACTACTACAGGACAGCTGACATTTCACTAAATGCGACCTACATTTTCTTTTGTTTTTGACTGACAAAAATTACCTATTTTCTACATCCAGAAAACAGTCTCAGTTGTGGCCACCGAATTTGTTGTCAATCGAATTCGTACGGTTACGACAACTATCTTTATATTAAATTATATTTTTCGTCGTGAAAGCCAATATTCGGTTATCTAATTCACTATTATATTCCACATAAATATTATTATGTTCCACAAAATTTTATTGAAATTAAAAAACTTTTTTTTAATTCTCCGGTATTGAACCCGGTCATTCTGATTAATAATCCACACTCTTACCCATTGCACCACAACTACTTTTAATTTTCTTAGCCATATTTACTTTTTATACTTAAGAATATTTTATTTTTATTAAAAAAACAACATCTAAATTTTTGTCTTTTCCGGGATTCGAACCCGAAAATCTCGCGTACTAGGCCAACTCCTCACCCACTAAACCACAAACACTTATTAATTTTAATGTCTAATTTTGAATTTATAAGTTTAGTTTGGAAAACAAATATAGTATAAACTTCGTTTACCAATACCAATCAATAGTTGAGTGTATTATCAATACAATCCACAATTCGGTTGGTTCTACAGAAACTCGACTTTAAGGTCTTATTACCCGTATTTGTAGGTACCACTTTCGAATATTGAAAATTTTTTAATAAAGGTGATAGATAACACCAATTTTCTTGTATATTCACTAAATAAATGGCTGCTTCTACTGCTTAGAATTACTAAACTGATAAAAGAGAATGAAATTAATTTTCTTAGTATTTTCTGAGCCGTTATTTTCACTGTTTGCTTTTAAAAAATTTGACCGAAACCAAAATAAAAAACAAAAAATTCGCGGCATATTTTTTAAAATAATTTTTTTTATTTATTTTACTCTTTTATTTATTTTTAACTTTATTTTTTTACGTCTTGCTTATTTTAGCTCTTATTTTAAATTTATATAATTTTTTACTAACAAATTTTAAGTAGATTTCTTTAATTCTTAATTTTTTATTAGTTTATTTGAAAATCTATTTTCTATATACCACCACCTTACATGTCACAAGCTGTCTAAACTGTGGCAATTGGTCACTTCCAATGACAACGCCAGGTTAAAGTGACGTGTCTCTTTCAAAAAAAAGACCGCTGAAGGACCGGTCTCTTCCCCCTTGGGAACTATACTGAGTGACACTTTGGACCGGTCACTTTCCCCGTAGGGATGTTTATATACAATACGTCAGAAAAACTGACAAAGGCATCGAAGGGAATATAATATTCGACTTGGATGAATAAAATTGTATTAAATATTTACTCTTATTTGTTGCTGTTGTTTGTGATTATTTGTTGTGTTTATGCTAATTCGTTGTATGGTGATAAGCACATAAATAAATTGTTTTATGTGTTTTATATGTGTAATTGAACACATACATGCACTACACATTTATACTATTCGCACTAACACACACCTGTCCGTTTGTTTTTCCACACAAACTTCAGTGTTAAAAACGCACACAAATAAACACTTTTGATATTTTACAGGTCAGTGTAGTTTAATCAAACACAGCAAATTAAATAAAGTGCATTTTGCTGAATTAATTATTTGCAAAAACTCATTGTGCATTGCGCAAAACGAATGCAGTAAAAGATGCAGTGAAATCGTGGGAATTGAAAACAAATCAAATTTAACCTCAAACACAGTCATATAAAGAAATAAATTTAGAGCAGATTTTTAAAAATAAAAGTGATTTAGTAAATAGTGATTAATTAAAAAAAAACAAAATGAGGCATATTTACACGCGAGAGAAAACTGCCACTTTAGAAAAATAATATGTATAAATTTTCGTTCCCTCATATTGTACATATCGCAGCGTATCCTTCGGTGTTTCCATAACACTTAACCCCACCGAAGTAAAATAACATAACAGGACTATGAACTAAAAAGCTATAACAAAGTTCGCCAACTTTGACACCTTGCGCAATTACAGTGTTACCATGTTTGAAGCCCTTCATGTTTCACCACCTTTCTCAAAAAACTAAGCGAAAATTCCCAAAATTTGAGTTGTTTCTTCCTTTGGTGGCCTCTGTATCACTTACAGTAAAATATATTTTGTTTTCCTAATGTAATTTTTAAAGGCATTGGTTAGCAGATTACACTGATATATAAATAATTAATTTCGGACCAAAAATGTAATTGTAGCGATTTCTCATATTTTTCCACATAATAATCAAATTTGATATACACAAATATTTTTCGAAAACCACTACACGGTGTATTCAAGTAAGCATTATTAATGATTCATCTACAATATCGTTGAAATCACATTATTTGTTCGATTTTAGTGATTTATATATCAATATAATCTACTAACCAGTGACTTTACAGGTGACCTTAGCAAGATAAAATATATATTATAGTAAGATACAAAGACCGGTAAAGGAAAAAACTACTAAAATCTTGGGAATTTTCACTTAGTTTTTTGAGGATTACTTTTCTTGTACTTAACAGATTTTAGCCACTGATATATCATTATCATTAAAATCTGCTAGTATCTATCTATTAATTTTAGTTTTCTTACACTTGACAATACAAACCTAACTAAATATTCTTACTGCGACGTTTTTTGATATCCTTCCCCCCCCCCCCCCCCCCCAGCTTTTGACAAATAGAAAAATTAACTTTGGGCTGAAAAGAATTAAGTGTTATTTTTTATTTTCTTTATACTCGTACATTTATAAAGAATACTATCTTAAGTTATTGACTCGAAACTAACATTTTGTAGAGTTTCCGAAAATCTTTGACCCCTTTTCATAAATTCCAGGTCCATTTTTTGGCACAAACTTTAAAAAAAAAAACATAATTTAAAACTACGAACTTATTCATAACCTATTTCTGAAGGAATTTTAAAAATATAAAAAGTGGTTTGAAAAAGGCAGCTGTTTAAAAATAAGCTACCGTATGAAAAAGCTAAGGGTAACTTCCTCGAATATGACCGATTTGTAGATATTTCCTATGGGTTTAGAGAATTAAAGTCGCCATATTTGAGTTCAACATAGTCGAGCTATTAAAATAGAAGTCGACTTTTACTTCTTCCTCCGTCAGCAAAAATCGCTACTTTTTCGACACCGTTATTTGTGTAAATTAACCATATTTTTTAGGGCGGTCACTAAGTGAATACTTCAGTAATATCTTACACTTAAGTGAACATTTTTTTTGAAAAATTGTAAACTAAACAAAAAACACCTTCCTAAATAACAATATTTAACAAATTTCAAGTTTTTGAATACCCTCCCCCTGCAACGCATATTTTCTACAAAATTATTATACACTGATTCCGAATAAGGCAAGAAAAATATTCTCCAATGGAACGTTTTTGAGAAATCGGTATTTTAAAATTTTGGCGCGATGCCTCATTTTTTCAATTTTTAGCAAATTTTTCAAATTTGGACCATAATATCTTATACTTTCTTTTGAATTTATTAATAAACATAAATTTACCTTTTATTTGAGTGTAAGCATTATAGTAAGTCAATTGTTTTTGTCAAAAATCGTATAGAAAAAAAGGAATTCAAGGAAGAATTCCAAGAAACTTCCCCAAGAAACTATAGGTCTAAAATCAAAACCTAGCTGCCGCCAAAAGACATAAAAATATTTAAAAAGTTTTAGAAACAGTATAGTTTTATTAAGAAATGCTGTTATACGAGTATGCAAAAAATACCACATTTTTCATTAATGATGGGATTATTACTGCTTTATCTTTTCAAGCTCAATTTTAGAAACTTTTTTTGTTGAAAATTTACCCAAAAACTTAAGTTTGTAATGTGGGCTCGTATGAATAAAAAATAGATATTACTAATAGTGGGATATATATGGTTCTTAATTACTTCACAAATCTAGTCTGCTTGGGAGTAGACTAGAAATTTAATTTTTTAATTTTCGTTTACATTTCATGACAATTGGTAAATTTGGAGTTCAAAAACATTCCCAAGCCCAAAGTAATTACTTCAAAGTAATTGCTAAGTTTAATTCATATGACCCGTTATTGAACAATCAGTAAAAACACAACTTTTTTTAAATTCGTGTTTTATTTTATATAAAAAAGCTCGACTTATTTGTTAAAGCATTGAAAAAGGTCAGTTAATTTATTTTTACAATCAATTCGAGATGTCCGGTTACGACTTTCTAAGTACCTGTCATAACATCGTCTCGATTCCTTTGCAATTACGGGTCTTGAGATATGTGCGCTGGAATTCCTGGATATGGCAATGGTATTTTATCAGGGTTTATGTACTCCAACAACATGGTATAAATAGGTTCAAAAAGAACAACTATATTAGTGTTTTGGCACGATATGGCAGTAGTTTCTAGTTTTTCATTTCTTTTTGGCATTTCTTTAAATCGAAGCTTTATTAAAACATGCACTCAGAAAATAAACACAGTCACTTTTTTTTAGTTGTTTCTGAAGTTTTTGCGTTGAGTTATTTTTAAAGTAGTAACCCTATAAACATTTTCACTGGAATTCAACTTGAAATCAAGTTCAATTCCAGCCCTGTTTTCCAGTTTCAAGGCTTGAATTCAACTTTTATTACATTTTATTTCAATAGCATACTCCAGCAAAAGGGAAACAAAAATTCAAGTTTGAAATATTTTTGTTAAAAAAACAAGTGCTAGAATTTGAAATATACTTTACTTCAAGCAAAATTTAAAACACTTGAATTTTTAAAACCTACGTGCTTATTGGGAACAGTTGTTCGTAGAAGAAAAATAATTTTTAACTTCACAAGTTATTTAAAAATTTAACTAAATGAAAATACGGACATTTCGTAACAGTCAAATTTTCTAGTCAATTTTTATTGTTTTAAAGTAAAACTAAAAAAATGAACCAAAAAAAGGTATTTTGTAGTAAAAGTTGTTTGAAATAAAAAAACACCAATACAATTATTTGAATTGTTTTTATTTTAAATTTTTTTAGTAAAATCAAATATAAATTTAGTTCTTCGTACCGTTTTGTTTGTTATTTTTATAGTAAAAATAAATAAACTTTAAGTTGATTTTACGGTTTATTATAGTCAATTATTGATAGTCCAAAACAAATAAAGAAATTGTTAAATTAAATGAAAATGTGAGTAAACCGGTTTTTAACTGAAATTTTATTAGTTTTAAATTGTATTTTAGTTAATTTTACTGTCATAATTTTTTGTGTGTGGGTTAGAAAAACTTATTTTAACAATATGGAAGCAGATTCTTAAAGCTAATAAAATTTTGTTAAAAACAAACCTGAACTAATAATATACCATATTTGATTTTAATGATAACATGTTGTTTTCCATCAAACTTACGCATTTTTTTAAAATGCCTCAAACTGAAATATTTATGTCTCTCGGCTAATTTTAGACATCTAGTATCTCAGGGTAATTTTCTTAGAATTTTGAGTAGATTTTGTTTTTCCTATACCAGTTTCCTTTTTTTCTCACTCGAACAATTTGACCGACCATATTGTGCATATTTAAATTTTTAGAATGATGTTTGCCTAAAAAAAAAATAAATAAAAAATGGTTACATTTTCATATTTTGATTCGAACAAAATCGATATTTCGATATTTTGAAAAATAAACATTTGGTTTGTTTTTTTCAAATTTTATATAAATATTCCATACAAATTTAAGTATTTATAAAAATTTTAAGTAGGTATAAATTTAGGTTCTGAAAAATTAAGCGGTTATAAAAATGTTGCCAAGTCTTGAAAATTCTTGGCTTTTCTCTTCTAAATGTAAACAAAAATATTTGTCATGAAAATATTTGTAATTTTGTTATTTTTATTTTGATAAAATCTCAAAAGCAATAAATGCCATGTGTTTGTTAGTAAAGGTAGGAGAGGGAACACAATATATTTGCTCTATTTCGCGTTCCGGAGAAGTCCATGTACGAAAACAGCTTTCGTGCAAAGGCGGCCCAAATGTTTAAATTTCATTTATTTCAATTCTCTACTTATTTATGAAGTAAGTAACTAACATTTTTTTTAAGTCTTAAAAATAATTGTTTTTTCTTTTCTAGCCATATTTTTAAAACGCATATTTTCGATTTTTAGATGCATGAAATTCCTTGCCCTAGTAACAATCCATTACTTTATGTGTTTTTGTAAGCGTATGGGTAATAATATATCATTATATGATAATCCGTATGATAATGACCTGCCATTATTAAGTTTTTGCTGGGTATTAATGTGCTGAATGCATTGCTTACGACTACTGTCACTAATAGAAATGACTCAATTATTGAGAGCACTTCAGGTTGCATCTCACTTTTATTTTATGATTATTGATTAATTGAAACTAATTGGTTAAATAAACATTTAACTTTTGTTTTATAGTATCACTATTTTTTGTTTAAGCCAATTTTTGTTTTTATTACCAATTTGTCATTTACATTTTTATATGCCATGTACGTATTTACTTTTACCATTACCTTCAACAAATTCATAAACTTTAACAGGCGCCATAAAAGTGCTAAATTATCACACTTAGGTCTATGCTCTATTGACGATTATTTTGCATTTTAGAATCGACTAAAGCAAAAACTTGTACAAGAACTTTAACTATATGAGACATATATGGGTATTTTTCATTACCATTTAAATTCCATTACCATTAGTTGGCACCAACAACAGCGAAAAAAATGTGAATATTACATAATGGTAATGAAATATTTTGCATTTGGAAAAATATTACTAATGGTAATGAAATCACAATAATGTAAAAAAAAACTAATTACATTTGAATAAAAAACAATTTGTTTGAAAAAAATCCTGATATATAAAAACGAATAACGGGCTTGGCCAAAGAAGTTATAATAGCTCTCGAAAAAGCCAAAAATAACTATATGTGAAAGCGCATAGAGAAAGGGACCTAAGGGTAAAAAATCAAATTTTTTTTTTTGATGTGGACAACATCTGAGCTTCGAATGAGACCGATCCCATGCCCTCCTGAGAAAGGGACCTAAGGGGACCTTAGGTCCCTTTCTATTTTGCGCGTCACATATACATTTTTATAAAAAGCTAGGAAACAAAAATTAAAAGAGCTGCCATAATTAAAGAAGTTTGCAAGTAAAAAAAAATAAAGAACTTATAATATTGGAAAGGCTTGTGAACAAAACCGAATATAGTTATTTAAATCGAGCAGTTCGAGAGCAAATTTTTTTGAGCTTTTTTAATAGAACAGCTCGTTAACGGAATATAATTGAACTTTTTGAAATCGAGCCGCTAACCAAACTAAGTTAGTTATTAAAAAAATCAAGAATTGAAGCCTAGGTACAATGTATCCAATAGTATTATAGTTCCTAGATTATACCTATAAAAAAAAGTCATGTAAAATATTGCAAAATAATGGCGGAATGCGAAAAAAGGCTTTGTGGTGAAAAAATGAATTCAAAAATGTAGTCAGCGATTTAAATTCTGCAAACAAATATATTAATGCAAAATTTGCAACATTTTTTGATGCAAAAGTTTTCCTTTTTGTAAAAATTTTTTTTCACACTTTTTTTCGCAAACTAACGACTAAACTTTAGTATAAGATATAGATATTATAGCCCTTGGATTATGAATTTAAAAAAATCCGCACTTAAAAAATTGCCAAATAGGAATGCGAAAAAAAAGCTTTGTTGTGCAGAAAGTTACTTAAAAAACTCCAGCGATTAGCAATCTGATTTCAGCAAAATTTCTCCATTTGTATGATTTTCGAAAAGCTTATCTGTCAATGATAATTATTGTATTTCTTTTTTTTAATTGCTTCGTCATCAGTGGTAATGAAAATTAAAACCAGTGTCATTACGAGGGCAGTTCGAAATAAAAATGAAAAACAAGAGCTAGATTTTTAAGGTTGTTTTATTTTTCAATATAATCTCCCGAAACTTCAATACACTTAGTCCAACATTTTCCAGCAATTCTATCCCTTGACTAAATTAATTATCCTGAAGCTCCTCAAACTAATCGTTTATAGCTGCCATTGCATCTTCATTTGAGCTAAAACGTTTCTCAGCAAAAATTTTTTTTAGATTCGGGAACAGGAGCTAAATTAGGGAAATGATGAGAAATCAGAAATGAGAAATTATGAGAAATTTTCATTCGAATGCGTTTTTGATCAACTGTTAACAAATGCGGCACCCATCTCGCAGAACAGTTTTTCATCTGTAATTCTTGATGCAAATAAAAAGTACTCGATCATTTGAGATGCCTAAGGCATTCCCCATTTCACGCACTTTCACTCGTCGATCGTCTAATACCATATCATGGACTTTAGGTATGATTTCTGGAGTTGTTGGAGTTTTTGTGGTTCATCTTCAATGCTTGTATGACCATGCTTCATTTCAGCAACCCAATTTTTTACTGTTTCATATGAAGGAGCACTTTCACTTAACACATTCAGCATATCATTATGAATTTCTTGTCCCGATAAACCTTTCTTATGTAAATATTTAATCACACCACGAATTTCAAATTTTTCCATTACAAAAAAATTACTGAATCGCCTTTTTAGAATACCTGGTTCACAGATCGAAATTAAATTTAACATGTGTTCATATGACGGATGGAAATTTCCATTATGCAAAGTTTTTTGCTGTTTATACCGCCATCTCTATGTCAGGCTAATAACATTTCATACTGCCCTCGTATTTAATCTATGAAATCAATAAAACAAACATTAATTTTTAAAAATGGTAATGAAAATATTTTCATTACAATTGATATCTCTGCAATGGTAATAAGATCATCAATTAATTAGTCCACCTAATTCATTAGTCCCATTTGTGATATGAAAATGCAAAGTGTTTGCAATAAAAGTTTTAGTAGACAATTCACCCACGTGTACTGGCAATTGTTTTTAGTAGTCGCGTGGACGGACATACATGTGTTGTAGATTGAACCACAGTTAGTCATAAAAAATGTGCCAGAAAAAAATAAAGTAAAAGCATTTTACAACAACTATCTTGTTCCATACAGTGATGGGCAATCCAATAAAACAATTGGAATGTTTTCGTACTTCTATCAAAATAAGTATTAAATAGTTCCCAATAAACTAGAAAAACAATTTTACTGATTACAAATGTAATGCTGTCTACACACGAGGAACATTCGTCACAGAACATGTGTTTTATTTTGGTTACATGTTTTAATACAAACGATCGCACACACAACAATATCTCAAACGAAACATCATTTCTGTTTGTTTGTCGAAGTGATCACATCAAATATGCGCGGAATAAAATCAAATTAATTAATTTGTTAATTGTTAATTTTTCATATGCTGCTGTTTTTTTAAATTTATTTTTTTAGCTATCACATTTTATGTCCCATAATTCTCGTAAATATATTAATTTATAAAATTAATCCAGTTTTCATTATTTATAAATAATTGTCGTCATTTTCATTTTTTTTAAATGCGTAATTACAAAAGAACCTCACAGCATGATTGCTCTCCATGAACTAACATAGCAAAATCAGTAACATCGACACACACGATGAAACTTTCAGTTTGGAAACACAAAATATCAACAAATTTTAATAACAAGAATTTCAACACTATACATTGACATACACGAAGAAAAATTCGTCATAAAATGGGCATATTCTGACGAATGTTCCTTCGTGCGTAGGCAGCTTAATATTTGTTTGTTGTTTTAATGTAAAATAATTGATATCGCCAGAGACATATAATATAGAGATGCAACATCGATAATTTTTTAAAATAACTAGATGTCGCTAGCATGTGGGAAATTTAGTCAAAGGAGGATTTTATTTTAGGAAATTTTCCCAAGGGAGGACTTTTTTATGTCAAATGAGGTTTTACAGAGTTGTTAGGTAAGGGGATTTGGGCCCAAATTAGGGATTTCGACTTCGTTTTGGGGACACATTAAAAAATTTGTAAATTTTAAAAGATTTAGTTTTACTTAGGCCCAAAATAAGAAGAATTTTGGTATAAATTATATGCGTATTATTTCAAATTAAAGTCGATTAAATTAGATCTTTTAAAGAATTTAAAAATTTTTGCAAAGTATTTGAATTATTAAAGAAATATTCTCCAAATATTTATAAATCTTGAAATAACGAAAAGCAACCAAGCTCAATAATTTATCAAAAAAATTTCTATTTTCCAAATACTGAAATTGTTACATGCAAAGGACTCAGAAAAAACAAATTTTGTGTAGGCTCAAAAATGACCAGGGGTTTTCATATAACCTCTTATGTACCTTCTGAATCGTGTAAACTCGACTTATGTAAACTTAATGTTCAAAAGAGTTCACGAGCCCTGGAACTTATATCTACTAGGTTTACACTTAACCCAAAAAAGTTTTTAAAAACTACTCGTATTTACTTGTCAAATTCCATACAAATTTTAGGGAAAAAGAGATTTTTCACCATAATGAACTTCGTGTGAAAATTGTGTAGAATTGTTTCTCTCGAAAATTTAATATACGACTTTTATTTCGAAACGGTGGCATTTCATCTTAATTGTGATTTGTCTTTCGTATAATAAAATTTTTTTACTTTCACAATTTCAACAAAGATTTGGGGCCTTTAAAGTTTGAGTAAAAACGTAAATATTTCTTCGTAAAATATTAAATTTTATATACTTTGCTCACTCATTTCTTAATCATTTTCTGAACTTAAGAGCGATGCTAACTTAGCTTCTATTTTTTTTCTTTTGAGTTTTTGTTTAAATTTAAACTAGTAAAAAGGTTAAAGTCGGGCATGCCGACTATACAATACCCTACACCACTCTGGTTAAAACCCAACTAATGTTTGGATCCGAAATTCGAATGGGTTAAAATGGGACTAGTGTCAAAATTTTCTATAATGTGAGTCAGCGAACCAACTTTCATTAAAATATCTTAATATTTGCGACCTGCAGTTTGTAACCAAGCCAATTTTGGGTGACCCTTATATGGGCACTAGGTCTAAACATGGACCGGTGTTCACCAAAATCAATAGGCTTCGTCCTTGGGCCAACATAGGTCTGTGTACCAAATTTCATCAAAATATCTTAATATTTGCGACCTGCAGCGTATAAACAATTTAATTTTGGTAGGACCCTTATATGGGCACTAGGTCTAAACATGGACCGATGTTTACCAAAATCAATAGGCTTCGTCCTTGGGCCAACATAGGTCTGTGTTCCAAATTTCATCAAAATATCTTAACATTTGCGACCTGCAGCGTATAAACAATATAATTTTGGGGAGGACCCTTATATGGGCACTAGGTCTAAACATGGACCGATTTTAACCAAAATCAATAGGCTTCGTCCTTGGGACGACATACCAAGTTTCATCAAAATATCTTAATATTTGCGACCTGTAGAGTGCGCACAAGAATGCATGGACAGACAGACAGATGGACGGACGGACAGACGGACATCGTTAAATCGAAATAAAAAAAAAATTCTGAGCCGATTGGTATACTATAAGGTGGGTCTAGGCTGGCCACCTAGTGGTGTAGGGTATAATGAATTGGGTATAACATTGGGGATTTAAACATTTAAAATGGGAATAAGCTAAAACTTTTCGGACAACACTGCTTCCCAATAAAATGAAACAGTATTGCTAGAAAAAACAAAACAGCAACCAGCGCCATATGTTGCATTAAAAACCGGTATTGCCATTCATCAAGACCATGGGAGACCCCTGGGGAAAAGTTAAATTATAAAATTGTGATATATACAATAGTTTTCACAAATGTTATTTTAATAATAAATTTTTTTTCGAACTGCTGTACTCGCGTATTGTATGTGTAATGCGCCCTTTTTCAATATGATAAACTTGTTTAAATCATAAATACAGTATTTTATTATCTTAAAATATATTTTTTCATTATTGTAAAAATGCAAAAAAATCACCGATCAAACTACTATTACAGAAAAAGTATTTCCAAGTTTTATTTTGATACTACAAAAGCATATTGGTGTGAAATAACTCATATATTTAGCTTTTTGTATTTTTTGCCATTTCAATTTTGTTTATATGCTAAAATACTCAAGAGTGTCATAATTTTAAAGTTTACGATGTCACTTAAAAATCGTTCATACAATAAACAGATTTTTTTCTTCTTTTTTGAAAAATAAACCTGCCTCTTAATTTAACAAAGATAAATATAAAAGCATAAAATTTTGGGCTGTTTACACCGAAAATAATATGATTGAGTTTTTTTATGGGGAGTAATTTAGTTATTGGAAACATATTATAGGATGACAAACATCAAACACGCCAATGATTACAAAATCTAGGAAAAATATTCACAAGTGATGAGATATTGATATCCGCTATTTGTAATTCTAATGTTTCTTTGATTGCGGGTTGTGTTTTTTTTTTTTTTGTTTTTGGTCAGTGCCCATCGTTAGCCCATTAATGGCCAAATAAAACTTAAAAGAGAAAAGATTCTAAAAATTCCTTAGATGATATGAAGGTACACAAAAATTAAGAAAAATTATTAAATGTCCTTGTAAAGAAAATTGCTAAAGGTCCTCGAATTGCTAACAGTTCAATTTATATTTTAAGACTTAGTGGATTATTTTTTAAAACGGAACGCCATGCGTTGTGTTGATTTTTGTGTAAATTTTTGTCGTTACAAAAACAATTTGTATGTAAAATAATGTCACGCAATGCATTTCGTTTTATAAAATTGCCCAGTTAAATTTAGTCTACAGTTTAGAAATTATAACCCGAACACCTGAAAATGCATTTGTGTCTACATGAGGACGACAGCCAATTATGGGTTAAAGAAACACCAATAATAATCATTATCATCATTGGCTGTAGTCAGAACTTTGTTTTGTAACAAGTCATTGGAATCAATGGGGAACTAAACAGGTTTTTTATTTTTTATTTATGTACGTGATAGTACAAAAATTGTGCCTCTTTTAATGAAATAGTATTTCTGCAAACATGCCACAGATTGTGGTAGCGCCAATTATTATCTAAAGTGAATGGAAGTGGCAGCCAGCAAAATCTTAGGTGTATTTATTGTATGTCAGCTGGTATATCATGGTCCAATATACTTTAATTAACGGAAGTACAATATCTATCATTACGAGCATTGACCGTAAATTGAATAACATTTTGAAGCGCACAGCAAACGATCTAACCCAGCAAACACTTTTATTACCAAATTAGAAATTATATAATGAAAAAGGCATTTTTTAAAACTTATAGTTCGTCCTCTGTAGGTATTAATTATTTTTCTCACTTTTATAAGAAGTCAAGCATAAGCAACTACTTAATTACAACAAATAAAAAAGTTGAAATCAGGTATTCCTACTAAATGAAACCCTATATCATAGTACGATTTGGGTAATATTCCGAAAAGCAGATCAAATTTCGAATAAGGTAATTTCAGTTAACGGTGCAATAAATATAGTGATTGAAATAATTTGCGGGCAAAGCCTGCTATGTTGTAAGGATGCCCTAATTATTTAATTCCAGTTTATTTTGAAATTCAAACGAGTTCAAAAATTCTGTTGGAAAGTGGAGAGGGTATAATAAGTTTGTGCTGATGTTTGTAACACCAAAAAATAGTGGACCTAGACACTCCTTATAGTATACCGATCGACTCAGAATTACTTTTTATTTATATTTAACGATGTCCGTCTGTCCGTCCGTCTGTCCATGCATCCTTGTCCGCACTATATATGTCGCAAATATCAAGATATTTTGATGAAATTTGATGCACCGACTTACGTCGGCCCAAGGACAAAGCCTTTTGATTTTGGTTAAAATCGGTCTATGTTTAGACCTAGTGCCATATAAGAGTCCACCCAAAATTGGCTTGTATACACGCTGCAAGTCGCAAATACGGATATATTGCAATGAAATTTGATGCACAAACATATGTCGGCCCAAGGACGAAGTCTGTTGATTTTGGTTAAAATCGGCCATGTTTAGACCTAGGGCCCATATAAGGGCCCCCCAAAATTGGCTTGTTAACACGCTACATGTCGCAAATACGAAGATATTTCAATGAAATTTGTTTGGCTTTGTTTGATCCTATCGCCTATATTTCCGATTTTCTCCTTTTTTATCATTTTATAGAAAATTTTGACACAAGTCCATTTTAAACCATTCCAATTTCGGATTCAAATATTAGTTGGCTTTTCATTAGACTGGTGTTGGGTATTATATGGTCGGCATGCCCGACTTAAACTTTTTTACTCGTTTTGTAATAAAAGAATATTAATATGCGAATTTTGTTTCATTTTTCCACATAAAACTAGTTTTTAAAAATTACAATATGTCTGATAAAAATCGCTTGATTTTTGGCTAATAGCTACTCGAGAATATTTCGCGCTAGGTGCAACATAAAAACGCTAGATTTGACGAGAAAATCGCCATTCTGGCAACAGTTTGTTTAATATATTTACAGGTGACGAATCATGGATCTATGCATATGAGCCTGAAACTAAACAGCAGTCGACTGTATGGGGGCTTCATGATGAACGATATCCAACAAAATTCGTTCGCTCTCGAAGAACGCCAAAAAAAATGGTGCCTGTTTTTTAGAAAACCTGGTCATCTGGCAACAGTGCGGTTAGAACGACATAGAACAGTTAATTCTGAATAGTACACCACAATTTGCATGCCAGAAGTGTTCGGAGAAATGAGAAAAACCAACCCCACAAATGGATAACCCGAGCTCTCACACATCGGCTCAAATAAGTGACTTTTTGAGCACTCAAAAGATCGAAATAATGGGTCATCCACCGTAGAGCCCTGACTTGGCACCCAATTACTCTTTCTTGTTCCCGCACATCAAAGATCAGCGGAAGAAACCGTATTTTGGAGGTATCTCACGCGGAATGGGAAACGCATGCAAAAGGGTATAGATCATAAAGGAGATTATTTTGGAAAACAATACAGACATTTTCGGTAACAAATTTCTATTTTCTCAATGTAAGGTTCACAACAAAAACAGTTACCCGTAATACCCATTTCAGACAACAAAATTTGGTGGCTAGTAGAAAAAAAAAATTGAGAAAAAAAATTTCCGAAAAGGATAATTTTTGCAACAGTATATTTGTTTGCACAATGTAAATCGCAAATTAAGTTTTTTAATTCATTTTTGTACCCTAAAGCATTTTTCCGCGTTTTACAATTATTTTGCAATTATTGAAGTGTGGTTTTTTTAAATTCATGATCTAGGGACTTTATACCAAGACCGAAACAAATTTTCTCTTTCTTTAAAAGCACAATGAAAACCCTCTACAATAACTTCACAAATTCTAAATTGAACCATTTTAAAAATATACTTGAGTTCAGAGATATTCGTGGCTCTCAGTTTTCCATACAATATGTCAAAAGGTTGCAGCATATTCTTGATAAATTTTAAAATTTTATCTGATTATCTGAACTTTTCAATAGAAGTAGGGTTTTAAAAAAATTCAATATGCCATTTTAAGTAACCACATTGCTACTTGTAATTTAAAAAAAAGTAAAAACAAAAATTTCTAAAGAATTATGCTCATTTGTGGTCATTGAAAATGAAATGTGTCTTAAAATGTAGTGATGTAGTGTATAATGACTAAAAATACAAAATTCTACGTATATGTGTATGTGTGCAGGTTTACTTTAACAGCACTTGACAAAACCTCTCTTAAAGAATTTCACATTTGATTTTGTGATGCCACTGGCTTCTATTTGTTCTTCTATTGCTTTTTTCAGTAGAAAAATTATGGTTTTGCTTAAAATGACCCATAAAAGTCAAGACAAGTTTATACACACTTGAGTCTGTAGTTAAGTTTTAAGTTTTTTACACTTTTTTTTGTAAACTATTTCACCAGATCTTAACATCATTTTGCTTCTCCATGAACAACTAATATGTGGGTGGGTAACTTCTATCAAAAATTGTCGACAATACATTTTTAGTGTTTTTGAGGATTTCTGAGTGTGTGCATATATTTGGCTTGGATTTTATGTATTGTAGAAAAATGAACTCACAAGGAAGCTATCCCCGTGACCACCTACCGGCCTAACTCTTTAATTTTTCTACAATACAATCTAAGCCGATGTCTAGGGGGTAACATGTTTAAAAATATAGATTTGTATGTGGGAGAAAGAGTTTGAAATTTAAGAAATTCAAATCAATTTGCACATAGAGTTAATTCACAGGTGAAAAATTTAATATTGCCTAGCGAACATCGAAGAAAGCCGACACATCCTCTCCCTTAAATTAGAAAACTTAAAACATGAATAATATTGGTTGTTAAACTCAAAACTTCCCAATACCGAAACCATTTAAAACCCTCTAAAATATATGTGTTCTTGTAAATACGAGCAACAAAAAGCATATAATTCATATCCAATTTTCTTTTTGTGAAATTTACTTAAAGTTTTTTAAAGCTCAGAAACCGAAAAACACTTTTTATTCCGACCTTTTCTCTCTACATATAAGACTGGAGCACTAAAAATACCCATTCCAAATTTCAGTGAAATCGGTAGGTGACCACGGAGATACTTTCCTTGTAAGTCAGTTACGTCTTTTACGGTCATTCATTTGGAGACTGACATTCTCTAGTTGCAAACAAAAGGCTATGACATTTTTAAACCACCGACCATCACTATAAAGTGACATTTTTTGTAGGATTTGTTCCTATTAATATACACATAGATATTTTTTATCCATTGTGGTAGCACTTATATGGTTGCAAAATTCTTTGTTTTCTTTATGTGTAATAATTTTGAAGTGGCATACTTGTATATCGCAGATCTCTTAAGGCTACTGACGCAAATCGATTACAATTCGAAAAATTACAACAAGATATTTCGATTTTCTGACCTTCCCAGCAAAACCACACATTACCAAATAATGGGTAAAGTAATGTATCGCCATAGGGTTACACTGATTACTTTACACCTTACTTCACTGATGAATTTTACAGGCGATTAGCCTCATAGTAATGTGTACATTGTTACCAGTATACTTACAAAAAAATTAAGAGTAATGGGTTACTTAGTTGCAGACAGGGCATAAAAAAGTAATTGGTTACTTGCTTTTATCCTACATGGCATTTGAACAAATATTTCCTTTTAAGAGTAAAAAAATAAAAAAATATTTACAAAATTAAAATAAAAAAATTATCGAAGTAATTAATTTTTAAATTAAAACAATGCGTTTTGTAATAGCTATCACTTTATATTTAATTATGTATAATGCATTATGTAATCAACATTCGGTTATGCATTACTTTATGTTTTAAAATAATGATAAATGCAACGAGCATAAATTATAAAGTAATGCATTATGTAGTCAACTAACGGTAACTTATTATTCTGTGGTTCTGAATAATACTGAAGGTAAGAAGATTTCATTACAAAGAAATGCATTATGTAATCAATTTTCGGTAAATAATTACTTAATGCTTCAAAATAATGCTGAAGGTAAGGATTATTCGTTACAAAGTAATGCATTATGTCAGTTAAAAATAGTGGTCTTCATCAGTTTGATATTCATTCAAAACATTTTAAATTATCATTTGCTATATATATGTGCTTATATGTGCTAAAATTTTCAAGTTTTGCTCTCACCCATGGAAAAATCGATATAGATGTGAAAGTAGAGACCATGTATTCATATCCAGTTGTTTTCATCACATAAGATGTCCTTTAAAAAAAAAATACGTTGCCTTTTAATTTTCCTCCCCTACAACATACCCGAAGCTCATTAAGACCGGTCCACGTCGGGAGCCTTTCCATATTAGTTTTCCAAATATTGACCATTTCGAGGGTCCTAAGCTTAATCAAGCCACAGACTATCAACAGGGGGTATCCATTAAGATGTTTTGAGAGACCGTAGTTTCCTTAAAATAATTCACACACGAATGAGAAGAAAAACACGAAGAATTTGAAGAAATTTAACAGTGAATGAACAATAAATATAATAAAAAACGGTTTACAAGCAAAAAACAGCATCAAAAACATTAAAAAAATAATTAAAATTGATTATTTATTATTTATTTCATTCTTAAAGTTGTTTTTGTTTCCGCTTTAATCAATAATTATAAGAAACAATAAAAACAGTGCACTGCTAACTTTTTCGGTTTTCCTTTTGTTTCTCTTATTCTTCACGGGAATTAACAGGAACCAAAGAGTGTACTTTTTTCGTATGGGAACTCTTTAGCCTTTATCCTCTTTGCTATCATTAGCGGTGGGTCATCCTTTTTGATCTAGGCCACTATGAAACCAATTTTTACCCTCCTAAACTAGGATTAGGCAACTATATCTCTTAACAAATATTTTTTTTTATTTTAGTCCCCCTATTATAAACAAAAGTTTCATTAAGATCTAAGTGTCCGCGTAAGGGTTAAAGAAAGGGTTTGCCCAAATCCCCAGAAATTCACCTGACATTTGAAACAAGAAGAATATAATTCTCCTTAATGCAGAACATGTGTTGGAATGTATTGAGATCCAATTTTTTGTTCTTTTTGTTAAATTACAAAGTCGGCTTTGGGTTCTTTGTTATAACATGCAATTTCTTCCTTCTCATCTATACAATATAAAGTTAGGATATATGTAACTATTCAAACATACATACATATGTAATTGTATTTGTTTTTACAAATTTATACATATACATGGCTATGTATGTATTTAGTTCTATGTATATATAAAGTGTGGCATTATATGCCAATCGTGAAAATTATGTTGCGGTTGAATGGGTTAATATGTGAGTGCATAAAAGTGGTTTCATTTTAAATATGTTGCGGTTGCCATACTATGAAATGAAATGTTATTAAATTGAAATAGGGTGCATCTGTGTCCCATTTGACACATTTTAATGTTATATATGCGAAACATATTCGCAAATATCCAATACTTTTACACAAAGATACAGTTTAATGTGGTTTAGTTTTGTTTTTTGTTTTATTTATTGTTTTTTTTTTTTGTTTTTGTAGGTTTATTTTGTGGTTTCACATTAAATTGTTTGCCATCAAATGATGTGTTATGTGTCATTTAATAAGGTTTCTTTTTATGTCATTAGAAAATTAAATTTCTGTTTTTATGGACATTTTAATAATTTATTAATAGGTTTTGTTGGTTTTGATTTAGAATTACTGTTTTATTACTAAATCACTACATGATATACATATGTATGTGACTATTTATAATTGGTAAAATTAAACTTTTTGGAGGTTCAATGAAATTATGTTTTCAATTTATAAGTGTTTGTGATTTTTGCGGTAGCGAAATTTATGTTTTGCTTACTAACAAATTTAAGAGGAATCAGTATCTACTAAAGTAATGAAAAATCATATAAATAAAAGCCATTAACAATAAACAAAATAACCCATAGTTTGAACTAAGTTACAGTGATAGATGTCAAGTTCCACATACATTTAGATTCCTTATTTTAAGTTTGTGTTAAGTTCAGCTTATTATTTTATTGTTAACAACAATTAATCGCAATTACTGATGTGTCAAGGTCCTGTAAGTAGCTAACAGGATATCGTGAAAATGTGGCTTAGAATCGCACTTCGATTCTATGTCTCTCTGCTTCTCATATAAAATTTGGTAGAAGTAAACCAATAGATAAATTGCATCTATCTGTACTTCAGTTTAGAAAATTATTACCAGACATATGGTTTTATAACTACACCCAGGAAAAAGATTGGTTGGCTTTCGATCAAAACCATTAAAATGAATTTGCCAGGACTTTATTTTATTTGGAATTACCTATAATTGAATACTACATCAAAAATATTTTACTAGGTATTAAAAATAGGGAAAATGAACTAAAAAACAATCCTTTTAACAAATTATTGGCATCTCCAATCAATTTTAAAATTAGTATCAGTTTAGTAATTCTATGCAGTAGAAGCAGCCATTTATTTAGTGAATATAAAAGAAAATTGGTGTTATCTATAACCTTTTTTAAAAAAATTTCAATATTCGAAAGTGGTAACTACAAATACGGGTATCCTAATCAAAAATGACCTTAAATTCAAGTTTCTGTAGAACCAACCGAATTGTGGATTGTATTGATAACACACATAACTATTAATTGGTATTGATAAACGAATTTTATACTGTATTAATAAAACACATAAATTCAAAATTAGTCATTAAAATTATTAAGTGTTTGTGGTGTAGTGGGTGAGGAGTTGGCCTAGTACGCCGGATTTCCGGGTTCGAATCCCGGAAAAGACAAAAATTTAGATGTTTTTTTTTTTAATTAAAATAAAATATTCATATGTATAAACAGTAAATATGGCTAAGAAATTTAAAAGTAGTTGTGGTGCAGTTGGTAAAAGTGTGAACTATTAACCTGAAGGGCCGGGTTCAATACCAGAAAATTCAAAAAAAGTTTTTTAATTTCAATAAAATTTTGTAGAACATAATAATATTTATGTGGAACATAATATTGAATTAGACAACCGAATATTGGCTTTCACGACGAAAAATATAATTTAATATAAAGATAGTTGTCGTAATCGCACGAATTCGATTGGCAACAAATTCGGTGGCCACAACTGAGACTGTTTTCTCTGTGTACATATCTAGTAACTAGTCAACAATGTAAAAAGAATTATATTTAAAAAAAAAATTATTCAATAAAAAAAACTTAATTTTATAAAAAAAAAAAAAATTGCATAGTCGTGAACGGAATCGAAATCGAGACCTTCTAACTTTAAAAGTTATTTTAACAAAGTATTGTACTTTTAATGAAATCAGTGGTCTTCCAGTGTATTTTTTTGGAATAGTTGGCTATTTCTGTCTGGGATTTTATATAATCCCAAATAAATGCAGATCTTACTTGGTATCCAAATATATTCAAGAATCTAATTTTATCTGCCATTTTTCGGATGGTTTTAGATCGCAATCCACAAATATATTGTTGTATCCATTTCGATCTGCCGTTTCTCAGATAAATTTAGATATAACTTAATTCCAAAATAACTTATATGAGTGCCTCAGTTCCCAAATCGATTAACTCCACTTTCAGAATTTTATAAAACTTTAATTTCAAAACACTTTATTCGATGGATCCGTTGTTTGCGTCTCTTTTCAACAAAAATTTAAATGGTTTTTTAGGAAATAGTAAATAATATTTTCGTACGAAATTAAGAAAAAGCAGCAGGAACCACGAAAAGAAAAAAAATGCTCCAAAACCATTTTTTAATTTTTAATATAATTTCAGATTATCTGGTGGTATTAGCTTGTAGGCAACATCACTGGAAAAAACATATAAAGGGTGAATAGTGAGACGCAGTTCAGCCACAGCTGACAACAAAAAAGAACGATTTGAAGGCGTTAGTTCACTGACTCGAATTGACGATGATCGAGCCAGTAAAGAAGTTCTTTAGTTTCAAAAAACAAGTATTTTTGAGGAAGGTTTATTCTTCTTCTTAACCTCAAACCTACTAAATTAGAATTAATAAAAATACATATTAATGACAATATTAATTGTATTTGGTCTATACGACGCGTTTGAAAAAACAACACTTTACTATAAAAAATAAAAATGCCCCGTTGGCTGTCCGTCTCCAATATACACAAATTGCCTGCACTTGTACGTACAAACCATACGTCAATGTGGCACTATTTGTGAAAAGGTGACACGGAGGAAATAAGAAGATAAACAGAGAAAATCTGAAGTAGAATGTTTGTATATGTCTGTTTGATCACTTCTGAAATTATTCATATAGAGACAATCTGACAATAAAAATTTAAGCAATAATACAATTTAATGGAAGATCACTGATGAAGCCTGTCCATAAAAAGGCAGAAACTAGATCTAGTCTGTTTTGCAAATTTAATGTGTTTATAATTTTGAGGAAGGTTTATTCTTCTTCTTAACTTCAAACCTACTAAGTATTTTTTATATTGGACATTTTTTATATCAATTGATTTAATAAAAAATGTTGTTGACATGGAAATTGAATTTTAACAATTATTTTTGTCACCCAATACTTGATGATATTTTTATCCGTGTAGTGACTGTGAGAGTGAGTAGAAAAAAATATGATTATGCATGAATGTAAATTTTATCTCGTATTATGAGTGAGTAAAAATTCAGTTACATGGTTATCTCTAGTCTGAAAATCCGATTTTGGAAATTCAAACCATTTTTAAATTTTCTTTGCTTGTTCTAAGATAATACTGATTTCGGTTGAGCTTAAATTTTTTATTAACAATTCACTATATTTATCTTCTTTTTTTTTGCAAACGATTTAAATAAATTGTACAAAAGATGCTCCAATTGCACTGACAAATATATTTAAAAATGATTATTTTTAAAGAAAAAATGCATTTCTAAGAGCGTTATATTTAAATTTAATAGCATATTTTCCGATTTTTAGAACATATTTTATGGTAATAAAATGGATCTTTTAAAGCATATTTATGGTTGCCTTATTTATGACTATCAAGATGTATCACTAGGGATTCGCCAATTACTCATAATTCAAAATACTTTTGTTCTACAAAACTAACAAGAATGTTCTGTTCTCCTTGTTCTAAAATAACAAAAAAAAAATAGTCATGTCCCGAGTAAAAATATTTTTTATATAACCATTTATGATTTTATAGAAATACGAAGTATAATTTTATATGATTCTATAAAAATATATTTAGTTATATAAAGTTATATTAACCAGACCCACCATTTTTCGGATCTACTAATATATTTTCATATATAATTACATTAATCCATATACGATTTGAACGGGAAAATTGTGGATCTGGTTAATATAATTGTATGTAATTAAAAATCTTTTAACATAATCATCAAAAATATATATATTTCACAATACTATACGAGATATAATCGCACAAAATCATAACTGATTATATAAAAATTATTTTTACTTGGGGTAATTCTAATTTTTGCCATTATCCTTTGAGGCTTGTTGTCAACAATGCTAGTTGTCGAATGTTTAAAGTTTTGACGGAAGTTTTATTGTCAATTGTTGCTTATTGCATGTTGCACGCAAACCGACTACTAACAATATCAAAAAAATCACATCTTTTAAATAAAGTAAAGGAAAATATAGGAAAAGAAGAGAGAGAAACCATAAAGAGAATGTGACAATACCCATTACGCAGCACAATTTGTCATTTACACTTACAGAAAACTCATGTTGTAAAATGAAAGAAAAACTAGCTTTTTGTATACCACAAGTTTATATACATTGGCAACTCATTGTACGATTTTAAAAGTTAAATGATAAAGGAACAAAACGATAACAAATGCTTATTAATTTGGGTACTAAGGGGCGTATTGGACATGTAATCGACATTTAAAATGTCAAGTGGATTGAGTGATGTTGGTTGTATTATTACTGAAACTGAAATGGAAATTGTATCTAATCTAGAAACCGTATAACAAGTTTTATGTGTGCCTTGTAACTAGAACGTACGAATAGCATTTACAACAATAAATTTGTGCAACGGAGCAAAAAGGAATTTGCAACAATATTTTAACATTTCATTTCAAAGAATGTTAAAGAAAAAATAGAAAGTGTCATAAGTTTTTCTTCCTTTTTACATTTTTTTTGTAGACGATAATGCATTGTGTTAAAACATATTAAATATTTAATGACTATGTCTTTCTACTTTAACTACTTCGTTTGAAAGAATTTGATAAATGAAATATTTATCCCTAGAAACGTTTTACATGACTATTTCAACTTTTTTATTTTCACATACACGCGTACTTTTATTTCTTTTTTTATGATATTTTCCATTCAATTTTTTTTTTAGATAAAATACAAAAGCGTTGTCATAAAATTTTAATCTGTACGCAATGTGTCAGTCAAGAGTTTTGAAAATAATGCGTATGTGTCAAATAACACAAAGACATTTTCACAAATATGTGGCAAAGTTGAGGGTGGCAAAGTTGGGTGCATGTTGCCACTTTTTTTTAATGTATTCACAAGTACTCGAATATAGATCACAGGCTGAAATTATCATACATATAAAAATTTTCTTCACTTTCCTGTACTTTAATTTTCTTTCCATGGCATCCTCAAAAGCAGCCAGTGTAGGCGTAACAGCGGATTTTCTTCTATATATAACGAATTTTAAAAGTCAATTGCGGGGAATTTTTCAAAAACATCGCTCGCGGATTTTCTTAGCGGTAAAGTTTTATATGCAGCTTTTTTACTGCTTTTCTTTGTAAAAAACTTTTAATATTTTGGTGTTCTTTTCAGTCAGATTTAGTACTTTTTTCAAAGCAATTTAAAATTTTATTTCTTAAAAAAAATTAATTTCAAAATTAGAAATTTAAAGTCAAGAGGCATTTCAAAATTTTAACAAAATTTGCTGGTTTTTAATGAAAACTTTTGACAACACTGCTCGCAGCTGCAGAAAAAGTGAAGTACAAGTTCAATGGGTAGTAGTTGTAATAGTAGATGTGAGTGACATACGTAATTCTGTTGTCACGTGTCAAATATGTCAAATCACTGAAAACAAGAGGAGATAAGACCACATATGTTTAGTTTTATTTATGAAAAGTTTACAAATATTGCATATATGGATATTAAATCATGTTTTTTGTTTTGTTTGTTCTTATAGCACATTGTGCTTGATTGAACTATATAATAAATCCGTTATTATGGTTTTATCACTTATTAATTAAACGCAATTTAATGAATGTGTCTGTTTAAATTTCCAAATTTATATATATTTGATAACAATGTGGCAGTTGCACACATGGATATTTTGATACTCTACTAGGTATCATAGGTTGCAGATGATGCTTGTAGTTTCTTCACGGCGAAAACAGGTTTAGAATTTGTTGCCGATTAAGGAGTTCTGTTGCAGCAACCAATTTTTTTTTTTGACCAAAGAAAATTCTATAGTCATATTCGAAATTATATCAAAAAAACTATCTAACCAGAATCAGCCGATGGTACAAAAATAAAGCACTGGCAAAGCACTGATTGCTAATGGTTCAACAAACAACGTGCTGGAAAAACAGTAATTTATTTATAGAATTTTACCAATGTTGGTAAAAATGCATTGCCAGTACTTAATCTACAAATTTCATAACCGCTAAAATAGTTAGATCGCTTGGCGAAACCCTGGGCTCTAACATTTTGCCAACGTTTCCCAAAAGGGTATTGACATAACTCGACTATTGCTTCTGTAAGAATTGAAGACTGGAAGATTTCACACGAATACACTCAAAATAGTTTGTAGTTTAAATTAACTGAAAATGTAATTTAAAATAAATGAAAAATCACTTGAAAACCGGTCTACTAACTTTTCATTTAAATCAAAAGAACTTTTCATTTATTTTTAAATGTTAATAAATAAACTACAAAATCCTTAAAAAAGTAATGATTTTTCATTTATTTCATATTTTTAAATTTCAAAAAATTAACTACAAAAGCCGTAAGAATAAATGATATTTAGTTTATTTCGTTTTTTTAACTGACCTAGAAATCGAAAAGGAATTCTTTTTTTAACAAAACATTTTAAATGAAAATATTAACTGTAACAGAAAATCCGTATTTTTATGTAATTTATTTTTTAAATAATCAACAAAAACAGTTAAAAAATATTTTTCTTTTTATTTCAACTGTATAATCATTTAAAAATAAATGTACGGATAACTTTTTAAATAAACTACAGTCAGTTACTGTAATAATATTTTCAGTGTATTCATTTTCTGACATTATAAGATCCTTTTCAGCATTGATCTTTCGGTTGGGAAAATTATTCAATATAAAAATCCTTTTAAGACAAACTGGCTTAAATTCCATAGTCTTGTTCAAAACTTTCTTGCTCGGAACCTTCAGCATTGATCTTTCGGTTGAAAAAATGATTCCATATCGAAATCCTATGAAGACAAACTGGTCTAAATTCCATAGTCTTGTTCAGAACGTTCTGGACCCAGAGTTGGACATTCCAGCCAGAGTGCAAGACTTGGAAAATTCAGTTCGCCTATTGACGGACACTATTAGGGAAGATTATCTGAACACGTGTCCTGAGCGCTTTATATCGAAGGAAATGCACCAAACGTGGTGGACACTGGGGCTTAATATATTTAGAACGGAGAGTAGAAAACTGTTCAATAAGGCGAAGAATGACAACAATTCGGTGAACTGGGAGGAGTCTCGTCTAAGTTTTAATGCTTTCGAGAAGGCGACTCTTTAGAGAAAAGATCGTGGTCTGGATTCTGTAGAGAATTAGAGGTAACTACCGAAGCTCTGATGCTTCTTAAAGTTCTTTGTAAGAACAGTTCACCAGGATTTCTTATCAGAGCAGTAGGTGCTGTCACGGAAAGCAGTCGGGAAACCAAATGTTAGATACACAATGGATGCGCTCTTATCAACCGCAATTCAGATAAGCGAATACATTTGGTCAATGGTAGAGGAACGCAAAATCACTTGTTTGGTACGATCTTCCAATCCCCACAAATCAGCGGGGCCAGATGACATTTTTCTGTCAATTTTGCGGTAGTCCCTGGATATTATTATGACACTGTTGCTTCATATATTTACTGGTAGTATTGTATCTGAGTATGTACCCTCTGGATAGAGGGATATCAGGATCGTCATCCCCAAAGCGGGAAAAATAAACCAAGGCACCGCTGGAAGATTTTTATACCTATTAGTCCGTCTCTGTTTTTATTAAAAACGCTGTAGAGACTGGTAGGTGCCGATATGACGAAAACCCTCTCTGGAGATTTATTTCAGTAGAGCCTAATACGCATACCTCACAGTGAGGTCTGTGGATTTTTAATAATCCATGCACAAAATACGAAATTATTGTCAAAACAATGAAAACTTTCGCAAAATGAACCATTTTTCGATTATTTTGGTTATTTTGACATTTTTTCGTATTTTTATGCATGAATTATTATCAGTGAGGAAACAGCTATGAGGAGGTTGTCAGCACAATCGACGATGCTCTTCTTGGTCTTAATTATGTATTGTAATGTTTCCTGGCCGTAGAAGGAGCATTTAACAACGTGAATATAAAGAGTTCTTCAACAGGGACGCTACAAAAGTAGAAAGACAGGGACGGCAAACGACGCCATATTTCTTGCCGCTCTTTTGACATTTCTCTTCAGTAAGGTTTGCCATTTCATGATGGAAAGATATACGAGCCAACAACGAGTAGAAATTATTAAAATTTACTACCGAAATTCGGAGTCAGTGGCCTCAACGTTAAGAGCGCTACGTCCAATTTATGGTCGTCATAATGAATGGCTTCGTCAATAAACAAAATATGCGTTATTGGTCAGACAGCAATCCACACGTACTCCATGAGTCATCATTGCATCCCGAAAAAATTACGGTTTGGTGCGGTTTATGGGCCGGCGGCGTCATTGGGCCATACTTCTTCCGTGATGATCAAGACCGGCACGTTACTGTAAATGGGAATCCCTACCGTTCAATGATAACCGCATATTTTTGGCCCCAATTGGATGATATGGACTTGGAGGACATGTGGTTCCAACAGGACGGCGCCACAAGCCACACAGCGAATGTCACAATCAATTTATTGCAAACCAAGTTTGGAGAACGTGTTATCTCACGAAGTGGTCCAGTCGATTGGCCGCCTCGGTCGTGCGATTTGACGCCGTTGGAATATTTCCTGTGGGGCTACCTCAAATCTATGGTCTATGCCAACAAGCCAGCGACGATTGATGAACTTCGTACGAATATCGGCCGATTTATGCTTGAAAACCGTCGAAAATTGTGTTCAGCGTCTGGACTTCTGCAAGCGTGCCCGTGGTGGCCATGCAAAAGAGATCGATTTCCAAATATTGATGACGTTTTGCTACTAAGGAAAATTTTTTTAAACGATCAGTGGTATCATGGCATCATCGGTTGTTATATGGGCAAAGGTGAACGGTATGGGGGTCAATCTGGCGAAAACCAAACTTGTTTTGTTCTCGAGGAGAAGTTTGATAACACAAGACTCGCAAGGGTCGCATTTAAACTCTCGACGGATGCGAAGTATCTGGATTTCTTTCTGGACTCTTAACTTTCCTGGAAGAGAAATACCGAGGAGAGGATGAAAAAGCGTTACTTTGTGTTCTTTTTATACCTGCAACAGAACTTTTGCGAGGAGGTGTAGTCTACAGCTTTGTATCATCTATTGGGCACTGTTGTGGTGAAGGGATCTAAACACCAAGTCATATCTGTTCCACCTCGCTAAGTTGCAACGACTGGCTTGTCTGGGTATCACTGGGGATGTCCGTTCAACACCCAGGCGAGTTTTGAGGTGATGCTTGGCATCCCACCCCTCCATATTTGATTATCACCGAATTTTGTTTTAAATAAAGCTGTAAATAATTATATATTTTACGCTAATAATTTTTGTGTCTATTAATATTTAGCAAAAAGTATTTGCTAATGTCAGCAGTTTTTTCTGCAACGTAATTTTTTTTAATAACTTCAGCAAACATTCTAATGTAAGGCATCATATTATCGACCTTTATCAACTCAAATTTGTTTTCGTAAGCTTCAAACATTTAACATATCTCTCCATGTTCTGAACCGAGAATACATATTTAATTACAGCTTATTTGCCGTTGTTAATGCGTTGTTCATACACTGTGAAACCAGATTACTAAATATGTTAAAGTGTGAGGAACAAAAAAGAAACAACAAAATTCAGTGCAAAACTGCCCACTTAAAATTGAACTTTCAATTTCGTTACACATTGGTTTATTTTTTATATTTGGCGTTTGAATAAAAAAAGAAACTTTTTATCAACACTGACCAGTTTATATATTACGTCGTTTTTATCTGTTTTGAATGAGTTAAGCAATTTTTGAATTTGATTTTTTTTTTTTTTAGTTTTGGTTTAGTTTACTTTTTTTGTGGGGCGTGTAGGCTGCCAAGTTATTGCTGTAGTTTACTGGCTACACTAACACTGCTGTTTGTTGCTGAAGCAAATTGTTAGTTGTTATCTGTTTATTATGTCTTAGTGTTAGAATTTTAGTTATACTCGTCTTACAGTTTGTTAAATTATTTATCATTGGTTGTTATTCTACACTATGAAATTGTATAAAAGCCAGCCCCAGCTTCGGCACCTCCTACATGACATGTTCTTTAACACTGCTGCTGTTAACGGTGATAGTAATCATAAATGATTACATAAAAATCATATCTGATTATATAAAAATCATTTTTACTAGGGTTGTGAAATTGTGTTCTTAACAATATTTCTCTACGTGCTCATATTTTTCCTATACTTATTTTTATTTCTATAAGTGATAACCAGTAAAAAGAACTTAAAAAAAAACAATTTTGTTTTTTTTTTAAGTTAAAGTTAAGAGAAAAAATATTTTTTTGTGAGTAAAAAACGTCTTTTTGGGCAAAAAGTCTTCAAAAAGGCAATTCAAAGCTCAAAATTCTTAGGAAAAATCCAAAAAAATGCAAAAAGAAGCAAATATTTGTAAAACAAGCAATAAAAAGCAAAAACAGCAATTCTGTCTTCCCTTGTGATAACTAAAATTAATTTAACGATAATTTTTTTTTTTAAAATTTGGGAATTAATCATTGAATAAATATATGTATTATTTGGAATAAAACAAAACGTGCATAGCTTCTTAACTCAGCCGGAAGATCATGCTGGGAAAATTAACCGTACGATTCATAACTAGCAAAACTCCTTTAATTTCATAACCAGGTACCCGGGTACCCGAAGTAGGTTGTTTTGCGTTTATTGAAATAAAATAATATTTTCCTGTAAATATTTTTGTTGTTGATTATATTTTGCGTTCTCAACTGTACAAATTTGATATTTGGAAAAAAAAACTGGTTTCTGTTCTTATATAAGTACCTAAAGCGACACAAGTAGGCAGAAACTGGTTTTATGTAAGGGTTGTTTATTTGCTTATTTTGCTTATTTTCGGTACCTACTTGCTTAATTGCTTTTGAATTAGATAGCAGATGTTCATTTGTGTCGTAAAATTGAAATATTTCATTTGCTTCGCCAGTCTGTGTTGAATATTTGAACAGTGAAGTTGGTGAAAAATGAGCCGCAACGACCGATATTTGACTACAAGGGAATACTGAAATTTGAGTGATGAAGCAAGAAGCACATATATTCAACGTTTATTTGAGGAAGTGACTCAAGATGAGGACCCTGAAGTGGACCCTGTGGAAGACCAAAATGAAGGAAATGTGTCCTATACTGGCGAAGTTTCGGAATCAGAGAATGAAGATTTGAATGTTGACAACGCAAACGAAATTGCAGCTGCTATTGACGCACCAGAGGAAATTTTCTTTGATGATAAAAGTGAAGATGATGATATGCAAGAAGATGCACCAACAACAAACCCAGCAGACTACATGACGGCACACAATGGCAGCGAACACCACGTAGTTGCCAACAAGTGAGAAGCCACAATATATCCAGAGACCGCTGTGGTCCAGCGCGGATTACTGAAAATATGACGCCTTTGCAGTGTTTCAAATCATACCTCACAGTGGAAATGGTGGATATAATAGTGCGCCACACAAATAGAAAAGCGCATGCCACATATAATGCGTACAATGAAGAGAATCCCAATAGACGTCAGTTGAAGTGGAAAGACACGACAATCAACGAAATTTATGCGTTCATTGGAATGGTTTTGATGGCTGGCACAAATCATTCTAATGACGAAAACGCAAGAGATTTGTGGACGTCACAGGCTCACCCAATATTCCGCGCCACCATGGGAATAAACAGGTTTTTCGATTTGCTGCGTTTTATGCGGTTTGACGACCCCAGAACACGGGTAGAGCGGCAGCGTCAAGACAAAGCGGCGCCAATTCGCGATATTTGGATAATGCTCAATGCAAATCTTGCCAGATATTATGTGCCATCAGAATATTTGACCATTGATGAACAATTATATCCATACCGTGGTAGAAGCAAATTCACCCAATATATACCCTCGAAGCCAGCAAAATATGGCATAAAAGTATGGTGGATTTGCGATGCCAAAAACTCATATCCACTTCATGGCCAAATATATACTGGCAAACAAGAAACTGGTCGTGAAGTTGGTGTTGGCGAAAGAGTGGTGAGAGATTTAGTTGGGCCATACTACGGTAGCGGACGAAATATAACAATGGATAATTTTTTTACGACGCTGCCGTTGGCTAGGCAACTAAAAGTAGAAAAGCTCAGCATTGTGGGTACACTCCGCCGCAACAAAGCTTACATCCCTGCGGAGATGAAAGAAGACAAAAAAAAAGACGTTGGTTCAAGTTTATTTGGCTTCTACGACAACGTAACACTGCTCTCATATAAGCAGCGGAAGTCCAACTCGGTCATCCTTCTTTCTAGTATGCATGATGATGCACAAATTGACGAGAATGGGAAACCAGAAATTATAAATTTTTACAACCAAACAAAAGGTGGGGTGGACGTAATGGACCAAACGCTCCAAGAATACACGACCCAGCGACAAACAAGAAGATGGCCGATGGCATTTTTCTATAACATCATTGATGTGAGCGCATTTGCATCACACATCATATATTATGGAAATAATCCAACTGCACGATACACCACGACGCGCAGGAAGAATTTCCTGCGTCAACTGGCAGAAAACCTGTGCATTCCTGTTATAGAAAATAGAATTTCAAATGTGCAAAGCGTGCGCCAATTTTTAACAAAAAATGCAATTGAAAGCATCATCGGAAGGCCGTTGGAGAGTGTGATTTGTGCTGCAGGTCCGTCAACATCTCCGTCAGCACGACAAAGGCGCAGAAGAAAAACTAGAAAAAATTGCAGCATATGTAGCACGCCGATATGCGATGAGCACGCCATAACAATTACTAAATGCTACAATTGCCACAATAACAACGATAGTGATTCGGATGAATTATAATATAATATATATAAAATATGATAAAATAAATAAAAAAGACATTTATTTCCAATAAAAACAACACAAAAAAACGTTTTTTCATTTACATGTCAGGCATTTACATAGGAATTGCATTAGGGTACCCGGGGACCCGGTTGTGTGTTTATGGGGGTAAAACATTTAAAATCATTTTTTAAAGAAAATATTGAAAATATTTTGAATTTTTTCGTATTTAAATCTTAGTTTAGCCAAAATCTCTCATGATTCGGAGTTTTATGTCCATATCTCAAAAATTATAGGCACAGCAGCACTTTAAAGTCAAAAAAGGTACATGGGTACCCGGTTATGAATCGTAGGGTTAATACAGGGTTAATAGTATGATATGTAGAACTATAGTATAATAATATTGTGATCATTTTGGAATCATAATGCGGTAATTTAAGCATCATAATAAGATAAAAATAAAGATATTTCATAATATGATTGCCACAATCGTAAAATATATTTTGCGTGTTTTTTAATCACCTGGATTTAGAATTTTTCATACAAAAAATGGATTTATTAAATCCAAAAACAAGCTGGATTTAATAAATCCAGAATAAAGGCAGAAATATATGAAACAGCCTATTAATTTAATGTCAGAAAAAAATACGAATGAAAATTAAAAGAGAAGCAAAAAAATTGAAAAACTAACAAATAAAAGGTTTTTATTAAATTTTTTTTATGAAATATGTTTAGAAAAAAAAAACTACACATCACCAAATACATATTTTTCATCTTGGACATGGAGAAATAGCTCAAATAGAAATGGCAATTTTTCACTCTACAGTAAGTAATTCAATTAAATCCAATTAGTGAATATTAAATATTACAATGGAATTTATCAATTGTGTAAAAATATAAATTGAAGTGATAAAACTGAAAAGGCAGACTGTTTATCGCTGTTTTATGTAAAATATAATTATAAATTAAAAGTTAAAGTAAAATCCTTCATCATCGAATTCGGTATTAAAAATTAGGGTGAAAAAAATGTCGGACAGAAAATTTTTTTAAAATAGGAAGAATCTAACCCCTACTGTTGAGCACTTTTAGAAATACTTTTTGGATTTATTAAATCCAAGTGATTAGAAAAAACGGCTATTGTTACGTTTTTACCTTTTAAAAACTTTGGTTTATTTACTTTAAATAAACCGCATTCTCTTCTATTGCAATCAAAATAACCAATCCTAACGCTAACACCAATTGCTGCGTTTTACCTTATAAAAACGTTCGCGCTCTTATATATTTAAAATAACGCTTACATTTCAATTGAGTTCATACTCTTCTTTATTTACACTCTCCTTAGTTTCATTTAGCTTTACACCTCATTATTTAACTCTGTATTACTTTTTTATACAACAATATAACACTCACACAAACTCTAATGATTAACTCACTATACAATGCTAATACTCAGTGAAGAAACTCTAGTACACAACTTAACAGCACAAATTTACTCCACAAATGTTAATGCGCAACTACCTTTTCCCTCGTAACGATCGGTTACGTGCCACCAAAGGCACTGTAGTGGTGATACCAGCTAGCTCGCGTTGGCATGCTTCCCGGGTGGGATTCGAACCCACCACTACAGCTCAGGGATGAGCACAATTGAAAATCTAAAAAAACCAATAAAAACTAACCCCTCAATTCATAAATGCTTTGTAAAGTTATAGCAGGTTTACAAAACGTCATTTTCATATAAAATTTATTCAATAAACCTCCTATAATTTTACAAAGCGTTTATGAATTTAGGGGTAAAACTACAAAAAGAGAACATCAAAGAGGGAGGATGAGGTGCTAAATATCCCCCACAATTGCCCTCCCAACCTAATAGTCTAATGGCATTTAACCTTATAGCATATGCTGACTTGTATACTTAAATATAATGTTACGTTGCCAGATTGACGTGTTTATTAAATCTCGTTTCTCGGTATATTTTCTTACAGAAAATTCCAGAGTTTTCGATACTAGACTAATCCAAATTCGTAACAATATGATGCTATTCAAATATGCTCATTTCAACATGTTTTTTCTTTGCGTCTATGGTAAAGTTTTTCCTTAACTGCAGTTGATAATTCCTTACTGACAATTTTATATCAACTTTTGACTAGGAGGCCAAATCACTTTTGCCTGACGAAAAATATGTTTGGCGGGCTCAACTGTATAACCCGGTACCAACTTATGACCATAGATATTTCTTAAATTTTTTTTTAATTTAAATTGTTTATTGGGTTTTATATTTGATGTTTTCTTTTCTTTTGTAATTTAAAAGTTAACGATGCTGATTTGTATATTTTACAACAAGTGTTTTTGTGTGTGGGTTGCAATTTTGTCCAACAGACACTAAAATGAAAGACACTAAATAACAAACAACCACCAAAAAATATAAAACCTAAAAAGAAACTTTAATAATTTCACGCAATTTGTTTCCAAAAAAGGCACAATAACCAGCAACGAACTACCAACAATAAAGAACTCTCGACGCAACTATATTAATTTATTAATGAAGATTGTTTTGGGCTCGTTTTTATTTATTTATGTTTTTAAGTGAATGGAGTTGCATTAGTTTTATTGGTCTTGTTTACCATTCTTCTTTGTTATTGCTGTTGCTGTTTCGTTTCTGCTGCTTTCTGAAAGCTTGTGTCTTATAAGAAATGAATGTGTCATTCCTTTTTAAAAATATATATACTATATATACTTAGTAAAACCCAGTTAAGACAAACTTCCAGGGACCAGAAAAATAACTTCGTTATCAGTTCGTTATCAACCAGGGTAAAATTTGTTTATAATTTTTAATTTTTCACAAAATATTTAAAAGTAGCTGGGCCCGGTCCAGGATGGTAACCCTAATTTAATCATCTTTGAGGTGTTGTTTCTCCATTTGAATAAATATTAATCGGTTAGTTTGATGATTTTTTAAAGAAAAATTCTGTGCATAAAAGAATATTTTTAGGCTTTACGAAATATGTATGTAAATAAAATAGTATAAATAGTATGTATACGAAATTTTGTTTGTGGAACTTTCGAAAAGACTTTGTTTTAACCGCAAATTCATCTTAAGGGAGCTCTTAACTTTTAGTTAACTGAAAATAGCAAAGTATTCAAACAATGTTGCTGAGTAGACAAAAATATAGTAGAAAAACTTTTATATATATAAAATTTTAGATACTTTCTTATGTTTAATCTGTTAAACAAAAATAGCAGATTATGTTAAATCAGCAGAACCGTTTCCTAAAAAAGGATTAAAAATAATAAATAAATAAATAAAAATTAAGGGAAAAACTTTGAAACTTTTAAAATTGTGTATGATTTTTTAGGTGCCTATTCCTACGAAAAATGTGTGACTCTTAGATGTGATTGTATTTCCCATGTATTTGTTATTGCAAAGTCAATATAAATTATATTTATTCAAACTTTTGTTTGAAAACTTCATAAAAATTAAGATCTGGTATCGACACAATCATAACATTGAAAAATAAAATTTTAATTCTTTAAATTTTATTGTTGTTTTGTATGAAAAGTAAAGACCCTCAGTCTTAAAAATAGTCTTATGACGGTCACAATGAGTCACAATTAGGAATAGGCACCTTAGTCTACTAAATATTAGTCTAAATCTTTTGTTAATTTCAGCAGGATAAATTTCCATTTTCTTTTAATTAAAATTTATATAACTTAAATTTTGTATATTTAACAGTTTTATTTTTCTGTTCTTATCTTACCAATATTTATCAAAAATAATCTGCTAATTTCAGAAGTTTTTCCAACAAGATCATTTCCAACCAATTTTTAGTAGCTAAACTAAAATCTTCACATACCTTTTTGTATTAGTGTATCCTAGTTCACCTAAAAGGAGTTTTACTGTAATCTGTTATTACTGTTATTCTTATTGTAGTTATGTTTTTATTTGTTATTTTTGTTGTTTATAAATAATTGCTGAGAAAGGTTAAGAGGCATTAAATGTGATTATTATTACTATTGTACTCCTATTGTTAACACAAGAGCAGTTATGGAACATGACAAATAAATCGTAACAGTTGGATAATAAATATTGTTACTTGCGAAATTTCTATACAATAAATCTTAAACTATAGATTTTTAATTGAGTTTGGTTAGAAATTTACTAATCCGCACGTTAGTCTTTAAAGCTTTCCGTTTCTTTTCTAACCTATTCCCATATGTGGATATGATATAATATTCCCAATCATTACCAGTTTCATAATTACATATCTGGAAATAGTAATTAGTTACTTTTGTTATTAGATTTCTTATTACATTTGTATGGCGATGTCGTGCAAAATAATTTACTATTATGTTAACCCAGCAAACGAAAAATCAAAAAATATGCCGTTACATACATATATGATTATCAGTATTGATAAAAATAATGAGTCTAAAAATAGATTTTGAAGAAACCAAGTTTTATAAAAAATATTTTTTATTGTAAAATTTTATTTTAATAAAATTTGCTCGTGCCCGGAATCAAACCAACCCAGGTAGAAATTGCCGACGTTACAACAAAAATTGTACTGGGAGAGCACTGTTTTTTACGAATTGCCGGTACTACTTAAAACGTGCTTTGCCAGTACTGTGTTATGAAATTAACGATCTTTTTTGAATTTACTAAAATTAACAATTTTATAAACTTTACGAATTTTTACATATACTACACAATTATTTATGTAAGCTAGATATCGCGAATCTTCTCTTGTGAAGTTTCGAAAGAATACATTAAAAATCTGTGATGTACACTAAGAGGACAGTAAAGTACCAGCAAACTTCTAAATGTCCCAGTGTAGAAAATCATTATCAGATATGTGGTTATGTAACTACATACTTGGTAATGGTAACTAGTTACTTTTGTTATTACATTTCTTATTACCTTTATATGGCGATGTGGCGAAAAATAATGAGTTATGGTTACACACAAGCATACGAAAAATCAAAAAATATATCGCTACCTATGTATGTGCTTACCAGTACTGACAAAAATAATGAGTCTAAAACTAGATTTTCAAAAAAAATAAATTATATAAAAAAAAATATTTTTTATTGTATTTTTTTTTTAAATAAAATTTGCTGGTGCGGGAATCGAACCTGGGTCTACAGATTACCAGTCAATAGCTCTACCATCTGAGCTATATCGACATGTAATATTTAATAGATAAAAACATAATTGACCTGCTGCACACAAGTAAGCTTACTCGCCAACATACAAAAAATCAAAAAATATGTGGTTCCAATATCATTACCAATGTTTAAAATATATTAAGTTTAAAAATAGATTTCAAAAAATTTTCAAAAAAATTATTTTCTATTTGAAATAATGATAAAAATAAGTCATTATCAGTAACTCATTCTTATATGTTTTAAAATAATGCAGAAGGTAAGTGTGTGTCATTATTGGTAGTCTAAAAAATAATTACCGTTTCTACACTGGGGTATTATTAAATGTACTGGGATAATAGCTATGTTTGTACGGCATGCTATCAACGTTTGCTTATGTCATTTCCAAATAAATTTGACATTATGAAACGTTTAGTGTTAACTCTCAACGTTTCTTATGTCAAATTTGTATGGGAATGACGTAAAAGTGGTAATAAATCTGTATCTTCTAAACTATAAGTCCGATTGCATCAGTATGTATGAGATAATTGTTAAGGAGGACCCAGGCTTTCTGAATTTTGGACTCATGGTTATCCTGTGTTATTACAGGGTGACTTATTGGGCGTCAGAATAGACCACCTCAAAAGCAAAATAGCTTTTGGACCGTGTAGATCTTTCAATTATTGCCCAATATGGTTGATTTTTGGAATTTGGAATGAGCTTGGAGAAACGAAGAAAAAACATGCTTACTTTACTATAATAACTGTTATGGGTTTTAAGTTATTTCATTTCAAAAATAAAAAAAATCATTTTTCTCTTCGACTTTTTTAAGTTTTTGGCCGATTGTGTATAGGCAACAGTTTAAGAAATGAAACTATGAAAACCTTTTTTAAGTATCTCGAACCAATTAGTGTTGAGAAATTTTCAAAGTCAAACATTTTTCGCTGATCGAAAAAATTGCATTTTTTTCTCAAAAAGATGCTACCAATTTTTCACTTTTTACTGAGAAGTTATTTCATAAAAGTTAATGTTTTATTATATATTCGTAAAAAAAAAACTTTTTTCATTTTGGGACAGGTACAATTATTGCATTCAAAAAAAACCATTTTTCAACATGGGACAAATATTTTACAGGTGCATATTATAAAGTGTAATATAAATAACACTGTAAACGAAAATGAGACTTTTTTTCCCGACAGGTGGGGGACCCAGTGGGTAAAACTAATTCATGTACGCTGAATCTAGTGGTGCTAGACGTTTTTACAGGTTAGCCCTTAAAAAAAAGATATTTGAGTTTGAAAATTATGGTTTCAAGCCAGAGCTTTGAAGAATTAATTCCTTAATTCAATTTTTCAATTCTGAATTAAAAATTCGATGAATTAATTCACTAAGTACCATATATTGAATGGAATTAATTCATATTTGCTTTCGTTCGATTTATTTTGTTCCGAATTAATTCAATTGCAATAGTTCTTTTTATTAAATCAAATGAATTAATTCACTGGTGAACACGTTCAATTTTATAAATCGAACGGAAAAAAAGTGAATTAATTCCTTACTGAATTAATTCACTACTGAATTCGTTCAATTTCATTTTCGTTCAGTGAATTAAAAAAAAATAAAATTACGTTCAGTGAATTAAGAAAAAATAGAATTACGTTCAGTGAATTAAAAAAAAAAATAATAAGTTCACTGAATTGAAAAAAAAATAAAATTAGTTCACTGAATTGAAAAAAAAATAAAATAAGTTCACTGAATTCAAAGCTTGTTTTCTGCCGTTCAGTAGAAGAAAACAATAACGTACAAATACAATTTTTAAATAAGCATTTTTGCAGCGTGTGCTAGTAAAAATAAACAAATTAGAAACCGGATGCTGTTTATCAACCTACATGATTCAAAAATTAAGCCTTTTACTATTAAAAATAAAAACTTTACAGATATAGATACATTTGGAAAAAAATATAACTATATAACTGGTTTGAAAAATTAATAGTTATATTTTTTTTCCAAATTTATCTATACCTGTAAAGTTTTTATTTTTAATAGTAAAAGGCTTTATTTTTGAATCATGTAGGTTGATAAACAGCATCCGGTTTCTAATTTGTTTATTTTTACTAGCACACGCTGCAAAATTGCTTATTTAAAAATTGTATTTGTACGTTATTGTTTTCTTCTACTGAACGGCAGAAAACAAGCTTTGAATTCAGTGAACTTATTTTATTTTTTTTTTCAATTCAGTGAATTTATTTTATTTTTTTTTTCAATTCAGTGAACTTATTATTTTTTTAATTCACTGAACGTAATTTTATTTTTTTTTAATTCACTGAACGAAAATGAAATTAAACGAATTCAGTAGTGAATTAATTCAGTAAGGAATTAATTCACTTTTTTTCCGTTCGATTTATAAAATTGAACGCGTTCACCGGTGAATTAATTCATTTGATTTAATAAAAAGAACTATTGCAATTGAATTAATTCTTTGAATTTGTTGTTTGATCAACGCGTTCATTTGAACGAATTCAGTGAATTACTTAAAAAAAGGAATTAATTCAATTCTAGAGAAAATTGAATTCGATTGGTAGTGAATTCATTCAAAAAGGCATTAATTCTTCAAAGCTCTGTTTCAAGCACCCCTAAACACTCGATTTTTTAATTTGTTTTTATTTAGGTTGTTTGCCACACTACCAAAAAGCTTTGTGTTAAAAATAATCAAAATCGGTCTTGCGGTTCAAAAGTTGTGATTGAAAATGTGAGGACACCATAAAAACCTTTATGCAAATTTTTCACTTCTATACAAATTTCAGTACATTTAACGAAGCAATAAAATGTACAATTTTGTATAGAAAATTTCGAAGTGTCCTCACATTTAAACTCAGAACTTTTTAACCGCTACACGGATTCTGATCGTTTTTAACCTAAAGCTGACTGGGGGAATAGCAAATAACCTGATGAAAAATAAATAGTCAAAAAGGTAGACAAATCGCGTTTTTTGGGGTCCTTGGACCCAGAATTTTAAAACACAAATATCGTTTTTTCAAGAGCTAATCTAGAAAAACCGATAGCACCACTGGATTCAGTGTACTCGAATTAGGTTTACCCACCTGGTCCCCCGCTTGTTGGATTTTTCAACTAGCACAGTATAACTAATGATTGATTCTTTACTCTCAGGATATTTTTCGCAACCCTTTTGTTAAAAATAGCTTGATACGTGACTAAATTTTTACCTGTTGAGAATTACTTTTCAATATATAAGCCGCGATATTGTTTAAATATTTGACTTATTAAGTATAATCTATCATGGAGATAACATTAAAACATTATTCCTTATGCGAGGTCATTTGGCAAAATCTCGGAGATATATCCTAAAGTGCGGGAAAAATAGCAAAACTTCTTGATACTATCCGTCACACGCATGGTTTAAGTATTACATCTGAGAGAGATATCAAAATTTAAAATTTTTACAAAAGTTATGAAAAGAAATACGAAGCTAAGGCCCATTAACTTTTCTCGAGCAGTTAACTTTAACTTAACCATGGGTAACTAACCAATACTAAATATTTATCCCTACACCGAAAAAATTTCTCAGTTATAGGCAACTAAATTTTCAACTGAGGTTCAGGTGAAATACCCCTTACTGAGCTTCAGTTGAAGTTAACCAATTTGATTTTGAAAATTTAATTTAACTGAGCCTTCAGTTAAAATGAAACAAAATTTTAAATTAGTAGCTAATAACCGATTCAACAATTTAAAATAACAAATATTTATATTTGTCAATAAATAAAACCAAATGGAATTTTTTGTAAAAATTACACAATTTATTTAAAATAAACAAAAATTGAATTACAATTGTCATACCCTTAATAATGTATTCCATACTTTTTCTTCTTCCATTGTCAGCATGGACCCAGATTTTCAAAATTTGTAGGGAATAAAGTTTTATATTTTGTTTGACCAAAATATTTCCTGCAAACAATGAGAAAAAAAAAATTAAATTATTAAGGGTAATTTAATTTCCATGAAAAAACAAGAACTTACCAAAAACCCAAAAAATGTTTATTATATTTCGCTTTTGTGTGACTTTTGTTTTTAAATATTGTTGTAAATTTATTACCAATTGAATCATTTAAAATTTACAGGTTGACTCAAAAAAATTTATTGTGAACCAAATATTAGTTGCTCAGTTAAATTTTATTTATTTTAAATTAACTCAGGATATCTTTAACTGAGCAACTGAGGAATTTTTTCGGTGTATGAATATTTAACCATAATAACTTATCAATATTTTAACTCTGGGTAGTTAACCTTAGTATGAAATGTCAGAATAAAAACAAAAGGAAAAACAAAAATTAATAACAAAAACTTTTTTTTTCAATACGGCAAAATTAAAAGTTTTTCTCGAGATTTTTTTTTGTGTTTTGGGTCATAAAAACATAATACACTTGACCACGTCGTTTTTTTTAAGATTCGCGGTCGCCAAATACCATAAAATGAATGTGTCTTTTTGCATACTACGTGAGGTGATTTAATTAAATCCATTTGGTAAGTCTATAAAATAAAAGTGTTTTATTTGAACTATTAATAAGTATTTCGTGCTGATCGAGACAACCGCGGAAAGATTCGCGTTTAAAATTAAAAAAAAAATACTGGAAATTTTGTGATAGAGTATTAAATTAAGGCACTTTATACGATCAGAACATCAAAGCGAGTAGAAAAATATTCGCTGTGCATGATTTTGTAACTTTTTGTAATTGCGAGTCAAAACTGTAGGTTGTCCAGGGGTTCCTCATATAGTTTTAGAATATTTAAAACATGATTGGTTCACATTTCGTTAATTCGCGAGTGATTTCTATGCGCTTTTTTATATTTAAGAATAAAATTCAGTAGTCTTGTGCTTCACGTGTACCTTAACAAACTTTCAGCGATTTGAGCTTTGATACATGATTCATTTTGAATTTGATACGCTGATTCTAAATCCTCAAACGCAAGTTACCCAAAATTTAAGGAATGATTGTTTTTCTGAGAGTGGGTTTCAAAAGAATTTTTCCTATAACGGTACACTAATTAAAAAATTTTGTCCTATGTATTTTAGAGAACACAGTTCATTATTTACTACCATCGTAACAAAAAGTCTTAAGATATTTGGATGCGTTTTGTATAGTATTTCAAAATACATAGGTAAAAAAATCTATTTCTCGCGTTTTTAATCACGATTTTTTCAAATTTGAGAGGCGAAAGACGTATTCGGAATAGATATTTGGAATCAGCAAGTAAAAAGTATGTATCAAGATTCTAACAGCAGCGACTTTTCATTTTGTAGAAGTGTTTAATTCGAGTCAAATTATACTAATATTTGTCTCCATTTTAAAAAAAATAAATTTTTACAATTTTCTTACATGATGCCAACTTCCGTAAGCTATCGCAGAAATCTAAATCCTAAATAGCAAAAATTTGTGCACGATTTTAAGTGCTGCTGCAATTTTTGTAAGTTTTGGTAAAGTGGGGAAATGCACACCGAAAATACTTATATGCATCATAAACGATCTTTATTCAAAGTTTGGTTTAAGCTGCATTTTAGATTTTTTTTAATAATCGACATTACAAGTTTAATTTACTAAAATATCTTATGTAGGGTGAATAGCCTTGGTTAAGTTTCTTAACCACAGAAATTTCTATGGTTAAATTTTAGCATTGGTTAGAAGAAATACTTGGTTACAATTTAGATAAGTTATTCAAAAAATATGTTTACCTGTGGTTAAGGCTAGTAGAGGTCTTAACCAGGGCATAAATTGAAATAAGTTAACGAGCATAAGATGTCAAAGACAGGGTTTAAGGAGAAATATAATGATTGTTTAAATATGGAGCTCAATGTAAAGATCGGCGGAAAAAAATTAGGTGGGCCAAAAAAGGATTACGAAAATGTTCAACAAAAGACAAAAAAATAAGACAAGAAGAAGTCGTTAAAAATTTTTATTCGAACGAAATAAAGGATTCCTTCAAAGCAGTTTTAATACAAACACAACCAAAAAAAGCTGGAAAAATTGTAGATGGATTACCAACAGCATCTCCCCAGCGATTGAATCGTGTGGTGCAAAGTATTTCAACTCCAAAATCATCAAAATCTTTCACAGAAGAAGATGCGTTAGCTCTAATACTAAGCTTAGGATTATCGAGAAACAAGTATGCTATCTTGAGAAAAGCACTCCAGGAAAAAGGATACGATATTTTAACAGTCAGTCAATTAAAGAAACGGAAAACAAAATTGTGCCATCACCAGTAGAAGTAAACTCTAAAAGTGGCAGTGTTGAACTTTCCCAATTGCTGGATAAAACAGCATCGAGAATTATTTCTAGTTTTAGTAAGGAAGACTTAGAAAAATGCCACAATTCTGAATTAACGTTGATATGTAAATGGGGCTGCGATGAAACGTCTGGATTTACTGAATACAAACAACAAACTACACGCAATGAAGAAGTTGATTATTCAAGTGTTTTTATGACATCTTTGGTACCGCTCAGAATGCGGCTATTTAAGGAAGACACTTCCCCATCAACTTCCTCCGCATTAAATAAGAATTACGAAGACTTATGGACAAATTTTACACCAGGTTCTAAGTTTTTGTATTTTATTGTTCATGTAAAACAATTAAAATAATTTCAAAAAAATAAACCGAATTATCCTTTTTTTGCAATTAAAATTATGGTGTACGGAAACTTGCCATTTTTTATAAAATCTTGGTTTCTGGGTTCGTTTATGAATTGGCGCTACTTTTTATTTTTGAAATCTAAACAGAATATATGGCGTTATATAACTGTATTTCAGAAAGTAGCAAAAACGGCGTGACTTTTTTGTTATATGATCGAAAACTCAAAAATTAGACCAATTTCGGTCAATGCTGTACGTAGTGTGAATGTTGCACCGACTTCAAATTTGGATTAAAGGCATCTTAGAACTACATTCTCTACGAATATATTATAAAACAATAACTTTTATTATATAACTTCTCAGTAAAAAGTGAAAAATTGATAACATCTTTTTGAGAAAAAAATGCAATTTTTTCGATCGGCGAAAAAATAAAAACTAATTTTTAAAAATATAAGTTCCGCCAGGAATTGAACCGGAATAAATGAGTAATATTTTCCTAATTAAAGCTATTTCGCTTACTAACTAACTGCATTAACATTAAACAATATTTTATTTTTATTATTTATTTCTATATCAAGTACAATTGAATGGTAGCATTCGGCAGAGAAACCTTAAACTGATACCGGTGACTTGTTTGTATGTTTTTATTTGTCATTCTGACAAAACAATTTTTATTGTAAATGAACAACAACAAATGTATCATTTATTGATCAAAAGTAGCTAACATTTTTTACGCTACCCAAATATGACAGCGCTACCTGAGTGCTCAGACTGAGCGGTAAGTGATCAGGTCGTTCAGCAGATAGTTGTACAACTGTTGACTAATAAATTGTATCTGCCGAATGCACCCAATTCTAATCTAATTTGCGAAAGGCCCTTATAGTTGTAAATATAAACCAACTACTAAGTGTTTGCACTATTTTCCATTTTTGTACAATTAAGTTTACTTCCTATAAGCTAAACCACATATAAAATAAAAATGAACATATTTAATACGATATTTATTAGCATATAAAATACTAAATACCAGTACTACTGAAATTTTAGTCAAATTTCAATAATAAATTCAATATTACTCTAATAATTCTTGTGTCTTTTATTTTGTATTTCCTTAAAATTCTTCATCTTCTTCTATAACTGTTTTCTAATCATGTGGCAATTAGTATATGGGGAAAAATTAGGCTTCCTAACAATATTCAATCAATATGTGTAAACAATAAATAATTCTGTGAATCAATAACAATATACTAAATACACACATTCACACATACACATAGATAGGATATATGTATGTATATTATTTTGCTTAGATACTATTAGTATATATACAATAACAATAACAAAGAATGTACTATAAAACATAATAAAAAAAAGGAAAGAGACAGTACTTCCTTTTCCAGCCATGAATTAAGAAGAAACATAACTACATACTAACATACAATATTGTTTGTAAGTACAGGATAGTGTGTGTGTGTGAGTGTGTGTGTGAGCGTGTGTGTGTGGTTATGTTTTCGATATCTGTTCTACATTAAGAATACAACCAAGTAAAATATTTCACTTAAATAGACAGTATTTGCAATAGACTATTGATATCAGCCAGCATATGGTTTTACTTTATTTTTCATATATGTATGTAGAACATACAAATATTCAATGAAAATGTATATGTGTGTATGGGCTAGAATGTACTCTACTTATGTATGAGGTTTTCCATACCAACTGTACAGCTAAAAAAATATATATATCTATATCGTGTCAATGTTATTTTCCTATATTACCATCAGACAAAGTTAAACTATTGGTTGCACCCATAGGAAAATCGAATATATTCTGAAAGAAGGGCTAAAAGTTATGTATCCATGTTATCCAATTTTTCTGGACCAATTCGTAACCTTTCATATATTTCCATTAGAAGTTGTCTTAATTCTTATCCTTGCATAAATTATTTCACTGCGAACAGGGTGTTTCAAAATATTGGTTTTTGGTGAAATTAGAGATTTTATTATGAATTTTGAAAGTTTAAATTATCATATTTTCTTTATTTTCAAACAGATTTAGATGTGGTAAATTTTTTGTATTGTATGGTACATTAGCTATTAATGTATTAAAATCTGAATTTTAATTTTTTTGTATATTTTGTTTTTCTAAAAGTTCCATATATTGCAAATATGTGTGTTCCACTTTTTTGAGTACAACTCTACAGCTACAAAGTCTTAAAAAAAAAATTATTGGGTTATATAGCTTGAATATTTTGCTTTTATTCTATATCCCGTTGTGGGTGAGCCAAAGCCCGCCCCTGGGAGCTAGAAAAATTTTTCTCATCAAAGATATGAAAAGTTATGCGAAAAATCTGACAGTTTCATGTAAGCATTTAATTTATAAAAAGTGAATTTAATACTTAACAGTAGAGATCAGCACGTGAGAGGAATTTCGTTTTCTCGAATTTGCTTGATTTATGTGATTTGGATATCCGAAAATTTTATCGGAATCGGTTGAAACTCGGCATATAGCATTTGCAGGTAATTTCATTGAAATGTTCAAAATTTGGAAGAAAGCGGTTGGCATTTAGACATAGTTTAAAATTTAAATAATTAAAAATGGCAAACGTTAAAAGTTTCTTTTTTCGAGAGGTGCTCTTCTTTGGAGCTCAGTAGCGTAGCTCCTGGCGGGTGTGGGGGATCGGCCATCAAAACTTTAGCTCAGAATTACGTTTTTTATGTGCATTATTGAAAAAAAATTTAATTTAAGGAACAATATCTTTTTTTTAATTTTTTTGTTTAAAAAATATTTTTTCCCCTCTGACTACATTAAGATTATGCACTATATTCAAAAAGCCATTAGAGCTAAATTTAACGGTCAAACTCGTGCCAACATTACAGTTTTGTGCTGAAATTTAAAATAAGTACGAGCTATGAAAGTTAAAACTTTGGTGCCTATGGAAAATAATTTAGAAATCTTATAACATGTTTATAAAATGAATTTTGTAAGAATAAATTGTTTTATAAGCAATTTATAAATTCCAAAAAGGATAATGCATATAGCCTTTTATGTATATTCTTGTTGTTACTCGATTTTTATTTATTTTTGCCTGTCTACGGGTACTCCCTCTAATTCATTTCGGTTTAAATTTACCCAACTTATATGGGCGATATTCCAAATACAATACCTTTTCTATCTGCGAAGATTAGTTTTCGAGATAAAAGCGATCTAAAACCAACCCAACTAACAATAAGTTTGGGTGTGGCTTGGACCTCTGCTGAAAATATTTGTTCTCTAACACGATTAAAATTTTATTTAAACGATTTTTGTGCTTCTTGGCAGATGGTTTATTATCCGTTTCCATTTACCTCATTTCGTTTTAGTTTTTTGTTTCTGCTACGCACTGTGTCACACTTGGCTAATTTAGAATTCGAATTTTAAAGATATTGACTAGAACCACTTTGTTCATAAATATATTTTTTAATATAATTTAGGTAAACACCGAATGACATTTTCGCGAAATTAAATGTGTAGATGAATCGTAGACGCCAATATTTTTGTATCGTTATGACACGTGACTCGTGTCCAATTTTCAGGTAGACATGTTAGAAAATAAATATTTGTCAGTATTCTAACTCCGGCGCCACTTACGGGGTCTATATTTTGTAAATTTCTTTTAATTCCACATAACTAATACAAATACAATAATAGATTAAGATGCCTATTCCTACTTGTGACTCATTGTGACCATCATAAGACTATTTTTAAGACTGAGAGTCTTAACTTTTCATACAAAACACCAATAAAATTCAAAAATTCAAATTTTATTTGTCAATGCTATGATTGTATCGATACCAGGTCTTAATTTTTTTGAAGTTTTCAAAACAAAACAAAAAATTTAATAAATATAATTTATTGTGACTTTGCAACAACAAATACATGGGGAATGCAGTCATATCTAAGAGTCACAGACTTTTCGTAGGAATAGGTACCTAAATCGGATTACAGATACACCCAGTTAGAAATTTCCAGTGGAACAAAAACTCTAGAACTGGCATACCACTGGGTAACCGTGGCGTTAAATATAAATTGGCATAACATTCATTTGGGACGCTTTTCCATCCTTTGTAAAAAGCATTTTGCCAGTAATTGTTTTACAAAAATTTTAGTGATTTATAAAAGAAGCACTGGCAAGGAATGGGCTTAGAGTGCTATGGCAAAGTTTGCAACTAGTGGTTATCCAGTGCTACCTAGTCAGAAATTGTCAGCGGTACAAAAATGAATTCACTGGTAAAGCCAAGATTTTATAAAAATGATGACGGTTCCTGAAAAAAAAGTTTATAGCCAGAAGGTTCAGAGATCAAAACAAGGTTCAAGGAAAAATTTTCTTTACCCAAGTAAAAAAGTTTTGATATAGATTTATATGACTTTATAAAATTGCTTGTTGTATATTAAATATATAAATATATGTATCTTCCTTCATATTACACTTTATATAGTACAATATATTATAATATCCAATTATATATCTATCTATATGTCACTACATATGCCATATATAATTACATATTTTTATACACAAGTGTATCTAATTGGATACATTTGTATTACATTATATATAATTTGATACATTTAAGTGGGGACAAAATTCGGATCAAATTGTATAAAACTATATCTTACAAATAATTGTATCAAATAATTATCTTATTGTATAAATTTAGATCTTATTAAACCAATTTAGATATAATATGATACACTAAGATGTTCTCATTTTTCGGATAAAATCATATATAATACATAAGTCACAAAATACTTTTTTTGCATTGGTAGTTTTTTTTAATTTAAAAATTTTTTTGTTTTATAAAATCAATTTTCATATCAATCAATATTCAATCACGCCCACTTGGCCATCTTTTTTTGAATTTAAAAAGTATTTGTATGTTTCATGTGTATCACATGAGACAAAAGACACTGTAATTTTGACATTTACACGAAATATTTTTTCATGTAGCGGAGCAGTTAGTACGGAAAGCCTCTTATTCAATAAGATGTATGGCATAGAATATAGACAACAATGAAGTTATTGATTCCACATGAATGGCAAACTGTACCAATTGTAAATCTATTTAAACGTACATACAAATATGTATGTACAAAGATATTTTTGATTACCTTGTGAAGCACTATGGAACAAAAGTTTCAAAGTTGAGCCCCCCATACATTTGCAACACTATGTCCACAATAATGGCACATTATTTTTCTCGTTTTGCCACACACCATGCAATAAATTGCAACATATACATATGTACCAAAAATCGCCACAATATCTTATGCAATATATAAATTCAACATAACCCCAAAATGCACACAAACATACACAGCGCAAAATTAAAATTGCACAGTGCTGCCAATAGATTATGCAATATTTCAAGTTGTCCAATAAAAATCAAAAGTGTTTGGATTCACTACATAATATTGCTCAACATTCAATTTATTACATACACGGTCAATATGCTTGCAACACTTGGAAAGTTGTAGCATAATATTGCAAATGTATGGCCCGCTTTAGTTCTATAGAACTAACTAACAATTTCTAGTAACCAATTTATTGATTTGAGACCCATAATTTGAAAAGAGCCTAGCATTAAGTTAGGTCTCAAGAAATCAAAAAAAATTTTTGAATAAAATTTGAATTTGAATTAAGTGTAAGTCACTCATCCCTTATTCGCGCATCATCTAAAATTTTTTGAAATTAAATTAAGATTTAAAAAATTCAATGTCTCAAAAATCAAAGCTAACCTATGAGTCTGATTAAGTTTGCCAATGCTAAATAAAATCTTTTAGATTTCGAGGTTGAAAAAGTGAAAAAAAATCTACCACTTTTTAGTACATTTTTTTTTTTGGCACAAATTTGGAAATCAGTCAACCACTTCGTAATTTTAAATGTGTTACCAAATATCATAATTCCTTGTACGTATTTCAAGCTCATAGTGCCAATGCATAAAACTAATAGTAGTATATATACACTAGGGTGACAATGATATATATTGGGAATTCAGTTCTGAGTTTTAATGAAAATGGAGCGGATTACTAAAAAAGTGTCTCATGTGATAACCTTCGATTTTTATGAATTTAAGATATTTTGGAGAATGGAAATCAAAGAGCAACCTGTTTTTATTTTCGCCACCTTGGGGGTTTGTGCGGCCAAATTGACGAAAGAAATGTTTTCTCAAATGACGCAGTTTTGATCATACTTGCCAAGTTATTCCAAAAAGTACCAAAAAAGAGTAAAAATTCGATAAGATTCAAAGTTGAACGGATATCGAAAAAACAAAAAGCACGTACCCGTGCAAACGTAGTAGCTATGGATTAGTAACAGAAATGAAGTTCCCATCCTAAAATATAACATTACTACGAAATAAACGACACACAACTTAAAAAACAGAAAAATAGATAAATTTTTACTACCCAACCTCCAAATTCTTTTTTCCACAATATACCCGAAGTCCATCAATATTGGAAATTATCACATGATATGCCTTCCGTGTTAGTATAGAACTCACAAGATGCATTTTTGGGATAACCCTATGCCCTGCACCATCGACAATAAACTTTGAATATTTTTGATCCAAACAAAAATATTTCGATTATGACATTTGACTCATCGTTCCTAATTGAATTTAGCATGCTGAACACTAATATTAAAATATTTTTGAAGTCGATCAAAAAGTTCTCCATATATTGTTTCTTCCTCTAATTTTACCAAAATTAAATAAAAAAATCACAATATCTCCAAAATCCCTTGAGCGTTTTTAAATTCGTAATCAGCATGCTAAAGTTTCTTAAAAATGATATGTTGCAAAACATAAGTAAAATTTTTCTTTTTATACCCACTGTGCAGGAATGCATATATAAGTTTGTAATTCCGTTTGTACACAGATAGAATTTTGTGCATAGTATTAATGAATTTGTTCATTAATCCAATGATTTTTTCATTGAAAAGTCCCCAAAGAACGCGTTCATTAAATCAATGAAACGTATTCATTAAATAAAAACTAATTGAAAAAAATAAAATTTTTTCCGTTACATTTTTTATTTATTTTATTGATTTTTATTTGTACATATATTTCCTTTTTTGTTTTTATAACATTTTTGACATCTCCCTGAATTCGACTTGAACCCGCAATCACCAGAATGGAAACATTACCGCGTTACCGATTGATCTAAATAGCCAAAACAAAATGATATCATTATTTGGACTTTTATATTTAAATAATTTCAGTTTGCAACCCTAGCGTTCATTACTGGAACATATAAATATCTATTTTAGTAATTAGCAAATTCAAAACCCTTATAAAAATTATAGCATATCTTACGGGTTAGTTAAAAATATATAATGAAAAAATTCATTAAATTAATGAATTTTTCGTTAATGAATTTTTCATTAATTCAATGAAATTTTTTCATTAAATCAATGAATTCAGATTAATGAAATCGATTCATTAACAGTATGAACGAAAATTCTATCAGTGTAAAATATGTCAGTTTATCATTCCGTTTGTAATTCATCGAAACCCATTTAGCCATGTCCGTCCATCTGTATGTCTGTTGGAAACAGGATCACTTCCTCAATAGGTATACAGGCAAGCGATATTTTTTTTTTTGTCAAATATTCTTCTGCAAAATATTTTGTAGCTAAATTTTTTATGAAAATTTTTTAAAAGAATTTTTTTTCAAAAACAATTTTTTTTTATAAGTCTGGTGTTTTTGATAACTTTGACTTCGTAAGTGGCAAGAGCAAAAATAAAAATTTTAAAATCTTTAGCACCGAATACTTTCAAATATTCGTTTAACTTATATGCAGTCAGTATGTTTTTATTTATTTTTTAATCATAATATTGCTTTTTTAAATTAAAGAAAAATTATTATTTTTAAATTAAACATATTGTTTGCAATTTCCCTTATTAATGAAAACACCGGGATGGAGGATATATGAAGATTCGGCAAGGCGAATTTAATCTTCTATTTTTTAAGTCAGAGCTTCGAAAGAATAATTTCAATTTGAGCCTAATTCACCCAAAAACTAATTCGGCTTTCGAAATTGTACCCATACCATGCATCATCCATAAGTTTTATTCCCAAAGCTTAATATTTAGAAGAATTAATGCTTGTATTGAATTCAGTTAACCATAAATCATTAATTTTTTTAAAATTAATTCTAATCTAATAATCTAATAAATCGTCATTTCATTCAATTCGTAATAGATCTAGATATGATCTAGAACACTGAAGTTGACATTGCGAAATTATATAAATATGTGGCATATCTTAGGGAGCTAGACATAACCCATAGAGTTAATGAAAGGTAATTAATATAATGAAAAATTAATTTATTTATTCTTGTTCGAGGCCAATTATTTCAAAACTCTGTTTTTTTCGGTGAGGGTATTCTTCTAACAAATTCTTAGCAGGTTTTTTGATTTCAAACTATTCTACACCTTCTGGAATGAAGAGACGATAATTTTGGGGATTTTCCAGTTCCCCATCATCAGTTCTCTTTAGAAATTGGGGCATTGCTGCAATTAAAAAACATCAAAATTTCACATTAAACATGATTTGCTACACAAACTAGATGGTAAGGGGCAACAAAAAATAGGGTTTGGGTCGAAATCCTGTGTATAACAAAATCCTGTTTTCAAAATCCTGCTTTTCGCAATACTGTTTTACAAAATACTGTATAACACAATACAGTTTTGCAAAATCCTGTTTTACTGGGCGGCGAAAATTTTTGTAAAAATAAAGAAAAAAAGCGCGCCCTTTTTTGCTTTATTTTTACAAAAATTTTAATATGAAGATGAAGATTTGCTTAAACTGTGCCAGAGACTATTAATCATAGAGATAGGAAATCAAAACTTAAACTACTCACCAGTAGGGGGCGCTGAAATTTAGTATCACCTGAGCAACTATTTAGTATCACTTTAGTATCGCAAAAATTGCTGAAAACTGCGCAAAATAAGAGGAAATCAAGCGCAAAATATCTTTAAATAATAAAATTTGAGAATTCCTTTTTTTTATTTGATTTTTTGTTTGTTATTATTTAAACTTAAATAAAAAAAGAAAATTGTAAATTTTTTGAACAAAGTGCCATCTAGTGATAACGATGTCGTTATAACTTTTGTTTTTGGTGATGCCATACCCGTGAACTGTGCGAGTGGTTTGAAAAAAAACTACGTCAAGGGCTCATATCACCCAAAGTATTCTGGAACCTTTTGGTCGGTTTACGATGACAGTAAGAAATCCTACCCAATAACTCAAAATAGTGTGGAAGCTTGGCATAGAAGACTGAAAGCTGTTGTTGGGCGTAGAAAGTCAGGATTATACCACCTTATCACGCAGTTGGGTAATGAGGTCGTGGTAGCTGTAAATACCATTTCAAAACGCGCGAATGGAGAAAGACGTTACATAAATTTAAAGAAAAGAAAGGCGTACACAAACATTAAAAGAGTTATAAGAAAAAGGTGTGAATTAAGCCATACAGGCTACCTAAAGCGAATTGCAAAAAATCTTGTACTAAGTTTATAAAATGCATTGAAATTAATTTTTTGTTAAATGTTTTTATTAATTTCTGAAAATTATATACTTTTTTTGAAATTATTTTTAATAAAATAAATTTTGTAAACCAGCATTTTTACTTCACAGAATTTTGCAAAACAGTATTGTGAAATCCAGTATTTTGCAAAACAGTATTATGAAAAGCAGGATTTTTAAAATTTTTTTCACCAGTATTTTGTCTAAACAGTATTTTGCATAACAGTATTATATACGTATCCCCAAAAAATATATAAATAAATATGTTTCGGAGTTTATTTCGTTGATATTCTGTTGTAACAGAAGTTGGTTTACAAAATATTTTTTCATTCATCAAAATGATCGTTCTAAAAGAAATAAAAGAATTCATTCACTATATAAAAAAATTAAAATAATGAGTCTAGTCAGTAAATTCATAGGGAATATTATCAACGAATGATATTTTAATCAATTTTAATTAAAAATTCAAAAGCGAATTCAATAATTGCTTTATTCCAACCTATGGAATAAATCTCGAGTTACCAGGGGACTCCGGACAAGCCTGCGGGCTTTAGTCCGGGCTTCTTTTTTATTGTCTTCTAAAACTCTGAAACTTTGACAACAAAGGTGCATGGCTTAGATTTCTCTGATTTTACTCAAATTTTTATCATATTAGTTTTATACCAAGCGTTACAATATTAAGCCCGTTTGTAAGCGAAATTGCATAGTTGAATTTTCACTGCCACCCTAATGTTCACGTAAAATAACTTGAAAAGTTGTTAAAGTTTTAACTAAATCTTTTATTAAGAATATATGTATTATCTTTAAAAGCATCTCTAGGATATAAATATAATTCTATTTAAAATTTTTTCAAATATTTTTTTTCTATCAACTAAAAGAAAAGGCATAAAAGCAATAACTTCCAATTGATTACATTACTTTAAAAATTTTCTTCTACATTATAAACCTTATAAAAAATTCATAAATTTAAATATAAGGCACTGGGCCAAACATACAAACATTGTGAACATAACGACTATATCAATATAACACCCCCCGAAGAAACAGAACAAAAATACATATAAACATTCGTTCATTTATTCCTCCTCGACTAATACATAAATATAAAACTGTATGTAGTATGCTATATTTTTAGGCAAATTTTCATCAACAACAAAAAACACAAATGATATGTAGCGCACACTTACACAAAAAGAAAGAAGAAAATTGGAAAATAAAGTTGTTAAGTAGTGCTTTAGTAAGAAAAATGAAGAAACTAAAAGTAAATGTGGTGAAAAGAAAAAAAAATTAAAAGAATAAAATTAAACTTATTTTTTTTTAAACTTGCAGGAGGTGAAGGAAGTTTATATAAATGAAAAAAAAAATCAATTTCTTTAAGGAAACGGAAACCAAAACCACCCATACCATTAAAATATTTCAGATTTTAGATTCATTGCTAACAGATATAGGAAAATCAATCAAAATATATTTTCTTTCGTCTCATTGTTCTTTTGCAAATTCATGCTTTTATTCATACAATTATCATTGGTTTGTCTCATCAATATTAAAACTAAACTTTGTCAAGGAAGACGATATAATCATCATTCATTTCTGCCACTAAGAATATGGTAACTTTATTTACACTTTTAGAAAAATTATTGACTTTCATATATAAAAAAATGTCCGCAACAAATATTAAATTCATCGAAAATATAATGGGGAAATATGCATAAAATGTAATAAAACAAATATCTCCCTATCAAATAGGGATACCGATCCCGAAATCCCGATCCCGATTGGTCTTGAAAAAATCCCGGGATTTCCGATTTCATTATTTGCCATATTTTACCTCTTTTTGTATTTTTTTTTATTGTTATATTCGACCTAAATCACATAAATGTAATATCTTATTAAATGTTATTAAAGAACTAATTTTTTCCATTCATAAATGAATGCTTCACTTGCTAAATCGATTAACTCCATTTTCTGAACTTTATAAAATTTTAATTTCAAACCCCTTTATTGACTAACTGTGAAATATTCAAAACAAATTTCTCTGATAAGAAATATTAACACTACTAAATTATAAAATCTATAATTTAACGGGAATTTTAAAAAACAGTATATAATATTTTTGCATTTTCCTCACTAATACTCATTTATTTTTCTATATGGAGTTAATCGATTTGGCAAATTGAATCATTCAAAATAGATTACAGATTAAATAAATCTGAATAAAATAATTAATAATTTAAAAACATTTATTCAGCTGTGAAAATTTTGAAAATCATAATTCAGCTTTATTTGATCTCTTAACGGACATGTTTTTATTTATTTTATTGATGATTTGCTAAAATCATAACTTCATGCAAAATAATTTTGCCGACTAAAAACTGCAAAGTCTTGTTAAATTAGAAAACTCTAACAATCTGCCTTTCTGAAATCAGCGGAGGTATGTGCTTAATATTTTATGTTAGTTGATTTAAAAAAACTAATAGTCACTAAATAATTCTGATGATTTCAGCAGAGTAGTTTGTATTTGCATTCAATTAATTTTAGCCAAATATAACTAAATTTGCAGTGTTTTAGTAAAAACTTTTAGTTAAAAAGTTTCTTCAGAGGTTAATTGTAATTTGTAATTTGCTTAAATTTAACTCATAAGTCTAGTTTTAATCGCGGAACTTTTTTGCTTATTTTTAGTAGCTTTTTCTGCTATTTTTACATACTTATTTCTATGAGTGTAGTTTCTGTTTAAAGCCAGATTCACAATACTGTAGTACTCCACTCTGAGTGGATTTTGTTCCTTTCTTTTTTGCATTTACATATTTTTTATCTCTATTTTACACACTGCACTCTGCAGCGTAGAGTACTCCAGCATTGTGAATCCGGCTAAATTGGTTTATTTCTTCATACTACAAGAAATAATAAGTACATTTTTAATGAATTTTTTTTAATTTGTAGGATTTATTTCAGCTATTTATTTTTAAACTTAAAAATATGATGAAATAAAAAAAATCCAGAAACCCCGAAATCCCGAAAAATCCCGGGATCCTGATAAATCCCGGGATCCCGAAAAATCCCGGGATCCCGGGATTTCAATTTTCAAAATCCCGAATCCCGGGATTTGTAAAAACCAGTCCCGTTCGGCATCCCTACTATCAAATCTCGGTTATGTTAACTTATAACTAGGGCTCGGAAGTTCATATAAATACATGTTTTTTGTCGTTACCTGGATAAAAATATTCACCCAATATCTTCACGACTCAATAAATTTGCACTAAAAGTAAATGATTTATCAACCCAAATAAAAAATTTTTTATATAGTCGTATATTATCATATGAAATGTTGTATAATTATATATTGAAACAAATACATTAAAACGTAATTATATAAAATTTTATCTTAAATATACAACTATATCTTGTTTTATATTTATCTTGTACACTCAAAAAAATAAGTTAGTAGAAAAATTAGTAAAACGTCTTGTATATCAAGTTCACTAGTCTTCAACAATTTTTTTGCTGAAATTCCGTTTTCAGCAAAAGTTTTAGTTATATTTTTTTAGCGCTGAACTAATTTTGAACTAATAATTTACTAATTTATTTTGCTATAAAAATTGTGCTGATAACCGCAATTATAGCGTGGACGAAAACCAGATAAACAAATGTAGATATCGCAGTTTGTCTGGATGTAGTACAACGGAAATTACTAAAAAGAAAAACAACTGTACACAAATTCTGTATTTAAATTTTCAGCAAACAAATTAACTAAAGTAAAATTTCGCTACAAGCTTTTTGAGTTTTTTTCAGTCTACTAATATTCAGCAAAAAGTTTAGTGATTTTAGCAAGGATTGTTTTCATTTGCAATCGACTAAAACTTTTGCTGAATATTACTATTTTTTTGGTAAAAATCAGCTCGCTGATTTTCAGCAAACCTTTTGCTGAAATTACCAACATTTTGCAAGTACGCTCCTGACCAAAAATTTGCTGACACAGCAACATTTTTTGCTGACTTTAGTAATGAATCCATTACAAATTGCAATATACGTGTGTATTTCTAGATAATTTGGTAAAGTGCGAACTTAGGTAGATAGACCCGTAAGTAGTTTTGTTCATTTGTGTTTTGAATGAAAATAAATAACCCAAAGCAGGGTTGGCAAGCATTTTATAATATTAAAGATAGCGGGCAAAGCCCGCTACGTTGTTAGCGTGCCTTAAAATTTTTTTTAATTCCAGTTTATGTAAAGGTAGACCTGGCAATTCAAGTAAATTCACAAATTCAGTTGTAAAATTTACTGCGTCGGTTTCTTCCACCGGTGCTTTGTTACCTGCAGTTTAAATATCGGAATATATAAGTTCCATTCCTTTTCTAAGGTTTTCTCTTTTAGAAAATTTGTTTAACTTTTTGGAAAGTATGTTTCAATGCTACATAAGTTTCATATTCCGTGGATAGTGTTTGAACAGGTAATTAAAAGGGATCCTTCACCCCTTTTTGTTCCACCCAGTAAAAATCCCAAATATATATATTCTTGCCTCAATCGCATGCGAAATTTCAAGTACCAAACTCCGGCAGTTTGAGTCATTCAAATTCCATTCCCTTTTCCCCAGTTATCTAATGTTTCAATTTCACTCATTCCCCATTCCATTCTATTTTGTTTAACAATTTTAGTGTTCCTATGCAACTCCTTCCAAGTTTCCATTTCGTTCACCATTCCATTGCATTTGGTTCCCATTATCTGTTATTCCGATTCCACTAGTTCCCCGTTTCATTCCGTTTCGTTCCTACTGTCTTGTGTATCGATATGCATATCAGTCGCTTCTCTTTCCATTCCATTTCTTTGCAATTGGTCAGTTCCATTCCTCTTTTAACTGCAGTGTTCCACTCAGTCCCCATTCTATGCCATTTCGCTCCTCATATCATTTCGTTCTATAGTCCATTCCATTTCGTTCCCTCTTCCACTCCATTTCCATTGTCTATAATTTCAATTCCACTCGTTCAACGTTTATATCCAATTCGTTCCACTTGTGTAGTGTTTCAATTCCACTGGTTTCCTATTTAGTTTCTTAATTTTAGTGTTCCATATAGACTCGTTCTTTAAATTTTAGGTTTCTAGCTAAAGACGCAGACGTTAAGAGGGGGCAGGGGGCAATTTTCCCCTTTTGAACCACCGTTTTTACTACGTTCCTGTCCAAAGTCCTAAAAATACCTTGTCGATAAGTTAGCCCATACTCCAAGGGAAACATATTATAGATTACAGGTTTCTAGCCAAAGGGTTCGGTTAGGCCATCAAGGGGGATAATTATTCCGTTTTACCCCTCAAAAATTCCGTCTTAGAGGACGTCGGCGTTGAAGAAGGAACCCAAATACCGAATTTAAGCTCCCTAGTTCCAGCAGTTTGGCCAGGCCATTAAGGAGGAGACTTTTCCTGTTTTTGACCCTACCTGTGGAAATTTCCAAAAATCTCATCTTAGCGGATGTCTCCAATAGAGGAGGAATTTTATTACCAAATTTTAACTTTCTACCTCAAGCGGTTTAGACAGGCCTTTAAGGGGCACTTTTCACTTCATTAATCCCCATTTTTGCAATGTGCATTTTTGCATTTTTGATAAGTGAGCCCATACTCCAAGAAACACATGTTTTACATTTCAGGTTTCTAGCCAACTTTTACTATTTGTGCCCCTCTCGGTATTTCAGCTTCCTAGTTCCAGCAGATTGAGCAGGCTTTTTTGTTCCTCCCGGTTGGAATTATGCTGGAAAAGGAACCTAAGTACCGAATTTGAGCTTCCTAGTTCCAGCAGTTTGGACAGGTCGTTAAGAGGCCACTTTCTCTTTTTGAGCCCCCATTTTATAACGACCCTGTCCAAAATTTTAAATTTCAGGTTTCTAGCCGAAGGGGTTTTAACAGGCCACCAAGGGGAGGCTTTTCTTCTTTTTGCCCCTCCCTTAAGAATTTACAAAAATTCCATCTTCGCGGCTGTCTACGATGGATGAGGAACATTCATACCAAATTTCAACTTCATTGCCTCAGCGGTTTGGGCAGGCCGTTATTGAGGACATTTTTCCCTTTAAACCCCCATGTTTACTATGTTCCTGTTCCAAAATAGAAAAGTTACGTTGCCGGTGAGTTAATCCAACTCCAGGGAATACATATTTAACATTTTAGGTTGTCCAAAAGGGATTGGGCAGGCCGTCAAGGAGGAGACTTTTCTCCTTATTCCCCCCTCCCCAAATAGCAATTTGAAAAATTCCGTCTAAGCGGACGCCTACACAGAAGGAGGAACTCACATACCGAATTTCAGCTACATAGTTTCAGCAGCTTGGGCAGGGTGTCAAGGGAGAAACATCCCTCTTTTGGTATATCCTGTAGCGACCCAAACTTAGTCGATGTCTACGAAAGTGGAGGAACCTTTATACCAAATTTCAACTTCTTACCTCCATTGGTTTGGGTAGGCAGTTAAGGGGGCCACTTTTCCAATTTGTGAGACCGTCTGTGGGGAGACTTTTCCCCTTTTTGCCCGTTCCGGTAGGAATTTCCAAAAATCCCGTCTTAGCGGACGGGGGAGGAACAAAAGTACTTTTTGTGAAATTATATTTTTTTTAAATGGTATTTTTTATATGGTACTTTTTGGAAAAAAAAATTTTTTTTACAAAGTACTTTATTGGAAGAAGGTACTTTTTTTAAAACAGGTATTTTTTTTGGAAAAATGTATTTTTTGGAAAATGGTACTTTTTTGGAAAATGTACGTTTTTTTGGAAAAGGTAATTTTTTTTGAAAAAGGTACTTTTTTTGGAAAAAGGTATTTTTTTTGGAAAAAGTTCCTTTTTTGGAAAAAGGTCCTTTTTTTGGAAAAAAGTACTTTTTGAAAAAGGTACTTTTTTCTGAAAAAGGTACTTTTTTTTGGAAAACGGTACTTTTGTTGGTAAACGGTACTTGCTTTGAAAAAAGTACTTTTTTGGAAAAGGTACGTTTTTGATAGTGGAGGAACCTTTATACCAAATTTCAACTTCCTACCTCCAGCGGTTTGCACAGGCCGTCAAGGGGAGCTCTTTTCCCTTTTCTAACCCCCATTTTTACAACGTCCCTGTTCAAAATTCTGAAAATTACTTTCCAGATAAGTTAGCCCATACTCCAAGCAACACATGTTTTAAATTTCAGGTTTCTAGCCAAAGGGGGTTTAGCAGGCCGCCAAGGGGGAGACTTTCCCCTTTTTCCCTTTTTGCCCGAGCGCTACAAATATATATATATATATATAGAGATAACGCTAGGGAAATAAATTTAGCGGTTTTCTACTTTTAATAACCTTAAGTTGTGGCAGGTTTAGTGATTTTTTTTAATTTTTTGCAGCTGGCAACATCACACAAATTGTTGCCAATATTAAAGATTATCCGATAATCTGCCAGATTATTAAATTTATTTTGTATAGGTTATCCGACAAATTTTGTAAGATAATTGCCATATTTAGCAATATTCTTGTTTAAATAAAATTATGTTTGCAATGTAAATACTATTTTACATATTTTTTTTCTCTCAGTTTACAAAACCACCTTAACAAAGTAAAATTGACATTTTATTACTGTTGTCATCGTCGTATTTTATTGCCAATGGCTAGTGAAGCATTACACATAAATTGAATTCTAATGCAAATTAAGGTGACAAAAAATACATACACACAACTTAAATCTACGGACAATGCAAGAAGTCAGACTAGAGGACAGCCATGGATGGAAAAACTCACAAATATTTCAAATATATGGTCAGCTGCTAAAGTCGTTGTGATAAAAACCACAAAATGAAGACATTTACAAATTGTTGCAAGTGAAAAGTTAAAATGTCTTAAGCACGTCTAAGAGAAATGTGAGTAAAATAATCAATTCTAATATTAAATGGAAGCGTAGTGCAATTATCCAGAACAATTAAGCGATTGAAAATGGCAATTAAGATTAATAAAATAAATAAAAACATTTTTGTTTTTAATTAAAATCTTAAATATGTATTAGGTTACTGTCGCAATTTGATAATACAAATTTGTCACACAAAAAGGGAGATGTAAAGGGATGCTACACATGACCAATTTTTGGCCAAGCATAACATGAATACACACCGAAACCTTGGTAATATATTGATATTATCCTTCATATTACCTATTATCAGGTTAGTACAAAAATCTGTTTAATGTGTTCTGATTGCATTGAGGTAAATGGAATGACCTATAAACTATAAATGTATAAAAAAAATGTTTGTGGAATCGGTGATATGCAAAAAAAAATACCCTAGTAAAAATGATTTTTATATATTCATATATGATTTTTATACAATCATTTATGATTTTATACAATTATAACTTGTCGAGTATTGTGAAGCATATATTTTTATATAATTATATCAAAAGATATTTAATTATATAAAATTATATTAACCAGATTCACCATTTATCGGATCAGATAATATATTTTTTATATAATTATATTAACCCATACATGATTTGATCCGGAAAATGGTGGATCTGGTTAATATAATTTTATATAATTAAATATCATTTGTTGTGCGTCATCTGGGAAGGGTTTGCAGTTCACATTTAGCCCTGTTATGTTATTCTACTTCGGTGAAGTGCTATACACTCATAGAAATAAATCTCTAAAAATAGCAGAAAGAGCTACTAAAAATTAATTAAAAATGAAAGTGCTGAAATTAGCAGATTTTTTACTAAATAAGAGTAGCAAAAACAAAGCCGTTAAACTTCCATAATTTTAGTTATATTCGTTTTAATGTTGGTTAATTTAAATGACAAATTATACTGTAAAATATGCAGAAAATTTTGCCGATATCGAATAAAAATTAGATTTTAAAAATTTCAAAGTCATTTATCCAATTACGCGAAAATTTATTTTAGAATATTTATGTTGTATTAATATGAAAGAAATTTTCAACATATTGGATCCACGGTTCAGTATTTTTTAAAACTTATTTATATTTGATGTAATCAACTTCAGTTCATATTCCTTCTAAAGGCACATTGATTCAATAGGGAAAAAAGCTGCATAGAGAGAGCTTTCTGGATAAAATTTCAATGAATTCCCTTTACGCAATTATTCATTAACATCATGCGGATAATTTATTAAAATCATGCAGATAACTCACTCAATGTTTCAATGCAGACCCCTACGTAGAGCTAAGGGGCCTAGAAACGATTCTTTGGATGGCCAGTTCCGTACTTGGGTAATCGATGATCTAACTACCCTACCGCTCCGCCAGTCCGGTAATCCGGCGGAAATACAAAATTCCCCTGAGCCCTAAAATGTCAAATGTACCGGTTGCTCCATCTATCGCGACACCCTGCTAACAAAATGCAAAAACAAACCACACACATTCTAACAACAGAAAACTAAAATCGAAAAAACCCCAGCACCCGTGCAATAACATAGTCGTGTAGGCACTTGGGCAATTCCTGAAGCGCTTTCGTCCCGTGGGGGTTTTTTCGATTTTAGTTTTCTGTTGTTAAATTTTGTGTGATTTCTTTTTTAATTTTGTTAGCAGGGTATTGCGATGGATGGAGGCACCGATAAATTTTGACATTTTAGGGATCTTTTTTTCCCTGTTTTGTCTTTCCGCAGGATTACCGGACTGGCGGACCGGTAGGATAGATAGATCATCGATGACCCAAGTAGCGAACTGGCCATCCAAAGAATCGTCTCTAGGCCCCTTAGGTGTACGTAGAGGTCTGCAATGAATTGAAATTTTATCCAGAAAGCTCTCTTTATGCAGCTTTTTTCCCTATTAAATCAAAGAGGGTAGTTAGCTACCAAATGCATACGGAGCAGCTTTCTGCTTGTATTGGAGTTACGGGGGCGAAAAAGGGCTTGCCGGCTGAAGCTCTTAATGAGATGTTTCATATTATTCCCATTAATGTATATGTGGTAGAAGCTCCTGCTAGCAGTACGGCGAGACTAGCTGCTATGGGTGCTAGGAAGGGCAGAACCTATGGACATGCTAGACTTCTTGATCAGCTGCCCCTCAGATTGGACTAGGGTCCAACTACTCTGCTACTAAGATTGACTTCTGGAGGCCCTCTCCAGTGAATTTCCCTTCTAGGGTAGAATGGGACAGGAGGGATTCGACATCAGGCTGTACACCAATGGTTCAAAGATGAGTTGCAGAGTGGCTTCTGGGGTCTTCCGTGGGGATTGCGAAATACGGAGCTCCCTCAGGCTTCCTGATCATTTTAGTGTCTTTCAGGTGTTGATTCTGGCTCTCAGGCGAGCCTGTAGGCTCTTGTGTGAGTTCGGGCCTCAGGGAACCGTTTGTGTCTTCGTTGATAGCAAGGCGGCGTTTATGTCATTGAGCCCCTACACTACATCTTCTATCCTCTTCGGACAGTATGGGGGAAGAACTGTCTAGGCTAAGTCATCAATGAAAACAGTTTACTAAGGGTGGAAAGTTATATGAAAATATTCCCTGTAAAATCACATTAAAGCTGCCAAAACCCAAAGCTTGACTTAAAAGTAAAATTACTCGGTTAAAATGAACTCTGAGTTCGTATTAACCGATGTCAAGTTTGTATAAAATATTTTATAATTCCCAAAATAATTTTTATTTTTAACATAATTAAACATTTCAGAAAACGAGTATGTGGCGCTTTTTGCATTTGCCTCAATAAAATGTTCTTAATACATTTTCAAGAAAAATATCTGTATTGGAAATTTAAAACTACCCAAATTGAAAAATATTTATGAGACATACTCACAATATTTTAAAAGTTCGTTTAAGCATGGAGAATTGTATGAAATTTAGTATGTGGAACTGTGATAAACAGTTCGGTTTAACCAAGGTTTCGTCTTAAGCGAGTTAGTATTAACAGATGTTTTTAATATGAAAATTTTTCATATTAATTGATTAAATTACTTAATATTAACAGCGAATTCGTATTAACTGAGTTCGTATTTGCTATGTTTTACTGTATATTGTTTTTTCTAATTATATCTCAAAATTGTTCCAAATTTTAATTAAATCTGGTGCAATCAGGTGTACTAAGATCTGGTCAGACCTGATCTTTTTTACACTTGTGGACGAGTTCCAGTGAAACTTCGTTGGGTTCATTCAAATATTCATTAATATCATGCAGATAATTCTCTCAGTGTAGTCAAAATTCACATTACATTGAAAACGCCATAAGAGAGATACGGCCTACGCAGGAACAACTGGGTGCAATGACTCCTGCTCTACAAAATGCCTTCTTTGCAAGGGAGGCAGTCAAGCAACAACCATCAACAATAACGGGAGATAACGCCGTAAGAGAGATACGGCCTACGCAAAACAACCTGCTCAACACACATAATCAATGCATAGCATCAGTGTAAAAACAATTTATACTTTTTTGTTTACATAGTTTATATATACACTCTTATTAAATTCTGTTTAAATTTACCCAACTTATAGTAGGAAACTGAACTCCTACTATAAATTGGGTAAATTTACTCTATGTGCGAAATTGAAAAAAAATTGGTGTATAAATAATTTGTAATTTGACATTGAAAGTGCGTAAAATTTAAATGAAATTTTAAAATTATTGTGTTAATTTACTAAATTTATGTGTAAAAAAGCACGTTTCAAGTGTAACACATAAAATGCGTAAAAATCCACAAAAAATGCGGAAAAATCCCATAAAATGCGTACATTTACTACAGTCGTGCTAACTTTAAGCACAACCCAAAAATTTTTTTTAAATAAATTAATTTTTAGAACGTATTTTATTAATAATACTATCCGAGTCATTCTTGCATAATCGTTTATGTCGAAATTAGTCGTTTTGGGATTTTAAGGCATTAAAATTCATATAAAAATTTGTTATAACTATTGAATGGGTGCAATGCCTTCTTTGAAAGGGAGGCAGTAACCGTCAACAATAACGGGAGAAAACGCCGTAAGAGAGATATGGCCTAAGCAGAAACAACTGGGTGCAATGACTACTGCTCAACAAAATACCTTTTTTGCAAGTTAGGCAGTATTCAATGAATACTGCCTTTGTCGAGCAGGTTATTTTGCGTAGGCCATATCTCTGTTACGGCGTTATCTCCCGTTATTGTTGATGGTTGTTGCTTGACTGCCTCCCTTGCAAAGAAGGCATTTTGTAGAGCAGGAGTCATTGCACTCAGTTGTTCCTTCGTAGGCCTTATCTCTCTTACGGCGTTTTCAATTTCAAAATGAGGTTTAGACTACGACATGAGTTAACAATAATTACCCAAAACAATTTCATGCAATTTTCATGTGTTTATTGATAAGCACAATGTGTTTAATAATAAACACAATGTGTTTAATAATAAACACAATGTGTTTATTTATAAATACATAATGTCTAAAAATACTTTGTGTGTGTATTATTGCGTATGGAAGTGTGTACGAGAAAAGTTTACACATTTTTTGTTTATATTTACCGAATTTTCGTAAAATTAAACAAAATTTTACCCATTTTATAGTAGTAAATTTACAAACATTTTTTAGAGCCACTACAAGCAGTGTTGCCAGGCTTATTACGCACAAAAACGTCGAATATTTTGGAAAATATCATCAAAATCGTCATATCGTTTTGAAAAATCGTCAAAAAATAGTTTAAAATCGTCAAGATAAAAACTATTTGTGTTATGAGGACCCTAAAAACTTAATAAGAAATTTAAAAATTATCCCTTTTTTAATCATTTCGTGCTTGTTCGATTTAACAAATATAATGTTTATAAACATTATCGAAATTTGCCATATTCCCAAATAGTTGCTTTAAAAAATAGAAATAGCAACAAAAATTTCAGATTTTAAATAATTTGATATGTATTTCACAGGAATTTTTCCCCATGAAAAAAACTGAAATTCGTTACAGCTTTGGGACAGAAGTTTTTCACAAAAATGATCATAAATGAATGTTTTTGTTCGATTTTAGATCATATATATTAATATCTCTTTTTGTTTAAATTATTTTTCAAATTAAAGAAAGATGATTCAATTTTTGCAAGTGAATTACAAAGAATAAAAAATTAGAAAGAATTCAATAAGGCCAGCTAGACAGAATACGTACTTTTGGCTTTCGCTACACTCTAAACAATTTTTGTTTAAATTTACCCAACTTATAGTAGGAAACTGAACTCCTACTATAAATATGGTAAATTTACTATCAGTGTGTAAATGGAAAAAAATTACACACATAATGCGTAAGTTAATTACACACAAATATGTAAATTTACATTGAAAATCGGTAAAAAAAAAATCAGAAATTATGTGTAATTTTACCATTATTGTGTGTAAGTTTACCCAAAAAAATACGTTATACCACACAAAAATAAAAGAACAAATTCATTTTTGAAATATTTTATTAATAGAAAATGTTACAATTATATTTAAGCCTAATACATTCCTCAGATTCTGAGGAGATTTCTTCATATAAAACTAAAACTTTTGCTTAAAACGGAATTTCAAGTGGTATGGAAAGTCTCGTAGAAGATGAAGGTAAACTGATAAAGAGAACATTGGTTCCGTCTTAATCCCGAGTTTAATATTACCTTACTTTATAAATATATAAAGTATGTATACAAATTCCAGCCAACCAAATCAGTGTTGGCCTATTTTTAAAATATGTTTGTTGCTACATAATAATTAAACTTTAATGTTATTATTTTTGACTTTAAAAGAATTTTTAAATAAATTTATTGGAGTAATTTTTGAAACAAAGTTATTACTAAAATAAAAATATCTGAAATAAACACATATTGGTTCTAAACCCCATCTTAAATGTACTGTGCGAATGCATTTAATGTTCATACTAATACATATGCATTCATGTGTGGCTATGTGGCTTCGAATTTAAACATATTTACAACATATTTTGTGCTTATAAATGTGCCTTAAAATCACAGTAGGAGATCCCAACAAATATATTTATACAAAAAATAACTAAAACAGCCTCCTCGTGGAACATGGACCAAATGAACACATGTTATATACAAGTGTACAGAGTAAAATATACAAATAGACAAATGGACAGACAGACAAACATTTATAAACATATTTATATCGAGCTTACATGAACACATTCATTCACATATCTATATGTAATATCAACACATGCTAATATCAACATTAAAGTGCATAACCTAAAATATGTAGATCTCAGTTTGTATGCATTTAATAGGGTGAAATTTGTGATGAAAAAGGCAAAAAATTTAAATATAACATCAAAAAGTAGTCGGTGGAATGCTGTGATATTGAGTGGCAGCTAAAATTCCAATGCGAGTTTAAAGATTTTCTTTAAAGGCTTGGAAAATAATTCGCAAATACATACGCTTGAGGAAATGTAACACTTTTATTAAAATTTCTATGATTTAAATATTAATTCCGCCTTTATGTTTATCCCTACAAGTACACAAGGAGTATTGCTTTTTTATTCTTATCCCAGCAAAAAAATGCACTACATATTAAGTGGTTATTTACTAAAATTTAAGTGTCTTTCTACTTATACATATTTCGGTGCCAGGACTATGAGTAGTTATTTTTGTTATATGAAGCAATGTTTGTAAGCAGTCCAACTTACTTTAATACTTTTAAATAGATACGTTAATAAGGGATATACAAAGATACAACTTTCCAAAGAATGAGTTATTATAAAGGGTGGTTAAATTTTAAGGGCCGATGTTGATTTTGATTAAAACACAAATTATTTAGGAAATTAATGTCATTTCTTTTTATATGATAATATTGGTATGGTTCAATTATGTATGTAACAAAATATCGGCCGAATGGCCGCCGCGACCTCGGCGGCACACCTCCATCCGATGGTCCAAATTTTCGATGACGCTGAGGCATAATTGAGGTTCTATGCCGTTAATCTCTCTCATCTTTAGCTCTTGAATTGTTGCTGGCTTATCGACGTACACCTTTTCTTTCAAATAACCCCAAAGAAAGAAGTTCAACGGTGTCAAATTACATGATCTTGGCGGCCGCCACGTGAGATAACACGGCCATTGAATTTCTCGCGCAAAAGAGTCAAGAAGTCCGTTATAGCGAACACCATTCACGGTAACTGCTTGGCCAACCTCATTTTCGAAGAAGTACGGCCCGATGACGCCGCCAGCCCATAAACCGCACCAAACAAAAAACAGGTGTTTTCACATTTCCTACAGACCCGATTTGCTGAAATTTGTGCACAATTATCCCGATTGTGAATACGTTTAGGTGTGGCTTGACGTTTAGGTGTGGTTCACATTCAACATCGGCCCTTAAAATTTAACTACCCTTATAAACACACTTGTGTGCAAAATCTTATAAACAACTTTCCAGAAGTTGAATTGCTACACTGATAGAAACAAACCTGTAAAAATAGCATAAAAAGCTACTAAAAAATAGTTAAAACTGACCTTACAGAAAAAAACTGTTAAAATTAGCAGTTTTTTTGCTAAACACTAGTAAAATAAGAACAGCAGAAATAAAATTGTTAAATATACAAAACATTTATTTATATTTGAGTTAACTTCTAGGTAATTTGGAATAATTTGTCATTCCGAATAATTTGTCATAGTGTGAAATTTGATGAAAATTTTTCTAAATATTGGTTGACAAAAATAGCAAAAACAAACTGTTATCTCAACAAAATTTTTGTTGTTTTTGATTTAAATTTATTTCATCGCAAATAGCAGCCAATGCTCCTAAATCCAATAGAAATATTTGCTAACAAAATAGGAATCCGCTGATTTCAGAGGGCTAAATTTTATTTGCCCTAAAAAATCAAAAAAAAAACTTAGAAAAATTAAAAAGTTTTGTGATTTTTAAATCTACAAATTATTTAGCAAAATTCTTTGTAGTTTTTTGCAGGTTAAGTTGTTATTTTCTAAAATTTCTAAAATTTAACTCAAATATAAATAAAATTCTGTATATTTACTTAAGAGTTTTCTTTTTGTTTTCTAATATTTAACAAAAATAATATGCTAATTTCAGCAGTGTTTTCCGCAACATCATTTTTAACTAATTTTTAGTAGTTGTAACTAAAATTTTAACATTTGTTTTTTCTATTAGTGTATAATCGAAACATTATTTTATGCGACATGCCTTGTAAAGTTCATTGGTGATTATGGTAAAAATTAACAACTTCCTTCATGTGTTATACGTTCTTGAAAATGTTGCAAGTTGTTCTTTTCTAGAATAATCACCAACAAATTTTAAAATGATAGACGAAGTTGATAACTGCAATTTAACTTCGGAGAAGTTGTTTATAAGATGTTGTATACAAGAATTTATTTTAATTATAAATGAGCAACGATTACTAAACTTTTGCTGGGATGTGACTCGAGTTTGGTTGTTGTATTTCCATTATAAAACTATTTTTATTTTGTTTATCTATATACATACATATTGTTTGTTTATGTGCAGCAACATTTCTAAAGTGCACATTTTAATGATTTTCGTTGTCTTGTTTTTGGTAATGAAATGACCTCCACCAACAAATATTGCATTTTACCATATGTGTGCGCAGGAAATACAAACTGTACTTTTGACTCTGATTTTCAAAATTTGTAAGTTTTATTTTTCTGATTTTCTAAATATTTATTTCTGTTTTTTGTTATAAATACACACATGTCTTTTAGTGATTTTTAGCTTCAAGCTAATTGTTTTCAATTATGACTAAATATCCCCTACAGATAAGAGGCGAAATGCGAAATTTGAATTTTTGTACTTTTATAAAATGCAAATAAGTTATTGGCATGTGGTATTTTAAGATGCCTTGGAGTGTAAAATTTTCTAAATTTATTGCTGGATAGATATGTGGATATTTATATATTTATTAATGAATTGCTAACATATTTAAAACCCGTCATTTTTAATTGTAATAAATATCTTAGAGGCATAACTAATACTTTCTCCAAAACCAAATTTAAACCATGTTTACCAGAAAAATTGATATCAAATTATATCAACTACAATTAATACTTTGTTTTAAAATTTTTGTAATATAAAACTTTTAACAATGTTTTATACTCAAAATTATTAACGGTCAGTTTTTCCAGTCATAACTCAAAACAGTTTTCGTCTTAAATATTTCTTAGGTTAAAAATTTTGTTTAAAAATGTCTGGTTTTTTCTTTTTTTTAATTCCACATATTTTTGATCGGAACATTAGAGCATAAGATTAATTATTTCAATCCTCTAAATTAGGACAAACGGAGATGCAATAAGCAGGGTCTGTTTAAGGTCAAATATCAAATTTTTTTACCTTTCGTCTGCCCTACAACATATTAAAAGTTCATTAGGATCTGCAGATCCGCGTTGGGAATACAATTTTTACTATTTAAAACTCATTGCATAATGATATATGGTCAGTTTTGTAGACACATCTAAGAATTATTTTTGTCTTAAATATAAAATTTTATACAAAAATTTGTTATTTTTGTTTGTTTAAGTGGCGATTAAAACTGTTGATAAATTATCGCCCGAAATTTGCATAGTTTTAAATTAATGAGCCAAAAGGAATCTTATCTGTAGAAGTTTCTTTATATTGAATTAATTTTTTCATAGAAATTTCTGATTGAATTCGACTTAAATATTTTTATATTTTTTTTTTTTGCTTTAAGTTGGATTCATTTCTTTTTCCTACTTACATATTTTTTATTGTGTCATCTCTATTTTCGTACACTCCTCCAGAGTGGAGTACCCCAATATTGAGGATCCAGCCTTAGATTTTAATAATCTTGTCGTTTTAATTTAAAATTTATTAATTTTGTATTAAACAGTTGAATTAAAAATATGTTTTATATGAGTGCAATTAACCCCAGCAATTTTAACAGTTACAGCGGTTAAGCAAAATTGCGGTTAAATGCAAATTTTAGGTTGACCCATATACCAAAAAGTCGTAATCGAGAAAAACGAGAAAGAAAGTTTATATTCCTTAATTTTTGTGTGCAAAATTGGAAGGTAGGTCAAATTCGATACAAAATATCGAGAAATGGGTATTAGAATCAGAAAAATTATATTAACCCGACTTGTAATCCATTCCTAACTTATTTTTTCAAAAATAGTTAGTGGGTCGACCCAATAATAAGCTGACGGTATGAGAATCAAACACCCAATACAAAATGTATCGAAACCGGAACTCTAGCTTCATCGATGTGTGTAAAATAGCAGTCGAGCAAAACAAGAAAGCAATTTTGGTTTTTTAATTTTTGTATGCTAGATAGATCAAATTCGATACAAAATGTCGAGAAACGGGGTTTGGAATCAGAAAAAGGTTGATATATAATGCATTCCGAACACATTTTTTTCAAAAATCGTCAGTGGGTAAAACCAACAATAAGCTGACATATGAGAATCAAAAGATCAGTGCAAAATGTAGCGCAAAAGTTACATGTATCCAAATGTATTTGAGTTTATAGACATTTTGACTTTATAAGGAGTGTAAAATATTGATGATATTGTAGTTTTTGTAAAAGAGGTGAACTTCGCTTGTTATTCTTTTGCTGTAGTAAACAAGATGCAAGGCCTTAATCCGAACTATTTTAATAATGACGGAGTTAAAACAATTAGCCTAATTGCACTTTAAAAACTTACAGTATATAAATATTCAATTTAATTTGAGTAATTTTAAATATATAAATTCTCAAGAAAACTATTGAAAATTATTAGCGGCACTGCAAGAGTTGATGAAGCGAAAAAAATTTAAAAAATCGCATGAGGGTGGCGAAATCACGGCTTGCTAAAAATTACAAAAAGCGGATCGGACCATTCTTTAAAAGAACTTATATCTTGAAATCAAAGCTAAACTGACACTGCTTGAAATAATATGGAGAAGTTCCACAGAAGGTCCCGGAATATTATTACATTCCCAATTTCAAACTGAAAATTTTTAAGTTTCATTTTACATACATATATGATGGTTTTTACCAGAATATAGAGGTATTTAGTTTATTCACAAGGGGTGTGCTATCTGTTGTATCGTCCTAACAAAAAACAGAGTTGTTAAAGTTTTTATTTGAGTTAAAATACGATTTTCTATTGGGTTTTCTATTTGTTAACACACTCAAATATAGGACACCAAACATACATAAAAATGTTGTATCGTGCTATTCTCGAATGTTGTATTTTATCAATTTAATTTTTTAACAACTCTGTTTTTTGTTAGGACGATACAACGATACAACAAATAGCACACCCCTTGTGAACGACCTTATTGTTTATTAATTTGACTGTTGTCAGTTGTTTCTTCAAACGTTTTATTACGGTTGTGGAACTTAACTAAAACCTGGCACACAACTTAGAATACTTTTTGGTCCCCATCATCATAAAATATCAACTGTTTGTAAAATAAAACTGAAATTTTTGTTATTGTGTAATTTGCTATTGAGTTTTGTTTTTAATTTTTTTTTTCTCCTCAAAACAAAAACATTAAAAGTAACAAAGATACATACATTCATAAATACTAACTAATATGGCAAATACACCCAAAACAGTTAGTGAAATCATCAAAACCCTTAATGCTGAGTTAGAAGATTTTTAATTAGGTAGGTGCAGCTAAAAATTGTTAATGTCAGTAGAAGTTAGTACACCCAGAAAACAGATTCGGTGCTGACAACCGCATTTAAAGCCAATCGAATGATTCATTGTGGTAGCCGAATTTTTCAGTTGTGATAACAGAAAATCAATTGAAGCAGGACTAATTTGACTGTGACAACAGAATTTCAGTTGTATCAGGACTAATTCGGAAGTCGCAACCGAAAAATTAATTTGATGAAACAAATGTGGTTGTCAGCTTCGAATCTGTTTTCTGGGTGAAAATTTAACTAAACTTCATCAATTTGTTGAAGAATTAAACTTCAGTTAATTAATTTAAATGTAGTAATTATTGTTGGTGATTTCACAAAAAAAAAATAAATTAATTAATGAAATTTAGTATACTTGATTACAAGACGTTTTACTAATTTTACTACTGATTAATTTTTTTGAGTGCAAGTAGTAAAAGTAGATGAAACCTTTAAGTCTTTGTTTATATTAGCATTGTTAACAACGATGAACGCAATGATGATGGTAGGTAGATGTAGTGTTGTTTTGTCATTTGGTGGTGGCGATGGTGAAGTACAATGGCCAACGTCAAGGGTGACTTGGATTACATTGTCGTCTTTATATCTTCTTTGCAAGAAGCATTGTTTTCTCACATATTCATGGTTCGAGTATATAAATAACAACATGTGAATAATAGCAAAAACAATAACAAAACATCAAGTTTGTATACATATTTAAGAAGTATCATGTTGCATAAATACACAAACAAAAAATATACACATACAATACACACGCACATACATATGTTGTATGTCTGTCTGTACGAATGTATTCATACACATGGTATAAAAGATTCATTATTCTAACGATTTACTAACTCTCTACAAACAATAAACAATGTTGAAATAATAAGAACAACAACAACAATATTATTATAATGAAAGGACTTCCATATTGCATGTCACCAATTAAGGGATAAAGCAAGAATGAAGAAAAAGTGGGCTAAAAACAGCGAGAACGACAACAAAAATATTTATGTTTTTTTTATTATTTTGTTTTATCAAAACAATTGTTGATTGACACGCATTTAGAAGACATTTTACATTGTAAATATCAATTGTTTATGTTGTTGTTATTGTTCTTGCTGTCAACCCCAAAAAAATGGCTGCAATTTATAATAATTGAAAACAAATTTGGTGACTGACCCAATCAAACTGCATGTGGGTTCAATGGTGCAAGACAAATTTTTGTTTTAATATTTTATTTTTGTTGTTGAATTCACTTGTCATTGTGGTTGATATATGTAGTGTAGTTAATTATTTTTGAATATAAAACAGCAAAAGTTTTGAATAACATTTAAAAAACAATTTAGAAATTTTCAGTCAGTAAAAACAATGGCCTTGCAACTCTCTCAATAATTTTTATTTGAAAAAATATTAGGCGGCTTGGAACAGGAACGAACTCCGACTGGTTAATCAGGGATGGAAAAGGCTCACTTAATCGGGCTCTTATACCAAAAGATGTTAGATCGCTCTTACATATTTAAAAATGTAAGTAACTAAAAAATAGCTTTCCTTTGGCTCGTTAAAAAACATAAAAATTAAATATTTAGATATTAGCAAATATTAGCACAAATTGCGAAAAAAAAAAACATTTGCAAAAAGCGAAATTTTTGCAACAATATATTCGCTTGCAGAATGTCGATCGCTGATTACCTTTTTTAATTCATTTTCTGTACCATAAAGCCTTTTCGAATTCCGCCGTTATTTTGCAATTTTTAAGTGCGGTTTTTTAGTATATAACCTAGAGAATAATTTTTTGTACCATAGTCTTTTTTCAAATTCCGCTATTATTTTGCAATTCTTTACGTGCGTTTTTTTTTTAATTTATAATCTAGGGGCTATAATACACATTTCAGACAAAAAAGTTTGGGGGCTAGTTGCAAAAAAAATCGCGAAAAATAAAATTTGCAAAAAGGAAAATTTTTGCATCAATATATTTGTTTGTAGAATCTAAATCGCTGATTACGTTTCCTAATTAATTTTTTGTACCACAAAGTCTTTTTTCGCGTTCCGCTTTTTTTTGCAATTTTTTAAGTACGTTTCTTTTTAATTTATAATCTAGGGACTATAATACACATTTCATACAACAAAGTTTGGTGGCTAGTTGCAAAAAAAAAATCGCGAAAAATAAAATTTGCAAAAAGGATAAATTTTTTCATCAATATATTTGTTTGCAGAATGTAAATCGCTGATTAAGTTTTTTAATTAATTTTTTATACCATAAAGCCTTTTTTGCTTTCCGCGATTATTTTGCAATTTTTAATCCAGGGTCTAAAGTACGAATTTTATACACAAAAGTTTGGTGCTTAGTTTGCAAAAAAAAAATAAATCACGAAAAAAATATTTGCAAAAACGAAAATTTTTGCGTCATTGTATTCATTTGCAGACTGTTAATCGCTGATTGGGTTTTTTAATTATTTTTTTCTACCACAAAGTCTTTTTTCGCGTTCCTCTATTATTTTGCAATTTTTTTAGTGCGGTTTTTTAAATTTATAATCTACGGATTATAATGCCCATTTCATAAAACAAAGTTTGGTGGTTAGTTGCAAAAAAAGAAAATTTTGGAATGTAAATCTTTTAATTAATTTTTTGAACCCCAAAGCCTTTTTTCGCATTCCGATATTATTTTCCAATTTTTTACGTATGGGTTGTTTAAAACTCATAATTTAGGGCTATAATGCTGTTGGAATAGTATAATTCCATAGTATAGTTCCATTCTTGATTTTTATAACTAAATTATTATTTTCCATCCCTGGTTACAATCGATGTTTTGAGTCATACAAAGAGCGCACATAATGACCCTGCAAACTTTTAAAAGATACCTTCCAAGAAGATATTTCATTTGAATGAAAATAATCAAGTAGTATTTACTTTGAAATTGTCTTCCTTTTATCACTTGGAAGATAATTCGACGATATTTGGAAAAAAGTAATTCAAAAATTTTATCTTTTGTCATAACTTTTTATGACAATATTTCGGCAATATCATATTTGTATCATTTGGAAGATAAAGCAAATTTGTTTGAAATCTTTTATGAATTTGGAAAAAATTAAAACTAAATTTGTACAAAACAATCAAAAGATATATAGGAAATAAACTCGTGAAAAGGTAAGATTAATTGCGCGGGAAAAATCGGATAAGATGAAATCAAAAAAATTTATAAGCTGGTCAATGGATTATGTATGCAGATATTGTTTTTCATGCTTAAATTTAATAATGAAAAAATTAAATCGTTTTTTTTATTGTACCCGGGAGTTTATTTAGCGATATCCCTTTTATCTTCCATATGAGTTATTGCTTTCATATTGCCTGGAAGTATTGTTTTAGTGTAACAGTTGTTTCCGAGGAAGGATATTTCCGGAATACGAAATTGATATTACCGGCAATAAATGTTTTCTTCCTGGCGATATGTTCGGAGAATCTTCTTCGTATTGCTATGTTTGCTGGGTGATATTGGTTTGAGTATGTTCCTGTTCCAAGGCACATAATAGAACAAATGCTTTCTCAGTGATAGAGAGTCCCCCAATCTCTTTATTATGTATACTCTTTGGTAAAAACTAATAGATAATACCTGCTACACAGAGATAATTTTCGGCCTTCGACTCAGAGCTTTGAAGAATTAATTCCTTAATTCAATTTTTCAATTCTGAATTAAAAATTCGATGAATTAATATTGAATGGAATTAATTAATATTTGCTTTCGTTCGATTTATTTTGTTACGAATTAATTAAATTGCAATAGTTCTTTTTATTAAATTAAATGAATTAATTCGCCGGTGAACGCGTTCAATTTTATAAATCGAACGGAAAAAAAGTGAATTAATTCCTTACTGAATTAATTCACCACTGAATTCATTCAATTTCATTTTCATTCAGTGAATTAAAAAAAAATAAAAATACATTCAGTAAATTAAAAAAAAAATAATAAGTTCACTGAATTGAAAAAAAATAAAATAAGTTCACTGAATTAAAAAAAAAAAAATAATTTCACTGCATTCAATGCCTGTTTTCTGCCGTTCAGTAGAAGAAAACAATAATGTACAAATAAAAGTTTTAAATAAGCAATTTTACAGCGTGTGCTAGTAACAAATTAGAAACCGGATGCTGTTTATCAACCTACATGATTCAAAAATAAAGCCTTTTACTATTAAAAATAAAAACTATACAGATATAGATAAATTTGGAAAAAAATATAACTATTAATTTTTCAAACTAGTTATATAGTTATATTTTTTTTTCCAAATTTATCTATATGTGTAAAGTTTTTATTTTTAATAGTAAAAGGCTTTATTTTTGAATCATGTAGGTTGATAAACAGCATCCAGTTTCTAATTTGTTACTAGCACACGCTGTAAAATTGCTTATTTAAAACTTTTATTTGTACATTATTGTTTTCTTCTACTGAACGGCAGAAAACAGGCTTTTAATTTAGTAAACTTATTTTATTTTTTTTTAATTCAGTGAACTTATTTTATTTCTTTTTTCAATTCAGTGAACTTATTATTTTTTTTTTAATTCACTGAATGTAATTTTTTTTTTTTGTTCGATTTATAAAATTGAACGCGTTCACCGGCGAATTAATTCATTTGATTTAATAAAAAGAACTATTGCAATTGAATTAATTCTTTGAATTTGTTGTTTGATGAACGCATTCAGTTGAATGAATTCAGTGAATTACTTAAGAAAAGGAATTCATTCAATTCTAGAGAAAATTGAATTCGATTGGTAGTGAATTCATTCAAAAAGGAATTAATTCTTCAAAGCTCTGCTTCGACTAAAATGCAAAAAAGTCTCGCTTTAACCCTTTGCTAAGAGGATGAAATTTGGCAGTCAAGCAACGTCAGCAGCATAGACATCCACTAACAAAGAGAGTCTCTTTATTCGTTCCTCAAGATTTTGATGAAATTTGGATATGTGATAAACTGGACAAAATTAAGTAACTTTCGATTCTAAACATATTGGCCCGAATAGATATTTAGGAGATAAAAATGATTTTCAAAGTTGCTCAAATTTTTTTTAATATTTTAAGTTCACTATTTAATAGATCTTCGATATATCATTTGATATCCAATTTGTACTCATATACATTTCCTTGCAAAAAAAAAAAAAAAATGAAATAAAAAACACAAAAAACGTGACCATTTTTGACCCCACTTTTTAACCTTGAAATATAAGATAGGGCCGCTAAAAAGGTAAAAGAGTCTCTATCACAAAACCCGATTTCATAAAAACCTGAGGGAACCATATTCGGAGTCCTTTTGCAACGGAATCTGAAACAGGAAATTGAAAGATCCATGGATTATTTTTAAATTTTCATGGCTTATTTGGTCATCTATTGAAGAGTGAAATATATTTTAAAGGTTGCTGATTTCGAATCTGAAATTATAATTGAAAAAATTTAAATGGCGGATCCAATATGGCTGACATAAATTTTTTTCTAATGAATCTTTTTAATGACTTTTGGACACTGATACAAATATAAATAAGATTAAAAAATTTAAAATGACGGATCGAATATGGTCAAAATTTATTTCAATATATTATTACCCAGATACTATTAGATATAAACCGATAAAATTGTATCAGGTAAATAATCGGATAAAATTTCATCTGATTAATATATAATTTAATCAGTTACGATCTTAGCTAATACAATAATAGTGGGCGCTGTGGTGTAATGGTTAGCGCGTTGGACTGTTACACGTGAGGTTACGGGTTCGAGCCCGAACTAAGGCAACATCAATTTGTGAAAAATAGTAATATGTATGAGTTTTTTCTATCCCTCATACATATCACAGCGTCCTCCTTCGGTGTTCCCATAGCACTTAACCCCAACGAAGTAAAATAATATAACAGGGCTATGAACTAAAAAGCTTAAGCAAAGTTCGCCAACTCACCGACAGATGGCGCGCAACAACTGTTCTAAAAAATTCAACATCTCGCGCAATTACAGTGTTGTCATATTTGAAGCCCTTCATCTTTCACCACCTTTCACTTTTTCTCTATCCCCTTCCAAAGGAAAATAAACAAAATAAAATGAAATTTGTTTAATAAACTATATAAAAAGAATAAAAAAAAATTAAATACGAAAATAAATTGCGGTGGTGGCATAAACTATGCGAAAATATAATATAAGTATTGAAGTGTCATACATTTTTGAAGTAACTCTACTCTGTATTTTGAACAGTTAACATTTCAATATGTGCTGCAGAGTAGAATCACTATATCATTGTAAACGCGCCTTAAAGCAAAATAAAATTTTTGTTTCAATTAAGGCGCTTTCACAATCTTTGAGTGACTCTACTCTGCAGTACAGATTGAAATCTTAACTATTCAAAATGCAGAATAGTTACTTCAAAAAAAATATTTGACGTTTCAATACTTACGCAGTTTTTGCGAATATCTTGCCACGAATTTTACTGCTGTTATAAAATAATTTTTTATTTTATATTTTATTCTAAACTGAAACTATTTGTTTATATTATTTAATATTTTTTTAAAATTTGTTGACAATTAGAGATGTGAAAAAATTAGTGATGTGTTTTTTAAGTTATATTTGTCATGTTAAACAGTTAACAGAGTGATGTTAACCCTAGAGTGCAACAAATCCGTACTCCAGAGTCAAATTTGACTCTGGAGTGGAATAAAATAAGATAGCAAAATACAAAAATGTATTAGTAAGAAAGAAAAAAGAACTAAATTTGCTACAGATTTGAGTACTCCATCATTGTAAACGCTCCTTTAGTCTCAAAAATTATGTTTTGAACAAAATTCAAAAACTCTAAAAATTTTATGTAGTTATGGAAATAATATAAAAACAAAATTTTAAAAAAATCTTAACCCGCTCAAATATATCCGCTAGGCGGTGCTGAAAAGCTACGAAAACAATAAAAAACATTTTGGCATAGATATATATTTCCACGAAGTTTGGTCGCAAAATTCCTAGCCATTAAAATTCGGGCATGAAAGGGTTAAACATAATAATGTAAGTAATCACGTATTGAAAATAAAAGCACAAGAAACTTATGAATCGTTAAATGAAAATGTTGAGTTCTCAGCTGCCGATGGTTGGCTTACAAAATTCAAAACACGACATGGCTTTTGCTTGTGAAAAGTGTCTGGAGAAAAACTATCTACCAACCATGCTGCTGTTACTGGATTCGCAAATGAGGTCGAAGCTAAAATTGAAAGCTTAAATCTGCGGCCGATATATAATGCGGATGAAACTGGCATTGTTCATAAAGACTTGGGTACAAAGACACTTATAGGAAATGTGGAGAAAAGCGCAAAACACCGAAAAATATCTAAAGAACATATAAATATAATGGGTTATATGAATAAAATTTAGCAATTACTTCGAAGTAATTACTTTGGGCTTAGGAATGGCTTTCAACTCCAAATTTACCAATTGGCTGTTAGAATAGCATGAAATGTAAACGAAAATTAAAAAATTAAATTTCTAGTCTACTCCCAAGCAGACTAGATTTGTGAAGTAATTACTTAAAAAACCCTGTATTTCCCGCTATTAGTAATATCTATTTTTTATTCATATGAGCCAATGCCTTATGTTAATGCTACAGGTCGCCATAAGCTCCCGCTGATGGCTATTAGAAAATCGAAAAACCCTAGGTGTTTGACCGTCCGTCCGTCTGTCTGTCTGTCCATTCATTCTTGTGCGCACTCTACAGGTCGCAAATATTAAGATATTTTGATGAAACTTGGTACACCGACTTATGTCGGCCTTATTGATTTTGGTTAAAATCGGTCCATGTTTAGACCTACCCAGCAAAACCTTCTATTACCAGGTAAAGGGAAATGTAATAAGAAACCAAAAATTGTAACTACTTACACTTTGGTCGCATAACACATTATTTTAACATGGGGGTGTCATTGGGGGTAAATGGTTGCCTAAGTCGTACCGGTATAGGATAACATAAGTGATTACGAAGGAAGTACTGAAATAAGTTTTTACTTGTAATATTAAATTCACTAGTTAGCTAAAATAAGTACATACTTTTATAGAGTGAAGTAAGTCATTACACATTAGTGCATATTTCATTGGTTACATATAGGGAATAAAATAAGACATTACCAGTAATGAATTTGTTTAAAAGTACACCGATCCGAGCAATGTAATTACCCAGTGTAGAAACGGTAATGACATATCATTATTTTTTGGAGTACCAGTATTGACACCCACTTACATTCTGCATTATTTTAAAACATATAATAATGAGTTACTGATAATGACTTATTTTTATCATTATTTCAAATACAAAATAATTTATTAGATTTTTTTGAAAATTTTTTGAAATCTATTTTTAGATTCAATATTTTTTAAACACTGGTAAGGATATATGTAACCACATATTTTTTGATTTTTTGTATGTTGGCGAGTAAGCTTACTTGTGTACAGCAGGTCAATTATATTTTTATCTATTAAATATTACATGTCGATATAGCGCAGATGGTACAGCTGTTGACTGGCAATCTGTAGACCCAGGTTCGATTCCCGCACCAGCAAATTTTATTAAAAAAAAAAAAAAAAATACAATAAAAAATATTTTTTTTATATAATTTATTTTTTTGAAAATCTATTTTTAGACTCATTATTTTTGTCAGTACTGGTAAGCACATATGTAACGATATATTTTTTGATTTTTCGTATGCTGGTATGTAACGACAACTCATTATTTTTCGCGACATCCCCATATAAAGGTAATAAGAAATGTAATAACAAAAGTAAGTAGTTACCATTACCAAGTATGTAGTTACATAACCACATATCTGTTAATGATTTTCTACACTGGGTAGATTATAAATTTTTATTAAATCGTACTTTCGCATAATAAGTAGTTATATTATGCAATACCAATAACTTATTATTTTTACCCTTATTAATAAGTTATTGTAAAACACAATATCGGTAATATATTATATTAAAGCCTCCAAATAAGTAGTGATATATCTCCATATCGGTAACTCATTATTTCATACCTCCCTCATAAGTATTGATATATCACAATATTAGTAACGTATTACTTTAGGTTTCTAAGTAAAACCAAGGGTAAAGGGGTACCCATTGCCAGGCAATGCGTGAAAAAGGTCAAACCCATTACCAAGGTTTTGCTGGGTAGTGCCCATAGGGTCCCCTCAAAATTATATTGTTTATACGCTGCAGGTCGCAAATATTAAGATCTTTTGATGAAATTTGGTACACAGACCTATGTTGGCCCAAGGACGAAGTCTATTGATTTTGGTGAACATCGGTCCATGTTTAGACCTAGTGCCCATATAAGAGTCCTACCAAAATTATATTGTTTATACGCTGCAGGTCGCAAATATTAAGATATATTGATGAAATTTGGTACCCAGACCTGCCTTGGCCCAGTAACGCAGCCTATTGATTTTGGTGAACATCGGTCCATGTTTAGACCTAGTGCCCATATAAGAGTCCTACCAAAATTATATTGTTTATACTCTGCACGTCGCAACTATTAAGATATATTGATGAAATTTGGTACACAGACCTATCTTGGCCCAATAACGCAGCCTATTGATTTTGGTGAACATCGGTCCATGTTTAGACCTAGTGCCCATATAAGGGTCCTACCAAAATTATATTGTTTATACGCTGCAGGTCGCAAATATTAAGATATTTTGATGAAATTTGGTACACCGACCTATGTCAGCCCAAGGACGAAGCCTATTGATTTTGGTGAACATCGGTCCATGTTTAGACCTAGTGCCCATATAAGGGTCCCCCAAAATTGGCTTGGTTACAAACTACAGGTCGCAAATATTAAGATATTTTAATGAAATTTGGTGCGCTGACTCACATTATAGAAAATTTTGACACAAGCCCCATTTTAAACCATTCGAATTTCGGATCCAAACATTAGTTGGCTTTTACCCAGACTCGTGTAGGGTATTGCATAGTCGGCATGCCCGACTTTAACCTTTTTACTCGTTTTAGATATTTTCATTTGACAATACGAATAAGAAATAAAAGAAAATAAAAAAAGTTTGGAAACTCGCGAAATAAGAGTTTTTTATTGAATTTTTCGCATGATACGGGGTCATAAAATTATAAAATAGATGCCCAAATTGTTGTTTTAAAAATCATCAATCGCTAAATGCCTCAAATAGGATGTGTCTTTTTGCATGCTACATGTATATCTTAATTTTTTTCATTGGGTAAGTGTGTATAATTATAAATTTGTTTTTAGTCCAGGAAGGTGTTATTAAAAATATTTATGAAGGACATGATGATTTTTGATGTTTTTGATACATTCAATACAAATTTTGTAGTCAGAATTTATTAGAAAACTAGGTTCAAAGGAAAAGTAAAATAACTATGGCTCTATGTTATTTGTTATTTGTTTAGGTAAATATGTCCGGATCAAATTTAATATACACATACAGTGACATCTCCCAAAGCAGAACATTTTTACAAACCGCGTAACTTAAACGCTTGATTTTCTTGATTCTATTTTTAAGATATCTTCCAACAATTTTGTGTAAAAAGCAAAAATCTTCTGAAGAGTCATGTCGGTGAAATTTTGTGTTAATTAAAAAAATTTGAATTTTCTAATTTTGTGGAAAATAAAAAATATGAATCCAAAATATTCCTCGAAGGAAAAAATATACGGCGTACATAAAAATTGTACTGCAGGAAATATTTAACTAGTCTAAACAACTACAATAGAATCTAAGCAGTATGCATAAATCTTAACCTCTGTTAACTGACTCTGTCCGACATTTCAACAATTTTTAATTGAATGTGGTAGATTAAGTTTTATGGTTAAATTTTATTAAATAGTAAAAATTGGTTCAACAGATAAGCAAAATAAGAAAAAATTTAATAAAAAACTATACTCATTAACTGCAATTTAAGATATTGCAGGAGCGCGTGAAGTATGTCTTATATCTTTAGCTCATATTTTTCCAGAAAATTCGAAAATTTAAATTATTTGTTATTAAAAACGGCATAATTAAAAAAAATTATTGTGAGACACCTCAAACACATTTTTTGGTTAAATTTTCCTTCCACGAATCATGGTTTATTTGTGCTAAATAAAGATCAAAATTATGACCGATTCTAACAAACAATTCGTACAGAATCCAATATTATGTCATATTATTAAAATTTCCCCTAAATATTTTCTTAATTCCAATTGGTATTTTTAGAGAAGATATATGTGCAAGTTACTAAAGATGTTCATTATTTAGATGGAAAATAAAGATGTTGTACGGTGTTTATTTACAAATTAAATGGTCTACGTAAATCTTTTTCAAAAGTTACCAACATTAGAAAAAAATGTTAATACTAACATGAATTTTAGGGTGGAAAATCTACGTTTAAGGTCTTAATCACAGAAATTTCTGTAATTAAATTTAAGCAATGTTTAGAGTAAAATCAGAGATTAAAATATGATGAGTTATTGTAATTAAGTGCTAAACGATGATTTTCTTCTTAGTCATTGTTTAATATCACATAAGATACCAGGCCTAAGAGTCATGTTTTTTAAAAAACTGAATCAGGGTAGTTGATACTTATAGAACTTTTAGTGTTATATGTAATCAATTCCTAACTCCATTTAACCCTTTGAAGACCACAGGCAAGTATGCTTGCCAAAGGGTTTTTCACACTTATAAATGCCCAGACAAAAGGTAGAGTAAATATATCCCAATGTGATTTGTAGAGGAGGGTTGAGCCAACAAAAGTGCATTAGGCGGTAAATCCCTACCTGCTCCTGCTTTCCCCTTGCGGGCCATCGAAGTTGAATTACTAGAATTCTCTCTTTGAGGAGTAAGAAGCACAAACTTTGACAAGCGAAATGAAGCAAGGGGTCTATGAGGCCAATTTTTTGTGGAATACCTATAATTTAGTGGCTGATCACGAAAATAAAATCATAAAAAAATCGCTTCGTCCGGAACGGCAGGGACGTCAAATGGCAAATATTTTTGGCAAGCGAAATGAAGGCTAAGGAGGGGTTCAACGGAGCCAATTTTTCTTGGCATAATTATAATTAGGTCAGCGATCATGAAAACCGCGAAAACTTCAAAATCGCTATGGCAAAAAATGTATGGTCCTCAAGGAGTTAAACAAAAAATTTAATAAATATTGTGGACCCAGATTTTCAATTTATTTCAAATATTTGTGAAAAAGTTTAAAATATTGTATACCGGGAAATGCGTGTCCGGAAAACATTTTATTTGACATCAATTTTATCTATATTTTTTTTCAAAAAATATAAATGAATAAAAAAAAGAAAAAACATTGTAATGGCAAAAACAAAGTTCCTTGCTATTTCAGTCCTGAAGAAGTTAGATGTATATTGCATTTAAGAAATGAAAAACAAAGTAAGCGATAACAATATTATTATAAGTAAAAACTAACCCTTGACCACAAAACTTTTCCTTGTCACATAATTTTTATGGAGTTCTTACGCATATAAGGTACAAACATATTTTTGACTTACATAATGCATCTAAACAATGTATAATTTATAAACTAATTCTTTAAGTTGACGTACGGTTAAACCTAAACTAAACATATGTTCCAAAAACACGCAAAAGAGCAGACCACTTAGGAATTGAATGGGCAACATGTTGCAACATAAATATAGTTACATTATAGTGGGCCGAAACAACAGCAAATGTTGAAACTTAAGCGCTTAATGAATTGTTACGAAAGCTGGTGGATTTTGTGAAATTATTAATGAAGTGGAGATAATTTGCTCAGTGTATTTTTAGTTGTATAAATTTTAGTGTTATAAGGAACAATTTATGTCTATCAGTATTTTATTTTATAAATTAAAAATTCCTTACCTGTGTTTTCCTCAAAGAAATTTTTCGTTTTTCATAAACTCCCCAGCTAAAATAAAAAATTGAATTAATGCTTTACAAACCACATCTTCATTGCTTCCCAAATACCCTTTAGTCTAACTTTTCTGGTTTTTTAGAAATAATGCCGACAATTTCCGATAAAATGAACATATTTTTGCTTCTTTTTATAAGTTCATCTGAACAACATCAAAAAAAATGACTTAATAATTGCTCCTAAAGCATTATTGCTTTAAGAGTAATCCTAATAAGTGATTTGGATACAGCTTGTCTCCAAACAGATGATCGTGGATTCGAATCTTGGCGAGACCAATATCTTTTAAGTTTTGTTTAAATATTTAATTTTTTTTTAATGTTTATAAATAATATTAAAGATTTGGGGTCATATGCATAATCAGTTTTTAAATTTATAAATAGCTTATAAAACAAATTTCTTATACAAAATTAATTTTATAAATGTTTTATAAGGTTTTCAAACTTAGGGCTCTAATGCATAAACTTTTCTTAATTTTCCGTTAAAAAATACAATTGCTAAAGTATTAATTTTCTTTATTAAACAACACCCTTATTTAAGGTGTCTCTCATAAAATTGGTAAACGATTGACTCGTTAATCATAGGTGAATAATATTGTTTTGAAGATTGTATCAATAAAAATAATTTATAATAAATCAAAACATGACAAAAACAATTTTTATATAACTTGGCTACCCAGCAAACAAAGATGATCATTAATGACTCAGAAATGAGCTCCAAAAATATAAACATTTTTCCACTTTTTCCTATGAAAGTGGTCCGTCTAAAAGAGCCCCCTGTGTACTCAGAAATGACTCAGAAAAAAGAACGTATAAAATCGAAATTTTCTTCATAAATTTAAATAATTTTGGAATCTTCTTTGAGTCCGAAAAATGAACCCTCATTTTGAGACAGCTTTTTAGATTGTAGAGACAACTTTTTGGATTGTTTTTTGAGGGTTCATATTTTCTTCCAAAAAAAGAGTGTTTTCAAAAAACCAAAAATCATTTCTATGAGCCATTTAAGAATCTTATTTATGAGCGCTCCGAAATTGCTGGCTGGGTATGTAATACTGTAAAATAATAGTTTAAAGACAGTTTAGTATTACGAATACTGAATGTATTCGAATGCCGATTATGTTCTGATTAAATCAACATCACTATTTTGTTTAGTTTATTTTGTATTTTATTTGTACACCAATTTGTGAAAATTTTATGAAAATACGCTTAAATGGTGCAATTGTTCCAGATTTTTTTTTGGCTTCAAAATGTTAGATTCTACATATTCTTGGGTGGATGACCTTTGAAAAAGTCTTTAAATAGATGAAAACTGAATATTTTTGGTTTCAACAGAGATTTTTATTTTCCAAACTTGATGACACGCTTATTTTAGGCATGACCCTACTTTAACAGATTGTTCAATTGTTCGTTATTAAACGAATTATGCATACTGTTTTTGCCAAATTAGATCAAAAACGTTTAATTAAACTGTTTAGAAACATTATACATAACACCGTTAGAGTTTTTGAATTTTATTCTTCACACAATTTTTGAGACTACCCAGCAAAACCTTGGTAATGGGTTTGACCTTTTTCACGCATTGCCTGACAATGGGTATCCTTTACCCTTGGTTTTACTTAGAAACTTAAAGTAATATGTTACTAATATTGTGATACATCAATACTTATTATACATATTTGGAGCCTTTAAAATAATATATTACCGATATTGTGTTTTATAATTAGGTAGTTCACAAGGGGTGTGCTATCTGTTTTATCGTCCTAACAAAAAACATAGTTGTTAGAATTTAAATTGAAAAAATACAACATTTGAGAATAGCACGATACAACATTTTTACGTATGTTTATTGTCCTATGTTTGAGTGTGCTAACAGATAGAAAACCCAATACAAAATCGTTGTTAAAGTCAAATAAAAATTTTAACAACTCTGTTTTTTGTTAGGACGATACAACGATACAATAGATATAACACCCCTTGTGAACTACCTAAATAACTTATTAATAAGGGTAAAAATAATAAGTTATTGGTATTGCACAATATAAATACTTATTAGGCGAAAGTACGACTTAATAAAAATTTAGAATCTAATTGCATCGCTCGGATCGGTGTACTTTTAAACAAAGTCATTATTGGTAACGTCTCATTTTATTCCCCATATGTAACCAATGAAATATGTACTAATGTGTAATTACTTATTTCACTCCATACAAGTATGTACTTATTTTGGCTAACTAATGAATTTAATATTACAAGTAACAACTTATTTCAGTACTTCCTTCGAAATCACTTATTTTAGCCTATACCGGTATGACTTAGGTAACCATTTACCTCCAATGACACCCCCATGTTAAAATAATGTGTTATGCGACCAAAGTGTAAGTAGTTACAATTTTTGGTTTCTTATTACATTTCCCTTTACCTGGTAATAGAAGGTTTTGCTGGGTAATTAAAACTAAAATTTTATTTTTTTTTAAACTTTGATGTGATAAAATATGTGTGTGGACACTAGGGTTATGACTCATTTTTAACAAAAACTTTACCTACACCACGTGATGGGCAATACTAATTTAATAATAAAAATCGTGTTTGCGTGCCATTTTGGCAAACAACCTTTGAAAGTTATATTAAAAAAAATATTACAAGAATATATATTTAGTATGACGACACATACAGTGTTATATAACTTGGTATCGAACCATATATAATCATATCGGTCACTACATATATTTTGATTAGTTTTATATGGCTTATGTAGTTATATATGGAGTCAGAATTGGGGATATGTAATAACATCATTTACCATACATAAAATTCGTTGAAAAAATAATATCAGATGTAGTTTGTATAATGATATGTGTCTTAATGTGACTCCATTCATTGTCAGATATAAGCCAATCACATTATACATGCAACTCTATTAAAAATTTTGTTCATGAGGTACCATATATGACCATATATTGTTTAAATGCCACCATATATGATAATATATAGTTTAACTGGCACCATATATAGTTATATATTGTTTAAATGATACCATATATAATTGTATATTCATAAAATACGGCCATATCTATTAAGATATAGCTCTATATACAACTATATATGCAATAAGATCAGCCATGGTACGTAATGTGGGCGCTGTGTTGTTATGGTTAGCGCGTTGGACTGTTACAGGTGAGGTTGCGGGTTCGATCCCCAACCAAGGCAACATCAATTTATGAAAAATAATAATATGTATGAGTTTTTTCTATCCCTCATACATATCGCAGCGTCCTCCTTCGGTGTTCCCATAGCACTTAACCCCACCGAAGTAAAATAATATAACAGGGCTATGAAATAAAAAGCTTCAACAAAGTTCGCCAACTCACCATCAGATGGCGCGCAACAACTGTTCTAAAATTAAACATCTCGCGCAATTACAGTGTTGCCATATTTGAAGCCCTTCATCTTTCGCCACCTTTCACTTCTTCTGTATCCCCTTTCCAAAGGAAGCAACACGTTAATTAATAGGAAGAATTTCTTGAGTGTTGGTTCCCTTAAAAAAAAAAATATATATATATAATCATATATACCATATCTAATATTATAAAGGCCGATATCTAATTAGATGAAATTATATATGGCATAATATAAGGGAAAATTTTGGAAAAAGTCGTCATATATAATTATATATGGATATGCATAACGACATGTCTAATTATATATTGTAATATATGCCACATATGATTATATATAATTTTTTTTACTCGGGTATCGAATTATTAGAAGAATTATTGTAAACGACATAAAACATGTGCTAATAATTATAACACTATAGTCTTAAGGCACAGGCTACCAAATAAATAAATAAAAAAAAAAAAATAACATTGGATCATTTCCCCTATAAAATTTTATATGGTTATATATGGTCTAACAATTTATATATAATTATATACAATTTAATAGGGAAATTGACCCAATGTTATTAGATCTAAGTTGTATAAATTTATTAATGTTGATTCAATTATATACAATAATATATGATATTACATTAACCACACCTGATTAGATATAATTGTATCAAATTACACATTTTATTAAAACTTTTTTTTACTAGGGTATCCAAAAGTCCCTCCAAAAAGGTTTCCCAAGTAAAAAAATGATATGGAGCTATATGAAGTTATATTTAATTATATATAATCTTTTATGTAATTAGATATATATCGGAAAAATGAGAACATCTTATTGTATCTTATTGTATCGAATTGTATACAATTGTATACAATTTGGTACAATTTGATACAATTTTATGCAATTCGATACAATTGTATCCGAATTTTGTCCTCATCCAATTACATCAAATTATGTCTTTTTGTATAAAATTATATAAAATGTTATAAAAGTGGACATAGTTTGATACAATTATATCTAAAAATTTACCTTATACTTTAGATCATATTATATATGACCACATCTAACAATGTACAAAAATTATTTTTTTAAATAAAAAATATATGCAATATCTGGGGATCAGACCTGGGGGATTTCAATTACAATTGCAAATAAATGTAATTGAAATTAAAAAAAACAAATTTTGTAACAAATGATTTTAAACTAAAATAAAATTACAATATTACACTTTAATAATACTAAATGCAATAAAATTCAATACATATATTGACATTGAAATACATTAAATTTGATTTAAAAAATAGAGAAAAAACAATTGCAAGTTTAAAACGTACTGATTATTTAAAAACTTGAAAAGAGTATTTTATGGCTCCACATATAGTTTTATATTATTATGTATAGTGTCATACTAAATTATATATAAACGTATATGTAATTATATCTGTAATATGTTACTTTATATACTTATATATAGCACATGCAATTATTTGTAGGCCAGTATGTAATAATATATATAATATATGTAGGCCAGTGTGTAATAATATAAAATCTCCATATTAAAACCTTTGAGGAAAAAATATCTAACATATGACTATATAAAAGTATATCTGCTGGAATTTAAAAGCATATGTGGCCATATGTAACTATAAGTTATTATATGCAATTACATAAAATAATATATGGTTATATCAAAACTTTTATACTCGGGTTCGTAATTTTACATACCGTACATAGCTTTTAATACGCATTTGTTGAGTCTCATTTTTGAAACAACAAACAAAATCTAATACGACAATATCATATTAGAATTTGGACTTGAGGTGGAGAAATATTCTAACTAAATATATGAAAACAAATATTATTACTAAAATTTTTCAAAATTTTTGAGCAGAAATTTGTTTCATAGGCCTCCTGTAACTTTATAAAGTACCCAGGAAAATTTTTTACAATCGGTAGCCAACCACACCCATTCTACAACTGGTTCCACTGCAACCGATTCCATGGAACTGGTTCCGGAACCAGTTCCTGGGAACCTACATGGAAGGTGTGGGTGACGTAGAATCAGTTCCAGAACTAGTTCCAGAACTGATTCTAGAGCAACCGGTTCCACTTTGGAGCCATAGAAGGGGTTGCTTTTGGGACAATTTCAAACAAAAAGAATCGGTGTTAGAATCGACAGTAGAAGGGGTTGTGAATGAAAAGTAGCTATTGTACAACCGATTCTTTGGAACAGAAAATTTTCCTGGGTAATTATGAATTTGTACAATAGTTTTTTTATACAATATTAACTCATTAAATTTTTGTAGTTGAAAAACTCATCGCATGGAAGAAATTTGGCTTTTCGAAAATAGCTTCCTCTGGCAGCCATGTTTAATTATGAACTTTATGAAATAGAATAGTTTATTTGTTATAGACATTCATAAAACATTTCATGATATCATTTATGGGCTACAATTTTCTTTTGTGGGTATCCTAATTTTTTATCCGATTTAATCAATATTTGGTATATCTTATTTGGGTCTGATTTAATTATGGTGCGCCCAATTTGGTAAATATGAGTCCACAGATTTTAAACTTAGAAGAATTTCTAGACTGTTCTTGCATCTTATTTTATACAGAATTTGCCAAGAAATTAAAAGTTTAATGGCCATATAACTTACCTCCACCCACACAACGCCAATTCCTTTAGGGATTTTACTGGTTATACGAACCTAATAAATTCATCTGGCATAGGAACCTTCCACGCCCTTAGCCATGAAGCTCCTAGTTTTACTAAGATTAAGATTTTTTAAAAATTGTGAAAAAAGTTTCCATTAAAAAACTCTTAATAAAAAAAATATTTAACTTTAATGTCCAACAGAGTTGCAATGAAAATATTTATACAACCCATTTTTATTATTGGTTATGAAATAAACTCACATCCCCTCCCGCTATTACGATTTCATAGAGTAAAATTAATGATATAAATCGTTAATGAAAACATGATAAAAGAACAAAAGATGTTGTTTGCTTATGCTTTTTGTTTATTAAAAAAGTTTCTCAAGATTCAGAAACAATTAAAAACTTATTATAATTCATCAAAATCGCAAGCACACAAAAGGAAGAAACTGAACGAGACATGCATGTATGTTGTTAATTCAGAATAAATTCAAACAAACAATATTTTAACATGTACATCACCTTTGCTCTACTGAAAGAAAAACAAAAGGAAGACACAAAAATAAAAGTTTAGTATAAGACTTTGCCGAATCTTTGATACCCTCCATAATGTATTTAAAACTATATTATACAATTCAAAATTATACCCAAAACACCCAGAAACAAAAATGCAGTTTTGTCTGTCATATTGAAATTTTATAAAACAATTTATTGCATGTGAAGTCTAGCTCGGAACACTATTTACTTATAAAGAAAGATCTTTAGGCCAAAATCGATTTAAAGCTGCCTACACACTAGGGAACATGGTTGAGGGAACAAAAAATATCAAAAAATTTTGTAAACACGAAATGCACGCTCTCAACACGCACACACACACAAACGCACTCACACATTCACAAAAAATGCTCTCTTTTTTCAAGTATGTTCCCTAGTGTGTAGGCAGCTTAAGAGTTGTATGCAACTTTTTTGTTTACAAAATTTTGGATCTTAAAACTGCTTTTATTACATGTCTTAATTTCATCTAAATACTTTAGCTCCCACTGAAGAGGTTTTGGAAGGGAAGGTGATGTAAAATTCGAATAGGTTTAATAACGCAGACTAGGATAGTAAGATGACCAATAATTCTATGTGCAACAAATAAAATGGTGAATGTAATTTCTTTTTGGAGGGAAATAATAAAAAAAATAGAATTGAGAGCGTGACAACTCAAGTTTTAGATACCAAATTATATGCAGTATTTTATAAAACGCATTACTTATTTGACTACAGAAATATTTTTAATTGTAAATATTACTTATATATGTACACACAGGAAAATATTGGTTGTAATTCTATGGTCCCGATATATGTATTTACAATTAATTTGCTTGAACGCTATTTTCTTTGAAGTTACCTATGATTGAATGCTAAACGAAAAATATTGTATTAGGAATTAGAAATAGGGAAAATGAATTAAAAAACAATCATATTATCCAATTGTTGTTATAGATTTTTTTGTTATGAATATTAGAAGACTTACTGAAATTAGTTTTATGCTCTTTTTAAATGCAGTTATAAAAAATACAACAATGTATGTATATTAATTTATATAAATTTTTTTTTCCAATAATCGATTAATTTTTGAATTTTATTCCATTAATCGGTTAAGAAAAAAACCAGAAAAATTATTTGGACGATTTATCGAAAAAAATAAAAAGTGTACTAATAATTTTCTACACTTGACTCATCTTTATTGAGTTATGAACAAGAAATTTTCGGACATAAAGCATTGTAAGTTGTTTCGATTTCATGTGAAAAAACTTTTATACACCATATAAAAAAATTATTTTTCACGATAATCAGTTTCACCTGTGTAGAGTTTGTTTTCACGAAAATATAATGTACAAAACTATTATTTTTCTGGTGAAAAAGTGACATTTTGTGTATATTGTGATTGCGTCTTTATTATAAAATTAAAAAAAAATTATTTTTATAATTTAAATTGCCGTTTGAAGCCTTAAAGTTCGAGTGAAATTTTTCCACATGAAAAACAATTTACGGTGCTTAATCCCGAAACCGGTAATTGGGATAGTGTTCGCTAGGATAATGTCCAGACACCGTTATCGGCGCATAAAGCTTGCCGCATGAAGTTGTGTCGCAACAATAATTATATGTATATTAGAGTTCGTCATAAAAATTTGATTTTCTGATATTACTTTTTTTTTAAATTTTTGCATAGAAAAAAAGAATGGTGTTTTTTTTCTTTTTTATTTTAACTCCTTCCACTGGCGCAAGTCGGCCAAAAACGCTGATTTTAATACCCTTTTTCTACAGAGCACAAACAGCTGCATTTATAGGAAATATGACTTTACCATTCGATTCTACAACAAAATTTAATATAAAAAACTTTTTTTTTTGCATTTTCATTAGAGTGGTTCGAAAATCCATTTTTTTCAAAAACTTCTAAAAAGTTTATTTCTTATTACACACAATGAAAATGTATTTCCGGCTGAGTACATGGGTACAAAAATTTTGGATATACCGTGAACTGTTAAAAAGTTGTTAGCTAATCAAATTTGCATTTTTTTTTAATTCAATGAAAAAGTATTTGAGCTAATTAAAATGCAGCTTTCAATACTCGCTGCCGCATTATAAATTTATTTTCTGGTAGAGACAAAATAAGTTGAAATTTTTGTAATGTTTATTAAAACGATTTTTTTTATTAAACATATTTAATTACTAAATAACTTTTTAACGGGTCGCGGTATATCGCGGTATATCTGAGCAGGGAATACATTTTCATTGTGTGTGTAATAAAAAATTAACTTTTTTGAAATTTTTGAAAAAAGTGGATTTCTGGACCACTCTATTCTGAAAACGCAAAAAAGTTTTCTATATTAATTCTTGCTGTGTAATCGAATGGGATGGTCAGATTTCCCAAAAATGCAGCAGTTTCTGCAGAAAATGGGTCCCCAAATCAGCGTTTTTGGCCGACTTGCGCCAGTGGAAGGAGTTGAAATAAAAAAATAAAAAAACACCATTTTTTTATGCAAAAACTTATAAAAAATTATGAAATCCCAAAATCAAAGAAATTTTATATATTTCAGACGAACTCTAAATGTACATATATATACATTTACTTTTTTTTTTTTTTTTTTGTTTCTGACATTTTTAGAACATGGAATCTAAATTAAAAACCTGTAAATTCTAATCAAATTAAAAATTGTTTTCTCTACGATATTCAAATGATTACATATCCTACTTTAAATTTACTTACGTGAGTCTTAAGAGACAAAATTAAGTCACGCAACCATCACTGATTTTAGCAAACTTTAAGAAGACATATTCAACCAAGCATTAACTATGATGATATTCTTATTTTTCACTTTTGAATTCATCTGGTAACACAAGTTACTTAAAATAGTTCTTGTTTTAAAAGCCCAAGTTAAAACATCATACTCTCACACACATCAACCACATAAGAGGGGGATATATTCTTTTTTTTTTGCTGTGACTTTTAAGTAAAATTACTGAAGCGTGCTGCGCGTTTGTCCAACGACAAAGGGTTTTTTTTTATAAATTTCACACGCTGTATTTAAATATTAAAAAAAAAAGAAAAAAAAATTGCAAGCGACATTTTCAATGAATCAACGGGTGCGACAACGAAATAATACATACGGTGCCTGTTGCTGTAATTTTTAATTTTGTTCTTAGTAAGTTGGGGTCAGTCAGGAGGTCGTTGTAATCTTCATACTGTAGTCATAATGTTGGTTATTTATGTTTGGCTGATTTTTAATTTAAATGGGCCAAAGAGTACAGAATGTGTTGCTTTCATAATAACTATACACCAGTGGTTATGATGGTTTTTGGATGTTTGTTTTTTTTCTTCTAGATTTTCCAATGAACATTAAAAACCAACAATAATAGCAGCAACAACAATAGCAAAAAATTAATAATCGTAAAAGCAATTATCCTGTGGCTGGTTGAACATTCTATGTATAGTTTTATATAAAACTTTGTATAACAGTGTATAGTTATGAACCAAACCATAGCAGTTGTTTTCATTTAATTTGTGGTATTTTTCTTCCTTCTTAAATACGGGAGTTGTTGGCTTACGCTACTACCGCTACCACCATCAGCAGGTGCAATAGTACAACCAAACGTTTCTCTGCAACTGACAATAATACATAACCATTTACGAACTAAAGAAAAACAAAAAAGTTTTGTAAAAACAGGCTAAAACCGTACTTGCATTTCGAACGCAACACAACAATCAATTAAAGTTTATTCAAAGTGCTCATGATGATGATTATGATGGTCTAAAGTAAAAGGATTCTGAGAAGAAGCCTGCTCAAAGGATATGAAATGAATTAAAGTAGTCTTTGATGTGTATAAAAATACAGACTTACAGAAAAGGCAGGTGGCAGTGAAGGTGAAACAAGAACACGTTCCATGAGTTATATAGTCTTACAGCAACATGTGTACAGTTCATTTATATGAACAGCTTCACCTAAAACCTATTGGCCATGAATGAGTTTTGTAGGTACAAATTATTAATAAAAATCCTTCAGACGTGTTTACGTTTTGTTAAACTCTCCAAATAACTTGATTTTGTTGCACATTTTTTATTTAGGTTTATATTTTATTTTTGCAACTTAACCATGCACAGACATTCATATCAGTAATGACATCTGTGACATATTACTTGTACAAATGAATTGCACTCGTAAAAATAAATGGTTGAAATATCGATTAATTAAGAAATAGAGTAATTTGGGTAATTAAAAAAAAATATAAATGAAAAATTTAAAAATATCAGAACTATTTCTGCAATTTCTAAAAAAATCGACCAACAGTTTTTTATATTTTAAAAGCTCAGATATTTTTCTATCGATTATGAAACAAAAAAGATATACCAATTAGAAATATTCTTCCTCAAATATTCAATACAAATTCAATTAATTGTTCTATACACCATGCAATAAATTTCAGCGTTTGCTCTCACCCATGGAAATGTGATGTGCACGATTTTTCCTGTTGTTTCTTGCCGAAGTGGTTGTAAAGGAAAAGTAGCTATTCTACAACCGATTCTTTGGAACAGAAAAGTTTCGTGGGTAGTATTAAAAAATTGGAAATTAACACTTAGTACCTAATTTCGTAAAACACTTCGGTGAAGTGAAGAGAACTTTCAATGTAAATTGTTTTTGTAACAAAAACAATTTCTATAGAAATAACGCAACATTTCACCGAAGTGTTTTAGAAAATTAGCCCCTTAGATTAGATACGACGGCACTACGCACCGCGACCAATATATATCTTTTATGCTGCCTGGAGTTCCCTAGAGATTCAGGCTACCAATAAAGCCAATAAGCCCGTTAGAAGAATTTTCCCAAACGTCCGAAGATGACACGAAACGGTCACCCAGAAATCTGAGTCTCCTGTCACACAGTCTCGGACATTTGCAGAGTCATGGTTCTAAGGTTACCCCTGTCGAGTGACAGTAGTCGCCTTGATACTCCGCTGGACAAGGAAATAAATCTTTTGGCCTGTTTTTGGCCAGTAGAAGTTTCCCAATGTTTAGCAAACTCAGTCTCTCTCCATTGCCTGAGTTTGAAATTAACCCTTACAGGCACATGAAGTCAAAATGTTCCCAAATTTTTTAAACATAAAACGTGGCATTTAACATGAAAATCGACATAAAAACTTTTAATTGCGCGTTAAATTTAGAGAAAAAAAATCAAAATTAACCTAAAACATGGTGTCGAAATGGTGATAAAATTTCAACATTGACCAAATTAAGTTAGCATAATCAAAGACAGAAAAAAATGTATATCTGTTTATTAATAGATCTTAGAAATGAATCTAAATTATAATATTAGCTGTGTTTTCGACTTAACTATATTCGTTAACTCATAAAAACCTCAAAGTGCATAAAAACGCTTTTAAGACAAAAACTAACACATTACTTTTCGTATGCACGTTAACTTTCAACACGGATAATTATAAACGTTGAAAACTCAACGTTTATACATTTTCACATCTAACTGAACTTATTCGCGTTACTTCCTAGGAACTTTTGCTGACGTACGTTCGATTATAACGGAAAAATTATAAACATAACCTGTTTAAAAAATTTTTATACTACAATCGGTTTAACGTAGATTTGCTTTAAAGACTTAACGTTGATAGGCATGAGACAAAATACAGCTATTGTAAGTTTTTGAAAAGAATTTTTAATTCTTTTCGATTTTCATAATTTATCCCATTTTAACCCTACAATGGTCTGGGTGAATTGCAACTATTTAAGTATTTTCCAACCGATTTTGGATTTGTACACCTTATTAGAAAGCCGATTTAATCTGCATTACGATTATATTATTACTTTCCAGAAATATAGTTAGTTAAGAGCCAGTATTTTCAAAAAGTGCCAAAAAGGACTTTTTTCCCTTGTAAATCTTATTCAAAAATTTGAACGGCCAGGAATAGCTCAAAAAATTTTCAATTGAGCTGAATTTTTTTCTGGATTAGTTTTTCAGTAACCCCACGAAATAAGCTTCGAGGAACGGGATTCGGAACAACGTTTCAAATAAAGGCCAGTCTAGTATATATGGTAAATACGAAATAATAATCCTATTTGAATTTTCATTGAATATTTGAGATAGACAAATGAATATTTTCTCTCTAAAACAGACCGAATAATACACTGAAAATTTCTGAATTGATTGAAAGATAAATTGAGTTTTTCTATAAATGAAAAGGAAATAAATTAATACAATTTCCAGTCCGAGATTTATCACAAAAAATTCTATTGGTATACTAAAATTTCTAGCATTTTCTATATTTCATTAAATTATTATAAATACCCTAATAAAAAAATATAGGACTTTTCCGAAAAATGAGAACTTCTTATTGTGTCAAATTAGATAGTATTAGAACATATTGTATTTTATTTGACACAATTAGATATAATTTGATGAAATAAGATATGGTTTGATACAGTTTTATCCGGATTTTGTCCTCATCCAATATAACTAGATATAATGGTATATAATTCCATACAATTATTCATAATTATATGAGGCATGTGTACTATATAAAGGGTTATATATATAATTGGATATTTTAATATGTTGCACTATATAAAACAAGATATAGTTATATATTTAAGATATAATTTCTTATACCATCTTTCCAACATTAAAAAAAAATATGTGGTTACGTACACATATCTCTACACTCATAAAAAAAAGTCCGTACAAATAGGTCAAAATTGAGCTGGCGCAAATACATGTTCTATTTCCTGTTATTTTAGCAGAATTTTGACCTATTTGCATGGACTTTTTTAGAGAAAATAACATTTTTTTGTTCAATTTAATCAGAACGCGTTTAACAGACTTTAGTACTTAATTTTTTTTATGAGTTTACCAGTGTTGGAAACTAAAGAGTCTAGATATTGATTTTTTAAAATTTTTACAAATAAATCTAGAACATTACTTTATGTTACTTTATTATTGCTAAAGCCCTATTTTTTGTTTCCAAACAATGTCAAAAGCAGAGACCCAAAATAACTGTTATATTTATTAAAAAGTCACAACCCAAATTTGTTTAATTATAATATTGCAATAATGCACTGTATTTTATAAATCATATTGCACAAAAAATCACAAAGTTTGGCAAACATTTAAATTTTTTAAATTTTTATAAATTTCTGTTGTTTTCTGATTTTTATTTCAAAACTTTTTATAAAAGTTACAGAATGATTTTTTTGAAAAAATTAAGCACTTACTTTTTTATTTGATAATAAAATAAAAATTAAAAATTTACCTAAATTGAATGCCGGAAGTTGCTGGAATATACATATTTACTCACTTTAAATCACTGTTCAATCTTTTATTAACACTAGTTGACATCATCAGGATATTATAATTGTTAAAGTCTTTGGTTCTATGGCTTTTGATTTATATTTTTAATTGTTAATTTTTGATAAAGAAAAAAAATCACAAAATAACTTTTATTATTTTTGAAAAAATAAAAATCGTGTTTGGATTGTTTTTGTTTGCATTAAAAAGAAAAATCAAATAGAGCAAATAAACAGAAAACTAAAAATATTCAAACAAGAAATAATTGTAAAACAATGGGTGCGTTCGGCAGATACAATTTGACAGTCAACAGTTCTACAACAGTTGTGCAACTATCTGCTGAACGACCTGATCACTAACCGCTCAGTCTGAGCACTCAGGTAGCGCTGTCATATTATGGTAGCGTAAAAAATATTTGCTACTTTTGATCAAATAGTGATACATTTGTTGTTGTTGATTTTAAAAAATTTTTGTTTTGTATTTGTCAAAAACATACAAATATAATTCAAAAACAAAAAATTTAAAAAATCAAAGGAAAATTTAGAAAAAATGTATTTAAAAACAAAACAAAGAAAACATCGTTCAGCAGAGTAAGTAATCACAATGCGCTACAAGTCACCGGTATCAGTTTAAGGTTTCTCTGCCGAATGCTCCCAATCAGTTTTTTGAATAAAAGTTATAACTGTTACGTCCCTGGTCAAAAGCAACCACCCTGTGGGAAAACAGGGGTCAGTTGTTTTGAGAGTACCTGTACCGCGACCGGTGAAAACAGGAGCGGTCTAAAGTACCGGTCCTGTGACTGGGAAAAAGAGTACCGGTCTGAAAGTATCTGTCTCGAGACAGGTGAAAATGGGACTGAACCAGTGGTACAAAAATTAGAGTTGTTAATTATTCGGATTTTTATTTTGATCGATTAACCCTTACATGCCTGAATGGTATTGGCAGGGAATTTTCCGACCAAACTTCACGGAAATATATTTCTATGCCAAAGAAATATTTTTATTATTTTTATAGCTTTGCTAGCGGAGATATTGGGAATTAAAGTTCGAACGTTAACATGCTGCCGGACCCGAGCGGGATAAGATTATTTTTATATTATTTCCATAACTAAACTCTACATAAAATTTGTAGAGTTTTTAAATTTTATTCAAAAATTTTATTTTGCTTTAAACTTTAATGTGAGAAAATTTGAAAAATAGCTCGCAAATGAACACTATCAAAAAATGTGATATAAAAATATACATACGCATTGTGGAGCTGCAATGCTACTGAGTAAAAAAATCGTTATAAAAAAGGGGTAAAAAGTTAAAGTCGGGCATGCCGACTATATAATACCCTACACCAGTCTGGTTAAAAGCCAACTAATGTTAAAATGGACTTGTGTCAAAATTTTGTATAAAATGATAGAAGAGAAAATCGGAAATATAGCCCATATGGGCGATAGGTACAAATATGGACCGATCTTATCTAGAATCAATAGGCTTTGTCCTTGGGACAAATGTGTACTAAATTTCATTGAAATATCTTCAGCGTGTAAAAAAGCCAATTTTGCGGGACCCTTATATGGGCACTAGGTCTAAACGTGGACCGATTTCACCCAAAATCAAAGGGCGTTATCCTTGGCCCGACATAAGTTCGTGTACCAAATTTCATCAAAATATATTAATATATGCGACCTGTACAGTGCGCACAAGAATGCATGTACAGACGGAAAGACTGACGGACAGACGGACATCGTTAAAAAGTGATTCTGAGCCGATCGGTCTAGGTCCAATATTTTTTGGTGTTACAAACATCAGCACAAACTTATTATACCCTCTCCACGTATAAAAATACTTACAATTTTTTTGTTAAGCACAATATTATCCTAAAAACTAAAATTATTATACCCTACACCACTATGTGGTCAGGGTATTATAAGTTTGTGCTGATGTTTGTAACACCAAAAAATATTGGTCCTAGACCCACCTTATAGTATACCGATGTCCGTCTGTCCGTCCGTCCGTCTGTCTGTCCATGCATTCTTGTGCGCACTCTACAGGTCGCAAATATTAAGATATTTTGATGAAACTTGGTACACCGACTTATGTCGGCCCAAGGACGAAGCCTATTGATTTTGGTTAACACGGTTCAATGTTTAGACCTAGTGCCCATATAAGGGTCCCCACAAAATTGGCTTGGTTACAAACTGCAGGTCGCAAATATTAAGATATTTTAATGAAATTTGGTTCGCTGACTCACATTATAGAAAATTTTGACACAAGTCCCATTTTAACCCATTCGAATTTCGGATTCAAACATTAGTTGGCTTTTAACCAGACTGGTGTAGGGTATTGTATAGTCGGCATATATTTAATCCTTTAATTCCCAGTGGAACATAGGGCCGCATGCCCAACTTTAACCTTTTTACTCGTTTTTAACTAAAACTTAAAAAAATATTTTAGTTTTTGCAAAAATAGTTTTTTCGAACATTCTATATTTTTTTAAATATAGTTTTTTAATTTCACTATTTTTTATTTTTTTAAAAATTATTTGAATTTTTGCAAAAAAATTTTTTGCGACTTTCTATATATGTATATGACGTGCAAAATAGAAAGGGACCTTAGGATAGAAAGGGACCTAAGGTCGGGAGAGCATGGGATCGGTCTCATTCGAGGCTCAGATGTTGTCCACAAAAAAAAAATTGATTTTTTTACCCTTAGGCCCCTTTCTCTATGCGCTGTCACATATTCATATATTTAGTTAAAAATTCTAATATGATATTGTCATGTTAAATTTTATTTGTTGTTCCAAAAAGATTGCAGTTGTCTGCAATAAGAAAATTATGATTATAAAGCTCAAACTTGAGGTAGAAAAATATTTTATCTGAATATACAAAACTTAAAATTTTAAGGAACAGATTCCTTTAAAGAAAAGAAATAAGTTTTTTGTAAGTATGTAGATCGTGTAAAAAAACTTTCATCAAACGAAAACTAATTTGGATTAATGCGTTTTTACGCATTTGTACATATAATATTTTCCTAAATGCGTTATTGCGCATTTACCCGAATTTTCGGATAAATGATTCCCTGGTTACAAGCGCAGAAATTTCTACATTTTTTAAGACGCATTTAAGCGGGGACTACTGTACATCAGATATTATTTTTTCAACGAATTTTTTTGTATGGTAATTGATGTTATTACATATCCCCAAATCTGACTCCATATATAACTACATAAGCCATTTAAAAATAATCAAAATATATGTAGTGACCGATATGATTATATATGGTTCGATTCTAAGTTATATAACACTGTATGTATCGTAATACTAAAAATACATTCTTGGAATTTCATATACATAACTTAATACAAATTAATATATAGTTCAGTCATGTGAAAGGTTCTTTTGTGTCAGTCCTATGACAGGTTCTTTTGTGTCAGTCCTATGACAGGTTCTTTTGCGTCAGTTCTGTGACATGTTCATCTGCACCAGTCCCGTGACAGGTTTATTTGTGCCAGTACTGTGATAGGTTCTTTTGTATCAGCCCTGTGACAGGTTCTTTGGCGTCGGTCCTGTGACACGTCACAAGGGGCAATTGATTCCCTCATAGGACAAGCCCATGTTAAAGTTACCGGTCCTTTTCATATAAAAGAACCGGTCACGTAACGTGTCCTGTGGCCGGTTCCTTTTCCCACAGGGCAGTTATCTGTAACTCATTATTATATGTTTTAAAATAATGTAGGAAGTAGTAAAAAATCTAATCATATGTCAGTACCGTTTCTACACTGGGTATTTAACCACATATCTGGTAATGTTTTTCTACACTGGGTTGCAACACACCTAAATATTTAGCACGAGTTTAATCTAGCCTATTAGCGGTATTGGCACATTCTCTTCGCTTTTTGCTGTGTGTGTGTGTGTGTGTCTGTGTAGCTGTTATTTTTTTGTGCCATCTTCAGTAGCAAAAAAACATTAACATCTTTTGGCGTCATATTGCATTGATCAATAAAATACATTTAGCCAAACACAGAGTTCATATTCTACGTGTTTCGCATATTTACTTCTTTTTTTTTTTGCAGCCAACATATAACACTGAGGTTCATTCCATTTTGGCTTCTAAGCTTTTTTCATTCAGCCATTACCAATCATTATTTCAACTTTAATTCATACAAATCTAAACAATGTGTTACAAGTATGTTTGCCTATATTGGAATTAATAGATAGTTAGAGTAGAGAGCTAAGTGAGTGAATGGTGTTTGCATTAATGTTTGTTAACGTCATTTGGTATTAATCTATGGCTAATACGTTATTTGCACTGATTTCCGTTTGTTAGACAGATGTGAAATGATTAAAAGCTTATAAGTTTTTTTCTTATCTTTGTTTTGCTTTATAATCCAACTGTCGCCTATCATAAGAGTTACCGTTAGTTAGTTTTAAACATTTTATTTTATACTTCAATTAAATTAAAATCGCTACCAGATTTTCAGTTGAATAAAAGCAAAAAATAGCAAGAATTTAAAGAAATAGGTAAAGACATGATTATTCTCTTAGTGCTTTTATTACAATTAAGTAAGTAATTGAAATTGTTTTAAATGTTGGTGATTATTGGTATCTATAACGGTGTTTTATTCGAAGCGTAATTATAACGTTGATCTCTAGCTTTTTAGAACTACTTCAACTAGAGGGGAATCCATGAAACTAATCCTGGAATCTTTACATGGAAAATAATATCCAGAACTCATTGTAGAATAAAAGAATAGGTTCTAGTGGATGTTAAAGAACCAGTTTCTTTTATAAAGGTTTTGTACATAAGAGATCTTTAGTAGAGGCGATAGTAGAAGAGTTTATGAAGAAAAATAAGTTTTGGTACAATCATTTCTTTTAAGGGGGGTAAATACTTTAACAACAGCATTTTCAAAGGCATATTTGAACGGTTGTCAAAAATTCAATCTATAATATTTTTAATATTTTATTTAAAAATCATGTTATTGTGGTATTTTTAAAAAATATCAGCCAAAATCGCCAGAGTTGCCACTTCATTACTGGCCTTTTTTAAAAAAGGCAAAATCGGCTGCCACTGTGCAGTAGACCGTACCTAAAAAAAAAAAGTTCGCCGTACACCCTCCAATATGATGTATTTTTGGAAGGCGATTTCAAAAAAAAAAATATGTTTTTGCCGACCGTAGGGGTCGCCTTTTTTAATTTTTTGTTATAGCTTTGGCATTTAAAATCGGATTTTAAAGTGTGATATATCGATTTTTTTGCCTCGAGCAGACCAGTGTTTTGCTATATAGTAATCCAATTATAAAAAATTTAAAAAGGCGACCCCTACGTTCGGCAACCAATATATAAAAAAAATTTCTACTGGGTTTAGCGAAAAACTTCCTTAGCAAAAGTTTAATGATTTTTTGCGCGCTTTAATTTTTTGATATTAGGGTTGTACATTAGGGTGGTAGCAACTGAGATCTGGTGGGTAACTACTAGAACGGGATACTTGAAGTCAAAATGTCCTTAGAGTAAAACACTGGTCTACATCGATGTATCATACTTTAAGATCCGACTGTAAATACCAAAGATATAACGAAAAATGTAAAATGGCGACCCCTACGTTCGGCAAAAAAAAATAAAAAATTTTTTTTTGAAACCTCCTTGCAAAAATAATTCATATTGGAGGGTGTACGGCGCACTTTTTTGTTTTTCCTGTAAGGTGGTACGCTCTACTGTGCAGCCTTCATTAATTACACTGTGAGACAAATGGTAGGGGTCAGTGATCGGGAAGGGTTCAAACTACCGGGTAAAGTTATATCGGTAAAAAAGAAGTTATACGTGTCCCGGCGTTTCGCTGGGTCAACCCTAGGAATCGAGATATATCGATTTGACCTTTGGTGGTCTTTTTTTTGACATAACTCGAGAACCACGAGTCCGATTTTGCTCAAACAATTTTAAAAAACTTAAAAATTACAATTCCTTTAATCTGTTTATATAACGTTTTTCTATATACTCAACAGTTTTGCCGGTAAAAATAAATGTATGAAGAAAAAAATATTTTTTGCCTAAAATATTAAAAAAAATAATAAACAAAAGGTTATTGATTTTTATGGTAGCGGTAGCAAACATTTATTTTTACCGGCAAAACTTTTGAGTATATAGAAAAACGTTATATGAACGGATTAAAGGAATTGTAATTTTTAATTTTTTTAAAATTATTTGAGCAAAATCGGACTAGTGGTTCTCGAGTTATGTCAAAAAAAAATATATATCTCGATTCCTAGGGGTGACCCAGCGAAACGCCGGGACACGTATAACTTGTTTTTGACCGATATAACATTTCCCGTTGGTTTCATCCCATCCCGATTTTGAATGTCGCATAATGTTATCGGAAAATAAAAATGTAAAGTGATTCTTAATCCCAGATAAATTCTTTAGTCCTTATCGTGGCCCGATTTTTATTTAAATTTTTTTTTAAAGAAATTTGCACACATTCTTAAAAATTACAAAAAAAGGCAAGAAAAAAACATTTGCTCGGGGATATCAAATTTATATGACCAAAAGAAGAAAAAAACCCGGATCGAAATTGGTTAACCCGCCTTGGCTGTACAGTGGCAGCCGATTTTGAACTCAGGGTTGTGGGAAAATGCGTTTAAAGTTTAAAATTAATTTTACGCAAGAAAACAGCAAAATTTAAAAAACCTTGTATGAACAAAATTTATATCTCGCAGTTTTCTACATTTCTTCCCAAATTTGGGAAGCATCGGATAAAGGGTATTTTATATATTAACCCAAATATTCTTAAAAACGATGGTAGAGAATTTATTAGACATTTCATTTCGGTCAAAATCTTTTATTGCGTACATTTTTTAATTTGTTTTGTATTTGTTTTTTATATTTTATATACATTGATTACTTTTGTGGCTTAGAAAAAGCCATCAGTACCTGCCTCATATAACGTGCCTTCGCCCACCATCGAGGAATCGTCATTGGCTTTTCTTTAAAGACTGCGTGCAATTCTTGCATCCTTGGATGTAGTATGTTTCTGTTTGTTCTGCTGTATTATGCGAAATAAGATTTATAATAAAGACAAGTGGCCTTTTTTTTAATCACCGGATTTATTTTTGGATTTATTTTATTTTGTTAAAAAATCCACATTTTCTTTTTAAATTCAAAAAATTTTATATTTTTAATCAAATTTTACACTTATTCGCTAATATAATGTGAAAGACAAAATTTTAATTTTTGGAAAATACAATTTCTAAAATTAAATTAAGCTAAATCCAAAACGGATTTATTTATTTTATAAATCCATTTTGGATTTAGCTTAATTACATTTTTACAAAATTTAATGATTTGCTTTCACATTATATTATCGAATAATTGTTAGATTTTGATAAAAATATTCAATTTTGAAAATTAAAAACCAAAATGTGGATTTTTTAACAAAATAAAATAATTCCGAAAATAAATCCAATGATAAAAAACGCTCCCAAAAAATTTTGTGTACAAATTTAATGCATAGAATATTACTTTGTGACTAAAATATATTTTACGAAAAAAACATGTGGAAATATTATTTCTTCGAATTTTTTATTGATATTTTCTGAGCAGATACTGAAGAGTATGCTCTATACAAATAAAATATAAAAAAAATCGAACACAAAATTTTTCCTTAAACATATAATTCTTCTGAATTATATCTTAAGCCTTTGCGATTTTTCATATGACCTATATCAAGTCTTGTTAATATAAAAAAAATCCCTCCCCATATACATATATAGAAAAATGTCTACTACCCTTCGGATTTTTTAATAATAATATCAAATAATATGCAATTATATAAAATTTTTATAAAATTTTTTCATACTTATCATTCTATTTTTGCCTTCATTGTTATTCATATTGTATAAAGCCTAATACTACAATATTATTTCATTCTGTTTCATTCTTTTCAAATGTTTTATTAGCATATGACAACTTGTAAAACACTAGCCTTTTTCAAATTTCTTGTTAAAGGATTTCATCAGACAGACGGAAGTTCACACGCACAAACAATCATAGATATAGAGTGAAAATGAAAAGGGTCACATACAACATCTGTATTTATTTGTCCCTTTGGTACTTTTACATAATTTTAAAATTTTTCCAATATTTTTTTGTCATATTTTTGTCGTTGTCAACATTTTGAACATAAAAAGCAAAATACACGAATCATAGGATTTAAATACAAAATATTATTGCATATTTTTGTCATAAGTAGTGAAAAATTTACATAGATTTTATGGTACATTATTATTATTGTTATTATTTTAAAAATAAAATGTAAAAAAACTATAGTCGTAAACGTAATCCTGGGTTTTTAGATGCAGGTTGCCAGCTATAAATGTCAAAAGTAGTTGGGTATTAGTTAGTTTTAGAAGGTATTTATTTACATACATCTATATATAATAAATTGAATTAATAATATATTATTTATACTTAATACTAAACAAAGTTCTGGTTTATAGTAAAATTTTAATTCAATTTAGTTATGTATGTATAAAATATTTTTCGTTCAGTTATACTTACATATTGCCCACATAATTGTATCTACTACATACTTGGGACTAGTTAATTGAATTGACCAGTTAACTGAAGATTTCGTTGTCATTACAGTTGATCAATGCCAATCAAATTTTTTTTTTCAAATTGCATTATTCAGTGCCTAAAACAACCAATTATAATTGGGAACAAGCGTTGGTTTTCAAAAACATTTTGTTTTGATAAAAGAACAAATTAAGAAAAAGAAAAATTAAAAAATTGCGTACTTCTTACTTAATATTCGCTATTTCGTTAAGTTTACATTTCTAGAAAAGTGATACAACTTGATAAAACAGCGAATATTGATAATACTGCTCTACAAAAAAAAAGGTGAATGATATTGCAGTAGATTTAGGATAATTGGGGGGTTGTTCAAATTGGCTCTAGATTTTGCACAATTCGCGATTTAACATTTTTCCATTTTTCAAACGATTTTTTCAATAAAAAATTTATAATTTAGTAACTGTAGCTTCAGAAAGAAACCCTTTTACACAGTTTAAGCTTAATTCCGTGTCCTATTTTTCAAACTTAAGTGTGTATCAATATCTCAATAACTATTGTAAATATATTCGCTCAAATTAAAAATTTTTAAGTTTTTTTTAGAACAAATATTTTAAATGTAAGTCGAAGTCCGATTTTAAATATCAAAGCCAATTTGGAAAGAAAAAAGTCCAAAATTTGTATATGTGACAGCGCATAGAGAAAGGGACCTAAGGGTAAAAAAATCAATTTTTTTTTTTGATGTGATTTTTCGCGTCACATATATGTCATATTGCATAAACAAATTATATGCACTTTACAGTCTTTTGGAATTAAATTTAGACTTAAACGAGTAAAAGGGTTAAAGTCGGGCATGCCGACTATACAATACCCTACACCAGTCTGGGTAAAAGCCAACTAATGTTTGGATCCGAAATTCGAATGGGTTAAAATGGGGCTCGTGTCAAAATTTTCTATAATGTGAGTCAGCGCACCAAATTTCATTAAAATATCTTAATATTTGCGACCTGCAGTTTGTAACCAAGCCAATTTTGGGGGGACCCTTATATGGGCACTAGGTCTAAACATGGACCGATGTTCACCAAAAATAGGCTGCGTTATTGGGCTAACATAGGTCTGTGTACCAAATTTCGTCAAAATATCTTAATATTTACGACCTGCAGCGTATAAACAATATAATTTTGGTACGACCCTTATATGGGCACTAGGTCTAAACATGGACCGATGTTCACCAAAATCTTGTTCGTCCTTGGGCCAACATAGGTCTGCGTACCAAATTTCATCAAAATATCTTAATATTTGCGATCTGTACAGTGCGCACAAGATTGCATGGACAGACAGACAGACGGACGGACAGACGGACATCGTTAAATCGAAATAAAAAAAAATTCTGAATTGATCGGTATACTATAAGGTGGGTCTACGACCAATATTTTTTGGTGTTACAAACATCAGCACAAACTTATAATACCCTGACCACATAGTGGTGTAGGGTATAAAAAACAAAAAATTTTAAGGCCCGATGTTGATTTTGAATAAAACACAAATTATTTAGGAAATTATTGTCATTTCTTTTTATATGATAATATTGGTATGGTTCAATTATGTATGGAACAAAATATCGGCCAAATGGCCGACGCAACCTCGTCGGCATACCTCCATCCGAAGTTCAAAATTTTCGATGACGCTGAGGCATAATTGAGGTTCTATGCCGTTAATGTGCCGAATTATCTCATCCTTTAGCTCGTGAATTGTTGCTGGCTTATCGACGTACACCTTTTCTTTCAAATAACCCCAAAGAAAGAAGTCCAACGGTGTCAAATCACATGATCTTGGCGGCCAATTGACATCGCCACCACGTGAGATAACAACGGCCATTGAATTTCTCGCGCAAAAGAGCCATTGTTTCGTTGGCTGTGTGGCAAGTGGCACCATCCTGTTGAAACCTAATATCGTCCAGGTCCACATTCTCAATTTCTGGCCACAAGAAGTCCGTTATAGCGAACACCATTCACGGTAACTGCTTGGCCAACCTCAGTTTCGAAGAAGTACGGCCCGATGACGCCGCCAGCCCATAAACCGTACCAAACACAAAAAACAGGTGTTTTCACATTTCCTACAGACCCGATTTGCTGAAATTTGTGCACAATTCTCCCGATTGTGGATACATTTGGTCGATTATGCTGACCAAAGAAATCACGAAGTGCACGAAATGCATTTTGATTTGAACGCCCATTTTCGTAATAAGCCTGAATAACTTTAACGCGTTGTTCGATTGTGTATATTTCCATGGTTCAAATTGAGTTAGTCTGAAATTGAGAAATGTCAAATGAAATGCAGAAAAAAACTTGACATTTAGGTGTGGTTCACATTCAACATCGGCCCTTAAAATTTAGATGGATAAATCCATAAACTTTTTTAGGGTAATTTTGAGGACATAAATGTAAACGGCCTGGCCGGTTTACATCGCAGAAACCCAATTTTTGCACAGATCTTATTATTATCTCAACCTATCCGAAAATTAAATGGGAACTGGAAAAATAACACTTTTACACATAAGGGTGCTCTAGTGTACAGGGTATAATAAATTTGTGCCTTTTAGTATACCGATCGACTCAGAATTACTTTTTGTTTTTTTTTTTATTTAACGATGTCCGTCCGTCTGTCTGTCCGTCCATTTTTGTACGCACTCTACAGGTTTCTTCTTTTATCATTTTATAGAAAATTTTGACACAATTCCATTTTAATCCATTCGAATTTCGGCTCCAAACATTACACGGCTCCAAAAAAAAAAATGGTATAAGTATGGATCTTTTAAACTACTTATCCAATCGGAAAAAAATGTTCACAAGAAGTGAAGAGAAAGATCTAGGCTTTTAGCAAATAGTATTGTAGCCACTCTGGAAGATCCATAATTATTACCATTTTTTTTTGGTTTGAAACCACTGCGAATTAGCTGGCTTTTAAGCAGACTGGTGTAGGGTATTATATATTCGGCATGCAATGTGATTTTTTACAACAAAATTTTAAATTTTACGGTTTTTTTATTTTTTTAGTGCAAATAGAAATCGAGCCTTTTGAAAACAGAAGTTCACAATTTTTTTTTATCCAATATTTCTGCTGATTTTGGCAAGATGGTCTGCTATTTACATTCAACTAAATTTAGCTTAAAATTAAGAAAAAAATTTAGATATAACAGTTTTTTCTTGCTATTTTTCTTCCACTAATATCTTGGCAAAATTTTCTGCAGATTTTACTGTAGAATTTGCCATTTTTAATTAACTAAAAGTTAACTTAAATATAACTAAAATTCTGTAAATTTAACAGCTTTATTTTGGCTGTTCTTATTTTACTAGTATTTAGCAAAAAGGTCTGGTAATTTCGGCAGTTTTTTCTGCAAGATAATTTTTAACTACTTTTTTGTTGCTTTTCTGATACTTTTACACATTTAATTCTATCAGCTTATAATCTATGAATATCGCTAAAACCACTGCACCTAAAACTTTTTACTAAACATGTGTTTTAAAATTATAATTATTTGACCTTATATATTTAGTGAGCTCAGTTATTCAGCAAAAAAATCAGCGAAATTAAAAAAAAAATGTTTTTTTTATAAATCTAATCTGCACTGAAAGAATTATCCTTCATGATATTAATGATATAATTTCATAGATTTTTTTTAGTAGAATGAATGCAGAATTTCATTATGTATGTATATAATATTTAATTAATATTATGAAATTCTTTATAACTTTTCTTTCGTAAAATTTCATAACTTCGTTAAAAAAAATCCATTGAATGTCATAAATTCGATCTTCATAAATTTAATGAAAATGTTCTTTATATATATGAAATTTTTCAATAGTATTTACTTTTTTTATAAAATATCGTCATTTCATTAATTTTTAAAAATTTTCGTACAATTATAATTTTATATTAAACATTTAATTCTCAAATACAATAGTTTTATATAACCATAAGGCCGAGTTTTAGTATTGTGCATTAATTTATATACTGAGAGAATTATCTTTTATAATTTTTATTTTTTTTTTTTGATTAATTTTTTATTATTAATTTTGGACTATGAAATTTTTTTATAAATCATATTAGTTTTTTCGAAACATTGATAAGGAATTTCATTAATTGAATTAAGCTTATTATAAAATTTTATGAAACATTTTAATTTAGTTAATTCTTTCATTAGATATATTTTGTACATCCATAAACTATGCTACAATTTTATAACGCTTATTGCATATCGTCACCTAAAATGCAAAATGGCGTAACAACAACAAAAATTTAAGCCGATTTTCTGATTGATTATGATGCCCTAGACTAAATTACATTTCCCTAGAAAATTTTAAACTTATATGTAGAGATAAGTGTATAATCGTGTTTTAAACAAGATAAGAAAATATAGAATATCTTTAATTCTACAACGTTTTTTTTTTTGGTTTTCGTGTAAAAAAATAAAAAGTGTTGTTACGCCATTTTGCATTTTAGGTGACGATATGCTAAATACTTTTTATTTATCCACTCCAGATTAGCAACGACGACAACCAACTATAATAAATAATAGTAAATGAAATAGCTTCATAGATTTTATGAATCTCTTCATTGGCTGAATGATTTATTCATTGGAGGAGTGGCCTATTAATTTTATGAAGACTTTCATTAATTTTATGAACTTTTCATAAACATTGATTTTAATGAAGCCTGTTTCATAGATTCTATGAAAAGTTTGAATGGACGAGTTCCAGTGACAATTTTCATTGAAACTATGAAGAAATTCATTACTGAAGTAATGATAATTCTCTCAGTGTGTGGTTAATAAAAATATATGTGTTTGTGTTAATTATAAATTTATTTATATTCAAGAATTAGCTTTACAATATTATGGGCTCTATACGTATGTATGTATATACAAATTTGAAATAAAACTGTAATCTCATCGGTATGATATGTAATATTAAAGTCTTAATCATATTATGATTACAATGACTTAGTATGCCACAGGCTATACTAATATTTTCTTTTTATTTCGATGGTCATAAGTTGACAGCTCGTAATTGACGACGAAATTACCACTTAAGATAAAAATTACAAAAGGCGTCATTCTGTATGATGGAAAATTCATTTGGTATGCTTGCTTAACTCAAATTGGAATCTTGCTTTCAATTACGAAGTGATACTCCTATGACCATCGATTTATTTTCTCTACACGTATAAATATTTTTGAGAAATTTGCTTAATACTGTTTAGAAAAACAGATTTACAAAAAAGTTTTCCCTACCTCTATTGGTTTGTGGATTCTTAACAAAAACAAAGTTTTTTGTAAGTTTGCAAGCAAATCAAAAGCGATTGTTAAAATATTTTTTTTTGTGTTGCCATACCACAATAAATAAAAAAGATTTTTTATAAAATTTTGTTAAGATATAAGTATATACATATGTATGTATGTTGAACAACAATATTTAGAAATGATTTAAGAAAAAAAAGTAAAGGAAACTTTTGTGGCCACAACAAAAAAAATATATACCAAAGGATAGATGTAGCATATATGTATGTATGAATTAGTACATTTTGGACACCCCTAAAATACTGAGTACATATGTAGGTCAATGCGACCAGAAACTACTTAAGAATTCCATACATATGAACAAGTTACAAATCTATAAAGATGAGGTGAGGGTGGTAGAAATTACACCATTCAACATTTTTTGGTTGCAACTACACATACAACTAACAGATGCTCATACAAAGCTAAATTGCGTACTTAGATATTTTTTTCTAATCTAGTATCCAAAAGAGATGAAAAGGATTCTAAAGATGAAGTAGTCAAATAGTTTTTCATTTATATTTAAACCCGTGATAAGAGGCCGATATGGGTTTTAAAGAAAATAAGATAATCCCGGGTTTTCAAGAAAAAAAGTTTTAATTTCCTGTATGAAAATAAGATGACGTCATAAATATTCTTTCTTTGAAGCAAAGTGAGTACTCATTTTTCCTACATCTAATCTAGTGTTTAATGTTCCAACTTTTTTCAGATACAAATCAAAAAGTCCGTATTTGTCGCACGGTGTTTTTATGAATAACCCCGTTGGCCAAATAGTCTGACATGAAATTGTCGTCAAGGATGTCTTCAAGACATTTTCGAAATTGTCGTGTATATTACACTGTTGAGGACAAGTTCGTCGACAAGATCGTATATTTTGTCGTGTTTTCAGCCTTATTGACGACTAAATGAGCGACAAATTCACAATTCTTAAATAAGATTTTATTGAGGACAAAATGAGCGACCATTACATGCATTTTGTCGTGTTTCATACCAAATTGACGACTAACTGAGTGACAATGTCTATAACTTGTCTGTAATAAGATTTTATTAAAGGCAAAATGAGCCACCATTCCATCTATTTTGTCGCGTATTATATAACATTGGCGACTTGATGAGCGACAATGTCTTTAACTTGCTGCATTAAGAAAAAATGCAAAATAACGGGACAAAAACAACGCAAGAACCAAAAAAAGCGTAAGAAACAATGTAAAAATATTCAGTTGATTTTCGAAAGTGCGGGTGAAAAGTCATATTTCTTAAGGTATAATTAGTTTGTAAGTAACGTGCCGTGACGAATCAGCTGATTTGTTTTTGTTCTATGAAAAAGCATTTGAGTCGTTAGTTTGTCTGTAATGTAACGTGCCGTGCCGGATGAAGCTGTTGAAAACACAATTTTTGTTATCCGTTAAGTGACATCGAGTTGACAGCTGGTATTTGGAGATCTGCGACGAATGGCATTTACCGGCTAAGCTTAGCCGCCGCCTAATTTTTGTCACCGCCGCTGTCGAAAATTTTTTTTACACGATAACAACCTAAAAATAGTATATATTTTTATTAATTTTCTTTTTTAACCGTTAAGCCGATGTTTTGTATATGTCAACTTAAAGTTGGCTAGCCGATCAGCTTTTGACTCACAGCCAACTTTAAGCCGCCGCTGCAATTTTTTTTTAGCCACCGCAACCGATTAATCTGGTTGGCCCAGATATCTGCTAACATATCAGCTGCTAACATTAAACAGCTGATACGTTGTTACGGAAAAGACTAACTACACAAAAGAGCCATCCGGCACGACACATTACAGAAACGTCATAGAACACAAATACTAATGAAGTCTTTATCGTATTTCAATGTGCGTGTACGTAAACATGTTTTAATTAATATCTGTCATATGAAATGCTCTTTACAGTAAGTAACTATAAAAAATTAAATTTTTCTTTTATGATTTTCAGACAAATTCAAAACTTAATCTTATATCGTGCCTTAATAATATAATCCACCAAAAGAAAGAGTAACTTATGAAGCCTATATAAAAGAATTTCGTTTAGTATTCCATCCTTTCAAAACTACTATTAATAGAGTAAATGGCAGAAATGAGATTAAGAAAAATCAGCGAAGTTGGGCAATCAAAGAAAACGAACAAAACGAAGAAATCAAATAAATGCTTATTACTAAAATAATTGTTTTAATATGCAATTTTCAAAATAATTCCATAAATTTTTAATTTCTATTTTCTTTTTTAATATAATTTTAGTAAAAACTAATTAAATTAATGTAAAACATAAAACTAATCTCAAAAAATACATCTACAAATTTTATTTTACAGAAAAAATTAAAAAAATTGTATTTTTTCTATTCAGAAGTAGAATCTTTGTATATAATTAGGTAATGCAAAATCCCGCACTTTTTTATTTCCCGGGAAAGCGGGACATTTATCTTGAATTCCCGGGATCCCGGGATTCCGCAAGTGAAATAAATTAGAAAATTTTTTATAATAATTTAAAAATTTTTATAAATAAAATGTCTTAAAGACCTCAAATTTTCATGATCGTGAAAAAGCTGGTGGTTTTTCTTGAAATTTTCGTAGCGGGAATGAATTAATTTCATATTAGAAATTATATAAGTCTAACTATTTTTAAAAATTTAATAAACTAATGCAAATTTTTAGATTAAAAACTTGTCCATCAAAAAATAAATAAATAATTAAATTAATATAGAACATTGTTTTAGAAAAAATTGGAAATATTTTTAAAAATTATGGGAACAAATTTCAACTTACTTGAAATTTTTTAAAAATCGATGGAAAAATTTATCTTAATTTCTGTACAGGATAAGTCCGATTTGAAGTTTTTTATACAAACACTATTTGAGTGATTTTAAGAGGCACTAAAAGGAACGAGGAAAAGTTCGTCAAGTACACAAACTAAACTGTGTTCGTTTACTCGAAAATCTTACTAATTTCACTCAATCGTTTTTTTGGTTACTTTCTGAATTTCTTTAGTTGTGGTAAAAGTACACCGATAAAATTTCTCAGTTGCTCAGTTAAAGAATTTCTCAGTTAAAACAGACAAATTTTAAATTAACTGAAGTAATCGATATCAACTAACATTTCAGTTAGAAATAAAGTTTTGTCGTTACCCTGTAAATATAAATTTAAATATGTCAAATATTTTAAACAAATACAAAAAAATTTAAACAAAATTTCATTCTTAATTTTCTTGAAATTGGTAATAAAAGAGCACAAAGGCACAACAAGAACAATCGCTTAGTGAAACCCCGTGGAAATTGGGACACGCGGTGTAAAAATAAGTCGTGAATAAAAAAATATCTGAAGATAAGTTTGATTTTTATGTAAAGAAAAATTTATAATAATCTACTTTTTAGAGGAAAAGAAGAAATATAAAGATAAAAAGGAGTTGAACTAACACAATTAGCAGAAGCCGTACTATTGTACAATAATTAGAACTTGTGTGGCTGTTCGTACGACATATAATTAAGATTAAAGGAGGATTTTTGTCAAATGTATTATTGTCATATTATTTTGTTACTAAAATTTTATTAAAAATTTAAATCTGTTTTGGAAAACTCTTTTAATTGGTCAAAACTGCGGTAAATTTCGATATTTTTTTTAAATACTTGGTTACGTTTTACTATATGGAAAACTTTTTAAATTTCAACTAAAATATCGTTATTATTAACTAAATTTGAGGTGACATAATTTTCAACTGACAATTTAGTTATTTACAATTAATTTTTTCAACTGATAATCAGTAAGGGGTATTTCACCTGAGAATCAGTTAAAAATTTAGTAAACAGTAACTGAGAAATTTTTTCGGTGTAGCAAATTGTACTAAGTAAACGAATAAGCCTAATGTAAATTTTTTACTATTTTCAAAAGTTGGAAAATTTTGCATGAGAAAATTTGAAATAATTAACTTTATTATTTTAAACTGCATTTTTTGAAATCCCGGGATTCCCGGTCCAAATTCCCGGGAATACGGGAACTGAAAAATGCTTAATTTCCCGGGAATCCCGGGACGGGAAATCGCGGGATGCATTCCCTATATATAATATATAATCTTTGGATATAATACAGACCATTGTCGTTCACACTGTGGTCGACGACAATGTAGGCTATATTGTCGTCAACGATAATAAAACAAAAAGTTTGGACGGTCGCCAAAGTGTCGTTTACGATTTACGAGTACTATTGTCGTGCACGCGTCTTCAAGGATGTCTTGCAGACATGGCCAACAGGGAAGCTTCATTCAACAACAATACACACACATACACAAACATTGGCAATTTCAATGATAACAAAAATTTAGTATGGAAAATTTAAGAAAACAAAAAGAAAAACTCATCAAGTGTTTTCTTATATGTGGAAGTCATATATTTGAGGTACAGAAAAGTGAACGAAAGGAAAAAATTGCCTAGAATATGTAGACCAATGAACCTTTCAATATATTTTTGGTTTATACGGTAGTGGTGGTGTTGTGTTTGCGTTAGTATATGCTATTTTGAAAACAATCAAAAATAGCAAAGAAAGCTAAAAATTTCAAGATGCTGATATAGCAAATTTTTAACAAATTTCACGCTTAACAAGCATACAACGTAACAGCTACAATTGGATTCATTTACACAAATACATACTCATATACTAGTATGATACTCCCCTTAAATAAAATTTATCACAACAACTAACGACAAACAATTTTCAAAAAATTTTCCATAAATGTAGGTGAGGTTTTGTTTTTATATAAGTATTCTGTTTTATGAACTTTGAATTTTTGTTTAATGAAATAAAATTTATGTCAGTTTTAGAATTATAAGTTAAAAAAATATAAGAAAACAAAAATTCTTTGAAATTTCAATTGCATTTTTCTGTCTGACATCTTAGGAAAGAGACATACATTATTGTTTACCCATTTTAAGAAGGCAAATCAGATTGCAGACATTCCTGCTCTACAGTTAAACTAAACTCATACACACATTTAGACTTTGACAATTTTGCATTAGGGTGATACTTAAGGACCTTATTCGCAACGAAAAACTAACGACTGCTTAAACAGCTAACAACTTCCCCTTATACTAGATAGTAATTTGTGTATAAATAAGATTGCAATTTCATTTTGTTATGAATAAGACCATTAAAAAATGGATAACATCAGATAAAATATAGAAAAAAGTAGGAACTTGAGGTGAACTTATAAAAGAGTTAATTTTAAGCATATTTTATACCTACTATCGCAGCATGCTAGTTAAACGTTATGGAAAATAAAAAGTTTTTGCATAAATGGCCCCTTATCAAACATGTTTTCGAATACTTAATATACGCACATAAACACTTGAAGTTGAAAATAAGTTAAAACAAGCAAGAAATTAAAGTAGGACATGCCGACTATATGAAATATCCTACACCACAATAGGATTTGGGTCATAGTTCTGTAAGCGGATCAAATTCAATTAATTCTCTAAAAAATGAAGTGAAATGGTATATAATTACCCAGAAACAAAAAATTGGTAGTAAACCAAACCACTTCTTTCATTGCTTCTAAAATATCCATTTTTTAGAAGTAATTCTGAACAACTTCAACAAAATCACTGAAAAAATACTGAATTGCAGTGCACCTTTTGCACTTATTCAATATCTCAATTTTGACGTACCTTGTTGTGTTAGAAATCAATAAATAAATAAATAAATAAATAGAAAATATCCGGTGACGGCAATAAAAAAAATTTTTAAAATAAAAAAACGTAATTTGATGAAAATGAATAAAAATTATGAAAAAGAGTTTCCTTTGCACTACTTCAAAAAGTACTGAAAAAATTTTGAAGTGGGAGTACTCCGCTCCTATAACAAAAAGTCATTAGCGTTTCTGTTAATAAAGAAGTGTATCTAGATCATTAATTGTAGTTTTTTTCTACTTTGGCACCTCTTTTTTGCTGGATAGTTCTAATAAAAAGTGGAACTCGCTGAAGTTTTTTTGGTAATATTTCATGCCAGCACACAAATATTATATCACATACTACATAGTTTAGGGTATAGTACTATGAAAACGCATTTAAAAAGTTCAAATCCTGATTTTCTCATATCGGAACGGATCGGTGATCGGCCTATATGCTGATGTTTTAATTTTCGAATTTGTAAACAAATCCAATGGCTATCGAGAATTTTTCAGTTTTTTTTCTTTAGTTTGTGGAAGCTTTACAAGACAGAAGAGCAATATCATTTTCGTAATCTTTCAAACTTTTCAGCCTTACGAATGAAATTATATACATATGTCAATTGCAAGAAAGAAATCCTATTTAAGCTCAGATATAGCCTTGCTTTTACGACTAGATCAAAATATGAACCGATTTTAATCATTTTCAACAGGGTTTTTACTTGTGTTTTACAGGTTTTTACCATTATTCCATAGTATTGCGACCTGTAGATGATTATAAAGATCGTCAATTTTACATGGGTAGCCGGATGCAGTAATCCTGAGTCGATCGATATGCGGTCATAAAATTTGATAGTTACAAGCATCAGTACAAACTTAATATAACATATACTATTCCAGAGAATGGTGTAGGGTATAAAAATCCAGCCTAAGTAAATGCTTGATAAGAACATTTTGCAAAGGAAGAAGATTTGTTTTGTTTTGTTTCTTACTCATTTTTCTAATATTTTAAATATAATAAATAATGGGTGGCCCAAAAACATTCATTCGATATTGGTTTGCTATATCATTTAAATGAAATTATATCGGCCAGGTTGTCGCTGCCATTGTTGATTATCATTTCGGCTCTTTTTACCACATTTTCCACCGTTCTGGAGAGAACTTCTGACGATAAGTTATAGTGCTCTTTTCGTGTTATTTAATTACTGTCTGATTTTCAAATGCTTGTAGTAATTTTTGGAATACAGTATTGAAATTGTAATTATTAAATAAGATTAAACAATAATACAAATTGGAAGAAATATTAAAAACGATTTAAAAAATTACAAATTTAAAAGCTTTTAAACAATGCATTTTTAAAATGTATAGTGTTGCTTAATAATTGTGTTTGTATGGATAATGAGTTCCAAAGATTAATTGTATTTATGAAGAACTGCCATTTTGAAGTTAAATTGCCGTGGTTAATTTAGATAAGATTCATTCCTCTGTTATTCGAAAAAACAAAAGAATTGCGTTGAAATAAATAAGCACGTTCCCTGGAGTTTATTTTTTTTTTTTTTACATCAGGATTAGGCACCTTATGTTACACACAAAATTTTTTAAAAATCTTTTTAGTATTTTTAGTACCGCTTTTAGTATCTGAAATGTGACAATTTATGACGAAATAATTTTGGCGTCATAAAGGAGATTTTAGAGAACTAGTTAAAGCATTCCTAAGAGATTAGAAAATGATTTACGAAACATTTAGAAAATTAGGAAATTTTATTTTAAAATTGTACTGAAAAATCTTTACTGAAATGTAAAACAAAAAATTTTAAACGAATTTGTTGTCTATCGAATTTTGGTACTCACATGAGCTATCATATTTCGGTTTTAGCTGTCGACATTTACAGTTATACTTTCTATACTGGTGGAACGGAAAAAGTTGTTACAATCGATCAAATTAAACTTTTAAGTTCTCATAAATAATAATTTGGAACCTTATAACACATTTATAAAATAAGTTTTGTATGAAAAATTTATTTTATAAGTCATTACAAATTTTAAAATTGATTAAGCATATGCCCCTTAGTAGATCCGATTACATTGTTTTTAAGAAATTCTAATCGAATTTAATAAAACCTGTTTCCTGTAATTATTATTTTTGTTTGCTATTAATCAATTAGTAGAAGATAACCAAAATGGATAACCATTAAAAAAAAATAACAAAAGCCAAGAAAAACCTTCAAGTACTGAGAACTATTTTATGTCTGAAAAGATTCTCAGAATCTGAGAGCTTTTCTATAGTGTTCTTCGTGGTTTTCTAAAGGAAAAATTCCTCCAAATCTAAGGGATTCTGAAGACACTTTCTTGTAGAAAAAGACTTAGATACTAAGGACTTATTATGAGGAATTCTATTAAGGAAATAGTACGTCAGAGTTTCTATGTAGAAAAAAGTACTCAGTTACTGAGAAATTTTACAGAAACAAAATTTCTCAGAACTCGAACGTTTTGTTTTTGTCTAAATACGTCCTAAGAATTTAACGGTTTTTCTGTATGAAAATGAAAAATGTTTTATAGAGATATGGTTTCTTTTATAGCAAAAAGTGCTTAAAATCTACAAAAAAATTTGTAGAATCAATCGCATTTTCAGGATAATTCCCTATAAATTCTGAGAGCCTTTTTCCTGAAAAAACTCCCAGGTTCTGGGAATTTGTTCCCAGAGAAAACAGATTCGTGCTTACAACACAATTTGTTAAATAAGTTTGGGATTTTAGCATATTTAATTCCTTTAACCGAATTTGTTGCCAATCGAATGGTTCGATTGTGGTGACCGAATTTTTCAGTTTTGGCAACTGAATATCAATAGAGTATATAGTCAAATGGCAACAAAATTTTAATTGCCTCAACAATATTTTGGTAGTCACAACCGAAAAATTCTGTAGTCACAACCGAAGCATTCGATTAGAATCTGAGAAAGTTTTCATATTGAAAACTCTTTAAATTTTTAGGACCTCTCTATTTTAATGTTTCTGAGGCAGAAACTGATTCTATAAGTAAAAAATTTTCTAAATTTTCAAAAACTTTGAAACTCTCAATAATTCTTCTACATATTACAAATTACATTATTATCCATTATGGACTTGAAAATAGTCCTACAATACAATACACTCTGATGCTTCTAAATATTCATGGCTATAAAACACTGTAGGATGTTGTTTAAAGTACATTTTATCTCATACTCATAAGTTTTAAAAACAAACAACAAATTTATTATCATTTAGGCAAATATTTTTCAAACAAAAAACAATTTCATACTCACACATCCATTTGTACATACTTAAAGCCAAAATTTTCAACAAGAGTTATAGACAACTACCAAAAAAATTCAAGCAATTTGGAGGGGAGGAAGTTAACAAAACAAAAAAAAAAAAACAATAGAAAACAAACAAAAAGCATTAATGTTCCCAAAAAATAAAAATAGGAGGAAATTCTAAACTGTTTTTGTTCTTGTCGTCATTATTTCATTGGTAGTAGCGATGGTGCAAAAACGGAACAAGTACCAAATATAAAAACAATCTGACTTGCGAAGAACACGAAAAAAACTCGCTTAATTTATGGCATTAAACTCTGCTGCCAGTAAGTTTTACAATGCTGTGTTAAATAGTCTATAGAGTCTGACTTAAACTTTTTTTGCTTTTATATCAATGCGGGGGTTTTTTCTCGCTGTATTTATGTTTTTTTGCCTACCACAACAAATTTAAAAAAAGGAAAACATTTTTTTTGTTTGTGTGTTTTTATTTTCTTCATACGAGAATTCTACTACAATAACATTGTTCACATAAATATAAAAATAAATTGTATTGTTCATATGAATGTGCTATTAGGGAGGCGCTAGATTTATGCAACCTTAAAATGGATCATCAAATTTCATATGGGACTTTTTAGCAGTCAAATTTTAACTATTCCACATGCTTTAGAAACTCTTTGAAATGTGGATCAAAATGCAGTTAGTTTTATAGGAATATTTAGTTTCAAAAATGGACGCATCCGGCCGGCATATTTTAGAGTTAGGTATTACAATTACAAAGTTGACTAATATTTTATTGGTTAATGTTTAAAACTTCGTAAATTTTATAGCTGTGGATGCACTACATTTTGTAAAATACACTCACAATAACTATACCTTAAAAGTTCAATAGTTGTTTAAAAAGTAAATCAGTAAAGTTGTTTCAATTGAATAAGTAGTTAAATTGCAAAGAAATATATTTTTTAACTTTTTCTATCAGTCATTCAATACATAGAATACACAAAATACGGACTTTCGGTAGAAGTTAAAATATTCAATGAAAATTTTCTGTTAAAAACAATCAGCTGTTATAATACGATTAATTTTAAAATAAACGAGGAATCTATTACTTTTACCGACTTTTCCAGTTAATAAATTAACAATTAAAAATAAACGACAAAATACAATTGTTTTGAACGAAAAGTGGGTAGTCCTTTTTATACCCTACACCACTATGTGGTCAGGGTATTATAAGTTTGTGCTGATGTTTGTAACACCAAAAAATATTGGTCGTAGACCCACCTTATAGTATACCGATCGGCTCAGAATTTTTTTTCATTTCGATTTAACGATATCCGTCTGTCCGTCCGTCCGTCTGTCTGTCTGTCCATGCAATCTTGTGCGCACTCTACAGGTCGCAAATAATAAGATATTTTGATGAAATTTGGTACGCAGACCTATGTTGGCCCATGGACGAACAAGTTTGATTTTGGTGAACATCGGTCTATGTTTAGACCTAGTGCCCATATAAGGGTCCTACCAAAATTATATTGTTTATACGCTGCAGGTCGTAAATATTAAGATATTTTGACGAAATTTGGTACACAGACCTATGTTAGTCCAATAACGTAGTCTATTGATTTTGGTGAATATCGGTCCATGTTTAGACCTAGTGCCCATATAAGGGTCCTACCAAAATTATACTGTTTATACGCTGCATGTCGTAAATATTAAGATATTTTGATGAAATTTGGTACACAGACCTATATTAGCCCAATAACGCAGCCTATTGATTTTGGTGAACATCGGTCCATGTTTAGACCTAGTGCCCATATAAGGGTCCTACCAAAATTATACTGTTTATACGCTGCAGGTCGTAAATATTAAGATATTTTGATAAAATTGGGTGCAACGACCTATATTGGCCCAATAACGCAGCCTATTGATTTTGGTGAACATCGGTCCATGTTTAGACCTAGTGCCCATATAAGGGTCCTACCAAAATTATACTGTTTATACGCTGCAGGTCGCAAATATTAAGATATTTTGATGCAATTTTGTACACAGACCTATGTTGGCCCAATAACGCAGCCTATTGATTTTGGTGAACATCGGTCCATGTTTAGACCTAGTGCCCATATAAGGGTCCTACCAAAATTATATTGTTTATACGCTGCAGGTCGCAAATATTAAGATATTTTGATGAAATTTGGTACATAGACCTATGTTGGCCCAAGGACGAAGCCTATTGATGTAGGTGAACATCGGTCCATGTTTAGAACTAGTGCCCATATAAGGGTCCCCCCAAAATTGACACAAGCCCCATTTAATTTTTTTTTTTTTTTTATTTATTTCAATCATTGGTACAAATAAGACTTAGAGTCTCTTAAAGCACCTCAAACATTTTAAGTCACAGTGATTAAATGCTTAAATGAGATACATAAAATCTTAAAAATAGTCAGTAATAATAACAACAAACCTAAAAAAAAAACAGAACAACATAAACGATTAATCTTTGAACAAATTCATAATTGCCATTTTAAAAAACAATACACGGGGTTCGGATTTAATTTGATTAGGTAAAGAGTTCCACAATTTCACAGCACTAACAAAGAACAATCTTGAGGATGATAAGTAATTATAAGCAGGCGTAATAATATTGCTTGTTCGACTTGATCTGGACATATTAATTTTCCGGTACAAATAATCAGGTTCCTTCGTATATATAATTTTGTGTAAAAATACTAAATTTCGAATTTAACCCTTTCGAATTTCGGATCCCATTCGAATTTCGGATCCAAACAATACACCAGACTGGTGTAGGGTATTGTATAGTCGGCATGCCCGACTTTAACCTTTTTACTCGTTTTAACTTATTTTCAATTGTTTTAATGTACATATTCGGTTGTTTTTAAGGAAAAAATATTGTGAGTGTACGTAATTTGATAGATATAATATATTAAATTGCATACGGTGCATTATTGGCTTATTTGTTTTTAAATATATTTAATTGTTTACGACTCACCCTATATCTGATAAAGTAGGGTGGCATTTTATATGTTTTTTGAGAAAACTTTTTCGGTGCGAGAAATACAGGAACGGAAATATTGGGTGTCCCAACAAGAGCGCTGGATTTAAATTTGCCGCCATTTTGATAATACGAGTTGTATGGTGATTTTTTTAACAGTTGTCACGTACAGAACACGCGATTCAAAAATATGGAGAAGTATTCAAACGAACAACATCACGTCAAACAATGTTGTTACTGCAGACAGTTCTTTTTACCACCGGTTCCATGGAACAGGTTCTAGAACTGATTACTCGAAGTCAAAATGTAAGGTTTCGATGTCGCAGAACCAGTTCTATAACTGGTTTTAGAACCGGTTCCAAAGCAACCTGTTCTAGTATCGAAAAAAAGAACCTTTTGGTTTTGGGACAAACTCAAACAAAAATCACCGTTGATAGAACATAAAGTAGAACAGGTTGCATGCCAGTACAAGTTGTTCTACAACCGGTTCTTTGCATCCGACAATTTCGCTGGGATTTTTTGTTATTGTAAGATTTTTGTTATAAAATGAGAATAGAGAAAATATCCAGGAAAATTTTCTGTTCCAAAGAATCAGTTGTGGAATAGCTGCTTTTCCTTTACAACCCCTTCTACTGTCAATTCTAACATCGATTATTTTTGTTTGAAATTGCCCGAAAAGCAACCACTTCTATAGCTCCAAAGTGGAATCGGTTGCCCTAGAATCAGTTCTAGAACTGGTTCAACGCCAATCACACCATCCATATAGCATCCCTGGAACTTGTTCCGGAACCAGTTCCATGGAATCGGTTGCAGTGTAACCAGTTATAGAATAGATGTGGTTGGCTACTGATTGTAAAAAATTTTCCTGACAAAAATTTTTTGAAATTTCTGTCAGTAGAAAAACGTGTCCAACGGGCTTCAAATCGATTTCACTAATTTTTAACAAATTTTCAACAAAAAATTTTTAGTTGAAACACTGATTTTAACAAAGATATTAGTTATCTTCATTTAACACAATACTAAAAATCCTCAGTACTTTAACTAACTACCATTCGTTAAATTTTTCACAATTTATTTTTAAAATATAATATTTTCAAGTTTCTGTTATTACCTGGTAGATGGCGCTACCAGTGTATCCGAAGTGTTTAAGATGGCTCTATTTCTTTCCCTCCCGGTTTTTTAAAATGTCCTATTTCTCGAAAACTATTTAAGAGAGATAGAGCAAAATTGACAAAAATTTCGATTACGCCTAAACACCCGTGATAAGGTCATCTCTATCCAACAATATACTTTGGCGGGACCTTGAACCCTCGGAAATATTTAATAAAAATTTTCCACCTCATAAAATGGAGCATATCTCGAAAACTAAGCGAGATAGGGAAAAACTCCTTTGCTCCTTTGGAGTGCTCTTGCATGCCCTTAGACTATATGGACTAAGATCGGGGAGGGTCCCATAACCCCAAATTTGAACAAATTTATCGACTCAGCATAATTACAAATAAAACTGTAGTTTTACAAATTTTTTACTTAAATTTAGATTTGTTAAATTTAACGAAAAATTTTCAAAATCAACAGATTTTATTTTAAGCCAAAAAACGGGAATGAATTTTGTTAGAGTAACAAATTTTTCTGTACAACCAGACTTATTATTTTGAGTGTACAACCCTAATGTACACACGCTCACTAAATGTATGGGTATGTACTTATGTTGCATGTGGTAATGTTAGTTGTATGTTTATATAATCTATCTCATAGGCATTATTTTTGTTGAAATTGTTTTGCTTCACAAAAAAGTATATATATCCCAGCAAAAGTACATCTTACTCAAACATATGTACAAATTTCGAAAGAATGAATTGTGCACAACGTCTTACAACCAATTTCGCAAAAGTTAAATTCCAGTTACAGCGCTTAATTTTGTGCGTCTTACTTTTCAAAATATAATTCTGATAATGCTAAAATCAGGGATGGGAAAGTTGATACGATCGTACTTTTTTTGATACTATTTGATTCAAAAAAGTACCTTAGTACTCCCTGGAATACTTCGAACAATTTTTTATAATATGCTAGGCATTTATCAGTTTTAATTGAGAATTGTTGAAACAATTTCTTGTTACAAAACTAAAAAGAAATAAAGAAAGATTTCTGATTTAAAAAAAAAATTAAAATCAATTTCAAAACAATCAACTACCCTTAAAACTATATTAACTTTTGACTCATTTAATGTCAATTTAAATTATTTTAATTTAGTAGGTTTGAGGTTAAGAAGAAGAATAAACCTTCCTCAAAAGTTATAAACACATTAAATTTGCAAATCAGACTAGATCTAGTTTCTGCCTTTTTATGGACAGGCTTCATTTTTGTAGATCACTGTCAAAAACCCCCTAAATAAAAACATTAATATTTTCCCCTACAAATGTTTTATATTTTCGCTACAAAAGTTTCGTTTTTCTGAAATAAAAATTTGAGAAAGTGTTTGGTAAAAATCGTTTTTGGGCTACAGACCATAAACATGCAATTGCATGAAAGTCGCTGCCTTGTAATAAATATTCGAGTTATATCGAAATTCTGCTAAAAACTCGTAAATCAAGGGTTTGTATAATTTTGTATTTATTTTCTAAAAAGAGCTAGAAATTTTTTTAGTACTCTGAGGGTCGAAAAAGTACTCTACAAAAATGTACCAAAATGAAAATCTCGTTTCCCAACCCTGGCTAAAATCGAAGAACTTTTACAATTTTTTAAAATTTTCAGAGTTGTTAATTTTTAACGTATCTCAGACGATTAAATGCAACATAAAACTATTTAAAAAATCGTAGATTCACAATATTTTTCCCTTAAAAACTGCTGAATATGTACATTAAAACAATTAGAAATAAGTTAAAAATTTAAGTACCTAATTTCGTAAAACACTTGGGTGAAGTGAAGGGAACTTTCAATGTAAATTGTTTTTGTTACAAAAACAATTTCTATAGAAATAACGCAACACTTCACCGAAGTGTTTTAGAAAATTACCCCCTAAGATTTTTTTTGTATCTTGTCAAAAAAAGTATTAAAATACTTTTTACTACTTCATTTCTACAATAAAATAAAGTGTTTCCAGCAAAATTGGAGTAAGAATTCAGGAAATATGTCAATTTAAAATTATGATTAGAAGTGGATTTACTGCTATTAAAAATATTTTGAATTGCTAAATTTCTCGAACCCTTATTACGGTTATACCGAAAAAATATGTACATATATATTTTATGGTAAGAAAAAATGGTTTAAAAAATCCATGAACTTACACTCGCAAAAACTTAAAAACTGTAATATCTTCAGAATTAACACATATAACAATTATTGTTATATGGACTAATTTTGGAGTTTAGTTGCTTTAAAATCCACATACTAACTTACTGTTATGAAGTTTCTCTTATAAGCCTCCATGTGAGCATAATAACCAATGGATTTTACAAGCTATGACAATACGCACAAAGTAAGGTGTTGATAGCTGTAATAGCCCTGCTGGAAATGTAGGGTCGATTGATCCAAAGTGACAAATTTATAAAACTTATGCAAATCAAAATTTCGATGTATCAAAAAGTGGTAATTGCATCGAATTGACAAAAGTAACTAGTACTGTTACAGTTGAAGTAGTGATATAACACAGAACAGGTGCAGTATAATTAGATGTATATGAAAAAATGGCAATCGGTGCCGTTAAACACTGTCCCATGACTGTTACAAAGTGCACATAATACTTAACTTTGTGGCCACAAAAATGATCATAATACTAAACTATGAGTATTTCAAAAATACTGATTACGGAACTGTTCGGTACGAGAAACTAGAGAAACTTAAATCACTAATTGACCCCTTAGTGATTCGACCAAAATAGGTACATCACATCTGTATTTGCAAAAATTAATTAAGAGAAGATTAAATTTATGTGTTTTTTAAATATATTAATGGAACAGTTTTTTTTAAATATGCATTTCTCAACTTTATAAAAATAACTAAAAACTACCTCAAAAAGCAAGGTTAGTGTAAGAGTAAGAGTAAGTAGTAAGAGGGTTTTACTTAAAACCTGTGCCCAGATTCTATAGCACGATAGACGATTATCGTACACTTTTTTGAGTTTAATAACTAGCATATTACATACAATTTTAAAAATATTATAAAAAATTTTGTAAAAGACGGCCATTTTGCATCACATATTTCAACATTTTTGTTGTCTTTAAAATGTTAGAAATTTAACATCGAAAAGCTGAAGATAATCGTCAGTTTTTTATAGAATGTTTGCAAAAACGGTCACGTCAGTTAAGGAAAAAACTACTCAACCCATTTCCAAATGTTATTTTTTCAAATCGTAATTAAAATTGAGAAACTGAACAACTTTTTACTTTTATAAGACAGACACAATCCAAGCAAACAAAATGTCAAATTTAAGCAAAGTCGGAATTCTTACTGATGTGAAAGAGTTTTGCCTTCAACATTAGCCTCACTATTCGATATGCCGACCGTGGTGTATCTCGTTAAGAGGTGATGCTACTGGTCGTAGCCTGTGTAGAGAGTTGTCGGTTTGATTCCCGGTCATTGCATACACAAAAAGTTTTTCATATATAGAAAATTTAATAATTAAAAATGCTTTGATCAATTGACAGATCAATTCTTTCTGTAAATGAATTGTTAAAATTGTTCAGAATTTATGCAGAAATCCTCAAAAGAAACTTGATAATTTTAGGAACCTCTAAACGTCATTCCATTTTGCTGAAATTTGGTTCAAAGGTTGCTGTATTACCACTGGTTGCTTTTATATATTTGTTAGAATATTGTTGTACAAGTCCAAATCCTAATATGATATTTTGAAATAACAAATAAATCTAATATTTATGACACTATCATATTAGAATTTGGACTTGAGGTAGAATAATGTTTTAACTAAATATGTGAAAATATAGAAAGTACAAAAAATTTTGTATTTCTAAAGCAAAAATTTGAATTGTAATATGAATTAATATTTCTGCTGGTTTTAAAAACAGATTCGGTGACTTGTTGTTTTACGTAAGTTCAGTGACTGGATCCTTCTGGGTTATTCCAGCACTCGTACTTATTATGACACATGGTGAATAATAAGTGATATGTTACATGTCAATTAGTTTCCGTTAGTCCTGTGACTTGTTAACTTAGAGCAGTATAGTGATATGTCACGAAAATATTATTTTGTACTAGTTCATCAACAACACACATATTGACTAATATGTGACTAGTTTTTCAACAAATATTTTTCTTTAATTCTGTGATATGTGCACTTAAACTAGTCACGTGATATTTTATTTCGCACTAGTTTCGGTACATATAAAATAATGCCTGAGATGAGACTACTTCCTTATTAAATAATTTTAACTTGTTCTGTTGCATACTCTCTTAAATCAGTAGTGTGATATGTTATAATTGACAAGCTTTGCGACAAGTCACAAGTGGCTCAAAAGGTAGAAATTGCCACCTCCTTTGACAAGCCCATGTTAAAGTTGCCGGTTACTTTCATATAAATAAACCGAATCGAGGACCGGTAACTCCCACAAAGTTCCAGTCACGTGACCAGCTCTGTGACTGATCCATTACCCGTAGGGAGAATTCTCGAGAACTTGTTTGTGAGTTGTTGTTTACAAGAATGTAGTACTCATTTATTCTCTTGAAGTTCCTACATTTGCTGTTTACTGGGACATACTCGGTAATGTTTTCTTTTGTAGTATATGTACTCGTTTACTTAGAGACCAACTCGAAGTTTAAATGCATCCTCATGTATATGTTTGTTCTTTTTTTTTGTTTGCTGCTTTTTTATTTATTGCAACACATTATTTGGAGGGATGCTATTTCAGATTTCAACAAGAAAAATTTTAAAAATATGTACAAAAACAGTATTTTTGTAGGTCTTTTTTTGTACTAAGGTAATGATTTAGAAGTTTTTGGGTATTATTATCATTAATAATTTTTAAACTCTCTTTACGACATTTTTTGTGTTTTTATGAAATCATATTTTAGAGATTTATTTTGTTTTAATTTAGAAAGAAACATATTTTGATAATAATTGTCTTTAAAGTAGAATGTAGCATTTTGTGACTAGATTTTTCCTCACAACAACTTTTGAATCGCTTGACCATTGTTAAAAAAAATAAATTTTGTTACCCTTTTACACGATGGTCACCATTAAAACAGATACGTACATAGATATATCAAGAGCTCATAAAATTATAATCTGGGGCCAGATTCCCGCAATCGTAACTGTTCGAAATTGTTAAAAAAATCAAGTTTTTAAAGTGCAAATAAAAGAACACGAACAACTATTGTTACAACTTCAACTCGCATTTATAATAAAGGAACTAAATGCTTCAGCTCTAACCTTGTTTTAATCTTTGTAATGTTTTAAGTAACAATAATTGCTATCGAATAACACTCGATCACGACTGTGGTAATTTTTCCCCTGGTCTAATTTCATATAAGAAATGGTATACTCCCATTTCACCTTGTAACCATTAAGGCTGAAATTTCTTGTTGCATTGTGTTTTTAAACAATTAATATTCTGAATTATTATTGCTACTAACTATTTAATCACTAATATAAATATTATTACTACTTTATACACATATTTCAAAAAATGTGGTATTATTTATTGAAAAATAATTGCTTTTAAATATTCTCTAATATTGAACACAAAGTGCGTTTGCACTAAAACATTCCATGTGGTAATAACATACTTTACCACACTATGGGTTGAATTTAATTAAAATTATGGAAATTAGGTTTAATATTAGAATTTTGTAAATAAATTTTAAACTATTTATACCCTACCCCACTACGTGGACAGGGTATAATAAATTTGTGCTGATTTTTCTAACACCAAAAAATATTGGACATAGACCCACCTTTTAGTATACCGATCGACTCAGAATCTCTTTTTGCTTCGATTTAACGATGTCCGTCCGTCCGTCTGTCTGTGCATGTATTCTTGTGCGCAGTAAATCCAAACATTAGTTTTCCAAGTGCTCAATAGATGTAGTTAGTTTCCAGCTATTTATATAGAATTTTTCTATCCGACCTTCGTTCACCCTAATTTTTATTAATAAACACAATGATGCAGGATTTTATTGTAACTTTAAATTCTTTATTTTATTTTATATAAAACAGCAAGAAACAGTATTTCTTTTGAGTTTCATCACTTCAGTTTATGTTTCTACACAATTAAAATGTTCCACTGCAATGTTTAATAATCACCAATTGGATCTAATTAAATTACTTCCAGTAGCGTGAAAAATTACCATTTCTATTTCAGCTATTTCTCCATGTACAAGATGGAAAATAAGTATTTAGAGAAGTGTAGGTTTTTTTCTATACATATTTAATACAAACTATTTAAAGAAAATGTTTTTGTTTTCTAGTTTTACAATTTTTTTTTCTCTTTTAAATTTTATTCTTGTTTTTTTCTGACATTAAATTGACAGTATATTTCATATATTTGTGTTTTTATTGTTATGTGTAAACCCAGATAAATAAATACAACTTTTTTTTGAATTTAATAAATCCACTTTTTGTATGAAAAAATCTAAATCGAGGTGATTAAAAAATGCGCTTAAGTCCCGTTAAAATTATCACACAAGTGTGTTATACATGTCAGAAATGTGCTGTATAAAGAAAATGTGTGAACACAGTTCGTTACGCACATGTCAAAATGTTTGCACATATTTGAAAAAGCGGTCACACTTTTTTGACAAGATTTATTTTTTGAAATATTTCATAAAGTTACCACTTGTCTCAACACAAGTGTTGTGTTATTCACAAATAAATGTAAACAAAGATTAAAAACAACTAATGGTGAAAAAAGTAATAATAGAAAAAAATAACTGTTTTAATTTATTTGTTGTATGTGTCGATAACAGTCTGAACACTGAAAAGATTTTCTTTTATACTTTTTTGACAACCAGACAATTTCAACATACTTTTTGTCATACTTGTGTGCAGAAAAGTATAACCACTTGTGTGATAATGTGTTAATATTATTCAGTAATTTTGTTTTTCTTTTTTTTTTAATAAACCAAAAGAAAAATATATGTAAGCAATTTTAGTTAGTTAGATTTGATTAATTAATACAAAAGAAAATGTACGGTCCTACTTCTAGTGAAATTTAATTTATTTTATATACATTTTCAGCGGCCTTATCATACAAAATATTGTATTTTAAGTGTGGTAATACTTTTGTGTCAATGTTTGCTTTTTGTAACACAAGAAATTTCTTCTATATATATAAAAATGAAATGATGTTCTTTGGTAAGTGCATCACTTGAGAACGGCTGGACTGATTTGGCTAATTTTTTTTTTTTAATTTTTGTAAAAGCCGAATCAGGGTTTTCGGACAAGAAAATTAATCCACGCACACTTATACGCCCTCTTGTTTTTGTTCTATTTTACTACGCCCACTTTTTTTCTTTTCTCCACGCCTACTTGAAATAACCAAGTGGAACGAAATGGAACAGGAAACGAAATGGAGTAGAATGGGTGGAATTTTTTTTAAACACACAAGCGGAGCGAATTGGAATTGAACATGGAAGAAACGAGTGGAATTGAGACTCTAGATAAGGGAAATGTAATGGAACAGGGAACGAAATGGAATAGAACGGGGAATGTCCACCCCCACTTTAAACACACAAGTAGAACGAAATGAAATTGAACAGGTAACAAGTGGAATTGAAACTCCATATAATGGAAATGTAATGGAACAGGGTACGAAATGGAATGTGGAACGAAATAGAATAGAACGGGGAATGAAGGGTAACATATTTGATTGACGAAGAATAAATTGTGATTCCATTGTCATAATGTTAGAAAAATATTAAGACTTTCAGAAATTTATATTTATTTTAAAAACAATTTGAAAAAATTTTGTCATATTGCAATGCGGCATTGCAATTTTGTCATATTGTAATGCCGCGGAGAACACGCAATGCTACAAGAATTAAATAAAACAGAGAATGAAAAGGAATTGAATGTGAAATGGGTGGAATTTTTTTTTATTTTTTGTTTATTTGCGCATTGTCAATTGTATGTCGCCTATTCCCGAGTCGGAAAATCATCAGCTTTGTATGTTTACGCGCCAGACAACAAAACAAAAAATGCAGCGTGTCGTAAAGCATTAGAATCATACATGGGAATTTTTCATTACCATTGAAATTTCATTACCATTAGTTCATTCTAATGACAATGAAAAAAATGTCATTACCATTTAATGGTAATGAAATATTTTTCATTAGAAAAATCATTACTAATGGTAATGAAATTACACTAATGTCTAAAAAAACTAATTACAATTGATTAAAAACCATTTGTTTACAAAAAAATTCAGGCAAATGAAAACGAACAACGTGTTTGGCAGGGGAAGTTGTAAAACATAATTTTTTAAGGAGGATCCATTCCATTCCGTTAAACTTTACCTGGATATAAATAACAATGGAATGGAAAGTAGTATTTAATTTCAAATGATCATAGCCTGAATGAGCATATTCCATCTTCGATTTCAGCGAGTTTTGCTCCATTTTTACGTTTTTCTGTCAATGGCAATTATTTTTTTTAATTTATTCATTATCAATGGTAATGAAATTTAAAATCATTGTCATTAATCAATGAAATTAAATTTTAGAATCATTACCATTAATTAAAAAAATGGTAGTGAAAATAATTTCATTACAATTGATATCAATGCAATGGTAATGAAATCACCAATTAATTAGTTCACCTAATTAATTAGTCCCATGTATGATTAGAATGAACGAAATTCTGATACGAATCGGAAAAATTAATTTCTTTGTTTTGATTGGTTTTATTATTATAGTTTTATTTTTATCTATATAATATTTTTATATTTTTATTTTTATCTACATAAATAAAATCTACAAATAAACGAAATTTATAAAAAAAAAGTTCGTTATGCGAGAAACCGCTAAACCGCGAAGCCCGCTAGTTCATTATAAAATTGTTGTTTAGGCTCCAAAACACAAAACCTTACTTAACTCTTTAAGGCGCAAATGAAATCTGGCAGAGAGAATTCAATAAAAATATTTTTATATAAGAAGCAATATAAAGTTAAACCAAAGTTGATAAAAGTTTTAAGATATCTTTGTAAATTTGCCAAAGAGAAAAACAGCTCCCTCGCACGAACCGTTTAGAAATTAGGTATTCCAAAACTTGAATCAACAGATCTAATTAATGCCTGAATATACACGCTATTAATACATTTCATAAGACTTGTATTAAATATTCCAACAATTAAAATATTTGCTTTATGATAAGAGTTAAGGCATTAAATAAGAGTTAAGGCATTATTCAGCGATAATAATAAAGTATTACCCACAGGCGCCGAATGCCTTGAGGTTGGAATTATCCATCTTCAAAAACTACCTAAAATTTGTATCATACACAGAGAAAACAGATTCATTTTGACAACCGAATTTCTTGCCAACTGAATGGTTTGGTTGCAGCAACTAAATTATTTTGTTTTAGCAATCAGATGTGTTCCTGACATAACTTAGATATATTGTTTTAACCGACTTTGTTGTGTTAACCGAATTTCTATTGCCACAAACAAATAAAACAGTGGCTTTAATCAAAGCATTCGGTTGGCAAAAAATTCGGTTGTTAGAATGAGTCTGTTTTCTGTGTGTAGTGTTATGTAGACATATAATAGCCTGAGTTTTGTCAAACCCTTTTAAACCTTAACCAAGCTTCTCAAAAAATGTTTGTTACAAATTTATATGTGAAGCCTGATATAGCAGTTTTGCAAAATCTGAATAGCCACATGATCGAGATTAATTATCTCCTCGTTTTTAGTTATTTATTATATTACCATATAGTGTAAAAAATTACCTTATGTGGTAATAGAATAAAGAACAAAAATGAGGAGATTTAGCTATTTCGTTCATGTGAATAGCCTATTACTGACAAAATAGCAAATTCTAGTACAATTACTAAAAAACTATTCAATTTGGTTTCAAATGCTTCATGGTTAGTAATTAAATTGAATTTACATAGTTTATTTGTTTGTTCTTTTAGATTTCAATATCAATTATTCGTCAGCTGCTAAAACAAGCCTTTTTTATAAGTGTGCTGCCATAATCACACACTAACAAATCAAAAGAAACACAGTCCCACAGTCATAGCAACAGCAAAAGCAGCATCAGCAACAGCAGCAGTTGCTTGCATAATTTTATGCAGCATTTAATTTTGAATTTAAACAAATATATATTCACAATGTCTGTTTAGCTAAAAATCTGTTGGTTGAGTTGTCCATACAACTCCTCGTCTGTCTATTTGTCGGTCTTCACCACTTAACTCATTACTGAAATTGAGAAAAGTAAAATAAAAAAATTTAAATATAATTAAAAAAGAATATATTTCCATAATCTCTTTTTGTTGGATGGGAAAGAAGAGTGAAATAAAAAAATCTGAAAAATTAATTATGAAGTTTAAGTAAATTAAAAAAAAGGAAATTCTTAGTAGATTAAAATATTAATTTGTATAGTATATTGATATTGATTACTTTAACATTGTCTTATTTTAATTTGATTTTAATTCATTATATCAGTTAAGCTAAAATCAGGACATTTGTAAGCATGCTGATGAACAAAACATATGTTTAAGAATTCTACAATACATACAAGTGGCACAATACATTTCAATATATCCTATATTCCCCTTACCTTACTACTACATATGTACTGTGTAATGCTCTTAATGCAATTAAGCATGATTATAGAAACAACAACAACAGAAAAAATAAAATGAAATAGAAAAGGACCTGTTCGTATGTACAAAAGTTGTGCGCTTGATTGCTTTGCACAGATTCTCAGAATTTCAAATACAATTAAAGTTTCTACAGAGTGTATTGAAATTGTTAAATGATAAAAAATAAGTACAATGGCAAAAAAATGGCAGAAAAATGTGAAAAAAGATAATCAAATAAAATGAGAAGGAAATGCGGGTTGCAAAAACTTACGTCCATTATTGTATGTACTTCAAACATTCGAATATAAGTAAAATATACTAAATGTTGTGTAGTTATAAGTAGAGGAGCATATTGCTCACTTAAATGTTGATAGGGCCTCCTTATGTTTGTGTTTAATTGCGACAACCGAATATCTTCCAACCGAATTGATTCAGATGCTGCATACTCGTAATTCCTTTGCTAATTCAGTTGTGGCAACCCAATTGTAATCGAATTTGGTTGCGGAAACCGAATTACGAAGTTGGAGCAAACAAATCGATACAGTTCGCGGAAAATTCTGTTGCCTCAACATAATTGTTTTGAGAGTGCAGATAGGGGTTTGCATATCAGGATTCGGTTGGCATAAAACTAGGGATGGAAGTAGTTCACTCGTTCCGGATCCTGGTTATTTAAGAAAATGAGTGAGCCCAAAACTTGGCTCTCATTAAAAAAAATACTCATCTATATTTAATAAAAATATATAATAAATGAAGAGGAAAGAAGTAAATTAATAAAAATGATTAAAAGTCGTCTGTTATACATATTTTAACAAATAGTGTGTTGTTCAAACTAAATTGTTTTTACAAATTTATTAATTTCCTATAATTTAAAGCATTAGTTACATACTTATATAGCCTATTCCATCCATCGGATATTTCACCATTTAAAATATTTAATAATTCGGTATCATCGAGATATATTTTACCTAAATGTCTGATTCTGAATTCAGCGAGTATTGGGCATTTTGCCATAAAGTGCTGCAAAGTTTCTTGTGTTACATAAACTGCATATTTTACTTTCACTACTACCATTAAATGTATTACCGTTCAATGGCAAAATGTCACACCTGATTTTTAAAATTGTTTTGATATAGAGTATATTTCTGGAGTTTTCGATAAAGGGTTCTTCAACAGGGACGCTACAAATGTAGAAAGACAGGGACAGCAAACGACGCCATATTTCTTGCCGCTCTTTTGACATTTCTCTTCAGTAAGGTTTGCCATTTCATGATGGAAAGATATACGAGCCAATAACGAGTCGAAATTATTAAAATTTACTACCGACATTCGGAGTCAGTGGCCTTAACGTTAAGAGCGCTACGTCCAATTTATGGTCGTCATAATGAATGGCTTCGTCAATAAACAAAATATGCGTTATTGGTCAGACAGCAATCCACACGTATGCAATCATGAGTCATCATTGCATTCCGAAAAAATTACGGTTTGGTGCGGTTTATGGGCCGGCGGCGTCATTGGGCCGTACTTCTTCCGTGATGATCAAGACCGGCACGTTACTGTGAATGGGAATCACTACCGTTTAATGATAACCGAATATTTTTGGCCCCAATTGGATGATATGGACTTGGAGGACATGTGGTTCCAACAGGACGGCGCCACAAGCCACACAGCCAATGTCACAATCAATTTATTGCAAACCAAGTTTGGAGAACGTGTTATCTCACGAAATGGTCCAGTCGATTGGCCGCAACGGTCGGGCGATTTGACGCCGTTGGACTATTTCCTGTGGGGCTACGTCAAATCTATGGTCTATGCCAACAAGCCATCGACTATTGATGAACTTCGTACGAATATCGGCCGATTTATGCTTGAAAACCGTCGAAAATTGGGTTCAGCGTCTGGACTTCTGCAAGCGTGCCCGTGGTGGCCATGCAAAAGAGATCGATTTCCATACATAATGGCATCGAACTTACTTTCACAGGAATAAAGAATTTCATTGATATCCAAAACCGTTTTTGTTTTATTTAAAAAAACTTTTGTAGCGCTCTTATTGAAGAACCCTTTATATTCTGATCCTTTACTGTGATCCAAGTATTTGTAAAATCTGTCATCACTGTTCAAATCTTTTTCGTTCATATGTGTATATGTTTTGATTTTATATTTTGCATGGTACCCCTTTTAAGCCATTCTTGTGATGAAATATGAAATCTAATATTAAGGGGGCGTTGCGTTTTACAAAATAACCCACTAAATTCGCTTCCTATTTGGTTCATTTTTTTTGCCCAAAAAATATTATTCTCTAAAATTAATACTGAGTGTTTGTGTGGGAGCCTGTTGTTTTTATATTGAAAAATACTTAGAAATATAGTTCATATGTAAGTTTAACTTATAGAACTAGCTAACTTCTGCCCTTGTTTCCAATATTAGAGCATAATTCGGAGTAATCTCTGGTAACTTTAGAATTCTTTTGATAAAATAACGCTTTGGCTTATCGACATCATCAAATAACCAGCAACCCCAAACTTGAGCTGAGTATGCTTGGATAGACCGGCATACAGATTGAAAAAGTTTCCATTTACATTCGAGCGTTATATTTGGCTTATTGAGAAAACTACTCCAAGTAAAGTTGATGCTATTCTTTGCTGATTTATTTATTTTTTCAAGATGTTTGTGGAAGTTTATTTCTCCTAAATATTTGTACTTGTTTACGATTTTTACGTATTGATCATTGTATTTTATTTTCTCACGTGCTGAAAGTCTGCCACATTTCCTGGAAACCATCATTTCTAGAGTTTGCTGTTCGGTTTTAATCGAAACCGAAACCGCGGTTATTGAGGCCTCAAAACCGAAACCGAAAACCGTCAAAAATAAGTCGGTTTTTAGCAAATACTTAAAGCAATTAAAATAATAAATTAAATTACATATTTTTTAGCCTAGAATTTCAAAAACGGTTAAGCTCCTATTTTACAAAATTCTGAATTTAATTTTAATGAACAATTTCTCCATTAGATATTACTTTAAAGATTTTTTGTTTTTACTACTACAGATAATATAAGCTGAGGATTATAATTTTAGAAAAAAATTGCGCCAAAAGTCATATAGTTTAAGAGATATTGAGTTTCATGTATTCAGTTCAGATTTTCCGCGAAATTTTTTGTATACAATTTTAACTTTATATTGTTTTAAACAAATTGATAAATTCCAAATATTAAACTGTATTTAAACAGTTTAATCTGCCGAAAAAAGAATAAAAATTTTAATTTATAACGGTTTCCGCGTTTTATTCCCCTGCAATGGTGTTATTGCCTTTATTCGAGTGAGAAATTCAATCAAATTTTAATAAATATCTTGAATGTATTAAGATATTTAATTGTTATACATACATATTAAATTATTTTAAAACAATTCTATTAATATCACAAGAAAACCGAAAAATAACCGAAACCGCTGTTTTTATAATTTTGAAAAACCGAAACCGCGATTTTAAAATTTTTCGGCTTTTAGCAAACTCTAATCATTTCTGATTTATTCATATTCACTTCCATATTCCATAGTCTACAGTAGCTTTCAAAATTATTAACCATGTTTTGCATAGTGGTTGTATCATCTGCTAGTAGTAAAGGGTGTTTTTTTAAGCTGGATAGAACTTTAAATTGTAAAAAGTAACACAAAAAATTAAATTTTGATGAAACATTTTTTTTTATTTGTTTCAGTATACTCTGACAAATCATCATGAATAGACTCACGCTTGAACAACGCTACGAAATTATCCAAATTTACTTTGAAAATCAGTCGTCGATTCGCGCAACTTATAGACGCAAAATTGTGTTCAGCGATGAGGCGCATTTTTGGCTTAACGGGTTTGTTAATAAGCAAAATTGCCGCATATGGAGTGAGACCAATCCACAAGAGACCCTACAGACTCCATTACATCCAGAAAAATGCACCGTTTGGTGCGGTTTTCACGCTGGTGGCATCATCGGACCTTATTTCTTCAAAAATGAGGCCGGAGCTCGCGTTACGGTCAATGGAGATCGTTACCGCACCATGATCAATGATTTTTTGTTTGAAAATATAGATGACATTGATCCGGAGGAGATGTGGTTTCAACAGGATGGCGCTACGTGCCATACGGCGAACGCAACCATCGACTTATTGAAATCAAAATTTGGCGATAAGTTGATTTCGAGAAATGGACCTGTCAATTGGCCTCCAAGGTCGTGCGATTTGACACCTCTCGATTATTTCCTGTGGGGCTACGTGAAGTCACTGGTTTATGCTGATAAACCAGCAACAATTGATGCCTTGGAGGACAGCATTGTTCGTGTTATTCGTGACATACGGCCAGCAGTGCTCGAAAAAGTGGCCCAAAATTGGACGTCCAGAATGCGCTTCGTCAAGAACAGCCGCGGTGCCCATATGCCCGAAATCATTTTCAAATGTTAATGTCACGTATTGATCTTTCCAATAAAAAAAAAATTTTGATTACAATTTAATTTTTTGTGTTATTTTTTACAATTTCAAGTTCTATCGGGCTTAAAAAAACACCCTATCATCTGCATGGAGCAGCAAACGCATATTTATATTACACTCATAGAAATAAGTCTGTAAAAATAGCAGAAAAAGTTACTAAAATTAGTTAAAAATGTTGCTGCAGAAAAAACTGCTAAAATTAGCAGATTTTTTTTACTAAATAGTAGTAAAATGAGAACAGCAAAATTAAAACTGTTAAATTTACAGAATTTTAGTTATATTTAGGCTAACTTTTAGTTAATTGAAAATAGCAAATTGTACTGTAAAATCTGCAGAAAATTTTGCTAAATATTTGTAGATTAAAAATAGCAAATTTTAAAGCTATTTTAAAGCTAAATTCAGTTGAATGCAAATACCAGTCTTTTCTGCTAAAATCAGCAGAAATATTTGCAAAAAAATTGTAAACTGCTGTTTTCAAAGGGCTCAATTTTTATTTGCATTTAAAAAGAAGATAAAAAAAAACTTAGAAAATTTTGAATTTTTTCGTAATTTTTTAGGCTACTAATTATTTAGCAAAATTTTTTGCTAATTTTAGCAAATGAATTTGCTATTCTCCATTTACAAATATTTAGTTTAAATATAGCTAAAATTTAACATTTTTAACTAATTTTTAGTAGTTTTAACTAAATTTTTTACGGACTTTTTTTTATTAGTGTAGCAATCATTTAACCACCTCCTAAATGTTCATGAAAGTCGTTTAGATAGAGTGTGAAATGACCTACACTACTATGTGGACAGGGTATAATAAGCTTGTGCTGATGTTTGTAACATCAAAAAAATATGCCTCGAAGACCTTTTTTTATACCGCACAGTGGAATATTTCACAAAATCGTTGCAAATAATTCGGTAATTTCTTACTTAGTGTTCCGATTGTAATGAAATTTAGAACAGACATAACTGAGGTAATATTGAACACAACTGCAGACGTTAGACTTCACAAACCCTGCGGGGACGGCAATATGACCCCCAAAGTAGGGTACATTTACCATAAGAAATTTTGAGCGCTCGCTATGTTAGCTAACCTTTTATAATTAAACCATGGCGTCAGTTTTAGCTAAAATACATATAACTTTTTTGTTAATTTCTTGAAGTGATTCTTTTTTAAGCAAAATTTTATAACTATTTATGGGTGGACTTAATCAAAAGTTTAGAAAAGTAATATTAATTGTTCACATTCCATTGCATCCATTTCCATTTAAGTAAACGCTATGTATAAGTACATGTTTAGCTAAGTATTTATGTATTTGTGCAAATGTAGAACAATGAAATTCAACTGCACTAAACGGCAAATGAAAGAACGACCGTACAGACAAATAGACAGACAGGCACACTAACAGTTAGACAGACACTCATTGAAATATGATGCTTATCAAAAATAAAGAGCAAAAGCAGAAAAATTCTGAAAAAATGGATAAAAAGAAATACTACCAGAAGGAATTCACAGCAAACATTTATATAGAATAATACTGTTTGTTCCCCATTAAAACAAAAAAAAAAAAGAAAAAAACAAAAAAAAAAGAAGAAAAAACACTCACTCCTAATCACTGCCACAACTGCTACCCATAGCTATAATCGTATAAATGATATAAGGAGGTGTTGCAAGCAAGTAGCAGCAACATTAGTTGTTGTGTTAAACTGGCGTTAAAATTTTATTTTTTAATTTCTTTTATTTGATGCTGAAATTCTATATTTGTTCTGCAGCGAATTTCAAGCAACGACCTGTGGCCAGTTTGGTACATGCATGTCCTATTCTCTGTTGTCCTGTCCTGAATTTTTATGTCTGGATGTTTTTACGATTTTTAGAGGAGTTTTTCTAAAAGCTGTTCATGATCTGTTTGCTTTTCATTAAAAACGTTTGCTTTTGTATTTTCCATCACAAAAACTCTAAATTTAATTTTTTTATCTCGTTTTGTCTAAAAACGTTCAGAATTCAAAATATTATTTTAAGTTTTTCTTGTCCTTTCCACTTCTATTTTCATTTTTGTTTTGTTTGTTTTATTTTCTCATTTACTTTTTTCTGTTTTTGTTAAAATTTCTATTGTCTATTGTTTAATGTTTTACGAGCCATATTCTTTTGCTTCTCCTAACTTTGTATGTACATAAAACATATAGGACAGGACATGCCACCGTCCAAACGACAGACTAACTAACCACTTTACTAAATATGGTCATCGTCCTGTTGGTGTTAATGGCCGGCATGTGAAATTTTGCCAAAAAAAAAAGAGTATAACAATGGAATTTGTAAAAAAAAGATTCTGTATAAAAAAATAAAATTTTTTTTAGACACTAAAGTAAAATTTCAATATGTTTATAAAATATAGGTAAAGTTTGCATTTTTGTTGTTTTATTTTCCTCAGAATTGTTAATTAAATTGTATTCTTCCAAAAATAAATTTTATTTTCTCTTACTCCGAACCATCAATGACCTGCTATTAAACTCTCGTGGAACAAAAATCACGTTTATAGTTTTTTACACTGCTAAAGGGTTTGCAATCTTTTGAATAGAATTCAATTTAGAAATTTTATCTGCACATTAGGGTGGAGCGATCTCGAATCTGGTGAAATTTCGACTGAGGCAGGGAAGAAAAACTAGTGGATTACAATCTCAAAAAGTTTGTCAGTGTCCTAATGACACACTCAAAAAAAAAAGTCAGTAAAGTCAGCAAAAAATGTTGCTGTGTCAGCAAACAATGTTGCTGTGTCAGCGTGCTTGCAAAAAAGTTGGTAATTTCAGCAAAAGGTTTGCTGAAAATCAGCGAGCTAATTTTTACCAAAAAAATAGTTATCTTCAGCAAAAGTTTTGCTAACACTTATGGCGTTTTCTTTTCTGAAAAAAATGTTGCCTTTTTTTTGCATTTTGCTTTTGAATTGCCTTTTTTGTGTTCTTTTCTAAATTAAGGGTAACATTCTAAGAGGGCTAGGTGTTCTTTTCTAAAAATGTTGCCTAAATAAAGGGCAAAAGTGCAACATTTTTCGCCCTTAAAAAATTTACGGGGTAGAGTGTTGCCCTGTTTTTTTCTTTATGTCAACGCCATGTGTATATACTGTAATGTTTTTTGCCAGCTAACTCGCAACTTGGTGGCCTAGGAGGTACTATCATGGCTTCTAATGCCGTAGGTCGCAGGTTCAAACCCAGGTTGGAGCACAATATTTTTTTTTGGTTTTTTTTTTTTTATAAAATTTTAATTAGATTTTTATAGTTTTGCTGTTATTTAGTATTTAACAATTTTTTAGGCTAAAAATAAATAAAAAATTATACAATTTGCTTAAAATATGAAAAAAAAAAATTTAATTGAAAAAAGAAAATACATAAAAAAATTTATTTTTTACTTCGTCTGGAATTTGAACCCGTCCAGCCCATGTCAAAGGCAGGCATCACAACCACTAGGCTACAGTTAGTAATAACACTATGGAACATTTTTGGGATTATTGTCTGGGGGGTGAGAAATTCCAAGTCAGGGTGATGGTACTAGGTCAGTATAGTAAAACCCTCAAAGGGTTTGGCGTTCGTATGTGTCATTTTTTTTTATGACCTTTTAAATTTTTTCCTTATCTTGATGTTTTTTCGCTTAGTTGTAACTCGAGAACCACTTGTCCGATTTTGATGAAACAAATTTAGAAATTATCCGTTCATATAACATTTTTCTTTATAATCAACAGTTTTGCCGGTAAAAATAAATTTGTGGAGAAAAAAAAATATTTTTTTGCCTAAAAATTAAAATTTTTTATGAATTTAAAAAAAAAAAATTTTAATTTTTAGGCAAAAAAATATTTTTATGAATTTAAAAAAAAAAAAAATCTTAATTTTTAGGCAAAAAAATATTTTTTTTTCTCCACAAATTTATTTTTACCGGCAAAACTGTTGATTATAAAGAAAAATGTTATATGAACGTTATATTAAAGAAATTGTAATTCTAAATTTTTCTAAATTTGTTTCATCAAAATCGGACAAGTGGTTCTCGAGTTACAACTAAGCGAAAAAACATCAAGATAAGGAAAAAATTTAAAAGGTCATAAAAAAAAATGACACATACGAACGCTAAACCCTTTGAGGGTTTTACTATACTGACCTAGTACCATCACCCTGACTTGGAATTTCTCACCCCCCAGATTGGCTGTTGTACTGTGTAATTTGCGTAAACAAGATTGCGTACGAGTATACAATACACATACATATGTTTAGAAAAATGCAACAGTGATTTTATTGTGTTCTATTCTGATTGGAAAAATGTAACATTTTAATGGGGTGAGGGCAACATTTTTAAAATGCTGCCTTTTAACAAGGCAACATTTTTTTCCAGAAAAGAAAACGCCATTAGTCGACTGAAAATGAAAAAAATCCTTACTAGAATCACTAAACTTTTTGCTAAATATTAGTAGACTGAAAAAAACTCAAAAAACTTGTAGCGAAATTTTACTTTAGTTAATTTATTTGCAGAAAATTTAAATATAGAATATGTGTAGAGTTGTTTTTCTTTTTTTGTCATTTCCGTTTCCAGACAAGCTGCGACTTGTCTATCTCGTTGTCGTCCACGCTATGAATGCGGTTATCAGCACAATTTTTTTAGCAAAATAAATTAGTAAAATATTAGTTCAAAATTAGTTTAGTGCTAAAAAAATAACTAGAATTTTTGTTGAAAACGTAATTTCAGCAAAAAAATTTCTGAACACTAGTACACTTGATATACAAGACGTTTTACTAATTTTTCTACTCACTTATTTTTTTGAGTGCAGTTGTTTGGGTAGCACTAAGTATTTGTCGTCTTTAACGGTGGGTCTCATACTTAGGTTTAACTTTAACTTAACTATAAACAAAAGAAAATGTCAAAAAAATATACACAAAACGACAACAAATTTTTGGGTTAACTATTAACTAAAGTTTAAACCTGCAATATGAGACCCACCGTAAATGTTTTTAGTTGGTCTAAATTTTTCGCCTCTTTAACTGTCGCCTTTTCAACTGCATATACCTTTATTTTAACTGTCATTTTGCTAGATTCTGCCTAATCTCCTATTTGTTGAGTGTATGAATAAGTGGGTAAAGCTCTCGTCTGCCAAACTGACGGCCTAGGTTCAAACCCCGCAGGACCAACAAAAATATTTACATATGAACTTTTTTTTAATTTTATTTATCTAGTGCTTTTTCGGCGATTTTTGACCAGCTGGTCCTTTTGTATAATGTTTTTGGGAATGGCAAATCACTTTCTGCCAGTACTTGTACCACCTCTTAAGTGCATTGCAACAGCTTTCCCCTTTGTATTTTTCTGGTTGATGGTAAACCAATTTTTTTAAATAATTTTTTTTTTGAGTAATTTTTTAATCAAAAAGAAGGCTCTTTTGGATGAACCACTTTCATAGAAAAATTTTAACTTCTAATAATATGTTTTGAGCTTTTTTTTTGATTCATTTTTGGGCTTGTTTGCTGGCTGGGAAACCTAAATTCAAGTTAAAAAATTTTAAAACTTCAGCTTTATTTATAAGAATAATTTTTATAAAATGATTTTATAGAGTTATATATTATCGAGTAAGGTCAAATGGGGACAACAATTATATGTTTATATAATTATATCAAAATATATTTAATTTTATAATATCTTATTAAAACATCCACCATTTTTCGGATCAAAATGTATATTTTTAGATATAATTGCGTTAACTCATATAAGATTTGATCCGAAAATTGGTGGATCTGTTTAATATAATATTATATAATTAAATATAGTTTGATATAACTATATAAAAAATATACTCGGTATAGCATTTCCCTACCCAAGTAAAAAAAATGATATGGAGCCATATGAAGTTATATTTAATTATATATAATATTTTATGTAACTAGATATAATTATATCCGAAAAATGAGAACGTCTTATTGTATCATATTGTATCGAATTGTATATAATTTGGTACAATTTGATACAATTTTATGCAATTCGATACAATTGTATCCGAATTTTGTCCTCATCCAATTACATCAAATTATATCTTTTTGTATAAAATTATATAAAATGTTGTAAAAGTGGACATAGTTTGATACAATTATATCTAAATATTGACATTATATGTTTTATCATATTATATATGACCATATCTAACAATATAAAAAAATTATTTTTTTAAATAAAAAAATATATGCATTATCTGGAGATTAGACCTGGGGGATTTCAATTACAATTATTGTAATTTGTAATTGAAAATTTTCAATTACAATTACAAATAAATGTAATTGAAATTAAAAAAAAACTAAATTACATTTCATGTAACTGTAATTGAAAATTTTCAATTACAAATTACAAGTAATTGTAATTGAAGTTCATTTTAAATTTCAATTACATTTAGAATTAAAAAATGTTTTTTGTTAAAATTTTGTAGAAAAAACTGACTGGATAGGTTGGATAGGCATTGATAAGTATAAAAAGAATACGTCATGTTCCCTAACTTGTGCTTTTTGTCATTAGTTGTTTTCGGAAAAATGTCATTGTAATTGACATTTTTTTAATTACAATTATACATACATATGTAATGTGTAATTGAAAATTTTCAATTGCAAATTACTTGTAATTGTTCTTTTTTGAATTACAATTAAAAATAATATGTTTGCAATTGAGTTTTTTTCAATTACAATTACATGTAATTGTGAAATTGCATGTGTAATTATTTACAAAATGTAATGATTAACCCCCAGGTCTGCTGTATATCCTATAATTTCGATAAAACTTCCCTAACTTTAATCCAGATTTACCATGACAGTGCATTAAACGTGAACAAATTTTTCTTTGTTTTTACGGTGGGTCTCATAATGCAGGTTTAAACTTTAGTTAATAGTTAACCCAAAAATTTGTTGTTGTTTTGTGTAAATTTTTTTGACATTTTCTTTTGTTTTTAGTTAAGTTAAAGTTAAACCTACAGTATGAGACCCACCGTTAGTAATTATAAAATAAAGTTAACAACACTGCAATTTTAAAGTTAATAGGATTATGATATACAACCAAGATATAAGAAATCAGTCAAGTGTACGTTATAATATAGAGAATTTCGTATTAAAGCTTCAGTGTTGTTAATTTTATGGGAGCGTAAGCCATTTTTAACTCATGCTCCTAAACAAAAACAAATTACTCACGCACGAGCATTTCGTTTCTTACTCACGCACACATGAGTATATTAAAAACTTACTCATTATTAGAAAATTCTCACGCAAAATAGTAAAAATTACTAAAAACATATGATGCAAAAAATAAACTCACACACGGATCATGCACAGGTTATATATTCTTACCCACGCTCACGCACGAATTACGTACGAATTATATACTCTCACTCTCACGCACGAACCAGTATAGTAATTATTACTCACGATCACGTGTGAATAATGTGACTCGCAAACATTTCTAGTCACGCGCCAATCCCTAGTAATTATTAAATCTAAAACTAGTAGTATCCGACCGAACAGTTCGGCCAAAAAGTGACATTTGGTCGATTTTCTGTTATTTGAAAGCATTGTGGAGAATAAGGCTTGAAAATATCAAATACCGACAAAATATATTTTCCGGCCGAACTGTTCGGTCGGACACTAAAAACTAGTTCAAAGTCATTGTTAACATGGAACCACATATAATATAATAAGGTTTTATATGGACCTTGTATATTTTTATATAAAATCACTTTGAAAAAATTGCTTATGTGGGATGATATATAATTACAGATGATTTTATAAAGAACGTTATATTGTTATATATTAAAGAAATCATGAAATATTGTAGATATGGAACCATATTAAGTTATATATGGGTTCATTTTCGTCAATATATAATCATAACTAACACAAATTATAAAATATTTCTTATATGGCTCCACATATAGTTTTATATTATTATGTATAGCGCCATACTAAATTATATATAAACGCATATGTAATTATATCTTTTATATGTTAATTTATGTACTTATATATAGCACATACAATTATATGTAGGCCAGTATGTAATAATATAAAATAACATATGTCTCCATATTAAAACCTTTGAGGAAAAAATATCTAATATATGACTATATAAAAGTTTGAATTTAAAAGCATATGTGGCCATATGTGACTATAAGTTAATATATGCAATTAGATAAAATAATATATGATTATATCAGAACTTTTTTACTCGGGTACTAAACAAATTTTTTGCCTTTTGATATTATATATAATTATATCCGAAAAATGAGAACATCTAATTGTATCAAATTAGATCGTATTAGATGATATTAGGGCCTACTTTCATACAATTAGATCTAATTTGATGGAATAAGATATGGTTTGATACAATTATATCCGGATTTTGTCCTCATCCAAATGTATCAAATATAGTATAATCATATCCAACTAGATATAATGCTATATATTTCGATACATTTACACACAATTATATGTTGCATATGTTATTATACGTAGGTTAATATGTAATATGTTGCACTATATATAGTGCAATATATAACAAGATATAGTTATATATTTAGGATATAATTTCTTAAAATTTTATATAATTATATATTGGTATATATGTTCCAACATATAGTTGTACAAAATTTTATGTGATAAAAATACAAGTGATTATAAAAAATAATTTTTGCTACGGTGAGTCATAAAATTGTGTAAATTAATAAAATTGTGTAAATTCTCGGTACCCTCATCAGATCTGGTCTATATCATCTAAGATTTTTCTCATAGAAATAAATCTGTAAAAATAGCAGAAAAAGCAACTAAAAATTAGTTAAAAATTATGTTGCAGAATAAACTGTTAGATTAGGAAATTTTTTTCCCAAGTTCCACTAAGTTAAGAACAGCAAAAATAAAATTGTTAAATTTACAGAATTTTAGTTATATTTAAGATAACCTTTAGTTAATTGAAAATAACAAATTTTACTGTAAAATTTACAGCAAATTTTACTAAATATTAGGAGACTAAAAATAGCGAAGACAAACTATTATATCTACAAAATTTTTGTTATTTTTAAGCTAAATTTTGTCGAATTCAAATGGAAGTCAATGCTGCTAAATTTGCAGAAATATTTGATAAAAAGGCGAAACTGCTGTTGTTAAAAGGCTAGATTTTTATTTGCATTAAAAAAAATCTAAAGAAAACTTCGAAAATTTTAATTTTATATTTTAGGCTACACTCATAAAAAAAGCCCGTACAAATAGATCAAAATTGTGCTGCCGCAAATACATGTACTATTTCCTGCTGTTTTAGCACAATTTTGACCTATTTGTACGGACTTTTTTAGAGAAAATAACAGAAAAATTTGTTCAATTTAATCAGAACGCGTTTAACAGACTTTTGTACTAACTTTTTTTATAAGTGTACTAATTATTTACCCAAATTTTCTACTGATTTTAGCAGGCTAATTTGTTATTTACTATTAACAAAAATTTAACTCAAATAAAACTAAAATTCTCTATATTTAACAGTTTTACTTTTGCTTTCCATATATTGCAAAAATATTATCTCTCTTAGTTTTTTGGATATGTGTCATTTTAAAAAATCTTGAAGGGAAGAAAGTTTACCATCTTTAACACTTTGAATAAAAATATACACCCTTACTATCTAAATTTTTCAAATGTACATTTTAATTAAAGTCGACTTTAGTTAAAATATTGGGTGGCAGTATGCCATGACTTGGTTTATTTTTGGAGCATTCTGATTGGTTAATTTATTTTCAACCAATCAAAATGTTTGAAAATGCTAATATTTTTGTAGCGTTTTCATACACAATATGAACAAAACCATATGATTAGAAATAAAGTCGACTAAGGGCCATTATATTTATAGTAAGGGCATTATATTTAACTATAAATTGTGTAAAATTTAACAAATAAACTCTTTAAAATTACTTATAAATAATTAGATCCATCTTTGGACCTATTGTTAAATGAATTTTTATTTTCGGTAATTTATTTGTAAATTTTGTCATCTTTCTTTAATTTGAAAATAATTTAACCCTTCTTTGCATGAGTTTTTCTTTTTCTGTGATATAAATCACTGTAGTATATTGGGTGACAAGTTTAAACCTGCTAATTTACAATGAAGCTTACTTTAATTTTTTGACGAATGTGCTTCAATTGAAACAATACTCATGTAAATTGTTGCTAGCAACAAAAAATTACAAATCACGTGGTTGTGTGCATTTTTTTCTTCAAAAAATTTAATGATGGAAATTTTCATCATCATGTAAAGAAAGGTTAAAACAAAATGTTATAATACATGATCTCAAATCGAACGAAAATAACTAACATCTTTGTTTAAATCAGTATTTCAGATTTTTTACTGCATGTAAGCGTGGTAAAACGCAAAAGCAGTAGAAATCCTTCTAAACCGATCCACCCTAATGCACATACATTGAAGTAGCTTCATTTTGTTTTTCTGGTATTAGCTAAAATCAGGGTTCGAACTGCAATGATTTTTTCATACAAGCATAAAAAACTAATACACATTTTGGGCCAACCACAAAGGTATCATTGGGACTCACCGATTTTCATGAACTTGTTATACAATAATTTTATGTATTTTAAAATTGACTTCTAAATTCACTTTCGATTACTAGAAAACATAAGCTGTGTTTTCGACTAAACTATATACATTAACTCAGAAAAAAACTCAAAGTATACAGAAACGTGTTTGAGATAAAAACTAACACATTACTTTTCCTATACACGTTAACTTTCAACGCGGATAATTATCAGCGTTGAAATCTCAACGTTTATAGATTTCCACATTTAACTTATCTTCTTCGCGTTACTTCCTAAAAATTTTTGCTGTATTACCTTCGATTATACCGCGAATATTATAAACATTAGCTGTTTAAAATTTTTTTAGACTTTAAGCGGTTAAACGTATATTTGCTTTAAACACTTCAAACTTCCAAAAACAGCCATTATATGTTCTATTATTTTGTCTTCTCTAGAATGGGGAACTTCCTTGTATGTGCCAACTTTATAACTTAATTCGTACCCTGATTTGCTCACTTCTCCATAATATGTTTTTATTTAATTGCACTCTATGTCATTCACAATGACCGTTGACGTGAAAATTAATTAAGTTATCATTTGAAACGTAAATCAAAATATTTTTTTTCATAAATTTTTTTAAAAAAAAATTTAGTTTTGTTGAGAGAAATTAAATAAAATATTTATATCCCAGCAAACAAAGATGATCATTGATGACTCCAAAAACATAAACATTCCAAAAGGGCCCCCGTGTACACAGAAAAAAGAATGTATAAAATCGAACTTTTCCTCATAAATTTAAATAATTTTGGAATCTTCTTTGAGTCTGAAAAATTAAAATTAGCTTTAAGATTGTAGAGACAACTTTTTGGATTGTTTTCTGAGGGTTCATATTTTGTTCCAAAAAAAGAGTGTTTTCAAAAAAAAAACAATAATCATTTCCATGAGCCACTTAAGAATCTTACTTATGAGCGCTCCGAAATTGCTGGCTTGGAATACTTTTTAAACCTAAAAAATTGATAGTCACAAGGTGGAAATTCGTCACACAATTGTTGTGTAATTTTTTTTTTAAAGGAGCAACACTCAGGAAATTCTTCCTATTAATTAACGTGTTGCTTTCTTTCGAAAAGGGATAGAGAAGAAGTGAAAGGTGGTGAAAGATGAAGGCGTTCAAATATGGCAACACTGTAATTGCGCGAGATGTTGAATCTTTAATACAGTTGTTGTGCGGCATCTGATGAAGAGTTGGCGAACTTTGTTGTACCTTTTTAGTTCATAGCCCTGTTATATTAATTTACTTCGGTGGGGTTAATTGCTATGGGAACACCGAAGGGGGACGCTGCGATATGTATGAGGGATAGAAAACACGCATACATATTATTAATTATTTTTTAAATCATTTTATGTGAGAGTGGAAAACGTAGTTCGTAAGCATGCGTGAATCATCAGGTGAAAATAGTAACAGGTCAATATTGTAAAGAAGTAAATTAAACTATTTTATATTTTTATGGTTTTAAACTGCATAAAAAATTACTTTCCATTTCAGCATAATCATATCCGGAAATTTTCGAAATTTTAGGGAGCCCGTATTTGGAAGCATTTTTTGGAATTTTTCTTTTAGCTCTAAAATTTTATAAAAAATTTTAATATTTCATACAAAACAATTAACAATTCCCCTCATTTCGGAAGACTCGGATTTTGGTAAAAAAAAAATCTTAAGTTAGATATGAAATCAAAATAGATTCTGAGGCAGTTTCCCTTCAAAATCATATTATTTAAAAAAAAAAAATTATTTGTTGCTATACTTAGAAGACTTTTACTGGAACTACATGACAGTTATTTGTGTAGTACACTCAAAAAAAAAGTCAGTAAAGTCAGCAAAAAATGTTGCTGTGTCAGCAAATTTTTAGTCAGGAGCGTGCTTGCAAAAAAGTTGGTAATTTCAGCAAAAGGTTTGCTGAAAATCAGCGAGCTGATTTTTTACCAAAAAAATAGTAATCTTCAGCAAAAGTTTTGCTAACACTTAGTCGACTGCAAATAAAAATAATCCTTGCTAAAATCATTAAACTTTTTGCTGAATATTAGTAGACTGAAAAAAACTCAAAAAACTTGTAGCGAAATTTTACTTTAGTTAATTTATTTGCTGAAAATTTAAATATAAAATATGTGTAGAGTGGTTTTTCTTTTTTTGTCATTTCCGTTTCCAGAGAAGCTGCGACATCTACATCTTGTCTATCTGGTTGTCGTCCACACTATGAATGCTGTTATCAGCACAATTTTTGTAGCAAAATAAATTAGTAAAACATTAGTTCAAAATTAGTTTAGTGCTAAAAAAATATAACTAAAATTTTTGCTGAAAACGGAATTTCAGCAAAAAAATTGCTGAAAACTAGTACACTTGATATACAAGACGTTTAACTAATTTTTCTACTAACTTATTTTTTTGAGTGTAGAGTGGATGTGGTTATTTTAACTGTAATCGTAGTATTATTCTAATGCAAGAAAATTAAAATGCTTTCGCGGTTTTTATGTTATACTGAATTTAGACTGAACAGAAACTACCTACTTTTCGCATTTAGACTGAGCAAAAACTATCTAGTTTTTGGACGTTGCTAGTTTTAACGCATCCATAAAAAATTAACAAAAACTAGTTTTGTATAAAAACTAGCTAGTTTTCGCTCAGTCTAAATTCAATGTACATGCAGTATTAAGCAACCTACAAAAGCTTCTGAATTTTATTTACATTTATTTTGTGTAAATATGATTATATATTCATAAAAGCGAAAATTTTTAAGTTATAAATTTTATTCAAGAAATTCATAACGATTTTTTTATAATTTAATACTTTTATCTAAATTGTATCTGCAGATGATACCCAGCAAATAATATTACATCCTTTGCAGATAGAATAATGTCAGAAATGATATGGGAAAATATCTGTAAGTGACAAATAATAGTAGCATTTAATATAGGGAGTATTTCACGATTGTGTAATTTTTTCGAGAATAAAATAAGGTTAAGAGTATTCACAAAAATTCGTATTTTTTTATATCTGTTGTTGTAACTGTATTTGCAGTTAATTTTCGAGTTTGTGTATTTGTTCTTTTAACTACATTTGTTGTTTTTACCACATTTGTTAGTTAAACATTATAAGGAAAGTATTTTGAAACCACATTTTGAACCGGGACTTGTGGTGTTTAAACTCTAATGTTTAAATGTACCCAACTTATAGTAGGAAACTGGATTCCTACTATAAATATGGCAAATTCACTATACTCATAAAAAAGCACGTACAAATAGTTCAAAATTCTGTTAAAATAACAGGAAATAGTACCTGTATTTGCGCCAGTAGAATTTTCAATGAAGTTGAAAATCATGGTTTGCCAAATTTAGGTAAGCTAAATTTTACATACTGCTAAATATTCAGGCAATTTTAGTGAAATTAGCTAAGAAATTTCACCTGAATTCAGCAAAAATTTTACCTGATTTAACTAAAAATAAAAAAAAATATATATGTGATATTAGCTGTATTTTGTCTCATGCCCATCAACGTTAAGTATTCAAAGTAAATCTACATTAAACCGATTGTAGTATAAAAAAATTTTAAACAGGTTATGTTTATAATTGTTCCGTTGTAATCGAACGTATGTACGTAAGCAAAAATTTTTAAGAAATAACGCGAATAAGTTACGGTAACTGTGAAACGTTGTAAACCTTGAATTTTCAACGTTGATGACAGTTTTCGTCGTAAATGCGATTTTATGCACTTTGAGTTTTTTATGAGTTAACTGATATATTTAGTTAACTTGAAAACACAGCTATTGACAACAGAGACACAAAAATATAATAATTAGGAAATAATTGTGGTTTAAATTAGCTGAAAAATTTGTAAAGTTAAGAAACACAAATTACTAAAAATTAGGATGCAAACTTAGTTTAAATACGGACGAAAGTAATTGTAATGCTGAATTAGATTTACAAAAAATATTAGTTCAATCCTAAATTTTTTTTTTATTAGTGTACCATAATGCCGCCCAAAAATAAAAGCAAAAATAATTTACAAAATATTTTATTAACAAAAAAATGTATATTATATTAAGCCTATTATACAAGCCTCAGTTTTTGGGGAGGGTTTTCTCTCGAAGAACCTTAGATTATGTCCACTTTTCCCCACTTAAGAAGCCTCAGATTCATTGTACTTTTTGCTATAAGGAAAGCCTTAGATTCTGGGCACTTTTTCCTAAAAAACATCCTATGAACTTCTTCGTATATAAAAAACTATTTCCCTAGAAAAATCGTTAGATTCTTTTTCCTACTGAGGAAACATTAGATTCATTAGATTTTTCGTAAAGAAAAAAAATCTCAGATCTTGAGAACTTTCTTCTAGAGAAATGTCTCAGATTCGGCAAACTTTTTGCCATTGGAAAAAAAACCTTTGAAAGTGGATATTCTGTGGGAAAGAGATATTCTGTAAGAAGAAAATTTTAAAAATCTGGTGTTTTTTATAATACATTTTTTATCAAAGTCCTCAGAATCCGGAAAAAATGCCCAGAATTGCAGCGTTATTCTTTAGGAAAAATGTCCTAGAATCTTAGGTTTTTCAATAGGAAATCACGATCATTTGAGTTCTTTTTTGAAAAAAATGTTAGGATTTTTTTGTAGAAGAAAGTTCTCAGAAGCTGAAAATTTTTCAATAGGAAGAAGGCTTCAGAATTTGAGAACTCATTACTCAGAACCTGAGAATTTTTCTATAGAAAAAACTTTTAAGAATTTGAAAGTTTCAAAAGAGGAAAACATTATGATATTCTGAGGCTTTATATTAAAAAAAAATTTCTAAGAATATCAGAGTTTCCCCATAGAAAACTCCTCAAAAATTAGGTACATATTCTCCGATAATTCGATTTCAAAGTTTTTTACTATTTTTCAATATTGAAAAGCCTCATATTTCGAACACTTTTCCCTAGGCGAACAACAGTTTTTCTGTCATAAAATACCAATTAATTTCATATTAATTCGAAACTGTTGGTATCACTTAAATGGTCCTTCCTAATTCGCCGGTGTCAAATTCGACAATCACGGAAAGAAAAAATATACTTGTGTGTACTTACTAGAATCCCCGAGTGCTTTCAAACTCTACACACAAGCTGGCTTTTTTTACCCAGAGTATGGCCGCATTGAAATGTCACACAAGCCAATATATAAGTTAGACAATTTTTTTTGAAAAATTCAAAATGTGAAGTACACGAAATCGATTACATTGTGTGGACTTACACGTTTTTCTAAAGGGATATATTATTTAAAACATATGTATAAATAACTAGAATTTCAAATCTCGTATTTTAATTTGAGATATTAAAATAATCTCTTGATAGTTTCTATGCAACTAATAGGTATACAAATGACTCAAAATTATTGTTTTAGGAAAAAACATAGGAAGCTGGACTGGTACTTATGAGAAATTTTCCATACCAGTTTTGGAGTGACTCTTTGGCACCAGTTGATTTGCACCTCAATTCAATTGACAATACAAAAATTTAAGTGTTTATTTGTAAACTCAGATTTTTATTAAAATCAAATGTAAACAGAATGAGAATTTTAAACCTCATATTTTAAGTTAGTTTTTTTTTTTAACATTCCCAACATAAATAAATTATCATTTTGAGAACTAGCTTTGTAATTACTAGTCAAAAAACTAGCACTTTTTAGAACTCGTTCGAGCATTTGCTACTTGGGATTCATTGAAAAATATTGTTGATTATAAAAAATTTATTTAAATTTATATAAAAACAAAAAAAGCAAACAAATTGTAATAAAATTTTGATTACATGTAAAAAATTATAAAGTTTTTTGTTGAATTTCATTTGTGTAGAAAATGGTAATGAATAATACATAATATTCATGACAAAAAAAAAAAATAATTTTGTCGCAAATCTGGTGGTACAGACACACCACAATAACTGGTCCTGCTGGAGCCATCGCCGACAATATCGTTACACGTTTTTATAAAAATTGATTAGAAAAAAACATTTTATATTATTTTATGATATTAAATTTTTATTGAATTTTTTTAAATGTCAAGTTTTATGTATTTCTATCGTATTACTATTATAAGTTAGTAAATTTACAAAATTTGTGCTTAAAATTATAATTTATCAATAAAAAAAAAGAACGCACATATTTAATTATAAACACATAATGCCTATATTATAAATTATTGTGTATGAAAATGTGTACCAAATATTTTTACGCATTTTGTGTTTATTTTCATACACTGCTTTATGATAAACAAAAATTCACTCATTTTATAGTAGTAAATTTTCAAGCATTTTTCATTTGCTCTATTAGTGTATTGATGAAAAATATAAAGTCTATGAGTGATTATATTTCCTCCAAGAACAACAAAAAAAAATTAATTTAGTCGAGATAGAACCCACTATTTGAAGGTATTTTTTCGTGAAAAATTTAAATTCTAAATACTGCTGCAACAAAATTATCTGTTAAACAAATTTGTGGATTATGGTGAATATCCGCTACGTAGATGCTTCACTGTAACACATAATTGAATGTCAATATGCATTAAATAATATTTTATTTTTATTTTTTTGTTAAAGCAAGGTGCATGTAAAAAAAAACTGTGGGAAAAACTATTTTGAAAAAAATAAATTTCAGTAAAAAAATCTATTTGATAAAAAAAAAAACAAAATATTTTAAATTGCTTGCATTAATTATATTTTGCATTAAATTTTTCCCCAATTTTTTGTATTTTACAGTGATATCATCACTATTAGCTGTTCATATGCCTGCGTACTGTTATGGCCAGCAGCAAAAATTTCGCGTAACACCGCATGATTTACAAGTGTTGGAAGGTGCCGAAGCCATGTTACGGTGTGAGGTCGCAAATTTAGCCGGTGCTGTACAGTGGACAAAAGATGGTTTTGCATTGGGGTTTTCAGCGGTAATACCAGGATTTCCCCGTTACTCTGTATTGGGTGATCGCAAACAGGGTGCTTATAATTTAAGAATATCAAATGCTTCCATAACAGATGATGCTGAATATCAATGTCAAGTTGGTCCAGCACGTTTGAATTCTGCCATAAGAGCAAATGCCAAACTAACAGTAATATGTAAGTATTGAATAAATTAAAATTTAGTTTAATATTTACGCTAGGATGCCTCATAAAAAAAGTATTAATAAATGACCTAACAAAGAAACTAGTTTAAGGCCCGGTAACTTAACCCAATTTATGCCCTAGTTAAGAACTCTACTAGCCTTAACCACGGGTAAATATATTTTTTTAATAACTTGTCCAAATTTTACCCAAGTATTTCTTCTAACCCCTGCTTAAATTGAACCAAAAAAATTTCTGATGCTAAGAGACTTCACCAAGGTTCTTTTAGAATAATTCACCCTAGATACAATATTTCAATAAATTAAACTTTCAATCTCTCTCTCTCTATTTGATGTATATCCTCTACATGATATAAGCGGATCACGGTTTATGATATTATGTATAATATTAGCAAAAGTTTCCTCGAGTTTTCTTTGGAGTATAATGAAAAGCAGCTCATATTTTTCCTCCCTGATGATGTAACCCAAATATGAAATTTTACGGACTTTGATCCCATGGAGTAGTTAGCGTTCAGTGTTCAACATTCTTTATATTTCGTTATTGGTTACAAAATCTGTCCATGAAACTAGAAGAAGTCTACGATAAGTCCACATTTAAAAATTTTTAAGCTTATTCATATGGTCAGTTTTAAGGATCCAAGACTCCATGAAATATAGCAGTATTCGCCAGGCAAAGTTGTATGTCCATTTTGCGACTACATAACATTTTTTATATTTTATAGAAGTTCTGGCCATTTGAATTTGACATTTGATTTCCTTATCTGTTATCCAATTTTTCGTAAGCTATGCACCTAAATATTTAAAACTAGACACACGTTCTATCAGGTTGTTGTTAATAACAAGAAGTGTATTTGCATGTGGAGTTTTATCGCGACTTGCAATTATCTTTATACCCAATACCACTATGTGGTCAGGGTATTATAAGTTTGTGCTGATGTTGGTAACACCAAAAAATATTGGTCCTAGACCCACCTTATAGTATACCGATCGGCTCAGAATTTTTTTTGATATTCACTAATTGGATTTAATTAAATTACTCACTGTAGAGTGAAAAATTGCTATTTCTATTTGAGCTATTTCTCCATGTCCAAGATCGAAAATATGTATTTAGTGCGGTGTAGTTTTTTTTTTCTAAACATATTTCATAAAAAAAAAATTAATAAAAACCTTTTATTTGTTAGTTTTTCAATTTTTTTGTTTCTCTTTTAATTTTCGTTCGTATTTTTTTCTGTCATTAAATTAATAGGCTGTTTCATATATTTGTGCTTTTATTATGGATTTATTAAATCCAGCTTTTTTTTGGATTTAATAAATCCACTTTTTATATGAAAAATTCTAAATCCAGGTGATTAAAAAAAACGCTAAATATGAAAACTAATATGAAAAATAAAACAAAACAACAGGCATGAACTGTCAAAATCTAACCTTCCCTTTTGGAAAACCCGTGTTCTTTATAACAGAACTTTGTCGTGGGCTGAGTTTACTCGAGGACCCGAACACTTTAAGTAAGAACACAATAAATATTCCCTCTTTGGGGTTTATGAATTTTTTTATTTAGTAATAGATTTGAGATAATATTCGCAAATGGAAACACCCGTTTTCTCCAATCGGTTCGGCAAATAACTTGTTGACAAGACACTTGTCGGCTTCAGGTTAGCAGGTACATATTCGTCAACCTACTCGGGTACAGGTTTGGCTCGTAGTCGACGTCCGACTCGGATATGAGGGCGAACACATTGGCGGCGTAGTTACCTTTGAAAAAAATTAAATTATATTAAAAGCAGGATAAACAAAAATGATTTAAAATTAATTATTTTTTGAGAGAATTTCAGATTTTGACCATCAAACTCATTGATAATTTTAAATTCTATTAAACCAAAGTTTTTTTTTTTTTTTTTGAAAAATTTGTAATAGACCAAAAGACCAAGTTTGGACCCAACACAAAGTTTAAACATCTCACCAAAGAATTAGTTTTATGAATGGGTTTTTTTTACTGCCGCTAGGACTGTAATGTTAGGAGAGACCGCGAGGGATGTAATATTAGAAGCGCTAAGTCTGTAATATTATGTAGAACACACCGTGTAGGCTGTGATATGAGACCAGACCGCTAAGGCTTCAAAATAATTATGAGATAACCATCCGAAGTTTATCGTCGTTCCAAAAATTCTGCTCAGTACCGGCCTGTATTGGACTATTCGGAACAATTATACCTAGTGACTTAAAACCTGAAACACTTCTTCGAATAGAAAAACTAATTAAGCGAGAATTACATATAACTAACAAGTAAAGCACAAAATAAAATAATCTTTTAAGACCTAGTAGTATGTGCTTTAACACACATTCACCCATATGAGCTTCTATGCAGTAAAAGCTAGCATAAATGTCTTGCAAAACTTTTTAGTTTTTGTAATGATTTAAATTTCAATATCCTGTAACTAAGTACAAATAAGCATAATTGTCTATTTTTGTTATTTTTATTATTAAAAATCGTGAAATCTGGCAAGAGAATTTTTTGTAAAATATTCATGCAACCCTCTAGTATGCAATACTTAAATAACATACACGCGAAAATACACACAGAAAAAAAATTGTCAACCAAATTGCTAAGCCTGTTTTGGTTGCTACAACCAATAAATTCGGTTGGTGAAACCATATTGGAATGTGATTCCTAAATATTTTGGGTATTGGAACTAAAATTCAGTTGTATAAACCGAATTTTGGTTTGGTAACCAGTATTCAGTTGCACCAACCTAGTTTAGTAGATGTAACCGAATTTCAGTTGGAAAATGCCATATTTTTTCTCTGTGTGTATACAAAGCATAAAACCAGTATTGTCAGTTAAAAATATTTCACCCTAGATTTAGTGGATTTTATTCTTTTTGGTGATTTTTTTTAAGGTGAGCATTTTGGGAGCGGATTTTTTTTTAAGAAAAGCAATACCAGACGCTCAACTGTTACTAATCTGGTAGTCAACAATATGGTGAACGTTTTGGATTTTATTTCTGGAGCTCTAGTTACTAAATTATCAATTTTTTATTGAAAAAATCAGTTGAAGAAAAAAGGAAAATCGCGAATTGTGCAAAATCTGGAGCCAAATTAAATAATTTTGTGGGGATCTAAGACTCCACCAAAGTAATTTTTTGGATAGAGATGACCCTTTATGGGGCTGTGGTAATCTACACAGAAAAAACAGCAATGGGAATTTGTAAAAGCAATCACATTTTCTTTTAAATTGGAATCTTATTCCCAACAATTTTTTTGTTTGAAATATTTGTAACTCGTTTGTAAATTGTTATCTTTCACATAAAAATTGTTTAAAAATAAAAAGTCAAATTTACAAAAAAAAAAAATTTTTTTTTGGATTTACAAATTTCTTTGTTGGTGTCTTTTTAAAAATTTTCTTTTTTTGTATTTACAAATTTGGTATGAGAAAGGTGTTTAAAAATTTAATTAGAATTTTATAAATTCTTTCTGTGTAGGGCTAGTCGATATTTCGATAATTTTGCTCTATCACTTTTCGATTTTAAAATTTCAAAAGGTGGAGGGGGTGAAACACGGACCTTTAAATTTTTAGATACACTCGTGGCTCCACTAACCGGTTAAAATTAATTGGAAAAATTTTATAAAGAATGTTACTTCCATTCGAAAATAATTATAGCACTGCAAATTTTTATTTTTATCGTATTAAATGAACATAACTAAAACCTCTGTTTAACTAAAAAAAAAGTCAAATCGATTGCAATTACTTCAAGCTATTTTTCTACCAGACACTCTAAAGTCCACAGATTTGCATAAATATTTAAAAATAACTAAATTGTCTGTAAAATCAAATTAATTTTTATCTCTAAAACTATGATAAAATTAATATGTCATATAATAGAAATTCAATTTTGCCACATTCTTGCTGTATTTTTTTATTTTTAAACCCAAATTTAATCAGATTTGATGGTTGATAATATAAAATATTGCGATATTTATTGTGTAAATTTCATTATTATAGTGTTTAATTAATATCGACTTACGAATATGAGAATTTAATTTTTTGCTTCTAAAAAGCATCCAATAATTCATATTTAATTTTTTGTTGTTTAATGAAACTCTAATATATGTATGCATGTGTATGTATTATTTATTAAATTCTTTTAGGCTCATATGCATAATAGTTAACCTTTTAAATTTATGAATGGCTTATGAAACAAAATTTTCATACAAAATTAATTTTATTGACATGTTGTAAGGTTTTCAACTCATTATGCATAAGCACTTTAGTTTTTATGACAAATGTTTTTTTTTCTTAGTAAAAGTATATGAATTTCTCTCTCAATATATATAACAAAAAAACAAAAACTTTAAAATTTAAAATAATTCAAAAACTTGTATAATTTTTGCACAAACTGCTTAAAGTTCTTTGAATTTTTTAACTTCTGTGGGTAACAATTTTATACATTGTAACCTTTTTTAATATATTTCAATGGAAAATATTATATAATTCTTTGCAAAAAAAAAAAAAAAACAAAATAAATAAAGCAGCTATTATATTCATAGTTGTAATTATTTTACATATACTTTCGATTTATATCGAAATGTAATCAAATTGATTGGATGACTTTATGATTGTTTTTATTTTTGAATATTTTATATACTTTGAAGTTAGCAAAGTAGGTCATATAAATACACCTATGCCTTGGTATAGAAGGAATATTACTATTTTAGAAATTAAAACTCTTTCATAAAAGCAGTTTATTTCAAGTAATGCATGCTATCGAAAAACTTAGATTTGCTTACAATATTTTTCATTAAAAATAACTGAAATTGCTGCTCCAGCAATAACATGGTAAGTGTTTTTAATAGATTTCCAAGAGCAGCAAACATAGTTTTATTTTGTCAATTCTCGAGCTTTCTGAAAGTTGTAAATTATATATAGCCAAACACTAGCCAGTTTTTAGAAAATTTGTTTGAAGATTATGCAGGGCTCATATTGTTAACTTGGAAACTAAATAAACAAAAAACGTGTTGGCGGGTTTTCGAATGGTGGGTACAATGCATGGGGATTTAGAATGGTGGGTACAATAAAAAAAATTTTAAAAATCTACTCATGCATTGGGAACTTTTTTTAGGCTCCCTTTTCGTTCTCTTTGCGTGTTACCGTATATTTATGGGAGTTCCGTTAAGGTTTCGTTTTCTTTGTTTTCGAGTGTTACTGCATATCCATGGGAGTTAGATTTGGGTTTCCTTTTGGTTCTGTTTGATGAATTTGCGTATTTTTGGTAGTTCCGTTTAGATACTTTATTCTTTTCGTGTGATTCGCATATTTTAGGGAGTTCCGTTTAGCTGGCCTTTCACTTCTCTTCAAGTGTTTTTTAGATTTTCATTTAGATACCCTTTTTGTCTTCTTGTTATTTGGAGTTTCTCTTACACTCACTGAAATAAATTTGTAAAAATAGCAGAAAAACCAACTAAAAAGTAGTTAAAAATGATGCTGCAGATAAAACTGTTAAATTAGCAGATTTTTTTTTGTTATATACTAGTAAAATAAGAACAGCAAAAATAAAATTGTTAAAGTTACAGAATTTTAGTTATATTTAAGTTAACTTTTAGTTAACTGCAGAAAATTTTGCTAAATATTAGTAGACTAAAAATAGCAAAAACAACTGTTATATCTACAAAATTTTTGTTATTTTTAAGTCAGATTTTGTTGAATGCAAATAGAATTTTATGCTGTTAATTTAATAGAAATATTTGCTAAAAAAATTTTAAACTGCTGTTTTAAAAAAGCTCGATTTTTATTTGCATTTAAAAAAAAATCGAAAAAACCTTCGAAAATTTTAAATGTTTTCGTGGTTTCTTAGGCTTCTACACTCAAAAAAAAAGTCAGTAAAGTCAGCAGAAAATGTTGCTCTGTCAGCAAATTTTTAGTCAGGAGCGTGCTTGCAAAAAAGTTGGTAATTTCAGCAAAATGTTTGCTAACACTTAGTCGACTGCAAATGAAAAAAGCCTTGCTAAAATCACTAAACTCTTTGCTGAATATTAGTAGACTGAAAAAAACTCAAAAAACTTGTAGCGAAATTTTACTTTAGTTAATTTATTTCGTCCACGGTATGAATGCGGTTATCAACACAATTTTTGTAGCAAAATAAATTAGTAAAACACTAGTTCAAAATAAGTTTAGTACTAAAAAAATATAACTAAAATTTTTGCTGAAAACGGAATTTCAGCAAAAAAATTGCTGAAAACTAGTACACTTGATATACAAGACGTTTTACTAATTTTTCTACTAACTTATTTTTTTGAGTGTAGTTATTTAGCAAAAGTTTAGCTGATTTTTGCAGGTTAATTTGTTATTTTCTATTTACAGAAATTTAACCCAAATATGTCTTAAATTCTCTCATGTTACAAATATATAGCAAAAATAATTTGGTAATTTAGCAGTTTTTTCTGCAGCATAATTTTTAACTAATTTTTAGTAGTTTTAACTAAATTTTTTACAGAATTTTTCTACTAGTGTAGGTTCTCTTTCATATCTTTGATTACTGCTGTGATCTTGCTCTGTTATATTTACTCTCGGCCGTCATTGAGTTCTTATGTAAATGACCGCATATGCAGGGAAATAAGATTTCAGATTCCTTTATGTGCTTTCAAATGATTCTAATTCTGCAGTTGTTTTAATTTTTTTTATCTAGCGCGTACACTGATAAAAAAAACCCAGTTTCTATGTGAAACATTTAGGGCATTACCCAGCAAAACTTTCTATTACCCGGTAATGACTTTGGTAAGGAGAAATAAAGGTAGGTAACCTATTACTTTTATATAACAAAAGCTATTATTTTAACAAGGGCATGTCCATCGAGGTAACTCCTTACTTACCCAGGAAAATTTTCTGTTCCAAAGAATCGGTTGTAGAATAGCTACTTTTCATTCACAACCCCTTCTACTGTCGATTCTAACACCGATTCTTTTTGTTTGAAATTGTCCCAAAAGCAACCCCTTCTATAGCTCCAAAGTGGAACCGGTTGCTCTAGAATCAGTTCTGGAACTAGTTCTGGAACTGATTCTACGTCACCCACACCTTCCATATAGGATTCCAGGAACTGGTTCCGGAACCAGTTCCATAGAATCGGTTGCAGTGGAACCAGTTTGTAGAATGGGTGTGGTTGGCTACCGATTGTAAAAAATGTTCCTGGGTAGTAACATGTTATTCTAAACTTACATGCTACGCTTGCCTAGTAGCTCTAGGTTACAATTAACCTTATATGTTTTTTTCTGAAAATTTCAATCGGTAATTGCAACCGATTCTATGGAACTGGTTTCGGAACATTTTGTTTAATTTTAAATTTGAATTAAACGGAATATCAATTTTCAATTCACAGATTTTTAACAAAAAATTTAATTCCTTAAATTTTATAGAAAAACGAATTTGATATACCAACAAAACATCCAAACGTATGAATTTGTTTTTACAAGTAATTCAAGTGTAAGGTGTAACAGTCCAAAGAAATGCAAATTTATAGTATGAAGCTGGACCACCGCGAGCTATATCCCAGTAAATGCAGAAAACTCGTCGTTACGGTTATTGCAAAAATATTAAATTAAAAAAAAAATTCTTCGACTTTTTCCACTAACACGAAAATTTAATATTATGTTTTTTATGCTTTCTAGTACCTACTTAGACTGTTTTAATATACATACATATCAGAGATGGGCTAAAATCATTACCATTACATTTTCATTACCATTACTTGATGTAATGGTAATGGACCTTTTTTTATCATTACCATTTTTTGAAGAAATGGTAATGTTTTTTTTTTCATTACCATTGCGTTAAAAAATGGTAATAAATATTTTATTTAATTTTCATTTGTTTTGAAAATTAAAATGAACCTTTTTTTAATTTTCATTACTTTTACCTAATGTTTACATAGTAATGAAACACCCATTTGTTTTTCATTACATGCCGTTTTTGTCGAAGTTTTTGATTTTAAAAATATGAGGTTTACAAATTACTAAAAGCATTTTTTAGTTTATAATCTGAGGCCTATGGTATGCATATTTGATACCAAGTTTTGGTGTCTAGTTGCAAAAAAAAAATTGCGAAAAAAATTGCATAAAGGAAAATTCTGGCATCAATATAATTTGTTTGCAGAACATAAATAGCTGATTAAGTTTTTTAATTCAATTCTAGTACCATAGTCTTTTTTCGCGATCCGCCATTATTTTGCAATTTTGTAAGTGCGTTTTTTTTTTTTAATTTATAATCTAAGGACTATAATACTCATTTCGTACAACAAAGTTTGGTGGCTAGTTGAAAAAAAAAATCGCAAACAAAAAAAATCCAAAAAGGAAAATTTTTGCATTAATATATTTGCTTGCAGAATGTAAATCGCTGAATAAGTGTTTTAATTCAATTCTTTTACCATAAAGTCTTTTTTCGCATCCCGCCATTATTTTGGAGTTTTTTAAGTGCGGTTTCTTAAAATTTATATTCTAGTGACCATAATACCCGTTTCATACAACAAAGTTTTGGTGCTAGTTAAAAAAAAACCGCTAAAAAAATTCGGAAAAAAAATTTACAAAAAGGAAAATTCTTACATCAATAAATTTGTTTGCAGAATGTAAATCGCTGAATAAGTGTTTTAATTAAATATTTTTACCATAAAGCTTTTTTTCGCGGCCCGCCATTATTTTTGAGTTTTTTAAGTGCGCTTTATTAAAATTTTTAATCTAGGGACTATAATGCCTGTTTCATACAACAAAGTTTGGGAGCTAGTTAAAAAAAACCGCGAAAAAAATCGCGAAAAAAAAATTACAAAAAGGAAAATTCTTACATCAATAGATTTGTTTGCAGAATGTAAATCGCTGAATAAGTGTTTTAATTAAATATTTTTACCATAAAGCTTTTTTTCGCTGCCCGCCATTATTTTTGAGTTTTTTAAGTGCGGTTTATTAAAATTTTTAATCTAGGGACTATAATGCCTGTTTCATACAACAAAGTTTAGGAGCTAGTTAAAAAAAACCGCGAAAAAAATCGCAAAAAAAAATTTACAAAAAGGAAAATTCTTACATCAATAGTTTTGTTTGCAGAATGTAAATCGCTGAATAAGTGTTTTAATTAAATTTTTTTACCATAAAGTCTTTTTTCGTGTCCCACCATTATTTTTTAATTTTTTAAGTGCGGTTTCTTAAAATTTGTAATCCAGGGACTATAATGCCCATTTCATACAACAAAGTTTGGTGGCTAGTTAAAAAAAAATCGCGAAAAAAAAATTTGCAAAAAGGAAATTTCTTACATTAATATATTTGTTTGCAGAATGTTAATCACTGATTAGGTTTTTTAATTCAGTTTTTGTACCATAAAGTCTTTTTTCGCGTTCCACCATTATTATGCAATTTCTTAAGTGCGGTTTTTTCAAATTTATAATCTAGTGACTATAATGCCTATTTCATATAACAAAGTTTGGTGGTTAGTTGCAAAAAAAAAAAAAAATCGCGAAAAAAATTTGCCAAAACGAAACTTTTTGCATCAGTATATTTGTTTGAAGAATGTTAATCGCTGATTCAGTTTTTTAATTGAATGTTTCTGCCATAAAGTCTTTTTTCGCGTTCCGCCATAATTTTGCTATTTTTTAAGTGCGGTTTTTTTAATTTATAATCTAGAGACATACATCAATGTTTGGTGGCTAGTTGCCAAAAAAAAATTGCGAAAAAAATTTCCATAAAGGTAAATTTTTTAGTGGAGAACAAAGAACAAAACGTTCTTTACATCATTATGTTAAGTAATGGTAATGAAATTTCATTTGTCTACCTAGTGTAGAAAAAATGAAAATGATTTTTTGTTTTTACTACCATTGCGTATTGTAATGAAAATTATAAAAACATTTCATTACATGTAAAGAAAACAAATGAAATTAACATTTTTTCCATTGCAATTACATTTTGTAATGGTAATGAATTTTTTTTTTAATTTTCATTTTATAGATATAATGGCAATGAAAACCCGCAATGGTCATTACAAAGTAATTAATTACTCCCTGATACATATAATGTTTTGCTTTCTTTGGAAAGGGCATAGAAAGGCATAAAATGTGGTGAATGATGAAGTGCTTCAAATATGGCAGTATATAAAAATTTGTGTGTGCCATCTTATGGAAATTTGGCAAACTTGTTTTAGCTTTTTAGTTCGAAGCCCTGTTACGCTATGGGAACCATAGATGGGAACACCGAAGGTGAGCGCTGCAATATATATAAGGAATAGAAAATTCAATCCCGAATCTCGAAATTCCGTGACTATTCAATAAAAATGAGTCCCGAAATGCAAAAATATGTGGTAAATTGTCTAAAAATGCAACCCTGCTGATATTTTTCAAACCGTTTTTGTTAAATATAATCTTATATAAATATTCATATATTGAGAATAAAAAGTTGTATTTCAGAAAATTTCATTTGATTTTTTCACTATATGTGACGCGAAAAATAGAAAGGGACCTAAGGATAGAAAGGGACCTAAGGTCAGGAGAGCATGTATATTGTTCTTATCCCATTATTAATTACGTAAATACAGTGCGCACCAAATTTCATTAAAATATCTTAATATTATCGAACTGCAGTTTGTAACCAAGCCAATTTTGGTAGGACCCTTATATGGGCACTAGGTCTAAACATGGACCGATGTTCACCAAAATCCAACATAGGTCTGTGTACCAAATTTCATCAAAATATCTTAATATTTGCGACCTGCAGCGTATAAACAATATAATTTTGGGGGGACCCTTAGATTAGATACGAAGGCACTACGCACCGCGACCAATATAGATCTTTTGTGCTGCCTAGAGTTCCCTAGAGATTCAGGCTACCAATAAAGCCAATAATCCTGTTAGGAGAATTTCCCCAAACGTCCGAAGATGACACAAAGCGGTCACCCAGAAATCTGAGTCTCCTGTCTCACAGTCTCGGACATTCGCAGAGAACATGCTCCGATGTCTCATTTTCCAGCTCACAAAACCTGCAAACATCAGTGTCTGACCGGCCCTGTTTGTAAAGCTGGTACCTGAGCCCACAGTGCCCAGTTAAGTATCCCGTCAGGGTCCTAAGGTTACCCCTGTCAAGTGACAATAGTCGCTTTGATACTCCGCTGGACAGGGAAATAAATCTTTTGGCCTGTCTTTGGCCTGTAGAAATTTCCCAATGTTTTGCAAACTCAGTCTCTCTCCACTGCCTGAGTTTTTCCCTAGCATACCCCCTAGATATCCCAAAGAATGGTTCCGGACCGATGAAGGGTCGTCGGGCTCCACAATTCGCTAGACAATCAGCCCTTTCGTTACCCTCGTGCCCTTCATGACCAGGAATCCATCCCAGTGTAAGGGAGTTTCTCATACCAAGTTCGTTGAGAATTTCCACACACTCCATGACCAGACCAGATGATACCCCGTAAGCTCCAAGAGCCTTTAGCGCAGCCTGGCTGTCAGAAAGAATGTAGATGCGTGATCTAACCGTGCCTCTCCGCAGGCACTCTCTCACACATACGCAGATGGCGAAAGTCTCCGCCTGAAAGACGGAGGGGTACTTGCCCATTGGTAGAGCACGTTGGAATCTGGGTCCAAAGACACCTGCCCCCGTGTCACCATTAGCTTGTTTCGAGCCATCAGTGAACCATATCTGAGCCCCCTCTTCGGGCTTCCAAGTCCGACTGGTCCACATATGCCTGTCAAATGATATGATGTCAAAATACCTGACAAAGATTTGCTCTGGGGTCATTTTATCCGCGACCCTTAAGATTGGGTCGTCTATAAAGATCCCGGCGATCTTTATGTGTCCCTTTAGGTCCCCGCTTCTCATGTCCCCGAGCCCCCGGAGACGAAGTGAGCCCAAGCTTGCAGCCTCCTTCACGGAGATATGCAATGGTGGAATACCCAAAATGGCCCCAATGGCATCCGTTGGGAACGATCCCCCAGCCCCCGTAATGCCAGTACACACCAGCCGATACAACTTCTTCAGAGTATCCTTTGCCGTTGACTGCTCAACCTTTGGCCATGCTAAAGCAGCATAAGTGATCATAGGTTTTACAATGGTGCCGAATGACCAGTAGACCATGTGTGGTCTTAGACCCCATGTTCTCCCAAAGAGCCTCTGACAGGCATAATATGCCCTGGTGGCCTTCTTGGTTACGGTGTCCAGATGATCATTCCACGTAAGCGATCTGTCTAGAGTCACCCCTAAATATTTCACACTATCCGAGAAGCCTATCGTTTTCTCCCCAACAACAGGTTCGGTCAGGTTGACCCTTCTTCTCCTTGTGAACGGTACCAGGATCGTCTTCGTATTCGCGCTGTCACATATGTTGAAAACAATTCAAAAAATTCTGAAACTTGATGAAAAATTTAAAATTAGAAAGCTTAATTGGCAATTTTAAATTAAAGTTTTATAAGAATAGTCAATAGAAAATTTTTGTAAACAAAAACAGCACACAATATATCGACGGAGTTAAATTCTTATTTTTTTTTTCAATTCTTTCGTTCATTAAAAAACAGGAGTATGTAACAAAGCAAGTGTGACAGTTCCAATTTATAATATTGATATAAATTTGAAGTTTTTACACATTTTTCAAAATGTCAAAATTGGCAAAAAATCCACGAAAAACCAAAAAATTTCGTGATCCCGTTTTTTTGAATTTTGAAGTCCCGAATCCTGGGATTTTAAAAAACCAATTCCGATTGGCGTCCCTACTGTTGGCTCAATAGAAAAAATTGTTAATTCAACAAAATTTTTTCCTAAGTTTTGGATCAATAAAAAATTTTTTGATAAGAACATACTCTTTTCTAAATTTAACAAATCTAAATTTAAGTAAAAAGTTAGTAGAACAACAGTTTTTTTTGAGCTTTTTTGAGGACTTTCTCTCAAAAATGTTTTTTTTGCTCACAAAAAAATATGGTTTCTTTTAACTTTAAATTTTAAAAAAAGAACACTGTTGATTTTCCCAAGTTTTTTTACTTTTAATTTTTGGCTTTTTTGGCAATAAGCTCTATTAAAAAAAAAAAAAACTTGATACATTGTTTTGGGTTATGTTTTATTGTAGTGGGCTATGTTTTATTGTAAAATATTAATAACCCAGTGTAGAAACGGTAATGACATATCATTATTTTTTGGACTACTAGTAATGACACCGACTTACTTTCTGCATTATTATAAAACATACTATATTGAGTTACTACTAACAAGTTACTTGTTCCGTTATTTCAAAAAAAAAAACGCGTTACCGATAACGACTTATTTTTATCATTATTTTAAACATAAAGTAATGTTCTAGAATTTTTTGTAATTTTTTTTGAAATCTATTTTTAGACTCAATATATTTTCAACAGTGGTAAGGATATACATATGTATGTAACCACATATTTTTTGATTTTTTGTATGTTGGCGAGTAAGCTGGCTTGTGCGCGGCAGGTCAATTATGTTTTTATCTATCAAATATAACATGTCGAGATAGCTCAGATGGTAGAGCTATAGATTGAGAATCTGGAGTCCCAGGTTCGAGTCCGGCATGAGAAAATTTTATTACAAAAATTTTTACAATAAAAAAATATTTTTTTTTATAGAACTTATTTTTTCAAAATCTTTTTAGAATCATTATTTTTTATCAATACTGGTAAGCACATAGGTAACGACATATTTTTTGATTTTTCGTATGCTAGTATGTAACTCATTATTTTTCGCGACATCGCCATATAAAGGTAATAAGAAATGTAATATAATGTAATTTACCTTATTGAAATGTCAGACAGAGCCAGTGAGAGAGCGGTTTACAATAGTTGAACGACTTGGGTAAAGCCTGATGCTATTATTTATTCTATGTTTCAGCACACACTATTGTATAACAATAATATTTATATTTGCTGTTTCATTTAAATTGATAAAATCAAAAATTGATTGCATCCCAGCAAAATATTGGTAATGACACCTCATTACTATCTGCATTACCCAAAATTATGAATCATTACCTTTTGCATTATTTTATAATTTAAAATAATGACTTCCTAATAAGGGCCTATTGTATTCATTGTTTCTATATATATATAAAATAATGACTTACTCGTAATATTTTAAATAAGTACTTTTTACACAGTTAAATTTTATAAAAATTTTATTATATGTAAATATGTTTTATGTTTAAATTTGTATGACGTGTCCTAAAACTAAAACTTAAATTTTTCTGAATTTATTTCCTGAAGCTAATAGAATTTGCCGAACTCCTTATTTTTAAGAATCAAGTAAGCAATCTGATAACCACTTATAATTCAACTTTTTGTAAGCATGTGTGTAACCACTTATTAGTCAAAACCTCATAACTACTTATTTCTCATTTTTTCGTAAGCGAGCGGGTAAGCGTGACTACTTATAAAAACGACCACGCCAAACAAAAATAATGAGTTTAGACGCCAAAAAATAAGTTGTGCGGAGCTATGAATTTCTATTATATAACCACTTATTTGGTAATGAAAGATTTTGCTGGGATTTGCTGAAAATTCAATTAGATATTGATAGAACCCAGCAAAATATTGGTAATGACACCTCATTACTATCTGCATTACCAAAAATCATATATCATTACCTTTTGCATTATTTTATAATATAAAATAATGACTTCCTAATAACTGGCTATTGTATTCATTGTTTCTAAATATAAAATAAATACTTACTCGTATTAGTTTAAATAAGTATTGTTTACACAGTTAAATTTTATACATTTTTATTTATTATATGTAAATATGTTTTATATTTAAATCTTTATGACGAGTCTTAAAATCACGCACTAGAAAAACTTAAATTTTTGTGAATGTATTTCTTTAAATTAATAGTATTCGGATAACCACTTGTAATTCAACTTTTTGTAAGCAGGTGTGTAACCACTTATTTTTCAAAATCTCATAACTACTTATTTCTCATTTTTTCGTAAGCGAGCGGGTAAGCGTGTCTACTTATAAAAACGACCACGCCAAATAATGAGTTTAGACGCCAAAAAATAAGTTGTGTGGAGCTATAAATTTCTATTATATAACCACTTATTTGGTAATGAAAGATTTTGCTGGGAATATACATTTGAGATATGTATTGACGTACATTTATAATATATTATATAAGAAAAATGTATTTGTTTTAAATTAAAACACTTAAGTGCTAATAACAACCTAAAGAAATAAGTTTTGAAATTAATATAAAAAAATTAAATTTTTCGTGTTTCTTTGAGAAAAATATTTCACAAAAATATTAATTATATTTTATGATTTTTTTTTTACTATTTTTAATGAATGACTATTGTTAATAAACTGGGATTTTTTAATATTTCCTGTGCAAAATGTCGTGTGATTAGTTTTTTAAAATTATTTGGCAAATCTGATTCATATATAAAAAGCAGCTTCTTATGACGTGAGATTGATCCTTATTGAATTGATAAAATTAACTGAAAAGTATAAAATATAATTTTGCTTGCCGTGACTTCCTTAAAGGGACTTAATAGATAATTTTGGTTTATGGTTTGGATATTATACAAAGCTATAATGCTATGTAAGAAAATTCCCAAGCGGCGGTAACAGTTAAAATTATAATTAAAATTATAATAGATAAATGAATCAAGTTCATATTCAATGATAATAATTTTGAAATCTAATAAATGAAATGTGAAGTCTACTTATTATCTTTAATTTTAAAAGGATATTCAATCCAAATTCAATTATTTTAAGAAAAAGATTACTACCCAGGAGCAAATGGTCTAACTAGTTCTAAAAAATACTTTTTTTTTGACTAGAAATTACAAAACTTTTTCCCAAAGTTTTTATTTTGAACCAGTTGCCTACTATTTTAATACGATATATGTAAGTAGGGACTGTTTAAGAAATTATCTAAATTAAAACATCACCCAAAATTCAAATTACAAAGCGCGGCGTTCTGTCAGAAAAAATCTTGCTTAGTACATTTTATATGAAAGCTGCATAAATGCGTTGTACGTAGAATTTAAAATATTGAAAAATCCAATATTGATATAAGGTTCTAAATAGTGTGATGTTGGCTGCTTCATAAACTAAAGCAAACAGTGATGGGAAATAGGATTTTCATTTCGATAAATTTTTGTGTTGCTTATTGTTGATTTGCTTTTGTTTTTATTATTATTATATTCTATCAAAAAAGTGAAACAATATCAACTTTTCTATCCCTGGTAGCTAACCAAAAAGTATGGGTTTCTTTTGTTTTGATTATTGTTTCGTGCAGCTATAGGTAGTGCGAACTCATAAAAATCATAAAAATAGCCATCACGTAAACGTCAGATGCAACTCACTTTGATTTTCGGATGGGGGTAAAATACGAGATTTAAAATTTTCATTTTGTTTAATTATGTCTTTAATAAAATCAGAGATTGCAAAAAAGAACTTAAATTTTTTATTGTAAATTAAATTGTGATGCAAATCAGAAAGAAAAAAAAAATAATACAATAATTTTTAACCATTTGCATATCCAGTAGTTTCGTTGAAAATATGCTGAGGCTATTTCAAAAGATGGCGTTTAAATATGAGTTTTAAATTCAGCACTCATAGAAATAAGATAAAAATAGCAAACTAATCTACTCAAAATTAGATAAAAATTACCTTGCAGAAAAGAACTGCTCAAGTTAGCACATACATATGTTTGCTAAATACTGCTAAGATAAAAACAGCAAAAATAAAACTTTTAAATTATCAAAATTTTAGTAGGGGTTCACGATTTTCGGTAGCACGCAACAGTTTGTTAAATATTTGTAACAAATTTCAATTTTCATTAGAAGACCAGCGAAGAAATATGTTTAATATTTGCATATTTTCGACAATGATGACCAGAGAATATTGTTACGAATTTAGATTAGTCTTGTATAGAAAACGGGATTTGCTAAACACGCCAATCTTGTAACGTAACACTACATTGAAGTATACACCTCAGCATATGCTAATATTAAATGACATAAATAATGTTAAAACATAACAATATACAGTAGTGAACTAAAGTGGATACATATTTGAATATTTTTAAATCTGTATTAATAAGTTTTGTTAAATTTGTGATATCCAAGTGTAGTTTTTCCAGTTTTTGAAGTGGCCAGGTCAGAGCCCCGATTTGAGTCCCATCGAGAATTGGTGGGCAATTGTCAAAAGAAGACTCTCCGAATGCGAACGAGCACCGACCAACTTAGATGATCTTTGGTCAGGAGTTTCAGCCGAATGGGCTAATATTCCACCTTAAACTATTAAAAATCTCGTGGAAAGCATTCCTTCTCGCATAAAATCTGTTTTAAAGAACAAAGGACTTGCGACGAAATATTAAAGAAAGAGCTTGCCGAAAATTTCAAACATGAACAATACTGGATAAAAGCGGTCACAATTTGCAACTATTTTTTTCATTAACTTCTTAATGATATAGTCTACTCTATTTAGCTTTTTATTGAAGAAGAATGTTTTAATTTTATGTTTTAAAAAAATCTGTTTCTAAGTAAAAAAAAGTTTCTATAATAAAATAAAAATTATAAAAAATTTCGAAAAATGTTGAATTAATGTATCCACTTTAGTCCACTACTGTACATACTTAATTAGTCGCATCATTTCCAGTACATGTTTACCTTCAAAAGTATCGATGGATGCATTAACAATTTAAAAAGCTATTAAGAATTGTTAGCATTTTATTAGTATATTGATAAAAGTATAAATGTTTCGATGCAAAAAGCCTTCGAATCGACGAGATATAAAAGTGCGAGAAAATGCTACAAAAATGAAAAATAATCTTTATTAAATGTGTATCTAAAAAAGTTAAAGTTTTGTAATAGAGAAAATATGTAAATCTGGGTCCTTACCGCGTAGATCGATTCGAAAAAATCAAATTTCTAAATCTTGTACCTTTTCTGAAAATAAAATCTCTAGCTTAAATTCTTCGTTTTTAATAATTATGTATAGCAAGTTAACAAAAGTACAAGAGTACACTTTTAAAAAAAACTACTCTGTATACTGTACTGTTGAAGCTAATAAAATTTAGTTCAAAAGCGATCTGCAGAAAAAAATGCTGAAATCAGCACAATCCATTTGCTAAACATTAGTGAAATAAAATAAGCAATAAAAAATCAGTTAGATAATTTTAGTTAATAGTTATGACAATTTATTAAAAATTGTTAAATATTAAATAATGTGAATAACAATCTACCTGCCTGAAATCAATAGTCTACTATTTTAAGAACATATTTTCGTTGATATTAACAGGATAATTTTTATTTGCATTTAACTAAGTTTAACATAAATACAGTTAAAATTTTTTGGATGTTAAATTTCGTGTTGGTACTTTTGGACCACTAATATTAAGAAATATGTTTGCTGATTTCCGCAGAATAATTTGTAATTTGCAATTTACTAAAATTTAATTAAAAATTTGTTAAGTTAACACATTTTTTTCTTGTTATTTTTACCTCACCAATATTTAGCAAACAGTGCTGATTAAAGCAATTTTTTTTGTAGAGTGCTTTTTAACTAATTTTAAGTAGCTTTCTCTGCTATGAGTGCAAACATCAAAAAAAGAAAAAGTAAAAATTTTCTACAAAAACTTTGTCTGGTTTTGGCACGCGACGAAAAAAAATCTTGCAACCTTTATCTTATTAACATACCGACTTTTGAAATTTTTTACACAATTGAAGAGATTATAATTAAAAAGTTCACTTAAATAAAAATACAAGTATGTATTAGCAGAACAAGCAAAATTTTTTTTAAAAGTAGCAAAAGTTACCATTTACTTTTAATTAATTTTGGCATGCAAAAAAATTTAAATCTGAAATTTTAGCCCGATTTAAGTTACACTGAAGAGCAAAAGTTTAATGCGATTCACATTTTTCCGATATTTCGCTTTAAATTTTTAACTACGAAAGCAAATCAAATAATTCTTTCTAACGTTTTTTGTTTATTAACCTGTTCTAATTGAAAACACAGAAAACAAATAAATAAACTAAAGAAACTACTTTATTTGACTGGAAAAAATGCGGCATTTGCATTTTTGAAGACAAATTTTACACTTTTGCACCCGGCTAATTTTTGATAATTTTCTTAAGAAATTTTAAAAATAATCAAAAAAAATTTGCTGTTTTTCTATATATTTTAAATGAGTTGTTGTAAAATATTGAATTTATCTCATAAAAAAATTGGGTGTTATATAAACGTTTCCCTATTGTTCACGTCGTAAGCCCTCCTTCGTAACTGGCAATAGTAGCCATACTGAAGTTTTTATAAAATCCAAAAGTATTTAATGGGACGATAGAGCCGACCAATTGGCATTCAAAAATGGTTTGATTGGATAACTTTTCCTATTAAATAATATGTTTTTGAAGACTGTTGACTACATTGTTGGCAAAAAAGGCTTTTTAAACATAGAAAATTGTACACCCAGTAAAAAGATTGGTTGGCTTTCGATCAAAACCATTAAAATGAATTTGCCAGGACTTTATTTTATTTGGAATTACCTATAATTGAATACTACATCAAAAATATTTTACTAGGTATTAAAAATAGGGAAAATGAACTAAAAAACAATCCTTTTAATAAATTATTGGTATCTCCAATCAATTTTAAAATTAGTATCAGTTTAGTAATTCTATGCAGTAGAAGCAGCCATTTATTTAGTGAATATACAAAAAAATTGGTGCTATCTATAACCTTTTTTAAAAAAATTTCAATATTCGAAAGTGGTAACTACAAATACGGGTATCCTATCAAATATGACCTTAAATTCAAGCTTCTGTAGAACCAACCGAATTGTGGATTGTATTGATAACACACACAACTATTAATTGGTATTGATAAACGAATTTTATACTGTATTAATAAAACACATAAATTCAAAATTAGTCATTAAAATTATTAAGTGTTTGTGGTGTGGTGGGTGAGGAGTTGGCTTAGTACGCCGGATTTCCGGGTTCGAATCCCAGAAAAGACAAAAATTTAGATGTTTTTTTTTAATTAAAATAAAATATTCATATGTATAAATAGTAAATATCGCTAACAAAATTAAAAGTAGTTGTGGTGCAGTGGGTAAGAGTGTGAACTATTAACCTGAGTGGCCGGGTTCAATACCAGAAAATTCGAAAAAGTTTTTTTTTAATTTCAATGAAATTTTGTGGAACATAATAATATTTATGTGGAACGTAATATTGAATTAGACAACCGAATGTTGACTTTCACGACGAAAAATATAATTTAATATAAAGATAGTTGTCGTAACCGCACGAATTCGATTGGCAACAAATTCGGTGGCCACAACTGAGACTGTTTTCTGTGTGTAGCTATTTTCTTCAGGATATGGGGCTGCCCAGTATAAATAAATTTCAACTGATATTCCAAATTTATGGCACTTTAAAGGAAAATAAATGCCACACAATTTAAGAACCGATTTTACTATCTATCATAGAAATTTAACACTTTTTATTGCCAAAAGTTTAGAACTGTGCCCAAATCCGCAAATTCATTAGTCATCAAAAAACATTATTTATTATAAATACAAACAACCCAATCGAAATATTTGTCAATGATAAATTGAGTTTAAGAAAATGTTCAGCATGATAAATATAGCCAGACCCTAAATAGGGATTACTACCTGAAATATAGGCGAATATTACTTGATGCCCAATTTTTGAACAGACAAATTGAATATTTACTCAAAAATTAATTGGGTGCAAAAGTGTAACAATTGCCATAAAATAGAAAAATGTCATCAAATACTTAACTAATTAAAATAATTTAATTGGTTGATTGATTTCTAATTAGAACACATTACTAAACAAAGGAAGCTAGAAAGAACTATTTGGTTTGCTTTCGTAATTACAAAATCAAAGTATCTGAATAACGTGAACCCTGTTACGTTTTCTCTCCTCACAGAGAGAATTCCTTGGACGAGTTTTAATGAAATTTTTTCACTAAACTAATGAAGTGTTCCTCACAATAGGAATGAAACATTTCTTAAACTCTATGAAAAAGCTTCATAGTTTTAATGAAACTTTTTCATTAGTCGTATTAAATTTTTAATAAATAATATGAAATTTTTCATTAACTTTTATGAACTATTATTAACATTAACTATTTAGAATTTGTAATATTTGATCTTAAACCGAACAAAAATAACATTCATTGTAAAATTGCATTAATTTAATGAAAAGTTTCAATGGACAAATTCCAGTGACAATTCATAGATCTAATGCAAAAATTCATTGATATAATGCAGATAATTCTCTTAGTGCTCAGTATATATAATTTAAGGCGATTTTTGACTGGCATAACTTAATAAACTGTCACAGTACGATTTTTAAACACGTTAATGTAAAAATTGAACACATCAATTCGAGCATGAAATTCAAGTGTTTAAATTAAATGTCTCGAAGACCTGTCCCTTAAAATTATAAACAAAGAACCAGAATTGTAACAAAATTTTCTAAAAAGTTATTTTTCAATTTCTGGTTAGCCCTGTTGTCAGGGCTGTTCCTAAATTTTTTTTCACCGGAAGCAAAATTTTTATAGTTTTTGCTATGTCTTCATTTATTAAAAAAGCACATTTTAATTGGATTTTAAATTTAATTCATTTTATTTAACTTTTATTTTTTTTTAATTTTTTCTTTATATTTTCTTAAGTTTCACACTAATTGATGACATTAAACTTAAATATATTGCGTTTTAGACATTATAATTTGGAGTATTTAAGGGCAGAGAGATGTACTGTAAAATATCTCACTTTAACAGTGTTTAACGCTTAAACACGATTTGAGGTGTTTAACACGTTAGTGTGAATAATTTTGCGCTTTGGCTTGTTTTAACGTTTAGCAAAAAATTAGAAAACTGTATTTATTGATTTGTTAAAATTTTGAATTTGCGATCAGCGTGGGCCGATATCGGTTGTCTGATTTGGCCCATATTTTCAGTATATACTTCATACCAAATAATAGCAAAATTGGCTTATCAACCCACGGAATGGTATCAAATGTTTGTTCTCATACAAATCGATGTAACTATGATACATATATTGATTGAAAATGATCTAAAAAATAGAAATTTCTTTTAGTATCAATGTCATAACATTAATTCTGGACGCGATTATAAAACATATTTAACATCAATACGTGAACATAAAAAGAAGAAAATTCGAAAAAAAAAATTTCGAAATAAACTTAACCCTTAAATGCATGGTGTATCCATTTGGCAACATACCGGTTTTTTAATAAAAAAAAACCCACTTGATGCACAAAACTGCATTTTTGGGCATTAGGGGCCCCTTCTGTACATAGTGTTCCTATAATTTAGCGCAGAATTTTTAAACAGTTAGAGTAAAAATCTTGGTTTTGCTCTGTATATTTGTGAAAAATCTAAAACACGCGTTTTTTTTACCAAAAGTGTAATATTCAAAAATATTTGTTTAAATATTTAAAGTGGTATTCTCGCAATAAAATTCATTTTGGCGACTATAAATGTATAAATTATAGTTTATAGAATTTTTTTTTTGTTTTTTTTTATACACGTTAAAATAATCACAATTTAGCTATTTTTCATATAAAAATCACCTTTTTTTAAATAAATTTTTTTTGGTATTTGTCTTGAAATGTACACGCCCTTAGAAATCATATATAAAAAAATGGTTAAAATCGAAGAGATCATACATTTAAGGGTTAAAGTGGAATACACAAATATATAGCTTGTATACACAAATATTATCTTGTTTTTCAATACTCAAGGATATTAAGTATATTAAAGAAACCTTGACAATATTAAGAAAATTCAAAGAATTTTTTTGTTGTTCGTTATCAAAATACCCACGCGTACTAACGAAAAATATGTCTGTATATAGCAAGGGTGGTCACGGATTTGTCCGCGAGGGCCATATTGTGGTTTTTCATGAATTGTAAAGGGCCGCACCATACACTAATAAAATAAAACTACAAATTTTTAGTAAAATGAAAGCGGAAGGAATTAATATTTCTTTTTGTTTGTAGAACAAAAACGGTTTTCAAATACATCTATTCCAAAAAAAATCCGCCCCTTTAAAGGGACGCTATGCACTAAAGGGTTAATTTAGACAATGATTACAAACTTAGATTTAGGGTCATATGCATAATCACTTTTTAAATTTATAAATGACTTATAAAAAAATGTTTCATACAATATTCATTTTATAAACGTGTTATAAGGTTTTCAAATTATTATGCATATGCACTTTAGTAGGTAATTTAAGTGCTTCTGATAAATTAAAACGCCGACTTTTCCACACAGACCAAGTGCCGGCAGTATTATAGTCAGCACTAAGCACGAATTTTAATAAACGTTTACTTGAGTAATAAATTTTCACACAAAATTTCCCACTAAAGTAAAATTTAAATTTAAACTCGCGCTTTGATTTGTCTATAAAACTCGCCCACTCAACAAAGAATTCTGTAATGGCTACTGAAAATGTTGATGTTATTACTGGAAATTTAACTATTTTACGCCCTTGGGTATATTTTGCTAATTGTAGAAATTCAAGCCTACTGATTTGTAGTATCAGTTGAAAAAGGAAATTAGTAGAAAAATGTATCAACCGCTTCCAAATTTTAATAAAATTGTTGTAAATTGTAATTTAAAAATTTGCTAAAATTAGCAACAAATTTTACTGAATATTAGTATCAAAGCTTGATAAATGTGATAAAAAACAAAAATAAAACTTGGCAAACGTAATAAAGTTTTTTTTTTTAAATGCAAAATGTCATGTTTTTTATATATATTTATGAAATGATAGTTTGTCATGTATTTCTGAATGTCGACATGTTTCGTAAAAGGAGTTGAATTTATTTTGTGAAGAATTAAGGGCCAGTTTTATAGTTAGAACTAAGATCGAATTTTGTCTGAAATACTTCCTAAGTAACAATTTTCTAACTAAAATGGCTATAAGGGCAAGGTCGATCTTAATAGTTCCAAAAATAAAATTAGCCCTAATTTTTATCTAAAAATTTTCGAAATGAAAAACTTAAAAAAATTGCGAAACAAAATATTAGGGGTTTTCATATAAACTCGTATTCTACTCATAAACCGAGTAAACCTGGTATATTTATGAGTTTAATGTCAAACTCCATACATAAAAAATATGGTTTGTATTTATACAAGGTTTACAAGGAATTTAAGAGTTTATATGAAAAAAGTTTCTTAAGGGGGTCAAATACTGTAACAACAGAATTTTAAGGAGCATATTTAAACGGTTGTCAAAAATTCAAATAACAACATTTTTACTAAATTATTTCTTTATTTAAAATATATGTTATTGTAGTATTTTTAAAAAATATTAGTTTTAAATTTCTCCCATCGAACTCGGCAGGGTTCACTTCATTATTAGCCTTTTTTAAAAATGGCAAAATCGGCTGCCACTGTAGAGCCTTCATTATTTATTGGAAAATAAAAATGTAAAGCGATTTTTATTTAAAAAAATTTTTTTTAACAAAGTTGCCACACAAACTTGAAAATTCAAAAAAAGGTAAGAAAAAACAATTTTACTTGGGAATATAAAATTTATTTGACTGAAATTCAAAAAAAGGGCCACGATAAGGACTACAGTTTTTTGTTGACTACGAACGAAAAAAACCGGATCGAAATCGGTTAACCCGCCTTGGCTGTACAGTGGCAGCTCATTTTGAACTCATGGTTGTGATAAAAACGCGTTTGAAGTCTAAAGTTAATTTCAGCTAAGAAAACAGCAAAATTTCAAAAAATTGTAAATGAAGAAAAGTTATATCTACTAGCTTACTACATGTCCACCAAATTTGGGTCGAATCGGTTAATGGGTATTTGATATATTAAATCTAATAATCTTGAAAACGATGGTAGATTTATTATTATACATAATCCAACTCATATTATTTTGTAAAAATGCTATAATTTTGTACATTTTTTAATTTATTTCGTATTTTTCCCCCATTTTTATATATATTGATTACTTTCATAACTTATATTAAGCCATCAGCTCCTGCCCCATATGATATATCTTCAACATCCCTCAAGGAATAGTCATTGGCTTTCTTTGAAAACTACGTGCAGTTATTACATCTTTTGATGTAGTTTTTATCTTTCTATTCTGCCCTGTATAATATGCACGATTTCTAATAGCAACAAATTAATATAAATGCAAAAAAAGTGTTACGCACAAATTTACCACATAGAGTATTACTTTGGGACTAAAACATATTTTACATAAAAACATGTGAAAATTTTATTTCTTCGAATTTTTTATTGAAATTTTCGGAACATCTAAATAAAATATAAAAAAAAATCGAAAACAAAAAATTTCCTAGAGTCGATAACACCTTAATAAAAAAAAATAAATTTGAATTTCAACAAGACCGCATTAAAATCAGAAAAGGGCCGCATGCGGCCCAATGGGCATCATTTGCCCACCGTTGGTATACAGCAACAGTATCAATAATGCTTATTCCAAAGAATATACAAGAATGCTTGTACCTAGGTATGTATATTAGGGCGGCATTGATATAGTGCAACATTTTTTACTGAATTTTAACGAAGCCCAAAAGGATTATTGTGCCACTTTGTCTAAAATTATCATGGTCTCATTGGTTAATTCTAAATTGGGCCTAATTGGATAACTCTAAGACGTGCACTTCTGAGGTGAAAGTTTCAGAAATTTGCAAACAAAAAAGTATTTAGATAATGAGATGCGACACATATTTCTACTTATTTTCGGTATCGCTCAAACAACTATCGAACTGTCGTAAGAAGTTCGCTAAAAAATATACTTAATAAATTTAACTCATTATGAACACACTGTTTCCTTATCATCCGAGTACCTAACGATAGAGCAGCAGTTTGAAAATCATAAAATAATCAAAGGACTTGTCTAAAATCCTAAATGAAAAAATAGTAAAAAATTGTTTTCAAAGTTATAAAATATGTATGAATTGTTGGAATTTTTGATAGACGTTTTTCAAATTTTTTTTTTAAAAATAATGAATAAAACAGGGTCTGATCTGATCTTTGTCGTTTTTAACAGACGGTGATTTCTCCGAGTCTGATTCGATTTTTAAACATATTGTATTATACCCGATCAAAGTTTACAGTGGTGTTAATAATTTTTAATAGCCATTTAAAAATAGATCGTTAAAAAAAGAATATTTAACAAAAATTCAATTGGATATTTTTATTTGTTAGTAGTAGGTATATATCATACATGGGACTAATTTATCGAAAAAGATAAAAAAAGGGAAAAAGAGGGAAAAAGGAGAGAAAAAGGAGAGAAAAAGAAGAGAAAAAAGGAAAAACTGGGAAAAAGAGGAGAAAAAAAGGATAAAGTGAAAGATATACAAATTTGTTATGAATAATAATATGAAATATAAATTTTTTTTTATTTTTATTTAACCAGTCGTCATTTAAAAAATCTCAATAGATATTTTAACAAATTCATTAAAAAACTGATAATTTTGATTATAAAAAAATTTAAATTTTTGGAGAAATGTAGTTAAAAGATCTAAATTTCAAATTAACATTTTTTAATACAAAATTCCAATTTTAATTGAAAATTTTTTAAATAAAATTAAACGCCCTTGCTATTTAAATTTTCGAAATGTATATTTTTGTTGACTTTAGTTAAAATTTTGGGTGGTAGTTTATTTTTGGAGCATTCTGATTGGTTAAAACAAGAATTTTTTAAATATTAGAAGTTTTTAGTTAAAATTTATAACTGAAGTATAAAAAATCAGCTTCTAGTAAATAAAGTGAATATAAAAATAATGAAAATAAATTCAAAACTTTTCAGGAAATATTAACTTTTTGTATTGTTGTTAAAAAGTAATCTCTGAGTTAAATCCTTGTAATCATCTCAATCAAATTTTGAGGACTTTTCAGACTCCGACGACGTTTTTCGTAAAATTTTCAAAGTTTAATTTAATGAAATCCCGCGATTTAAATCGTCATATGTATATCGAAAAATGGATTCTTTAAAATTTCTGAAAAAATATATGCGGTGTGTTCGATTAGTCGAAATTCTTACTACTTTTACTACAATTGGAAAGTTTTGTTTACTTTTTATATTGAAATTTTGCAGCTGTAGTAAAAGTAGTAACTTGTAGTAAGTAAACGAACACGCTTATGTTGTTCCTCATTACTTTATTTTTGCCTTTACGAAATCTTATACTGGCACTCTTATTGGGTCTTTTTTCATAAAAATGCTGAAAAATCGAACTGTTTTTTTTTTTTTATTTAATACTATACTATAAGTCAGGAACCAAAAGGAGTACCAAACTGATATTTGACAGTGTCATTGATAAAAAACTAAGAACTAATACAAAAATATTAAAAGGCTAAGATAAAGTATCCCGAACCGCGTATTAATATAAAATGGCTTTAGACCTTTGAGAACGATAAATGGTTGAAGTTCATTTCAAAATAGTAACTATTCACGTGGCTCAATCATGGTTTCAATTATAAAAGGATAGAAACAATTAATTAATTGTAGAAAAATTCTCAAAAATTTAAATTTTTTTTAATAAATCAGAAATTATCAAATTAAAAAATGAGTTGCAGACCAACTTCAGGTACGCTTTCAGAAGCTTTAATTTATATTAACCAGTCACATAGCTAAAATAATACAAAAGTTAGACCCAAATATGTACGGAAAGTCTATAGCAAATCTGACAATTTTCCCCAAATTGAACACCAATTTTAGCTATACAAACTATTCCAAGTTATAGCAAGTTTCATACAATTCAAATAGAGTGCGGAAATTTCAATTGTTGATTTGTCAAATACGTATCAAATATTAAAGTTTTTGATGAAAAATATAATTTCGAATTTTTCGTTGGACTTTATATTGTCTTTTGTACCTAAAGCGTCGCTCATAAAATCGTTAACCTTGCGCTGCGGAGTCCAAAAACGTGCAACAAGTAGTGTATGGCCAAATAAAAAGGGGTTAAAAAATATTTTTAGTGAAAATTAAAAAAAAAAAAAATTTTACAAAATTTACACCCTGAATTATCTCCTCGATTTTTTAGGCGAATCTATTCACTATTTTGATCTTTAAAAATAAAGGCAACGAGAATAAAATTAGAAAAAAACTTGAACGGCTCTATTATATTGCACATCACCACCCAGGTAGAAAAATACAAACGGCACAATTTCGGCCCGGTATTGGAAACGGTAGTACATGTACTGGCAATGCGTCGGATTTTCAACTTTCACTATACTCGCATGTTGTCGAAATGATAACACCAATAAACACTTGGCCGTAGTTATTTCCCAACGTTGGCGCTGGCTTGGGATTTTATTTTTTTTTTTGTATTATCCTAGTACAATTAATAACAAATTTAGAAGTTTGCTAGTACTTCACTGGCCTTTTAGTGTACATCACAGATTTTTAATGTATTCTTTCGAAACTTCACAAGAACAGAATGGCTATGTCTCTATTACATAAATAATGGTGTAATAGATGTAAAAATACATAAATTTTATAAATTGTTAATTTTAATAAATTAAAAAAAAGCTCGTTAATTTTCAGAAAACATTACTGGCAAAGCACGTTTAAAGTAGTACCGGCTTTTCGTAAAAAACAGTGTTCTCCCAGTACAATTTATGTTGCAACGTCGGCATATTCTACCTGGGCATGGTCACTAGAGTCATCCAAAAAAAAAAAGTTGGAATTTTCGCGCTCCACAACCCTACAAATATGCCACTTTGAAAAGAAATGTGGTCTGATCAAAAAAATCACCAAAAAAGTTTTGTTTAGAGGTAGCACATCGCAATTGAAGTTTCGAGCTTGTACTTGTTCTATTATTTTTAATTAATTAAAAATAATGGAAAAAATGAGAAAATTTAAATATAATTATTATGATCGCGACATATCAAATCTAATATATTTTTAGGTGTACATTACGAATATGAAATCAAAACTGTAATCGGAGTCGCGGATTTCGCGAAATTTGAAAATTACACACAAAAAATTATCAACTCCGATCAGGATGTTTTCTAATATTTACCAATACGAAAATTTCGTTTTTGCATTAATATATATCTGCTAAATGTCCTATTATGTGGGATAGGATTTTTGGTAGCAATAAGATTATAGCAATCTAAATAATAGCGAAATATTAAAAAATGTCAAATTTTAAGTTAATTTGCAGGATATCTGGTATCCTTTTTAAAATTAAAATCAGTGTTATATAAAATGAAGGTCCTTGGTAAGTAAATTGCAAAATTATAACAAATTGCATTTGTCGGTAACACCGTTTACAGGTAATTAGGAAAATATCTCAAAAAACTTGAGTTTTTTTGAATTTCCAAAAACCGCGAATAATTCATAAATCACAAATTTTTTTTAAATTTCGATTGCTGATTCATAATCTTCGTTAAAATAAAGATCAGATTTGAGAAATTTGCGCATACAAGGCAAAAACAAGTTGAATTTTTAATTACATCTTTTCGGAAAATTTCGAAAATTTGACTAAAATATGTATTTTTTTGTATAAATTTAAAAAAAACCGCGAATTACTTAAAAGTTACTTAATTTTTTTAAGTTTTGTTTTCAAATTCGTTATATTCACATTAGTTAAGACCAGATTTAAAAAAAATTGTTAAATAATAGCGTACAGGTTAAGAAATAATTAAATTTAAAGTCAACCCTACTTTTTGTATAAATTACTCTAGAGGTAAATTACTAATTCTTAAAAGACAACTTTTTGTGCTACCTCTAAATAACAGCGGATTTAGCTGAAACTTGGCACAGAGAGTTTTTAGACATTAAGGAATAGGGGCAACATTGTGGAGATCGCGAATTCCAACTTTCATGTTATTTTGGACTACTCTAATTGTCATATTTCTGTATTTGGAAATGCTATTGTTCTGAGTTACATCACAAATAACAGTCCTTGATAATTGGCCTATGGTTCTACCTAGTGAGTTTGAATTTTGTTTTTTAATTCAAAACTACCCAGTTAGAAATTATGTGTGGTAACAAAAAACAAGTGCTCGCAAAGCACAAGTAGACCACGGTCTTACAAAAAAATGTACTGGCAAACCACTAAATTTGGACGCTTTACCAATGCTTGAGAAGGGTGCCTTCCCAGCGCTTGTTTTCCTAAAACATTATTTTGTTTTTGGAAAAGAAGCTCCAAAAAAGGGTGGATATTTAAATAACTTTTGACTCCACAATACAATAACTTCAAGAATCATCTAATTGTTAGAGTATTTTATAATTCTTCATTGATGAGGGCTCATAATTTGGTGGCAGGGAAAAGACTTGTTTTTTGAGTTTTTTGGTGCTATCTCAATACTTTGGAAAGCATTAAATATATCGGTGTTTATTATTTGGGTGTCAGGAAAGCACTTTAATTTTTTTATTTAAGCGTTGGGAAAGCATTTGATTTTTATGTTTCTGGGTACTTTCCCAGTACTTTGTAAAGCACCACCGTGGAATGGTGTTATCATTTGGGATTTGGGATAGCACTATTAACAAGCACTCGTGCCACCCATTTTTGTGCTTTGCCAGTGCTGGCCCGTTTGTAATTTTCCACCTGGGTAGTTTAGAGGTTTTAGTGCAAAAATGGATTTTCGCTTATATTTCTCACATCATGGTATTTCTATTTTAGTAAACTCCAGTCTTGTGAACAACCTAATAGATAACTCAATTTCCTTATTGTTTGTGCAATTTTTTATTTTTTGCATAATGACAAAAAATTTTAATAAATTTGTCTCTTTTTACATGTTAAAAAAACTATATTGTTGGAATATTTTTATAAATAAAAAAATACTAGTTTTAAAATACCACTAAATTATTTTCATTCAAATATTTATTTTAATATCTTTACTATCTGCTTGAAAAATATCATTCAGAGATGTAGTTACAACCTTTCGGACCGTCTTTGTTGCGTTCGTTATACGAGGGTGATCCGAGAACTACCCGACCTGACGTAAGGATTACGACTACAAAATATTTGGTGACAAAGTTTAAATGAGGCCGTACGAGCTGCTATGATGAACGATCACTTGAGGTGGCCACGCCAGAAACGGTTAGGGAAATCCATAAAGCGGTATTAGATGATCGTCGTCTGAAAGTGCGTGAGCTAGCAGAAATGATAGGCATTGCAAAAAGTGCTATACATCGTATCTTAACCGAAAATTTGAAGATAAGAAAGCTGTGCGCAAGATGGGTGCCACGCTTGCTCACAATAGAACAAAAACAGCGTCGTTAACCACGGATGAAAAATGGGTCCACCACTTCACACCTGAGCTAAAGGAACAGTCAAAACAGTGGACTGAAATGGGATAATCGTGTCAAAAGAAGGTGCAGACAGTTCCAACTGCAGCAAAGTTATGGCGTCTACTTTTTGGGATGCGCGTGGGATTATTTTTAAAAAGGAAAAACAATCAACAGCGAGCATTATGCAAACTTATTACAGCATTTAAGTGATGAAATTAAGCAAAAAAAGCAGCATTTGGTGATAAAGAATGTGTTGTTTCATCAATGTACCAGTTCACGCATCCACATTGCTTTGGCCAAAGTCAATGAATTAAGCAAAGTTCGAATTACTTCATAGCAGACCTTGTCCTCTAGATTTAGTTCCCTCGGATCATTTTCTGTTTCCAAACTTGAGGAAATGGCGCGGTGGTAAAAGATTTGCGAACAATGAAGGAGCTAGGCACTTCTTACTATAAACAGTGTATCGAATCTATTAAAATCGTTGGAAAAAGTGTAACAACTAAAAGGAGATTCTGTTGAGAAATAAAGAAATTTTTCGCCAAATTTATTGTGTTTTCTTTGTTAGATCGGGTGGTTCTGGGACCGCCCTCGTATATACACACTCATACGCATACATGCACAAAAGAAAAATGTCAAGTTGTCACTAACAATGAAACGTAATAAAAAAATTGAATACCATTGTTATATGCCACTTCCTAGAATGCGAATAGCGCGCATTGGTAACGGACAACTACAACAAAAATCTCCAATACACAAACACATATAAGCAAAATGCAACTTTGATTTCAATTGAATATCCGTGACACCACCAATACCACTACTACCACACAATTTTCTCAATAACGTTCTTTTCAGTTGTTAAACGAATGAAGCAAAATTGATAGCCAGACTCTTTTGAATGGTTACTATTTGTTAGTTTCCCACATACCATTATGGGGCAGAGATGTTACACTTTCAAACTTTTTATAGACATATCGTAATTGGAAATTCAGAAAACAAAAAAATGTAATATACAAAATTTCCAAAACCAGGTTTATTGATGATTATAACTTATTTAGCTGAACTGCATGACTGTAATTTTTGACATCCACGATACAAATAGCGGCTTTATGAAAAAACTTCGAATATAAAACTTCTTCTTAACCTCAAATCTACTAAATTAGAATTAATAAAAATGCACATTAATTACAATATTAATTGCAGTTGGTCTATATGACGCTTTTGAAAAAACAGCACTTTACTAAATAAAAAGTTTATAGTTTTCTGCGTTTTTGTAAGGACTTTTCTGATTGCATTTCCCAAATTTTTAAAATTTTATTGTGTTTTTAATAAAAACCGCCAGTTTTATGAACGAATTTGTTTAAATGTCTATCGAAGTTTTCTGTTTATGTTACTTACGTTGTTTTCCATTTCACCTGACGATATGAAAGTTCAATTTAGGCATTAATGCAGCATACGAATGTTTTAATTTTATTCCTTTGAAGTAAACTTTTAGTTTTCACCCATAGTGCCAACTTAATCTTTATTCATTTGGTATCATTGCACTCTTTCTTTAAACATCAGTGCACCATGAGTGGCATTTGTACTTGTTAGAAAGAAAAAAAGATTGAAAAAAATAAATAGAAAAACCAACGTAAAACTAAAGCTACATTTTACTATTTTTAACTATTTCAGTTTGCTGTTGAAACATATAAAACTTTAATGAGACAATAGACGTTTGGTTGGTTTTGGTTTAGTCTAGCTTGGTTTTAATATTGTCAGTTTGTAGGGCGGTTTTACGATTTGAGTTGACTACCTATTAAGAGACCAGAAAATACAAATACTTCGAATTGTAAGGAGATAAAAATATTTAAAATTGTATTAACTTGAAGTGTTTGGTAATTCTTTTACTTGTGCTCAATAAACAATTTCTACATATGAATGGTCACAAGTTGGCAACTCGTAACGTGTAATTAAATAGCAGCTTGAGTTAGGCCAACGAAATGGCTTGAAATCATTTGGTTTCCTTATCTCAAGCGGTAAATTCCTTGTCAGTTATGAGTTCTCAACCTATGACCATTGATATGTGATTCCACAAAATATTTAATTTTGCAATTTAAATTTATTTGTTCTTTTATTGTTTGCAATTTAAAGTTTTCCTTTATTAATCGCTTACAGTGTCGTATGCAGTTTTCAATACTATCATTCTTTTTTATTCGAATACTTTAATTTGAAAACTTTCTTTTGTATAGTTTTATAACAAATAACTTGTGGAATGTTGTGACACCATCAATTTAAATATAGTAAATTCATTGCAAAATTCTTTGTTGCCGACTAAAATTAAAAAAGGATTTGTTTTATTTACAAGACATTTATCCCTAGTTTAACGCAGCACATAGTTTTAAAACGATTTATTTAATGGCTAGTCATTCTGTTTTAACATTTTTCTTCGTTTACCGTTTTTTTTTTAATTTCTGGATTAATAATAATACTAAAAAACTACAGGGTAGAATCAGTTTTAATGGATCTGTATATTTAAAAAGACATATTGATTTTTCGAATTATTACGCTTTTAAAAGAAATCATTCCTGCAAAAAGACGTTTTGTTTAAATTCACTTAACTCTTTCAATACCCTTGTACACTTTAGTGTACACAACTTTAAAAGAACCCTACGTGAAATTTTAACAAACTTTCACCGAACTGGCCCCTTTATATGAAATAGAGTGGTCACTTTTACATGACGTTGTCATATGAGGGGGAAATTGACCCCTTGTGACATGTCACAAGACAAATCCTAGGACAGGTTACTGAACTCTCTTAAAAAAAACAAAGTTCAGGGACCTGTCCTGGGATTTGTCTTGTGACATGTCACAAGGGGTCAATTTCCCCCTCCTATGACAACGCCATGTAAAAGTGACCACTCTATTTCATATAAAGGGGCCAGTTCGGTGACAGTATTAATGAATTTGTTCAGTAATCCAATAATTTTTTCATTGAAAATTCCCCAAAGAACGCGTTCATTAAATCAATGAAACGTATTCATTAAATGAAAACTAATTAAAAAAAAATATATTTTTTTGCGTTACTTTTTTATTTTTATTTTACTAATTTTTATTTGTACATACACGCACAATATTTTATACTAAAATCAATGGCCTTGCAACTCTATCAATAATTTTTATTTGAAAAAATATTAGGCGGCTTGGAACAGGAACGAACTCCGACTGGTTAATCAGGGATGGAAAAGGCTCACTTAATCGGACTCTTATACCAAAAAATGTTAGATCGCTCTTACATATTTAAAAATGTAAGTAACTAAAAAATAGCTTTCCTTTGGCTCGTTAAATAACATAAAAATTAAATATTTAGATATTAGCAAATATTAGCACAAATTGCGAAAAAAAAACATTTGCAAAAAGCACAATTTTTGCAACCCTATATTCGCTTGCAGAATGTCGATCGCTGATTACCTCTTTTAATTCATTTTCTGTACCATAAAGCCTTTTTCGAATTCCGCCGTTATTTTGCAATTTTTAAGTGCGGTTTTTTTAAATATATAACCTAGTGATTAAATTTTTGTACCATAAAGTCTATTTTCAAATTCCGCTATTATTTTGCAATTTTTTACGTGCGTTTTTTTTTTATTTATAATGTAGGGGCTATAATACACATTTCATACAACAAAGTTTGGTGGCTAGTTGCAAAAAAAATCGCGAAAAATAAAATTTGCAAAAAGGAAAATTTTTGCTTCAATATATTTGTTTGCAGAATGTTAATCGCTGATTACGTTTCCTAATTAATTTTTTGTACCACAAAGTCTTTTTTCGCGTTCCGCTTTTATTTTGCAATTTTTTAAGTACGTTTCTTTTTAATTTATAATCTAGGGACTATAATACACATTTCATACAATAAAGTTGCAAAAAAAAAATCGCGAAAAATAAAATTTACAAAAAGGATAAATTTTTTCATCAATATATTTGTTTGCAGAATGTTAATCGCTGATTAAGTTTTTTAATTAATTTTTTGTACCATAAAGCCTTTTTTCGCTTTCCGCGATTATTTTGCAATTTTTTAAGTGTGGTTTTTTAAAATTTATAATATAGGGTCTACATATAGTACCAATTTTATACACAAAAGTTTGGTAGTTAGTTTGCAAAAAAAAAAAAAAAATCGCGAAAAAAATATTTGCAAAAACGAAAATTTTTGCGTCATTGTATTCATTTGCAAACTAGTAATCGCTGATTGGGTTTTTTAATTATTTTTTTCTACCACAAAGTCTTTTTTCGCGTTCCTCTATTATTTTGCAATTTTTTTAGTGCGGTTTTTTAAATTTATAATCTACGGAGTATAATGCCCATTTCATAAAATAAAGTTTGTTGGTTAGATGCAAAAAAAGAAAATTTTGGCATCGTATGCAGAATGTAAATCTTTTAATTAATTTTTTGTACCCCAAGGCCTATTTTCGCATTCCGATATTATTTTGCAATTTTTTGCGTATGGTTTTTTGAAATTCATAATCTAGTGCTATAATAATGTTGGAATAGTATAGTTCCATTCTTGATTTTTATAACAAAATTATTATTTTCCATCACTGGTTACAATCGATGTTTTGAGTCATACAAAGAGCGCACATAATGACCCTGCAAACATTTAAAAGATACCTTCCAAGAAGATATTTCATTTGCATGAAAATAATCAAGTAGTATTTACTTTGAAATTGTCTTCCTTTTATCACTTAGAAGATAATTCGACGATATTTGTAAAAAAATAATTCAAAAATTTTATCTTTTGTCATAACTTTTTATGACAATATTTCGGCAATATCATCTTTGTATCATTTGGAAGATAAAGCAAATTTGTTTGAAATCTTTTATCAATTTGGAAAAAATTAAAACTAAATTTGTACAAAAACAATCAAAAGATATATAGGAAATAAACTCGTGAAAAGTTAAGATTAATTGCGCGGGAAAAATCGGCTAAGATGAAATCAAGATAATTTATAAGTTGGTCAATGCATTATGTATGCAGATATTGTTTTTCAGGCTTAAATTTAATAATGAAAAAATTAAATCTTTTTTTTATTGTACCGGGAGTTTATTTAGCGATATCCCTTTTATCTTCCATATGAGTTATTGCTTCCATATTGCCTGGAAGTATTGTTTTAGTGTAACAGTTGTTTCCGAGGGAGGAAACTTCCGGAATACGAAATTGATATTGCCGGCAATAAATGTTTTCTTCCATGTATTGCCATGTTTGCTGGGTGATATTGGTTTGAGTATGTTCCTGTTCCTAGGCACATAATAGCACAAATGCTTTCTCAGTGATAGAGAGTCCCCCAATCTCTTTATTATGTATACTCTTTGATATAAACAAACTATTTTAATAAAAAAAGAAAACCGAAAGAATTTGAATTTTTTGTTTTAAAACAGAAAACTACGAAATTATTTAAATTATTTTTTTCTAAAAGTAGAAATCTAAAAATAGAATATTTGACTGAAAATAACAACTCCTACAGACGATACATACTTTTTTCTAGTTTGTTTTTTATTGATTGATAAAAAAGTTAAACAATATGTTTCAATGTATTTTAATTGATTCTTCAATTGAAAACAAACTTTACCTATTCTTTTTAAATAGACCTCAATCGGTTATGGAAAATATATTGTAAGTGTAGTTTATTACTTAAGTATGTACATACTTTAAGAAAATGCTAAAAATCTTTATAGATAGATTGCAAAATAAATTGGAGTTAAAGAAAAAGAATAAAAAATTTCCTTTTGCCATAGTAAATTCATACAAAATTGATTTGAAACAAAAAAGACATGAAATTTGTATTTCAAATTGAATTTTCTGCAAATATTGAAGCGGAAGTTGTGATTCTTTGAATAAAATGAATTTACGCCATATGTTAAGATTTTGCATATCCGAATAAGGGATTTTACTAGATTTGCAAAATAGGAAAAAAGTGAAGTTTTCATTTTAATTACAATTATATCCTAGATCCTTTACCTAATCAAAATAAGTTGGAATGGTTCTAAAAGCCCAAAGTCTATATTTTTAAACCATATTAAAAATTATCCGTGGTTTAGTCTGGTATACGAATAAATAAATAATTTTAAAGAAACAGTTGTCTTTTTGTCAAGAAGAGCTAATTTTAAAATTTGGTGTTCACATTCGTGATATTTAAAAACTATTAATTATAGAGATAGGAAATGAAAACATACACTACTCACAGGTAGAGGGCGCTGAAATTTAGTATTACCTGAGCAACTATTTAGTACCAGCTGAGCCTATATTTTGATACTCCAAAACTGCTGAAAGCTGCTCAAAAAAAACAAGCGCGGAATGTATTCAAATAATAAAATTTGAGATATCCGTTAATTTTTTTGTTTTGTTTGTTTTTATTTAAATTTTAATAAAAAAAGAAAATTGTGAATTTTTTTAACAAAGTGCCATCTAGTGGTAACGATATTTTTATAACTTAGTTTTTTGGCGATGCCATACCCCTGGTGATATTCACTCTAAAACCTATCAGAATTGATATGTCGCATTCCGGATGCATTTTTAGCAGGGTTGGCAGGCAATACCGCTAAAATACCGTTATCGATTCAAAACCCTTTCAACTGACTAGCGTTACCCCTAAAATACCGTTATCCTTAAAATACCGTTACCAAAATAACTCAAATACCGTTATCCTTAAAATACCGATACCGAAATAAATGAAATGACGTTACCCTTAAAATACCGTTACCGAAATAACATTAAATATCATTACCCTAACGATAACCGCATTCGTTTCGGTTACCATCCATGATTTTTAGTGTTCTACTGTGTTATCGCTGAAGGTTTATTTTCTCTTTTAAAATAATGGAAAAGTGACTACTTATTAGTAACTCATTATTATAAGTTTCAAGGTAATGTATAAACAAAATTGGTACGATCACCGCATCTACAATACATAGGGAAATTTTAATATTGTTACGAAAATGTCTTGGCCTAGTATAGAAAACTCTGGACTTTTCTAGAAGAAAATAGCCCAAGAGACGGGATGGACAAAATACATCAATCTGGTAACATAGTACTACATCTAATTATACACCTAAGAATATGCTATGGTTAATTACGCATTAGAATTGTATAGTTGGTTAATAATAAGTGTTTGTGTGTATGTATTATGTCACATTGTATAGTTGGTTAATGATAAGTGTTTATTATAACAGTTTGTGTATAGTGTTAAGACTAATGTAGAGTAATACTGTATTTATAAATGGTTGTATGTATAGTCTGTAAGCGTATGTAGAGTTAAGTATAGCATGCTAGAATTATCCAGTGTGTTGTAGAAGTGTGGCTGTTACTATATAAGGCGCGCGCTAACATTAGGAGGAAGAAGTTGATTATTAACATTTGTGCTGTTAAGACCGCGAGTTAGTATCGTGTTAAAGTTAGTAGCGCTTTAGTAATCGTCATAATAGAGAGAGTTTGTAAATAAGTAATAGTGTGTAAATAAATACGAGTGTCTAAGCTGTTTCAAACTTAAGTGTGTTCGTGTTTTGGTTATTGGCTAAGTGGTTGTTAGTATCGCTGCGACAGCACCAGGGCGGTTTATCTAAGGGAGATAAACGAACGTTTTGTAAGGTAAAACGTAATAATTGGTGTCAGAAGTGGGATTGCGAAAAATAAGTAACCAGGAGATTGCCAAATAAAAATAACTAAAAGCAATGAAGTTTGAAGAGCTTAAAGTGGAACAGCTCAAGCAGGAATTGAGTATGTTGGAGCTGCCGACAACAGGTAATAAGGCAGAACTTCAGAGAAGACTTATAGAAGAATTCAAGAGACGTGGCGTGGACATCGATACTTACGAGTTTGAAGACAAAGAAGAAGAAAGAGAAAAGAGAGAAAGAGAAGTAAGTACACGTACGGCTACAGCTAACATGGACATCAACGCGATACTTTTCGCTCTGAAGGAGAGTGTCAAAGAAATTAAAGCCGATTGCAGAGCCACCAATGAACAACTTATGGAAGAAAATTCTAGAAAAATGGAAGAAAATTCTAGAAAAATGATGAAAGAAAATTCTAGAAAAATGGAAGAAAATTCTAAAAAAATGATGGAAGAGAATTCTAGAAAAATGGAAGAAAATTCTAGAAAAATAATAGAGAAAATGGAAGAAAGCTCTAGAGAAATGGAAAAAAGAAACTTTAGCAAAATGGAAGAAAACTCTATAAAAATGATGGAGAAAATGGAAGAAAACTCTAGAGAAACTAGAGCCACAAATGAGAAACTGACAGAAATGACAGAGGCTATAAACCAAAGAATGGATCGCGTTGAGGTACAAGTCAGCAAATTTGATGAGAAGCTTGTCGATTTAGAGAGTAAGATGAATAATCTGGAAATTGACATAGAGACGAAAATTAACAGTCTTCAATGCCAAGGTGGGCCAGTTCGTGTTGTTCCAGAAGTCTCTAGTAGAATAAAGACACCATGTTTCGATGGCAGTACACCCTTTAATGTATTCAAGTTCCAGTTTGAAACTGTGGCTAGCAGAAATTTGTGGACAAATGAAGAAAAAGCCATTGAGTTGATTTTGGCCTTAAAAGGAACCGCAGCCGAAGTCCTTGAAAGCATACCAATGAGCTGCAGGAATAATTATGACGACATTATGGCTGCACTGCAACGAAAGTATGGTGGTGAACATAAAAAGGAAATCTACAGAATGGAATTGCGAGGCAGAGTGCAGAAGGTCAATGAAACACTGCAAGATTTCGCGATGGAGGTGGAAAGATTGGTGCAGATGACATACCCCGGTGAAAACCATCCATTCTTGGACCAGTTCAAGATTGAGGCGTTTGTAAATGGCATTCGTGATCCCGATGTGAAATATGCGGTATGCGCTACACAGAAATTAACTTTTGCAGAAACTGTTTCATTTGCGCTGGCACAGGAGACGGCTAAAGTAATTTCCAAGCCGCAAACATACAAGGTGCGAAATTTGGAGGTTATCGCTGAAAAAGAGAGAGACATAGTTAACGACTTAAGAGAGGCAGTTATGCAGGCACTAGAAGAGAAACAAAACAAGCTCCAAGCTAAATGCTACAACTGCGGTAGAGTTGGCCATTTTCAGCGAAAATGTAAGGCACCAAGAAAACGATCTAGATCTTCTTCGCCACCACGGGACAATAAGCGGGCTAACCATCAAGTATCACAAGAGTCACCGTTAAACTAAAACGAGCTAGCACAACGGGGCATGAGCTAGCTCCCACAAACGAGGGCCCCACAATTTCCATATCAGTGATACAGCAGAAAAATAGCAATCTTACAATTTGTGGGTTCGTCTACGGAAAAAAGCACATCTTTACGATAGACACAGGGGCGGCACAGTCAATTATTAGGCCCGATGTAGTGAAAGGGGCAATTGAACCATTAAGCAACGTAAGTCTGCGAACAGCTACTGGGGATCCTGCTACTGTCTACGGTAAAGTTAAAACTAAATTAACTATAGCCAACATCAACGTAGATCATGTATTTATTGTTGCTGATATTGTGGACGAAGTAATAATCGGTGCAGATTTTATGATTAGCCATAACGTTAAACTGCATATGGGGCAACATATAATGATTTGGCACAACGTTGAAATACCTCTTGATGTTGGTTATGAAAGTAAGGCTCAAATAAGAAAGCTAGCTACTGTTGGACGCCAGAAACTACAACCACAGTCAGAAACCGTAGTGTGGGCACGTATGGAGGGAAATTGTGTGGACAATCGGCTGTGGGTAGTAGAACCCATAGAAGTAAAGAGTGACCTTATAACAGCAAAAGCCCTCGTAAGAGCCTGTAACGATGGAAGAGTCCCGGTAAGAGTATTAAATCTATCCAGCAGCGAAAAATTAGTTAAACAAAACACCGACATAGGTCAATGTGCTCCAGCAGAGGCAATAATAAATTGTGAGCGAAGACCGGAACCTGCTAATATGTCAGCAAAAGAACATGAGTTGTTAACCGAACATGCAAGGAAATGGGTAGAAGGATTAGCGGCGCCTGATAGAAATAAAGCCAAACAGCTGCTTAAGAAATATGCCTCCGTCTTCGCCTTTAAGAGCCAAAGCCATGGGAGAACGGCTATTGTTAAACACGAAATAAATACTGGCGAAGCGAGGCCAATTAAACAAGCACCTAGAAGTATCCCCTTAGCAAAGCGAGGTGAGGTAAAAGATCTAATCAATGAAATGGAGCAAAATGGGATAATAGAACCATCTACAAGTCCGTGGAGCTCGCCAGTGGTTTTAGTTAAGAAGAAAGATGGCAGCACCAGATTTTGTGTCGATTATAGAAAGCTAAACCAAGAAAGACAGTTATCCGCTACCCAGAATTGACGACACTTTGGACACGCTAGCCGAAACAAAATGGTTCTCCACATTAGATTTGCAAAACGGATACTGGCAGGTCGAAATAGCAGACAAAGACAAAGAGAAAACTGCCTTTAGTGCGGGCGATGGTTTATGGCAGTTTAACGTGATGCCATTTGGGCTTTGCAACGCTCCGGCTACATTCGAGCGCTTGATGGAACGGATGTTAAAAGGACTTCACTGGAAGACTTGTTTGATGTACCTTGATGACATTATAGTCACGGGAAAGACTTTTGACGAACATCTGAAAAACCTAGAAGACGTGCTTAATCGTATATCAGCGGCTGGGCTAAAGCTAAATGCAAAGAAATGTGTACTATTCCAGAAAGAAGTTAAGTACTTAGGACATCGCGTAACAACAGAGGGTGTATCGACCGATGAAGATAAAATAGTAGCAGTAAAAGACTGGCCTCGTCCGAAAAATCTTCATGAATTGCGCAGTTTTTTAGGTCTCTGCACATACTATAGACGATTTGTACCGAATTTTGCCAGAGTTGCTGCAAGTTTACATGATCTGACCTAAAAGTCCCGGCCATACCAATGGGGTGAATCACAAGAACATGCATTCCAGGAGCTAAAAGGGTTATTATGTACAGCACCAGTCCTGGCATATCCAATTTCTGGAGAGAAATTTGTACTAGATAGTGATGCGAGCGGTTACGGAATAGGAGGTGTGCTCTCGCAAATAGTCAATGGGGCAGAAAAAGTCATAGGCTACTATAGCCGAACACTCTCAAAGCCTGAGAGGAACTACTGCGTAACTCGACGGGAACTTCTGGCAGTATTAGAGTGCGTAAAACATTACCACAAGTATCTATATGGTCAGCATTTCACCTTAAGGACAGACCATTCCGCACTCAGGTGGTTACTACAATTTAAAAACCCTGAAGGACAACTTGCTCGTTGGATTGAACGCCTTCAAAGCTACGACTTCAGCATTGAGCACAGGAAAGGTGGTAAGCATAATAATGCAGATGCTCTCTCAAGACGGCCCTGCAACCTGGAGTGCAAACATTGTAGCAGGGCGGAGAGGAAAGAATGCGTTATTGATATTCGGCTAACGCATATAGACTCCAGTGTGGACTGGGCAACGGCGCAGAGAAATGATCCCATGTTGTCAAAAATAATATCTGCTAAAGAACGGGACAGAAGACCAGCTCGGCTCGAAATATCTTCAGAAAGCCCAATAATGAAATCATATTGGACACAATGGGACAGTCTTAGGCTGATAAATGGCTGCTTATACCGGACATGGGAAGATGCAGACGGAAAAGCGGCAACTGATTTAATTGTTGTACCATCCTCCAAAATAAACGAAGTAATAAAAGAATTTCATAATGGTCCTAGTGGCGGTCATCTTGGTGTGACAAAAACGCTAGAAAAGTTGAAACTAAGGTTTTATTGGGTTGGATGTCGACAAGCTGTGGCCGATTGGATAGCCAACTGCCCGCAATGCATTATAGCCAAAGGTCCTATAAGAAGAAGCCGCGGGCAGCTTCAGCAATACAATTCGGGTGCCCCATTTGAGCGCGTAGCAATGGATATAGCTGGTCCTTTTCCTGTCAGTGAGGCTGGAAACCGATATATACTAGTGGTCATAGATTATTTCAGCAAATGGCCAGAAGTGTATCCGATACCGAACCAGGAAGCTGGAACGGTAGCAGACGTATTTGTTAACAATTGGGTGTGCCGTTATGGAGCTCCTTTAGAACTGCATTCCGACCAAGGTAGGAATTTTGAGTCTGCAATATTTAAGGAAATGTGTGAAAAATATGGAATATGAAAGACAAGAACAACGCCACTACATCCGCAATCTGATGGCATGGTTGAAAGATTCAATCGCACCCTGGAGGAACATTTGAGAAAAGTGGTCAGCAGACATCAAAAGGACTGGGATGAGCACATACCAAAATTTCTGTTGGCATATAGGTCAGCCGTGCACGACTCCACCTCACGAGCACCTGCAAAGATTATATTTGGAACTGAGTTAAGACTGCCTGGAGACTTAGAGTTTGGCGTTAAGCCTACACCAACAGAGGAAAACGGTGGAGACCCCTGCATGAATGACCTTGAAGAACTTCATGAATTCGTGCGTAACCGAATCAAAATGACCAGTGATAAAATGAAAGCCAGATACGACCGAGCTGCAAACTCTGAAGGTTTCAACGAAGGGCAATTGGTTCTACTCTATAACCCACAACGAAAGAAAGGGTTGTCACCGAAACTGCAAACCCATTGGGACGGCCCCTATAAAGTAGTCAAGAGGCTAAATGACGTGGTTTATAGAATCCAAAAGTACAACAGCCCAAGATCTAAAATGAAGGTGGTACACCTGGAGAGACTAGCCAATTACGGAAAGGGAACATATGTGCCTATTCGGGACGAAGAGGCTTAAGTGGGCGGCAGTGTTACGAAAATGTCTTGGCCTAGTATAGAAAACTCTGGACTTTTCTAGAAGAAAATAGCCCAAGAGACGGGATGGACAAAATACATCAATCTGGTAACATAGTACTACATCTAATTATACACCTAAGAATATGCTATGGTTAATTACGCATTAGAATTGTATAGTTGGTTAATAATAAGTGTTTGTGTGTATGTATTATGTCACATTGTATAGTTGGTTAATGATAAGTGTTTATTATAACAGTTTGTGTATAGTGTTAAGACTAATGTAGAGTAATACTGTATTTATAAATGGTTGTATGTATAGTCTGTAAGCGTATGTAGAGTTAAGTATAGCATGCTAGAATTATCCAGTGTGTTGTAGAAGTGTGGCTGTTACTATATAAGGCGCGCGCTAACATTAGGAGGAAGAAGTTGATTATTAACATTTGTGCTGTTAAGACCGCGAGTTAGTATCGTGTTAAAGTTAGTAGCGCTTTAGTAATCGTCATAATAGAGAGAGTTTGTAAATAAGTAATAGTGTGTAAATAAATACGAGTGTCTAAGCTGTTTCAAACTTAAGTGTGTTCGTGTTTTGGTTATTGGCTAAGTGGTTGTTAGTATCGCTGCGACAGCACCAGGGCGGTTTATCTAAGGGAGATAAACGAACGTTTTGTAAGGTAAAACGTAATAATTGGTGTCAGCGTTGGAACTGGTTATTTTGATTGCAATAGAAAAGAATCCGGTTTATTTAAGGGAAATAAACCAATGTTTTTAAAAAGTAAAAACGTAACAATATGTTTAAATTTTGAGGCCAAATAGGGAGTTTAAAAGTTTAAAATTCAAACTTAACAAAATTTTCAATGAAGGTTTTGCATTTCAGAATTTTTCGAGCTTTAATAAAGTACTTAAACTTATAAATTACAACTGTAAACTCTAAAGCATTCCTAGGTCCTGGACTGATGTTCCGGTTTTGTTGTTTAGAGAAAAGCATTATCACTTCTTCAATTAAAAACAAATGAATAAAATGTTAAAATCCATCATTTTCGAGAATTGGAATTGAGTCTTTGAATGGGAATTGAGTCTTTGGTTTAGTTTGGGGGTATTGATTGATAAACTATAGCAATATTAATAAATACTAATTGAGCGCCTATTGTTCAAATAGATCTTTAAAGTTACAAATTTTTCTTAAAGCGTCTCAAGCCAATTCGATATAAAATATATATTGAGCATATTAAGAAATAAATGCTTTTCAAAAGGACAATCTTCGAAACAAATTTATTGAATCCATGTGTATATGTAACTATATGTAAAGGTATAAAAAATTATATCCTATTTTGTATTTCTTTGATTTTTCTCCTGGAAAAGAAATCTTTATCACGAAAGCACAAAGTCAAATACTAAAGAACATCATCATTTTCGTATTTTTTCATTTTGGGATAGCTTTGAAAAATTAATGAAAAGGAAAAGCACGAAAACGTTAAAGATTATATTTTGTAAAATAACGATTAAAATTGACTGGCTCTAGGGTACTCGTTAAAATCTTACCCTTAAGTCATATTTATGCTTTTATTGCTTTTTACATTTACTGCATTTGTTTTCTGTACAGCGTTTTGCTTAATATTCGTTTATAAATTTTCCATTTATTTTGTTTCTTTTAAAAATATCAAATTAAAGTATGCGCCTTTTTTATTTTTTTCTTTTGGGTCAATTTCCTGATGTTGTTTACTAAAGGAAATTTGGTCATTTTCGTAAAACAAAGAGAAACAAAAAACAAAAACGAAATAAAAACAACAAGGAAATCAAAGATACAAAAGAGCAACAAAAACTTTTTTGTTTGGTACCACTGTGTAAAGATCTGATACCGAGTTAAGGGAAATGTATTGTTTGAGGCATGTAAATTTTCAATTATGACCATATTTGTTCTGTCGTACTGTTTTGTGTTGCCATACGTTAAAGTTTATTTTATTATTATTATATTATTTGTTGTTGTTTTTGCTGAAACAAATCCAGAAGGCAAAGGAATCGTCCACTTTATTGAAACAAAAAAACTTTAACAACATATTAAGTCAATAAATGCCAACATCTTTGTGACCAAAGGGTTAAAATATAATTATTTTTTAAATACCACCTATGCCTTGAATTAAAATGTCTTTTTTATATGCTTCAATTAAATATATAAAATTACAAGCTTAATTAGCGTAAACATGCGTTGTGTCCTCTTTTAAAAAGTTTATAGGAGAGAGAAAAGACGTGTTCAAAAGTATTTTGTTTCAAATTATTTTTAAATTTATAAATGCAATATTATTGCATCTTTGGTCGTCTTTTGAATTGCCAAATATGAGCAATTAAAAACAAGTGAAATAATTAAATTTGGATATGCCGCCTAATATCCTACCCTAGACTAAAATTCTTCCCCATCTTTGCCAGTGCCAGTAAAAATAGTCAAATATCTTGTCTTATTGTCTACGTTAAATTTTTTTTCCTATTGTGTTATTCGTTAAGTTCCATTTCGCTCGTATCGTCCAGTGTTTCAATGTCAATCGTTCCCCGTTCCGTTCCACTCGGTTTTCTATTTTTAGTGTTTCAATTGTATTCATTCGCGGTTGATTTCCACTGTCTAGTTTTTCAAGTCCACCTTTTCCCAATTTTAGTGTTGCAAATACTCTTATTTTTTAAATATCATGGGAAGTATGTAATAGATTTTTTGTTGCTTTAATTTTTCTTTTGACCAAAGTACCTATCAATTGGCCTGCCTTCTGGCCAGTTTGGTGGACCAAAATCACATTATTATTTTTTAATACTCCAGGGCCGCTTTGCTGTAATGGCAAGAGGCTAGGTCGGATCAAAAGAAAGCTGACACTTCTTGCTGTCTAGAAAAGGCTTATGTCGCTTCTCCAAGCGCTCTGTGATATAAATTACGCAGTTTATTGTACCTTTTGTCACATAGGACCTGCTCCTCGCTCCACAAGTGCAGGTAGCTTGCCATAGCAGGAATTCTCCACTGCCTTTTTGTCTAGATGGGTCCACTTTCCCCGTGAGTCTGCATTGTAGAGTTCCTGATCTGGTAGCTGCGAGAGTCGGCTAAAACATTCGTCGTGCATGATGCAGCAATTGAATTTTTCAAAAAAATAATCTTTTTATTTTTTGGCACGCTGGTTTGCTTCCGCGTTGTTTATGGTATTCCTGTCTGGAACTTTTGGTACTTTAAAAGTATTCATGCCAGCGTCCTTTTTGACCTAGCGTTCAAAAAGCCCCTAATAATCCACTTTTGAGCGACTTTTTCCCTTGAAATATTTCGATTTTTCTTCAACATAGCACTGATTTTGTTCGCCTTATTCTTGTCATAGATACCATTTTTTCTACCAGAACCCGCATTTCGAGTGATTTCCAAGTCGTTTAGTTCTCAAGCTTTTTTTATATGTCCACTGAGGGTGGTTTTTAAAAGTTTTCACAATGTTTTTTCGCACTTCAAATTTGCTTGCCATTTTGAATCGAATGAAAGCTGCTAGCGAAAAAATTTAAAATATGAAATTCTCTTCCATTCATTTCAAAGCCTTCTGAAACAATTTTCAATTTGAGCGATTTTTAAAAAAGTTATTGCAAAAAATGCGATAGACAATTTTTTTAAAGCAAATCTTTATATCGAGTTGATACATTTATATCGGCTCAACAGTTTCCGAAATAAATCCAAAATGACGACCGCCTTTTCTCGCTTTTGCTCTGTGGTCTTTCAATTTTACACATCAAACTTCTGACGCTTAGATGGGACAGAAGTGCAAAAGTTCATTCATTCCAACTTTTCGGAGATACAGCCAAATGTTGGCACAGATTTTTTGCTCAAAACGGGTACTATCAGACTAATGGATAAAGGTATATGGATCCCGTCTAAGAAACCGTCTAAAATCGATTTGTTTTGGTAATACCATCCTAAAAGTTGTCATTGGAGTAATGTAAACTTATATACCAAACTTTGTATAATTATCTTCAGAAAGTCGGCATGTGGTATGATTAAAGGGCATGTTCATTTTACATTGAAGGACGGATAAAAGGACAAAGAGAGACCCGTATTATTTAACAGCCAAGATTCACATTAATTGGCAAGAGTTTTTGTTTCTGTTATTTTTTTTTCATGATGGTTCCAAAATTACTATATGTGATGCGCAAAATAGAAAGGGACCTAAGGATAGAAAGGGACCTAAGGTCAGGAGAGCATGGGATCGGTCTCATTCGATGCTCAGATGTTGTCCACAAAAAAAAAATTTATTTTTTTACCCTTAGGTCCCTTTCTCTATGCGCTGTCACATATGTAAATAAATTATGTATCTGCGGAAAGGTATATGGAAAGACCATTATCATTATATAGCACATGTACAAGCAATAGCAAATAGGTATCGCATTTGGGAAAATGCATATATTTTCGGGTTTTTATAAATTAGGAAATGTAGTTTGTTTAGCTTATACCATGTGTTCCTTACGAAAAATAAACAAGTTCTTCTACAAAATTTTTTTTCGTTGCCTACTTTAGGCGATATCGGCAAAATAGTTTAAGGGTGAATCTCGAAAATTAGAGCATAAAAATTACTAGGTTTAAGCACAAATTATTTCTCTTACCAAGATGTAATTGCAATAAAAAAATTACATTTTTTGTGCTGTTACTTAAGAGGATGTAGAGATTTTCGTTTTTTGAAAAATGCGAAATTGAGCGAAAACGCACCAAAACTCCAATATATATTATTTAAACTTAAAAGCTTTGCTATGTATACCAAATATATTCTTTTCACCAAATTTCATAAAAATCCGTCCATACGTTTTCAAGTTAAGGCGATGTCCTTTAAAGGTATCCTTATGGAATCCTGTGTGTACTTGGGCCAAAATAAGGAATTTTTTGAATAGCTTAAGCTTCAATCTTATTTTACGCTTTAATTACGCTTTAAATATGTTTTTAGGATTTTTGAAAATTTTGGTTGTTTTAAAATATTTAATTTTTGAAATTTTATCTTTGACACTTTCTCGCTTCCAAACCATGCATTGTATACAAAAAAATTCTTCAGAAAAAATTTAATAAATTTTGTTTTCTGTTGAAAAAGCAAAATTTCTTATTATAAAATACTCTTTTGGCACATTTCTGGTTAATTTAATATACCCCGCCTGGAAGCGGGCTTGCCGGTTAGAGGGTTAAATCTCACATGCTCATTTATTATTCTATATACTGAATTTTAGTGGACACGTATTCTCAGATAAATACACTTGTAAAAAGCAGTAAAAGCTACTAAAAGTAAGTTAAAAATTACCTTTCAAGAAAAAACTGGTGTAATTAGCAAAATTGTTTGCTAAATACTACACCCAGAAAACAGATTCGGTGCTGACAACCCCATTTGTTGCCAAACGAATGGTAAAGTTGCATCAAATGAATTTTTCGGTTGTGACTACCGAATTATTCTTGATACAACTGAAATTCTGTTGCCATAGTCAAATTAGTCCTGTCTAAATTGGTTTTCTGTTGCCACAACTGAAAAATTCGGCTACCACAACCGAACCATGCGATTGGCTACAAATGCGGTTATCAGAACTGAATTTGTTTTCTGTAAAACACGAACAGCAAATATAAAACTGTTTTATTTACAGGACTTTAGTTTTATTTGACTTAATTTTTAATTAACTGAAAATCGCAAATTATACTGTAAAATCTGCATAAAATCTTGTAAATAATAGTAGATTCAAAATAGCAGAAGCAAACTGTTATACATATATACAAAATTTTTTTTATTATACCCTACACCACTATGTGGTCAAGGTATTATAAGTTTGTGCTGATGTTTGTAACACCAAAAATATTGGTCCTAGACCCACCTTATAGTATACCGATCGGCTCAGAATTTTTTTTTATTTCGATTTAACGATGTCCGTCTGTCTGTCCGTCCGTCCGTCCCTCCGTCCGTCTGTCTGTCTGTCCATGCATTCTTGTGCGCACTCTACAGTTCGCAAATATTAACATATTTTGATGAAGCTTGGTACACCGACTTATGTCGGCCCAAGGACAAAGCCTATTGATTTTGGTTAACATCGGTCCATGTTTAGACCTAGTGCCCATATAAGGGTCCTCCCAAAATTATATTGTTTATACGCTGCAGGTCGCAAATATTAAGATATTTCGATAAAATTTAGTACACAGACCTATGTTGGCCCAAGGACGAAGCCTATTGATTTTGGTGAAAATCGGTCCATGTTTAGACCTAGTGCCCCTATAAGGGTCCCCCCAAAAATATATTTTTTATACGCTGCAGGTCGCAAATATTAAGATATTTTGATGAAATTTGGTACACCGACCTATATCAGCCCAAGGACGAAGCCTATTGATTTTGGTTAACAGTGGTCCATGTTTAGACCTAGTGCCCATATAAGGGTCCCCCAAAATTATATTTTTTATACGCTGCAGGTCGCAAATATTAAGATATTATGATGAAATTTGGTACACCGACCTATATCAGCCCAAGGACGAAGCCTATTGATTTTGGTTAACATCGGTCCATGTTTAGACCTAGTGCCCATATAAGGGTCCCCCCAAAATTGGCTTGGTTACAAACTGCAGGTCGCAAATATTAAGATATTTTAATGAAATTTGGTTCGCTGACTCACATTATAGAAAATTTTGACACAAGTCCCATTTTAACCCATTCGAATTTCGGATCCAAACATTAGTTGTCTTTTAACCAGACTGGTGTAGGGTATTGTATAGTCGGCATGCCCGACTTTAACCTTTTTACTCGTTTTTAAGTTAAATTTAGCTGAATGCTAGCAGTCTAACCTGCTAAAACCAATAGAAATATTTGGTAAAGAAAAAAAAAGGAGTAAACTGCTGATTTCAGAATGCAATTTTTTTTTGGCATTGAAAAAAATCGAAAAAGAAACTTAAAGTTTTTAATTTTTTTAGTCTACTAATTATTTAGCAAAATGTTTAGCTGATTTTAGAAGATTAAGTTGTTGCTTTCTATTAACTATAATTTAGCTTAAATATAACTACACTCAGAAAAGTTCTGCAGTTAATACATGAGAGTTATTTGTGTAGTAATGCGGTTGTAGTTGTTTTAACTACAATTGCAGTTAATTTACTTAGAGCAAAATTTTTCAATGTTTTTGACAGTTATTTAAAAAAAAACTACAAAAACTACTACATTGTAGTAACATTTTTTTACGCAGTTGTTTTGAATTTTGTTACAAATACATCAATTGTGTGTGTAAGAGTGTGTGTACGAAGAGCTTGTGTAGAAATTTATAGTGAAAGAATATAAGAACATGTATTCGTAAAACAATACTAAAGAGTGAAGACGCGTAATATGGAAAATTTTATTTATATTTCATTAAATAATTAAAATAATAAGATAAGTTTAATATTATAAAGTATAAATTTATTTACGGGAATATTAAAAAATATTGTATTTATTTTCTTTCACTTCTTTTATATTTCCATCCCTTTGGACCTGTAGAAAAAAGGAAGCCAAACAACATTTCATCCCTCACAGACGGACATCAAGAACAATATCTTAATAGTGAATAATAAAAGTGATATTAAGTGTAAATTTTGATTTCTCAATTTTAAATTTATTCGAGAATAAAACTAAGAGTATTTACATAAATTTGTTTTTATTAAATTAATTAATTTTAAAAAAAATTTATGTTATTTTAACTACTTCTGCAGTTGTTTGTACAGTTTTACAATAATTTGCATGTATGTTGTTTTACTTTCATTTGTAGTTGTTTTTACTACATTTGTCTGTTTACTTTTAACAGTTAAAAATAACTTCATATTGCAGTTGTAGTTATTTTAACTGTCATTTGTCGTTGATTTTACCTACATAATTCCCTGAGTGTAAAATTCTTTACATACATACTACAGTTTTATTTTTGCTGTTCCTAACTTATTAATATTCAGCAAAAGTAATCTGCTAATTTCAGCAGTTTTTTCTGCAAGGTAATTTTTCACTAGTTTTTAATAGTTTTAGCTAAAACCTTTACAGACTTTTTTATTATACACTGAGAGAATAATCTGCATGGTATTAATGAATTTTTACATGAAACCAATGAAGTTTCACTGGAACTCGTTCATTGAAACTTTTCAGTGAATTAATGGAATGTAAACATTTTCATTTTATTTATTAAAAATTTCATACAATCAATGAAAATTTTTCATTGAAATCAAATTCATAAAACATAAGAAGCTTTTCAAACAAATTTAACAAATTTTTCAACTACTTTGTGAAAAATACTTCATTAGTTTACTGAAAAAATTCATTAAAACTCGTCCAGTAAAATTCCCTCTGAGTATCCATATGATATACCCAGTAAAATTTTTTACAATCGGTAGCCAACCACACCCATTCTACAACTGGTTCCAGTGCAACCGATTCCATGGAACTGGTTCCGGAACAAGTTCCTGGGATCCTATATGGAAGGTGTGGGTGACGTAGAATCAGTTCCAGAACTAGTTCCAGAACTGATTCTAGAGCAACCGGTTCCACTTTGGAGCCATAGAAGGGGTTGCTTTTGGGACAATTTCAAACAAAAAGAATCGGTGTTAGAATCGACAGTAGAAGGGGTTGTGAATGAAAAGTAGCTATTGTACAACCGATTCTTTGGAACAGAAAATTTTCCTGGGTATAGGATATGAAGCCAACCTATGGAAAAAATATAGACAATATGATCATCACACTTCATATTTTTCCGATACACTCTCACATATTTTTAATGAAAAGGGTGTATTTAAACAGATTTCTTTATATGTACACTCACAATATTATTTCGTCAAAAACAACCTAAAATACATATTAAATTAATTGAAAACAACACTACAAACCCAGGAAAATTTTTTACAACCGGTAGCCAACCACACCCATTCTACAACTGGTTCCACCGCAACCGATTCCGTGGAACTGGTTCCGGAACCAGTTCCAGGGATACTATATGGAAGGTGTGGGTGACGTAGAATCAGTTCCAGAACTAGTTCCAGAACTGATTCTAGAGCAACCGGTTCCACTTTGGAGCTATAGAAGGGGTTGCTTTTGGGACAATTTCAAACAAAAAGAATCGGTGTTAGAATCGACAGTAGAAGGGGTTGTGAATGAAAAGCAGCTATTGTACAACCGATTCTTTGGAACAGAAAATTTTCCTGGGAAGATAACTACTGATTTGTCACTATATTCAAACCATTTGCTATTTATTTAAAAACACTGTTTGAATATTCTGTAAAAGAAATAAAAATAATTGAAAGGTCTGTTAGAATAATCTTCAGTTTTTAACCAGAGACTATTAATTACACTGTGAGACAAATGGTAGGGGTCAGTGATCGGGAAGGGTTCAAACTACCGGGGAAAGTTATATCGGTAAAAAAGAAGTTATACGTGTCCCGGCGTTTCGCTGGGTCACCCCTAGGAATCGAGATATATCTTTTTTTTGACATAACTCGAGAACCACTAGACCGATTTTGCTCAAACAATTTTAAAAAAATTAAAAATTACAATTCCTTTAATCTGTTCATATAACGTTTTTCTATATACTCAACAGTTTTGCCGGTAAAAATAAATGTATGAAGAAAAAAATATTTTTTGCCTAAAATATTAAAAAAAAGTAATAAACAAAAGGTTATTGATTTTTATGGTAGCGGTAACAAACATTTATTTTTACCGGCAAACCTGTTTTTAACTAGCAAAACTTTAGAAAAAATCGTTTTTTTTTTTATGTGGTTTGTTTTTTCCATATTTGAAAGTCTTTTTTTCTTTGTTTGAATTTTCAAAACACTACACACACATAAGTCATATTTTTATTGGATATGCTTGTATGCATGAGTGAATAATTTCTTGTATTTTAAATTGTAATAATTTGGTATATTAACAAACTATTGTATTATGACAAAAAAACCAAAACAAAATTATATGAATTTTTTGTTTTAAGACAGAAAACAGCAAAATTAATTCAATATCTTGTCTATAAATAGAAAACAAAAAATTAAACATTTAAGTGAAAATATCAATCCCTATAGAAAATTAGTATTTTTATATAGTTTGTTTTTTAATGACTGATACAAAAAGTTGTACAATATGATTAAATGTCTTTTAATTGATTCTTCAATTGAAAAAAAACTAGGTTATGGAAAATATATATGATGATTGCAGCCGTATACAAAAATCCACATTTTATAACGTGAATTTTAATTAGCTTTCCAGTGGTAAAACATTACAAGTTTTAGTTTAATTTTAGCAGTCCACGTGAATGACAAGTTTGATAGAGATGTCAACAGAAATATTATAAAGTTTGCATAGGGTCGACAAGCCCGGTTCGGGTACATGCTTTTTAGGACCGTTTCTAGAAGAATGTTTTCTATATTATTAAATAGAGAACTAAATAGTTCAAAATATTGTTTTAAAAATAATCAAACCTTTTTCCAATATAATTGCAACCGATGACCGCAAATGACACATGTTTATTAATATTTTTATACAAATTGTATCCCAATACTCAAATCTACTTTGATAATGCATGTACATTGTACATAAGTGAACATTAGCACTTTATAAGACTTACTTCGTGACATTTTGATTATTTTGGAGTCACAACTGAGCCCCACCAAAATACTAAAAACAAAAGCAACAACAATCATGGCAATAACAAACCATTGACATCATTTTAATGCAGCATGACTATACGCGTTATGTGGTACATGTGGCAAACTTCAAATACACTAACATATATATACACACAGAGAAAAAATTTGCCATTTTCCAACTGAAATTCGGTTACATCTACTAAAATAGGTTGGTATAACTAAATATTGGTTATCACAACAAAATTCGGTTAATACAACTGAATTTTAGTTGCAATACCCAAAATATTAAGGAATCACATTCCAATATGGTTTCACCAACCGAATTTATTGGTTATAGCAACCAAAACAAGCTTAGAAATTCGGTTGGCAATTTTTTTTTTCTGTGTGTAGTATACTTACAAACACCCGCACAAACGCAGAACCAGTCAAAGGAGCTGTGTGTCCTCCAGAACAAATAAAAAGCTTTTTGCAGACACATATTCAACATTCAGTGGCGAACAGTGAAAAAGTGTGTATTTGTAAATGTAAGTGTATTTTTGTATATGTATCACAGGTAGTCTGAAATCATAAATTGCAAACATAAATAGATGTAGGTATAGCCAAGGGTATGGCATCACCAAAAAACTAAGTTATAGAAATGTCGTTATCACTAGATGGCACTTTGTTCAACAAATTGACAATTTTCTTTTTTTATTTGAATTTAAATAATAATAAACAACACAGCAAAAAAACAAACGGATATCTCAAATTTTATTATTTGAATATATTCCGTGCTTGTTTTTCCCTTATTTGGAGCAGTTTCCAGCAGTTTTTGAGTTTTCAAATATAAGCTCAGCTGATACCAAACTGATCATAAATAGTTGCTCAGGTAATACTAAATTTCAGCGCCCTCTACCGGTGAATAGATTTGATTTCCTATCTCTAGGTATAGCGTTCCCATTTTCAAATAAAGCTAACATTATGAGTGTGTGTGAAACGGTAGCAAAGTATTCTTATGGTAAATTTTTGACAGTTTTGAGGTGAATAAAATTTCACTAGCTAGTAGAATTTTTGACATAAGCATAGAAATATTTGACATTTTAAAATGTGAAAGTTTCTATATATAAAAAACAAAAATTAAGAAACAGTATGTTCAAATAAAAATTCTGACCAAAAAGAAAACAGATTTAAAATTAACGTACCAGAAAAGAGGCAGAAGAAAATTACATTACATGGAGGTACCCATTTTTATTTCTCGGCTTCGTCTATTTTGATATGCAAAACTAAAACTTACATTAATTGCAACGATCCGGTTTGTAAGAGAATTGCAATTAGAAAACGCATATATTTCCTAAAAATATTTATTTGCTTTTATTTATTTTTTCATTATTATTTAAAACTGTCAAATATTTTACATTGTCGAAAAGAATTTCATTTCACACAGTAAAATTTAAATTTTTTCCCCATAGAGCAAATGTTTTTCACCATTATATTTTGCTATCGTTTCACACGCACCCCATATATGAAAAAATAGGTTGAAGTGAATCATTTTTTTTGATGTCAAAACAATTTTTGTAGTGGAAAAAAGCTTTGAGTTAAAAACCAAATTGTGGTAAAAAAAATTTAAGTGGCTATCAAATGGTGAAAAATATGACATACCATTTTATTCACCAGACGCTACTAAGAAATTTTACTAAAAGATTGGTATAAGAAATTTAGAAGTAACTTTATATCTTCACTCAGAACATTTGAAACGCAGAACCCAGTTTGCGCATTTTCAATACCAATACTATAATATTTAGGATTATTTTAAGTTAAATATTTGCAATTTCATTGCGGGGTTATTAAATAATTTTTCTGCATTTTTTAGTTTTGTACTTATCTGCAATTTCCACAAGGTTTGTTGGCTTCTCATTATAGATCTTTGCGTAGCTATTCTTTGTTGTCTTGACTTTAAATTGATCTTCTAAACGAAGTCCAGTGCTGCATTGATGTTCAATTGGTTGTAGGAGCCGGGTGTCGTTTAAATCTATTAGAATTCTTGGGCGATGCATGTTTTGAATATTTAGTACGTTAAGTTGACGTGGTAGGTTCTTGGATTGTTTATTAATTGTGCTTGTAAGCTCAAACAATTTTTTTGGAGAACCCTAGGGTACTCTCATAAAAATGTATGAAATTAAATTTTGAGCTATCCCTGGTCCTTCAAAATTTTGAAATACGATTTACAAGCAGAAAAAATTACTTTTTTGATTTTTTTTGAAGATGTTAGTAGAATCGTAATCTAGACAGAATTACCTTTCTAGCAAGTATAAATATCCAAAAGCGGTTGGAGAAATCGGTAGGGTTAAAATGGGATAAATTATGAAAATCGTAAAAAAAAGAGTAATAATAACAAAGGATAAAAATAGCATTGTTAGATTTCGTTGATGTTAGTCTAAGTTGAGTTGTTAACAACTTTGCTTTGCTTTCAACTTTCACATAAGTAGACGATTATCAATTATTAACCCTTCAAGGCAAATGACATTGATGATGGTTTTGTAGCGAAAGCCGAAAATACGTATTCTGTCTTGCTGGCCTTATCGAATTCTTTCAAACTTTTTAAACTTTGTAATTTACTTGTAAAAATTGTATCATCTTTCTTTAATTTGAAAAATAATTTAAACAGAAAGTGATATTAGCCGTATTTTGTCTCATGCCTATTAATTTTAAGTATTTAAAGCAAATCTACGTTAAACCGATTGTAGTACAAAACAATTTTAAACAGGTTATGTTGATGATTTCTTCATTCATCGAACGTACGTCAGCAAAAGTTTTTAGGAAGTAATGCAAATAAGTTACGTTAGATGTGAAAATGTATAAACGTTGAGTTTTCAACATTGATAATTATCCGTGTTGAAAGTTAACGTGCATACGAAAAGTAATGTGTTAGTTTTCGTCTGAAACGCGTTTTTATCCACTTTGTGTTTTTTTATGAGTTAACGGATATAGTTAAGTCGAAAACACAGCTATTAATTTATGATCCAGAATCAAACTAAGAAAAACATTCAATCGTAAAAACATTAAATAGTTTTTTCATAATCTTAAAATGTTATACTCTAGTTTCATTCCAAAGATCTATAAATATTCAGATATAAATTTTTGTCTCTCAGATTATGCTTACCTTGTCCCAGGTAAGGACAATGATGGATTTTTTTTTGTAAATTTACAAAACTGTAGTTTTGAATTTTCAAATTTTTTTTTCAACAAAATTTAAAACAACCCAGTCAGAAATCGCCAGTGGCAAAAAAACTAAAGCACTGGCATACCACTGGGTAACCACAGTGTTAAAAATAAATGTCTGGCAGAACACTTATTTGGGACGCTTTTCCAACATTTGCAAAAAGCGTTTTGCCAGTATTTGTTATACAAAAATTTCGGTGGTTTATAAAAAAACCACTGGCAAAGAATTGGCTTAGAGTGATATGCCAAGGTTTGCAACCAGTGGTTATCCAGTGCTACCTAGCCAATGCTACCAGTGGTACAAACAATCAATTCACTGGTAGACTAATGATTTTATAAAAATGCTGACGCTACGTTAAAAAAGGTTTGTAGTCAGAAGGTTCCGAGTTCAAATCCGGTTGCAAGGAAATTTTTTTTTTGGATTTTTTTTAATTTGAATTTTTGTTTGTTCTATAAAAACAATTTTTTTGTTTGTGGGAAAGCTCCTTCCAGAACAACTTTTTTTGCTCTCCCAACGCTGGCATATTAGTTACAAAACATTGTTTGCCAGTTAGCTCAGTGGGTAGATCAATCGTCTGCCAATCTGACGGCCTGGGTTCAAATCACGGCAGGACCAAAAAAAAAAAATACATATGAATTTTTTTTGAATTTTATTTTGGAAAATATATTCCGAGACCACCTATTTATTGGTTTTGCCAGCGTTTTGCCAACGTTCGAAAATTTTGTTCCTCCAGTGCGTTTTACAAAATAGCCCCCTAAGTTTTGTACGATAAGCTTCGATTGAAAATTAACCAAATTAATAGAGATGGAACTTTTCAAAAAATGAGTTAAGCTAAATTCAGGTGCTGTATTTTCATGGTATCGCAATTTTCCTTAATTCAACTTCGTTAGATAGAGTTGTGTCTTTACTTGCGGCGAGTTTTTGTTTTGTTTTTTTTTTTGTGTTTTAGCAATTAATGATTTCAGACCATATGTTGTATTTCAATACTTTCAATTTCATATCAAACACACACACACACAGACACACACATATTGTACTTAAAAAGAACGCATGAAATTGCTAACGTGTTTACATTTTCCCAATCATATGAAAATGAACTTTTCTTTCACTTGTTTTTCATCTTCCACTTCTTTATTTGTAACATTTATCGCTTTATATGCGCCTAAAAATTGGCTTTTTATGTCACGACTTGGCATAATAAAATAAGGGTACCAAATGTCAGTGATGTTCATAGCTGATGTTGTTGATGATAATAATGATGATGATGATAGGCTATATGGCTGGTAGACCAGATTCTCCTTGTAAACATACATAAATAAATATTATAACTGATTTTTAGAGAAAGTTTTTCCTTCTATTTCTTTTTTACTTTAGATGTCTATCATTAATATACTTAAAGTAAAATATTCTTATAAAAACGGAACTTAATTTACCCAGCAACATTTTTTAGAACCGGCTGTCACTGAATTTATTCTGAAAGAAGTTATTTTACCAGCGGTTTCATGGAACAGCTTCTAGAATTGATTTTTGGGTGTCAATATATGGGGTTTTGACTATACCAGAATTAGTATTATAACCGAGTGTAGAACCGCTTCTAAAGCAATCCGTTCTAGTATGGATGAAAATAGCATATTGCTAATAGAAATAAATTCATACAATAAAGAACAGCCGCAGCACATAAACTGCAGTATAAGTCGTTCGGCTACCTGTTCTTTGATTTTAAGTTTTTACTGGGAAGAAAACAAACTTTTAAGTTATGTGAATGAAAAATATGTCAATATAGTAATAAAGTTTGTCCTTTTGTAACTTTTATACATGTCATATTCTTATTTATATTTTTCATAATTTTACAACATAGTTTTTTGTTGTGTAAATAAATTGTCAAATATGATAAAGGTCGACTTAACATTTCATAAAGATCCAGAGTATTGCAATTAAATAGTTTAATGTCTACAACTTAGTACTGAATAACTTGGATATGCAAAATTAAAACAATATTTTGAATAGGGGAATTTCAAAAACACTTATAAAACTAAACGTAGCCACAGCGTTAAAAAACTTTTTAAATTTTTGGAACGAAATCTCTCCAAAATATTGATTTCGAGTTTTACTAAAGATTGGCTTGTTTAGTTTTCTAAAGTATTTGCAACGCTTTTAGAAGCGGCTGAAATTTCAAATAACAATATTTGAAAACTCATAGAATTTTAATGCTAGGTTAACTTAGGATTGATGTGTTTACTATGTCGTAAATTTTCGATTATAGTACCAATATTTATTCTGTTAACAAAAAGGATAACAAAATTTAATATTAAATCATTACAAAAATTATATTTCAACAGTAAAATTTCTATAAATGTGAAAGTAGGTTGATTTTTTAATTTACTACGAAAAATTTTAAATGATCCTTGTAAAATACAAGTTCTATAAATAGTAACCGATTTCAATGATATTAACAAGGTAGTGATGTTTATAGGGTTTATAGAAGGATTTCAGGACAGTGAAAAAACTGATTTATATTTATTATATACAATTAATCTTAACTTTTCACGAGTTTATTTCCTATATATCTTTTGATTGTTTTTGTACAAATTTAGTTTTAATTTTTCCTAATTGATAAAAGATTTCAAACAAATTTGCTTTATCTTCCAAATGATACAAAGGTGATATTGCCGCAATATTGTCTTAAAAAGTTATGACAAAAGATAAAATTTTTGAATTATTTTTTTCCAAATATCGCCGAATTATCTTCCAAGTGATAAAAGGAAGACAATTTGAAAGTAAATACTACTTGATTATTTTCATTCAAATGACAAATAGAAGATATCGCTTTAATATCTTCTTGGCAGGTATCTTTTAAATGTTGCAGGGTCATTATGTGCGCTCTTTGTATGACTCAAAACATCGATTGTAATCAGGGATGGAAAGTAATAATTTAGTTATAAAAATCACGAATGGAACTATACTATGGAATTATACTATTCCAACAGTATTATAGCCCTAGATTATGAATTTTAAAAAACCATAAGTAAAAAATTGCAAAATAATATCGGAATGCGAAAAAAGGCTTTGGGGTTCAAAAAATTAATTAAAAGATTTACATTCTGCAAACGATGCCAAAATTTTCTTTTTTTGCAACTAAGCACCAAACTTTGTTTTATGAAATGGGCATTATACTCCGTAGATTATAAAACCGCACTTAAAAAATTGCAAAATAATAGAGGAACGTGAAAAAGACTTTGTGGTAGAAAAAAATAATTAAAAAACTCAATCAGAGATTAACAATCTGCAAATGAATACAATGACCCAAAAATTTTCCTTTTTGCAAATATTTTTTTCGCGATTAATTTTTTTTTTTTGCAAACTAAGCACCAAACTTTTGTGTATAAAATTGGTACTATAGACCCTCGATTATAAATTTTAAAAAACCACACTTAAAAAATTTAAAAATAATCGCGGAAAGCGAAAAAAGGCTTTATGGTACAAAAAATTAATTAAAAAACTTAATCAGCGATTTACATTCTGCAAACAAATATATTGATGAAAAAATTTTTCTTTTTGCAAATTTAATTTTTTTTTTTTTGCAACAGCCACCAAACCTTATTGTATGAAATGTGTATTATAGTCCCTAGATTATAAACTAAAAAGAAATGTACTTAAAAAATTGCTAGATAAAAGCGGAACGCGAAAAAAGACTTTGTGGTACAAAAAATTAATTGGGAAACGTAATCAGCGATTTAGATCCTGCAAACCAATATATTGATGCAAAAATTTTCCTTTTTGCAAATTTTATTTTTCGCGATTTTTTTTGCAACTAGCCAACTTTGTTGTATGAAATGTGTATTATAGCCCCTAGATTATAAATTAAAAAAAAAAAAACGCACGTAAAGAATTGCAAAATAATAGCGGAATTTTGAAAAAGACTTTATGGTACAAAAATTTAATCCCTTGCAAGATAACGGCGGAATTCGAGAAAGGCTTTATGGTACAGAAAATGAATTTAAAGAGGTAATCAGCGGTCGACATTCAAACGAATATATTGTTGCAAAAATTTCGCTTTTTGCAAATATTTTTTTTTTCGCAATTTGTGCTAATATTTGCTAATACAAAAATATTTAATTTTAATTTTTTTAACGAGCCAAAGAGGAAGCTATTTTTTAGTTACTTACATTTTTAAATATGTAAGAGCGATTTAACATTTTTTGGTATAAGAGCCCGATTAAGTGAGCCTTTTCCATCCCTGATTAACCAGTCGGAGTTCGTTCCTGTTCCAAGCCGCATAATATTTTTTCAAATAAAAAATATTGAGAGAGTTGCAAGGCCATTGGTATTTTACATGTGGATCATCGTTGCTGTTGTCTGTAGGTCTTTACTAGTAAATATATTATTATAATGCTATATTTTCTAAAATCGGAAAAACTAGTTTTTGAAACAGATTTAGATAACCGGTTATTATTAAACCAGTTATTACTAATCCAGTTATAAAATCAGATATATGCGGAGTAAAAATGTTGAAATTATCTTGAGCTCTTACATTAATAGATATAAAAAAGAACGTAGCTATCGTAGTTGTTCTGTTGCTGGTCTGTTTTTTGATAATCTTCGGACATATTTCAACGAAGTCAAAAATATTTTCGACATATAATTTCTTATTATACGTGGACAGGTACTAACAATTGGTAATGCTTGTAACTCTAAAAAATGTTGGACTTAAACTCAGCTTTTGGTACACTGATCTACTCAGAATCATGTCTAACTCACATGGATCCAACGATGAAGCCTAACGTAAAGCCCCCAAATAAATAGAATATAAATATTTCCGTGTTTCTTTTAAATACATACATTTAAAAAGAGATGCAAAAGCAATTGAAAAATCACCAAATGCACTTCTTTTTTAACAGAAAATAGACACTTATGATTTTAGTATTAAGTTGTCATAGCAAGGCAGTACTCTCACTTCAACATTACTTTTTGAATCAGTACAAAGAAAACCCTATTTCATCAATTAAAAGTAAAAAAAAATCAGTAAAATAACAATAGCTGTATTTTCGATTATACCTATCAGTGTTAAACAGTGGAAGGAAATCTAAGTTATACAGATTAAAGTGAACACAAATTTTAATTATTTAATGCTTTTAATAGTTGCGGTATAATCAGCAACACGAAAATTAGAAAATTTTCTAATTTTTCGACAGTGACAAATAAACAACATAAATAAACTGCTTTATCGACAAAACGTCGCACTGCTGTAAAATACTGACGACACTGCGTTTATCTGGTTTAGGCTTTACTTCTAAAAAAGCTGTGAAAACATACTAACGGATACTTTGAAGCAAATAAATAAATGTTTTTTTTTAAGTTGGACGATGTGGTTGGACGCACATAGTAAAAGTGCCAGTGGACAGTGGCAGTACTATCAAATTTTGTTCTCGAATTTCGCGAAAACGATTTTATATTTTTAAAAAATTCGTATTGCATTTTGTTTAAAAACATAGACGAGATACCCTGCTTTATCGATACCCTGCGGTCGACACTGCGCTTATGTGGTTTAAGCCTAATGGTTAGTACGTTGGACTGTTACCAGGGTTGGCAGGCAATAGTGCTAAAATACCGTTATCGATTCAAAACCCTTTCAACTGACTACCGTTACCCCTAAAATACCCTTACCGAAATACCGCTATTTTTAAAATACCGTTACCGAAATAACTGAAATACCGTTACCATTAAAATACCGATACCGAAATAAATTAAATATCGATACCCTTTAAATACCCTTACCGATATAGATGAAATACCGTTACCGATATTTTTAATTTTCTGTTTTTGGCAATTGCACTGGATTATTGAGTATTTTTCGTACATTAAGTTGGTAAATTGGTTCTGTTTTTAATCTCGTTTGTTTTTGGTGAAAAAAATTGAGGGATGCATCGAAAAAACTTACTACCGTTATCCTTAAAATACTGTTACCGAAATACCGCTAACCTTAAAATACCGTTAACGAAATAATCAAAAAAACCGTTATCCTTAAAATACCGTTACCGAATTAACTAAAAAACCGTTATCCTTAAAATACCGATACCGAAATAAATGAAATAGCATTACCCTTAAAATACATTTACTGAAATAATCTAAAATAGCGTTACCCTTATCGGTAAGGGCATCGTTTCGGTTACCATCCATGACTGTTACACATGAAAAAAAGATGTTGCCATCCAAGGCAACATCCATTTATGAAAAATAATATGTATGAGTTTTTTCTATCCCCCATACATATCGCAGCGTCCTCCTTCGGTGTTCCCATAGTAATTAACCCCACCGAAGTAAAATAAAATAATAGGGCTATGAACTAAAAAGCTTCAACAAAGTTCGCCAACTCTTCATCAGATGGCGCGCAACAACTGTTCTAGGATTCAACATCTCGCGCAATTAGAGTGTTGCCATATTTGAAGCCCTTCGGAATTTCTTATTGATTTTCTAATTTTTAACATTTTATAACCAAATTTTGACACCATTTCAACACATTTAAACTCAGATCCGAACAATAGTTGCCTTTCCATGATACTGTTATAGGGTATAGTCGGCAAGCCAGTCTTTAACTTTTTTACTCGTTTTATTTACCTTAATTTTTTTTTTTTCTTAAAAAAAGTTGAAATTATCGAAAAAATAGCAAAATTTTCAAGAAAAAAGGAAAATTAAGCGCTTATTCCAAGAATTTTAAAATATACTAGTTGGTTTAAGTGTTTTTTTTATATTTTTAACAAAAAGCAACAACGAAGGAATTAAAAATGCTGATATAATTTTATGATTTTAAAGATTGAAATTTTAGTTGCTGTAAAAAAATTTAAATTTCATTTCTACCAATTTAAAATTTTTTTCCAAAAATTATCTACAAAGATTGGGTTTTTAACAAGTTTTTTTTACAACAAGTTTTTTAAACAAAGTTCTAAAAAATCTACAAAATGGCTTTATTAGACAAGAATCTGTGAAAATGGCATTTTTAGAAAATAAGTGGAAAATGGCAATTGCCGAAAAAAACCTGCCCTGTTTATGACAAAAATTTCTTTATGATTCGTCTTTTCGAGTCTTATGATTCGTCTGGTCTAGTCATAAATTACTTTAAGTTTCGAAATTAAGGACGCTGTCGTATAATCGTTAGCGCGTTGAACTGTTGCACAGAAGGCTTCAGGTTCGATACTCAGCGACCGCAACACCAATTTAGAGAAATAATATGTATGAGTTTTCTATCCCTCATGCATAAACTTTCTTCGGAGTTCCGATAGTTCTTAAACACACTAAACTAAATAACTTACAGGACTATGAAATAAAATGCTACAAAAAGTTTATCAACTTTGTATTAAATGGCTCGCAACAACTATTCTCAAATTACTTTGTTGCCATATTGCAAGCATCTCATCCTTCACTACCTTTTATTTCTCTTCTATCCCCACATATTAAGTAATAGAAAAAATTTCCTGAGTTGCTTCTCTTTATAAAAAAGAAAAATTGTTAGATTTCGAGCCACTCTATTATGTCGGTATTTAACAACAAGTGTGACAACAAAAAACCAAACAAACAACAACATTTATGACATTAAATCAGTTGGTAATTTATTTTGTTTTTTCTTACTACTGCCGTATTTCCCTTGGAAGCTTCCCAAAATTTATGTAATATATTTGCAAATTTCTTGAAAAGAATTATTCATAAGGTAACTTTAACATGTGCGTGTATGCTCATCATCTTCATTATGGTAAATAATTTATGATATATTTTGTTATTTTTATTTTGAACGTTCTCGTAAACTTGTGCAAATTAGAGTGGAGCAAATACTTTTCAGACAGTGGAATTTGTTGGAAGTACGAATAGAGAAAACAGTTTGAGAAATATATTATCAAATATTTTAGAACCCCATCCTCAATTTTTTTTAAACAATTTGTGGTCTCCTATAACATATCAAAAATTTTGAGATGACAACAGAAATGAATAAAAATGTTCGCTAATAGAAAAAAGTCTGTAAAAAATTTAGTTATAGCTATTAAAAATTAGTTAAAAATGACGATGCAGAAAAATCTGCTAAATTTAGCAGATTATTTTTGCTATATATTACTAAGGTAGGAACAGCAAAATTAAAACTGTTAAATATACCGAATTTAAGTTATATTTGAGTCAAATTTTTGTTAATAGAAAATAACAAATAAATCAGTTACAATGAGCAATATTATTATTGTTTTTGTTTTTTCTTTGATATTTTAAATGTTTAATAACGCTCCTAGACGAGAACAAGAAATTCTCATTGAGTTTGTAATTTAACTTAACAAATATTTCCAGAAATTCTAAAAACGTCGTCCCCTGACGATTTCCTTAGGCAAGAATGAAATCCGGATAAGGACGTGCCTACAACGGATTATTTTTCACAATTTGTTTAATACGTTTGGGATTTTAGCATATTTAATTCCTTTAGTACAAATTTTATTCTTGCCTTACTTCTTTATCTATACAAGAAGAGGCAAAAAACATTTCTCCGTACTGTGAGTGTTGTCAAAATGTTGTTTTTTTTTAATTTTTATTTAAAAAATAAAAATAGTTTTTACTTATTATGAATTAACATAATAAGTACTTTCCTGATAAAGAAAAATAGCAGTTTTTGAAAAAAGTACTTATTATGTTAATTCATAATAAGGAAATTGACCTCGAACTGAATTAATAAATTTCTAATTAATCAATTGAAAAGGTCGAAAAAACAATTTTTATTTTTTAAATAAAAATTAAAAAAACCAACATTTTGATATTCATTTAAAATGTTTTGTTAAAAAAAGAAACCTTTTTATATTGCTAGGTCAGTTCAAAAAACGAAACAAACTAGATATCATTTATTTTTACGGATTTTGTAGTTAATTTTTTGAAAGTTAAAAAACGAAATAAATGAAAAATCATTAGTTTTTTAAGGATTTTGTAGTTAATTTGTTAACATTTATAAATCGATCTGTTCTAAAATTATAATCTTAGTGGTCTGTTTTAATATCACGTCTTCGCGGAGTATTCTAATATCACTGCCTTCACAATCTATTCTAGCATTACAGCCTCAGCGATCTGTTTTAATATCACAGACTCCGCAATCTAATCTTCTATCATGGCCTTCTCGGTCTGTCTTAATACCACAAGCCCACAATCACAATTTGGAATTGTCTCAGCCTGTTCTATTAATCACCGAGATCGCCTACCCGAAGATATTCGACCCGAGTCGGATGATGACTACTTCACATGAAGCCGACAAGTGTTGTTACGTTTATTAGTGAGTAAAACAAGTCCGTTCAAAATTTAAAATCGGTTCAAAACTGACTTATTTAAAAGTATTTTTTGTCCGTGAAGTGTTAAAAAAAAGTTTTCTGCCGATAACTTCAGATTTTTGTGGGGTGTATTAAAAATTCTCAAAATTTAAAAATTATCTACTCAACCAGGCCTGCGACTTACACTAGGTCATCTTAAAAGCATATTTTTCCTTAGTTGCAACCGATAATTCATTTGGGGCCATTGAACCATTCGATTGGTAACAAATTGGGTTGTTATCACCGAATCTCTTTTCTTTCCATGAAAATTTTATCGGAAAGTGTAATAAAGCTTTTTTTTTTGCTTTTTAATTTTAAAAATGTATTTTTTTTTCTTAATTTTATCTCTTATTTGTTTTTGATTGTAGAAACTCAACTGTAAAATATCAGTGAATAAATTATGACTTCTATAAAGTTGTGTAATAAAAATAAATAAAAATTTCTAAAGGAATACAATACGATATTTAGATTACAGCTGTATGTCTTTATAACAGATGTAAACTCTTTCTAAAAAATGAAAACAAAAAAAAGAAACAACTTTGTCGTTGCTATTTATGTGTGAGTGTGTGTGTGTGTGTGAGTGCATTTTTTGTATCCTTTTTGTGTGTTTCTTTGCAATGTTTTCTAAATTAAATGAAAATTTTAGTTATTAAATGTTTGGTATTTCATGAAATTTAGTTTTTCTTTTTTTCACATATATGCATACTTATGCTAGTATACACATATATATAATTTAAATATTTACAAAAGTTTTGTTGAACTTTTTTTATGTTGTTTGCCTTTAGCTTTAAAGTTATGTTTGTTAGAAACATAAAAAAAACAACATGAAAATAATTTCAACAAATTTTGGAGAAAAAAAGAAGAACACATGAAACGAGTTGCTGTAGGTTGCAGTTTTTGGTGCAAAACTACAGGGCGTGTTTTCAAGACTGTCCTACTTTCCCAATTATACTATAATATCAAGCAGTAAAAATTATTATTGCTTCTTTTCTGCTTACTCCACTGCTTTCAAAGATTTATAGCTTGCAGTAATGTGTTAAAAAAGGCAATAGAGTTTTGTTTACCACACTTTATCGCTCTAAGAAAGCACGAAAGAATGAAAGAACCGAATTTACTTGCTGAAAGCTGTGATTTCATGCCATTATTTGGAGCTATGACAGAAGCGCATATCGGATATCGAAACAAGTGCTTTCACGCGAGCTATCTCGAACAAAAATCATGCCTTATATCACATATAATGGAAGCGCTGCATTATTTACTTTCCCTGACAAACCTGCTTCCAAGCAATCAGTATTTTTTGCTGGGTTGTTTCTGCGTTTAATCAATTTAAAATTATTTACAATTTTTTCGAGACATAACACCGTTCGATAAAGTTCAACTTTTGCTCGCATCCATGAGAAAATCTGAAATATTCGAAAAGAAGTGCTAAAAAATAATGATAAAAAAATTCTTGTCCTACACATTTTCTAGATCAATTAGTTTAACCGTTAAAACCATAAATTACCCAGCAAAAAAAATTGCAAGTAGTGCTTTACAAACTACTTCTTTTAATGCTTCACAAGTATACGTTAGTGTATTTTTACTGCTTTTTTAGAAGTTATTCTGAACAACTTCAAAAAATCACTTCTTTCATTGCTTCCCAAGTATCCGTTATTACATTTTTACAGCTTTTTTAGAATTACTTCTGAACCACATCCAAAAAATCACTTAAGTATTGCTTCTAAAGAGTAATTGCTCTAAAAGTGATCGTAAAAAGTGATTTTGGTATCATTTGGCATTTTCAAACTGAGGGTCCCAGGTTCGATTCCCGACGGGACCAATATTTTTTTATTTTTTTTTTTGAATTTTTTTTATTCTATTAATTTTTTTTTAATATTTATAATTAATTTGTTTAAATTCAATATTTTTTTAATTTTTAAAAATATGTATATATAAAAAAAATGGTAAAGAAATTGATTTTTGTGTACCTGTACACAGTACTGAAACCAATATTGAATTGGAGTGCACATTTTACACTTGTTTAATAAGTACTTTTATTGAAGAGAATAAGGAACAATATCTCGCATTAACAAAGTGGTGTTTTTATACCAGTCAACATTCATGTCAAAGAATAGCTCAGCGGTAAAGCTCAGCGACTAGCAATCGTGAGGTGGCAAGTTCGATACCCGGTGGCGGCAATAAAAAACCTTTTTTAAAATAAAAAAAATATAATTTTTTTTGTGAAGAATTTTTTTTTAACTTTTAATTGGTGAAAAAGAGCTTCCTTTGCACTCGTTCAAAAAATACTGAAAAAATGTTAAAGTCGGAGTACTCCTCTCCTAGGACAACTCAATGTTAAAATCATTAGTGTTTATGTTAAAAAAGAAGTACATCTAGATCATCAATTGTAGTGCTTTTTCTACTGCTTCGGCATCTCTTTTTTTGCTGGGTAATAATTAATTATTATTTTTGTATATGAAGCTGTCTTCATTTTTAACAATTGAAAACTATTTGTACACAGAATTGAAGTACTTTCAAAAATGTATAGTTTGACAGTGATTTTCTAGCGATTTTTGGGTCTGATCTAGCCATTTATTTTGAAAATTTGTTGGCAACACTGTTTAACACCCTTATGAGTTTGTTTGAAATATAATAACAGCAAATCGGTTGAGATAACAGTATTTTGACTGTGCCAATAAAGTTTCGGGTGCCTTTACAAATAAACACACAAATATTAATAAAAAATTGTGTTCGATTAACTGCACTTTTCGATTGGCTCGATAACCACATACGATTAAAATAAAACACGGTTTGGTAATCAAAACTATACGGTTGTCGCTAAGAGCAACGCTATTTTTGATTATTTCGGTAAAAATTTTTAAATTTTTTGTTCATATATTTCGTTTGGTACCGGTAGTTTAAGGTTAACGGTATTTAAGTTATTTTGGTAACGATGTTTAAAGATAGCGGTGCTTCGGTAACGCTATTTTTGGTATAGCCATTTGAAAGGGATTTGAATCTTTAACGGTATTTTAGCGGTATTGCTAGTTCGCGAATCAAATCATTAAACAAGTAATTCAATCGAATCACAATTCAGCAAATTGAAATTTGGATTAATCACATCCTAACTTTATTCAATATCAAATCATTGACTTAAAGTTCACTGATTCTGATTCATAAAATGAATCAATTTTAATGCGAGCTTATTACAAAAAGAAATCCCTACGGGAAATGGATCAGTCACACAACTGGTCACGTTACTGGAACTTTGTGGGAGTTACCGGTCCTCAATTCGGTTTTTTTTATATGAAAGTAACCGGCAACTTTAACATTGGCTTGTCATAGGAGGTGGCAATTTCCTCCTTTTGAGCTACTTGTGACTTGTAGCAAAGCTTGTCGATTATAACATATCACACTATTGGTTTAAGAGAGTATGCAATATAACAAGTTAAAATTATCTAATACAGAAGTAGTCTCATGTTAGACATTATGTAATATGTACCGAAACTAGTGCGAAATAAAATAACACATGACTGGTTTCAGCGCACATATCACAGAACTAAAGAAAAATATTTGTTAAAAAACTATTAACACATTAGTCAATATGTGTGTTGTTGCTGAACTTGTACAAAATAATAGTTTCGTGAAATATCACTATAATGCTCTAAGTTAACAAGTCACAGGACTAATTGAAACTAATTAACGTGTAATATGTCACTTATTATTCACCATGTGTCATAATAAGTACGGGTGCTGGAAGAACCCAGAAGGATCCAGTCACTAAACTTACGTAAAACAACAAGTCACCGAATCTGTTTTTAAAACATCACTAAGTCACAAAAAAATTATTTAAAAAAAAATAGTTTGTTTTTTTGAAATAAATACCGAAATAAGTATTAAGGGTTTTCATATAAACTCGTAAATTCCATGCAAACCTTTTATAAATATAAACATATTTTTCATGTATGGAGTTTGATATTAAACTCATAAACATACCAAGTTTACACCGTTTACGAGTAGAATACGCGTTTATAATAAAACCCCTATTAACTCACTATACAATTCAATTTAGTTAAGTTTGTAAGCTATACATATAAATTATTTTAATTTTTCCATTAAAAATTCAAAACTTGTTTTATCGGACTTTCTAAATAGATTTTCATATATTTAGTTAGAATATTGTTCTACCTCAAGTACAAATTCGAATACGATAATATTGTAATATTAGATTTTATTTGTTGTTTCAAAATATCATATTCGAATTTGGACTTGAGGTAGAACAATATTCTAACAATTACATATATGAAAGTATACATATAAATTTTAACGTAAAAGTTAGGAAATACTAGTCACCCCATACACCACTACTTCGACAGGGTAAAATAAGTCTATACAGCGTTTGTCACACCAAAAAATATTGGACTTAGACCAACCTATTAGTGTACCGATTTACTCAGAATCGCGTTTTGAGTCGATTTGGCGATGTCCTTCCGTCAGTCTATCTATCTGTCCATGTACCCTTGTGTGCACGCAACAAGTCGTATATACATTCGGACCAAATTTCGGTAAAATGGAATGACGTTTATAGGTCCCAAGGTTTCAAGTTTCTTTTCAGGATTTCTGCATAAATTCTGAACAATTTTATATACGTGACGAATATGAAATACAATTTTTTTTATCGTTCATTTACAAAAAGAAGTTTATGTGTAAATTGAGCAAAGTATTTTTAATCGTTAAAATGCCTCTTTATGAAAAACGGGCAACCCTCTTCTCAGGGTACGACCCGCATCATCTCTTTAACGAGACACACCATGGTCGACACATCGATGAGTGTGGCTAATTGAAGTCTTGTCAATCATAACATACTCAATGAACGTTTTGTAATCGGAAGAATTAGAATTAACTAATACATGAGCAATTTTTTCTCAATTAGAAAATGCATATCGTTATCTCCTTTTTACAGGTAATTATCACATTATGATATCCAAAATTGGATGATATGGATGTGAACGACATGTGGTTCCAACAGGCGGCGCTACGTGCCACATAGCTGAAGCAACCTGGACATTCTGCACGACCGATTTGAGGGCATGGTTATCTCACACAGAAGCGACTTGAACTAGTCACCGAAATCGTGCTTGCTTGCCTATGCCAATAAGTCACAAACAACCGATGTCTGCATAACCCGTGCCTTTGCTTAAATTTAATTGGAGATATCGGTTGTGCGCTCCCTGGCGAAGCCGCGGCATTCATTTAAACGGTGTCATATTCCACACATAATGTCACTCATAGGCGTTTCAAATAAAAAATAAAATCCATTGCTATCTCAAACACAAAATCCCTTTAACCAATCTCAATGTTGAAGAGAACGCCGAAATTTTCATCTTATGAAGTTTGATTGGATTGTTTCATTCTTATAAAAGTAAAACTTTTTCAGTTTCTCAATTTTATTTACGATTTGAGGCCTTTAGAGTTCGAGTGATTTTTTTTTCACGTAAAAACAATATTTGGAAATCGGTTCAGTAGTCTTTTTCTTAACTGATGGGATTGTTTTTCCAACATGCTAGGGATTCTATAAAAAACTGACCATTATCTTCAACTTTTTGATGTTAAATTTCTGACATTTTAAATATGTTACTCACAAAAATATTGAAATATGTAAAGCAAAATTGCTGTCTTTCACCAAATTTTTTACAATATTTTAAACATTTTATGTAATATGATAGTTATTAAACTTCGAAAAGTGTACGATAATCGTCTATCGTATTATAAAATCTGGATACAGATTTTAAGTAAAACCCTGTTAAGTTTACATATAAAAAAATAAGTACGAAATTTACAAAGACTATTCCTGAATTCAAAACTGGTCTTCGGGTCATTTTGGGCTTTTTGAGCTAGTTTTTAGTTATTTCTATAAAATTGAGAATAGCATATTTAAAAAAACTGTTCCATTAATCTTCTTAAAAAAATATAAATTTAATATTCTCTTTAATTAATTTTTGCAAATACAGATGTGATATAACTATTTTAGTAGAATGGGTCATTTTGACCCCTTAGTGATTTAAGCTTCCCTAGTGATTTTTTTGGAATACTTTCCTCTATTTCATAATGGTAATATCGGTATTATAAAACATTTTCACCAACGATTAGAGAAAGGAACGGGCAATCAAAATATCCTATAAAAAATACTGACTTTTTGGATATAACATCCCCTAAGTGTTTGTGAATAAATCCAAAAGGGTTGTACAGCCTTTCAGTCAGTCACTGAACAGTTTGTTTTCCTTGTCATTGACACTCTATTATGCATACTCGTATCCGAACAATATTTTCTAACTACTCGTAGTTTAGTATTATGTCATCATTTCTGTGGCCACAAAGTTATGTATTATGTTAACTTTGTAACAGTCACGGGATAGGATTTTACGGTACCGATCGCCATTTTTTCATACACATCTAATTATACTGCACCTGTTCTGTGTTATATCACTACTTCAACTGTAACACTACTACTTACTTTTGACAATTTGATGTTATGATACTTTTTCTCCAGTTATATGATATATCCAAAATGAACCAGTTAATGTTTGGCCTTCATTTCAAACATTAATAGTGGCAATTGCCACTTTTTGATACACCGAATTTTTGGTTTACATCAGTTTTGTAACCTGTCTCATATGTACCTGTCACATATTTGTCACTTTGGATCAATCGACCCTTCATTTCCCGTAGGGATGGGTTACCTTATCAATAACGAACTTTGCGACTTTACTATCGTTATTTCAGGAAATTTCTCTTAAAAATTAATTTCTGACCCATACTACAGTGACTGGTCTAAATATTAGTTTACAATCATCACCGAATATATGTGAACATTTAGCAATCTGTGTTTTTATGTTTTAAAAATTGTATTTTTTAAACATAGGAACTTATATTAACGCTTCACTAGTATATAAGGCTTGAGCACGATGAAATTTATGAAAATTTGTTTAATACATAACATATATAAAAACACTAATAATAATCTTGATAAAAAACGTATTTTTTTTTTAAGCGGACATTTAATTAAATGTTGTTTTTAATTTATTCGTACACTAGCTTCATCGTGGGCAACCCTTATAATTTTTTATTTTACCATGTATGCATTTTTTATATATTTTTTCTATGTAATAAAATCCTTTTGGCAATTAATGCTATATGTACTCGTTTTCCCTTGTTTTTGTTTTTCAACTGTTTACTCAAGGACAACAATAATGTTAGCTACTATAAAATTTGTGTGGATGTGCTTGTTTGTTTGTGCATGTGACTGTTTACTGGTTTATGTATGTGTGTGTGTGTTTGTTTATGTGTCATCATAGTTATATCACGCTCCAAGCACTCATCACTAACATTTGTCCTGAACAAATGTTCGTATAAAATTGGATTTGTTGACACTGCTTCTAACTACTGCAACTATTGCTACCAATAAAATGCTGTGCATTTGTATGCATGTGTATTTGGTTGCCTCTGTTTTAATATTTTATCATCAAAAAATTTTGCAACATGAATTTTTATCAATTCAGTTAGTCTTGATTTAATATAATTCTATTAGTTTTGGCTGTACTACTACATAGCTTGCGATTTTGTGTTCATTTGTTTGTTGATTGTGTACATTACAAACAAAAATCACAAAACAAATAATGATTTTGTCAATTTCTATTAAACATTTTTTTTTTATCATTATTTGATTCTGTGCAAAAAAAAAATATTAATGTGACAAATGTAAAAACTCCGCTCGAATGCATTACAGAAATTTTTATGAAACATCTAATATCCGCGTTTATTGGAAAATTTTTGTTCTTTTTTTGTTTGGTGCTTTAAGTAAACTTCATTTTTAGCAATAATTAAAATGGAAGTAAATTCTCAACAAATCATTGAACGATATGAAAGCGAAACAGCTATCATCTGAAATATCCGAAAACGATATATTTTAATAAATGAATGTTCTTTAGTTTGACTCTAGATCATAAATTAATATGACTTTCTGTTTAAATTATTTTCAAATCAAAGAAAGATGGTACAATTTTTACAAGTAAATTACAAAGAATAAAATTTTTTTAAAGAATTCGATAAGACCAGCAAGACAGAATACGCATTTTGGGCTTTCGCTACAAAGCCATCATTAGTGTCTTTCGCCTTGAGTGGGTTAATATTTGTCTACTTATGTCACTGTTGAAAGCAAATCGAATTTGTTATCAACAACTGAACTTAGCTAACATCAACGAAATTGAACAATGCTATTTTTATACTTTGTTATTATTATTCTTTTTTGCTTTGAACCTTAATTCTTAAGATATCTCAGGGTCCCAGCAAAAAAAAAATTGGAAGTAATGCTTTACAAACTACTTCTGCCACTGCTTCACAAGTATCCGTTAGTGTATTTTTACTGCTTCTTTTGGAAGTAGTTCTGAGCAACTTCAAAAAATCACTTTTTTAATTGCTTCCAAAGTATACGTTAGTATATTTTTACAGAATTTTTAGAATTAATTCTGAATAAAATCCAAAACATCATAGAGCATAAATGCTCTAAAAGTGATACTAAAAAGTGATTTTGGTATCATTTGGTATTTCTAAACAGATGATCGCGGGTTCGATTCATGGAGGCACCAATATTTTTTTAAACTTTATTAATAATTTTTAATATTTATAATTTGCTTAAATTTAATATTTTAAAATTTTTAGAAATATATAAAATAAAAATTATGAAAAATTGCTTTTTATGCTCTTATGAAAATAGTACGGAAAACAATACTGAATTGCAATGCACCTTTTGCACTTGTTTAAAAAGTAATTTTATTAAAAAGAATAAAGCACAATATCTCGCAATGATAAATTGGTGTTTTTATGCCAGTCAACTTAGGTAATATTCCCCTTAGCTCTAAGGTAATATCCCCCTTGTGTTTTCTGTCTATACGATAATTTGCGTATTTTCTTTATATTTTAAGATTTTATCGTCGCTGTACATAGTTGCTTATTTAAAAAAAAAATGCTTCTTTATATTGATATTAAATAAATAAAATACAACTACAGAAAACAAACAATCGTGTAAAAGTGCTTTGCTTTCGTTCTAATCACTATAAATAAAATTAAAAAGCTTGAATGTTAAAAATTACGAATCATTGCTTTGCCATCGAAGGAGCTTCAATAAAAAGTAACAACTATAACATAGAGAAAAATAATAGCTTTATTAAAAACATGTGGTTTTCATTGTAATATGAAATGGATAAGTAAAAATGTTTGAGTTTACTTCTCAAAATGATTTTCTTTGAAAGTTAACATGTATATACACAAAACTAAAGTCTACATTATAGCCTAGAGAGAACCCCATAAGTACAATCTGGTGACAGTGAATTGGTATCACTTGAAAATGCATTAATTGTCAACCATTGGTTCTAGGAAAGTTTTTTCATAAGGTTTTGCTCTATTTGTTGTAAAATAAATTATAAATTCAAACAAAAATAACACTCATTGTAACAATCTTCAGATCAACTAAAAATCTACAATAAAAAATAATAATAAATAAATCAATTACTTTTTCGAATGAATGGATAATTATTTATTCGTTAACATAACAAAATGGTAAATTCATATTAATGCAATTTTTGGCTATTTTATTGAATTACTTAACTTGATTGAAAGTTATTTCTTAAACAATTTTTTTCGAATTACTGAAATTTATTTACAAGTTTTGAATTTTTGTTGTATTACTTGATTGCTTTAATGTTCATGTATTATAAATTCTATAAATAGAATAACACGTTCCAAAAAACTTATTTAAATATTAAAAATATATTATGCCATTGCTTTTCAAATTTGAATTTTTCAGGTTGGAAATTTAAATATTTTGTTTGTGAATAAAATTATATCAACAACAGAAAATCAATTGTGTCCTTTAATTCAAATCATTAAAAAAGCTATGATGTCTTTTTGTTTTTGTTTTTTAGTATTATTTTTTAGATTTTAAATTTTGAAAATTCAATTTGAAATACACACAGAATTATTTACTGTTTTTGGATTGGGCATAGTCAAAAGAAAATTAGAAATCTAAAATTTTTTAAAAATCTTAACTAATTTAATTAGCGTCTTGACGGGACATTGATTTGTTTGCCCAAAAAGTAATCGTCAACAGAATAACGGGAAAAAATTTGTCCATTTGTTTTGAGTGGAGAATACATACGTAATGGCAGACAATTCATTATTTTTTGTTTTTTGTTGGAGTAGGTCACAAACGAAACTATTTATTTTTCATGTTTTCAATGTGTTTTTCACTAATTTTTTTTCCAATAATACAAAGTAAATTGCATTAATTTCACTAATAATACAAATTATTTACTTTTTCTTAACATTTAATTCATTTTCTTTTATTTTCTTTATTTTCTAGTAATACCACTTAGTAAAAATTAGATCTGGAATCGTGGTTGTTGTTGCACATAGTTGTGAGAACAATTGTGCTGACAAAGTTGTCTGAACAAGAACAAAACATGAACAAGAGTGGTCCACACGAGACAAATTCATGGGCGAACAAGAAATTGTTCGTTGGTTGAACAAATCGATGTCTCGTGTAGACTACAAGTTAGGAGCGATAGTCCATTAATCATACAGTTTTAGTTCCATATTTCTCTGAGCGAGTAAAGCGCCAAAAATAGCAAAATAATAATTCCCTGCCATAAATAAGTCCAGGCCTTCAGAAATGTAATAACGGTAGTATTCCCATGCTGGTCTTTGGTAATGTTGTTATTTTTGCTGGTATAACAAATTTTTAAAATTCCGACTGCAAAAAGAATAGAGTAAAAACCCAGTGTAGAAACGGTAATGACATATCATTATTTTTTGGACTCCCAGTAATGACACCCACTTACCTTCTGCATTATATTAAAACATATAATAATGAAGTACTGATAATGACTTACTTTTATCATTATTTCAAATAGAAAATAATTTTCTAGATTTTTTTGAAAATTTTTTGAAATCTATTTTTAGACTCAATATTTTTTAAACACTGGTAAGGATATGTGTAACCACATATTTTTTGATTTTTTGTATGTTGGCGAGTAAGCTTACTTGTGTGCAGCAGGTCAATTATATTTTTTTCTATTAAATATTACATGTCGATATAGCTCAGATGGTAGAGCTGTTGACTGGCAATCTGTAGACCCAGGTTCGATTCGCGCACCAGCAAATTTTATTAAAAAAAAATACAATAAAAAATATTTTTTTTTATATAATTTATATTTTTGAAAATCTATTTTTAGACTCATTATTTTTATAGCACATAGGTAACGATATATTTTTTGATTTTTCGTATGCTGGTGTGTAACGGCAACTCATTATTTTTCGCGATATCGCCATATAAAGGTAATAAGAAATGTAATAACAAAAGTAACTAGTTACCATTACCAAGTATGTAGTTACATCACAACATATCTGGTAATGATTTTCTACACTGGGAAGTTTATTAAATGAATAATCCACAATAGATCTAAATAAAGATTTCAACTATTAATTTCTTAAACTTTTGGTTGATTTGGTTTAATAATTAAAATTTATTTTAACTTTCCAACAAATACGATTTTCTTAATTATTACACTCATACACTCACATTCATATCAGAGATGGGCCAAAATCATTGCCACTACATTTTCATTACCATTACTTTATGGAACGGTAATGGATCTTTTTTATCATTACCATTTTTTAACCCAATCGTAATTTTTTGTTTCAATTTTCATTTGGTTTGGAAATTAAAATTACCCTTTTTTAGTTTTCATTACTTTTACCTAATGTTTACACCGTAATAATAAAGAAAAATTTCATTTCCATTATTTTCCATTTTTCTTAAAGTTTAAATTTTAAAAACATGAGGTTTAGAAATAGCTAACTGCGTTTTCTTGTTTTAAATGCACAAAAAAATTAACCAAAAAAATTTTTTTTTATCAATATTTCTGTTTCCAGAATGCTATTGGGTATATAACTTAAAAATCAGGCATTTTTGGTAAATTTTGGGCATTTATTGTGAAACATTGGTAAAATATAAATTTGTTGAAGGTATTGGCCATCGTCAGCTATGACCTTTTCCCATCTTCCTGGCAACATATGGATCCCGCGCCAAAAGAACTGTCCATTTTTTGAGGCCAAGAACGAATCAAGCCATTTTTGGATACTCTGTTCTGAAGTGAAGCGTACTCCAGTGAGAGGGTTCTGCATCGATCGAAACAGATGGCAGTCGGACGGGGCAAGGTCTGGACTATAAGGTGATGAGGCAAAACTTCCCAACCACTATTTTCTAAAAAGCTTATAACCGGTCTTGCAACATGTGGCCGATCATTGTCATAATGGAATAGTACGGCTTCATATCTGGTCGCATATCTCAGGCGTTTTTCAGTTAAAGCTCGCTTCAAACGAACCAATTGTGTTTGGTACAGATCCCCTTTGATCGTGTGACCTAATTTCGGAGCTGATAATAATGGTACCCTTCTGGTCCCGGGCTTCACATACGATTCCTTGCGCTTTAGGTTGTCGTAATGGATCCATTTTTTTTTTATCGCAAGAAATGATTTGATGCAAAAATAACTTCTTTTTAGTGCGTTCAAGCAGCATTTTGGACAAGCAAAATCGTCTTCCAACATCTTTCGTATTCAACTTCAACTTGACTATACAATAAACGAAAATTTTTGCATCAATATATTTGATAACAAAATGTAAACCGCTGATTAAATTTTTTAATTCAGTTTTTTTAAGTTATATTCTGGGGACTATAATACCCGTTTCACACATCAAAGTTTAGAGGCTAGTTGCAAAAGAAAAAATCGCAAAATTTGCAAAAAGGAAAATTTTTGCATCAATATATTTGTTTGCAGAATTTAAATTCCTGATTAAGTTTTCTAGTTAAATTTTTCTACCATAAAGTATTTTTATTTTTTTTATACAAAATTTTATACGCAAAGATATAGCGTCACACTTGACTAAACATATTAGTCCACAGTAAATTATATAATTTCCTAAATAACTATTGTTACTCGGGTAGATCCAGTGAAAATGAAAACGCGTAATGATCGTTACAAAGTAATTAATTTCTCCCATCTCTGATTCATACACACAGATATCCAAACAATTACAACCACTAACACCTTGAGGCAACAGTTTAGCTTTCCTTAGATACACCTGTATTGTAAAGTTTTTTTTTTGTTTTTTTCTCTTATTTACAAATTTTTGTGAAGTTTTGTGTTAATTTCTTTGTTTTTTTTTTTTTTTTTGGTGTTGTTCAACGTGAATAACAAAAAAAGTTCTCTATGAAAACATACAACATAAGTTGTGAAGAAAACTTAAAGTTTGTGAAAAAATGTGATAATAAACAATCAACACTTGTTGTTAGACAAAAAGGAAAATATAAAAACAAATACAAAAATAGTAATAACACCACATTATTCCTTCGAAGCAAGGTGTACTCCCATAAACAAGGCAAAAAATTGACAAGTAAAACCTATGTCAATAAAGTTGATTAACATTTTATTTCAGTACAAACTAATTAATTTTTATTAAAATTTACAAAATTATAGTAGGAAACTTAACTCTTACTAGAAATATGGTAAGTACTCTGGTACTCTGAGTGCATAAATGAAAGAAAAAAAATTCAACTCGTGAAAATTCGTAAAATATTTCAAAACTTATGTGGAATTTTACCAGTTTTGTGAGTAAGTTTTAAAATAAATTACGATGTATTGGCCAAAAATTAAATAATTTTTGAAATGTTTTCTTGATAAAAAAAAAATATAATAATATTTAATCCTAATGCTAGCCTCAGATTCTGAGCAGTATTTCTATAAAAAAAAACCTTCAGTACTTTTCCATAGAGGAAAAACCTTAGATTACGGTAAATGTTTCCTAAGAAAACAGCGGGTTGTGTTGAACTTTTCCTGTAGAAAAAACGTCTTTCTGTGCGAAATTCCTTATATTCTTACGTTCATAGAAATAAACATGTAAAAATAGCAGAAAAAGCTACTAAACCTTAGTTAAAAATGATCTTGCAGAAAAAACTGCTAAACTTAGCAGATCTCATTCACTACCTAATAAAAAAAAATATTTTTGAACTTGGGAAGCACAGTCGTTAAATTAATACCGCCAAAATTGGAATATTTTTTGAATTGGTATGTCAAAAAAAAATTAACTAAAATATTAATTTTGGCAGAAAAATTGGCTAAACTGCAATTTATGGGGTTTATTAAAAAAAAAAATATGTATATATATATAAGTATATATATATGACCCCATCTGGAGCCTCCATCCGGGAGGCTCGTGGGCGAAATAAGGGGGAACATAGTAACATGCAAGAGTGGATACTCAAATTAAAGATAATTGTCTCACGATTCCAAAAATATTATACTTTTTTATATCCATAAAACGTAGCCCTAACTAGAGCCATTTTAGTCCTTAAGAGGGGGGAATACAAATGATAAGATTTTGTTTTATTAATCAACCGATTTTACCCAAATTTTGCACAAAACCGTGGCTTTGCTTTATATCAATTCACATGCTAAATTGCATGACGATCGGATAATATTTGCATGATTTATAAAGATTTAAAGATAAAGGATATAGGCAGGACTAAGAATCCTTGCTTCGATTTTGATAAAAATTGACATAATCGTTTCCAGTTTTATGTGTAACGGAATAGATACTTTTCGTAATTTCGCGTTTATTTATGAATCTAATATATTATATAAAGTTCCAGGACGTATGGGAGGGAGGTGGGCGTGTCCTTTGCCAAATTTTTGTCCAATCGTTATATGAGATCAAAGCACTATGCGTCGGCTATAGGAATCGAACCTGTGCCTATTTCTACATTACGAACGTAACTATACCAAAGTGCGACGGCTTAGCCATCTCACCCAAGTAAGGCCTTGAATGCAATGTTGCTTCGAAAATGTCGAAGTTTTTGCCAACAAACCATCATTTGCTGGAGGTTTTGCTTTATTTCTTCAATTTGAAAAAAAAAAATGCAGCTGAAGCACATCGGTTGCCCACTGGAGCTTATCCTGAATATGTTCTATCGATTTCAGCGTGCCTGCGATGGTTTGTTCGGTTCAAAAGTGGTGATTTTGACACGGAAGACAAAGACAGGGCATCCAAAAAAAGTTTGAAGAAGATGAATTGGAGGCACTACACGATGAAGATTCTTGTCAAACTCTAGAAAAAATTCGCAGAATTATTGGGAGTCATTCAAGCAGCAATTTTAAGATGTTTATAAGTAGCAGGATTCATCCAAAAGCAAGGAAATTGGATGAGTTGAAGCCGAGAGACATTGAAAGACGATTTTGCATGTCCGAAATGATGCTTGAACGTCATAAAAAGAAGTAATTTTTGCATCGAATTATAACTGGTGATGAAAAATGAATCCGTTACGATAACCCGAAATGCAAGAAATCGTATGTGAAGCCAGCCAAATCAACGCCAAAGCCGAATATCCATGTCGCCAAGGTAATGCTCTGTATTTGGTGGGACCAGAATGGTCCCATCTATTATGAGCTGCTGAAATTGGGCCAGACGATCACAGGGGATCTGCACAGAACACAATTGATTCGTTTTAACAGAATATTGCCGAAAAATGCCCGGAATATGCGACCAGATATGAAGCCGTAATATTCCATCATAACAGCGCTCGGTCACATGTTGAAAGAGCGATTAAAAACTATTTAGAAAACAGGGGTTGGGAAGTTTTTCCCCACCCGTCTTATAGTCCAGACCATGCTCCGTCCGACTAACATTTGCTTCGATCGATGCAGAATGCTATCACTGGACTATGGAAAAGTTCATAGTTAACGGCGGCCAACATTTTGAATAAATTTATATTGTTCCAATGTGTCACAATAAATGCCCAAAGTTTGCAAAAAAATACCTCATTTTTAAGTTTTACCAATTTTTATACCAATAAAAAATTGTTTCACCATTGGAATACTAATGCCCTCTGATAATACGAGCATAAATAGGCCAAGTCCAGATTACAAGGAATCACTTTTTATATAACAGCTACAAGGATGTCTATTTGCATGATAACACATATTGCCACATTTCGAAGATGTTCCCCGTATTTGGTATTCTAATATCGCTGTTGTAACGACAAAAGTCGGTTCTCGTTTTTGTCTACATAAATTATTAACATTTTTAGTAATATTACATTATCATTGTTTGAATTTAACGGAATTATTAATAACGCCATCTATTTGTCAATATTTGCATCACTAATCATATACTACTAGATGGTACAACCCTGTCACATATGTTCTGTACTAAATGTTACTAATGTGTAATTGGTACTACTGTATTATAAAGGCTGAGTTACCCAACCGTAAACGTATCTGTAACGAATCAGCTGTTTCGATACCATAAGAAGAAATGTATACGAATGGTTACTAACACGTAAATGTAAACGAACTTGCCGGATCATTCTGTTGAAATCAGAATTTTCTATCCGGCATCGAAACAGCTGACTGATTTTAGTCGGGAAAAAATATGAAATGAATAAAGAAAAATGATTCAAACAACAAATAAGGAATAAAAATTAACAAATAAATTGAAAATTTTAGAATAAAATATAAAACCACATGAAATAGATGCTAAATAGTAATGTCGTTTACGATAATCTATAAGTGTACTTTTTAGCTACGGCACGGTACAGTTACATCACATATACGTTTACGGTCCCATAATCCGCCCTTAAGTTGTATTAAAATGTTTGTGTGTGTTTGATCAGCAAGTATAAAAGGCAGTGCTGTTGATCAATTTGAAGTTAGTCAGTAGACGACCACAAGGTAAGATCTACTATTTAGTGAGGAGTTTGCCAATTCCCTAAATAATAAAATCTAATTTTGTGGTAAAAGGAAACTCTCGCGTTTAGTTGTTAGAGAAAACTGAGGTCAGCCCTTAGATCTTTCTCTATTTTTTTTCGTTATTCGGTGCGAAACTTGCTCTCTCTCCGTGTTTAGTTGCTAGAGAAAACTGAGATTAGCCCAGTGTTGCCACCAGTAAAACCAAAAATTACACATCTGTAGGTCAAAAATTATCCAAAACTGTATGAAATTACACAAAAAGCTTATAATTTTTTTTATACTTTTCCAAATAATATATGGCCTTAGACCAACCAACTTCTGCGCGTTGTAGGGCAGAATCAAAATATTTTGGAAATAATGTAGTGATTTCTTACCGGCTGGTTGGATTACTATGAAATTTCTCAGGGTCAAAATCAAAGTAATTTCGAGCTTAAGTTTTTCTGGCCGGGCCCAAAGAGCCACTTGACACCAAACCAAACCCCCTCGAGCATTGTGAAAGCCTGCCTGAAATTTTGCATTTTTTCAATGACCTGGTCTAGTTTTCTGCAGAGCCAAATCAAAGCCAATTTTTCTGAAAAATATTGGTTATGTTTGAAAAAAAAGATTCTATTATCTAAAGAAAAATTAAATGCAATATATTTTTCAGGCTTAAAATAATGAATTATATGGTGTCGGTCATAGTTAAAAGAAATTTTTCTAGGTTACCTATTTCTAAATTGCTGTTATAAAAACTTTGAAAATTTCTAGTTTTTTCAATCAATCACAAACTAACTAATCCAAATATCACTCTGTCGCAGCATTTTCAAATGATCTTGCCAGCCTAGAGTAAAGTACTTTTTTTACATGAAGTTTAAAAAATATGTTCGCAAAACATGAACAATATACGGGGTTAAAAATAAGAATTAAATATAGAACAATGTGTTTGATTTCTTCTTAATTAGGCTTAGTTTTGAACAAATTTACGAAATAGTTCGTCGAAAAAAGAAATTTGTGGTAAATATTTCACAAACTCATTTAATCGAAATATCGACTAATTTTCATTTCATTATTAAAAAGCTTTGGAAATGAATTTACGGAAATTTCTGTAAAAAGTAAAATTACACGAAAACTACACAAAAATGTCATTATTCAAAAATTATCCAAGGAATGTGTAAACAGTCCCGTTTTTGAATAGTTATTCAAAAAGTGGCAACACTGGGTTAGCCCTTAGATTTTTCTCTATTTTTTTTTGTGTTCGGTGCGAAACTTGCTCTCTCTCCGCGTTTAGTTGTTAGAGAAAACTGAGGTCAGCCCTTAGATCTTTCTCTATTTTTTTTTCGTTATTCGGTGCGAAACTTGCTCTCTCTCCGCGTTTAGTTGCTAGAGAAAACTGAGGTTAGCCCTTAGATTTTTCTCTATTTTTATTGTATTCGGTGCGAAACTTGCTCTCTCTCCGCGTTTAGTTGCTAGAGAAAACTGAGGTTAGCCCTTAGATTTTTCTCTATTTTTATTGTATTCGGTGCGAAACTTGCTCTCTCTCCGCGTTTAGTAGCTAGAGAAAACTGAGGTTAGCCCTTAGATATTTCTCTATTTATTTGTTTTAGTTATCCGGTACGAAATATCGCGTTTAGTTGCTAGAGAAAACTGAGGTTAGCCCTTAGATTTTCTCTCTCTCTCGATATAGTCCTCGCAAACTGATATTTTACCTTGTGGTGTATTAAACTACTGACGTGGGTTTAAACGTAGAGCGGCCAGGATAAACCCATATTTGACTACAGGCTACAGTGGAAAATCGTCGTGTGTGAATCTGTCGGTGAAAAATTAATTGTATGATAGTAATAAGTATTAGAGAATAAAGATATCAATAAAAATTTTTTTTTTTAAAGCAATACAAACAGTGTTCTCTCTCTTTGTTTTTTAAATAAATAATTGTAACGAACCCTGGACATCGCTGATTTCTGCCCCAGCATACTGCGAAAAAACGTGTCGTTACACTGTTTCCAATTCCATTCGCCTTTCCATTCCATTATGTGCCGATATTAAGAGTTTCAATTCCACTTGTTCCCCACTTCATTTCATATCGTTACCATTTGGAACAATGCTCCACTCAAAAAATTATGTATTTTAACTTCTCTGCTTCTTTTTCGTTTATCAAGGTTTTTTTGTATACAAATGGTTTCTGAATCAATTCTGATTAGTTTTGTATGTATTAATATGATGTCATTACCATTACCTAGTGTAAAAAATCTTTAACAAATACGTATATACATAACCAGTTACCTGGTAATGGTAACTATCCAATCAGAAAACGGGAAAGTGGTGGCAAAGCACTTTAACAGTTAACAGGTGGTACAAGTACTGGCAAAAAGTGCTTTCCCATTCTCAAAATGATAACATTGTTAGACAAAGGGACCGGATGTTCAGAATGCCCCGGAGAAGCACTGGAGGGACAACATTTTTGAACGTTGGCAAAACGCTGGCAAACCAATAAATAGGTGGTCTGGAAATATATTTTCCAAAATAGAAGTAAAAAAAGTTCATATGTATGTTTTTTGGTCCTGCCGTGATTTGAACCCAGGCCGTCAGGTTGACAGATTATTGCTCTACCCACTGAGCTAACGAGACATATAATACTTGGTAGATAAACACATAAATGAGTGATAACAGCTGGATAACTACTGGCTGTGCTAAAATCCTAGTGCTGGCAAACAGTTTTTTTGAGCTAATATGCCAGCTTTGGGAGAGCAAAAAAAAAAGATGGTCTATTAGGAGCATTCCCACAAACCGAAGAATTGATTTTATAAATGAAAAAAATTTTTAAATTAAAAAAAATCCAAAAAAAAATTTTTTTTTTCCTGCAACCGGATTTGAACTCGGAACCTCCTGACTACAAACTTTTTTAACGAAGCGTCATCATTTTTAAAAAAACCATTGCTCTGCCAGTGAATTGCTTATTGTACAGCTGCAATTTCTTACTAGGTAGCACTGGATAACCACTGGTTGCAAACGTTGGCATATCACTCTAAGCCCATTCTTTGCCAGTGGTTTTTTTATAAACCACCGAAATTTTTGTAAGACAAAAACTAGCAAAACGCTTTTTGAAAACGCTGGAAAACGTACCAAATGAGTGTTCTCCCAGTCATTTATTTTTAACACCGTGGTTACCCTCCAGTGCTATGCCAGTGCTTGATTTTTTGTACCACTTTCGATTTCTGACTGGGTAGTTACTTTTCTTAATGAATTCCTTATTACATTTATATGGGGTTGTGGGGAAAAGTAATAAGTTATGCTTACGCACCAGCATATAAAATATCAAAAAATATATCGTTACCTATATACTTACCAGTACTAACAAAAGTAGTCTGTCTAAAAATAGATTTTCAGGAAAAAAAATTTTATAAAAAAAATTATTGGTAAAGTTTTTTTAATAAATTGTGCTTGCAGCAGGAAACGAACCTGGGACTTCAGATTGCTAGTCGACAGCGCTGTCATCAAAGATATGTATATGTTATGTTTAATAGATAAAACCTAAATGATTGGTTGCACACAAGTATGCTTACGCGCCAAGATACAAAAAATCAGAAATATGTGGTTACATATATTCTTACCAGAGTTAAAAAATATTGAATCTAAAAATAAATTTTCATAAAAATTACAAAAAAAAACCGAAAAATTACCTTATGCTTGCAATAATGACTAAAATATGTAATTTTGGTAACTCATTATTATATGTTTAAAGTAATGCAAAAAGTAATTTCGTATGATTACTTGTGGTCCAAAAAATAATGACATATCATTCTACACTGCAAAATAATGTAACTTCCCATTAGCATTAGTGTCAATGTCTGTGCTAACGAAAAATTCCCAAGTATGGTTTAAATAAAGCGAGAAGTTTACCCACACAAAAATTATATTTAAGTATTGACTTTTTAACTTTATTGCACTGACATTTTTATATCCGTAAATGAATCACTTGAATTTTTACTAAATCAGTTCCATTATGCCCTCAGTAGCAAGGAAGCATTCTTTTATGATTCTTCGGATGTTGTTCTTGCTAAAGAACTTCTTTGAAAATTATTTATACATATAATTTTTATGGAATTTGTTTTGAATCATTCAGTGTGTTCGTTTACTTACTGCAAGTTACTACTTTTACTACAGCTGGAAAATTTCAATACAAAAAGTAAACAAAACTTTCCAATTGTAGTAAAAGTAGTAAGAATTTCGAGTAAACGAACAGACTGATTATATTATAATATGTCTAAAAAAATTATATATGTATCTAAAAACTTTCAAAAAGTTGTTTAGGAAAAACAACATCCGAAGAATCATAAAGGAATGATAACATTCTATGACAAGGCCATGTTAAATTAATCGATGAAAATGCCGAATTAGAAAAACTTTTTTATATAAATATTTTTGCGTATTTATAAAGTCATGTAATATTTGTTTTTCCTATCTTTATACTTTGTTGTCTTAGGTTAGTGGTTTTAGTTCTAAACAGTATGTGGCAAATGTGTACTACATGAAACAATCGTATTTAGAGCACTAGTGGGAATAGGACTAATGGTATAGTAATGTTTTTGTTTCTTTTAAGTATTTTTATGAACAAATTACTTGGCAAATAATAGCAAAAGTGTCATATCCAAATGAGAAAATTATTCATAAAAAACATGGAAATATAAGAAGAAAACAAACAGTTTTGCTTAAATGTTGTATATCATGTCTGTATGTAATACTCGTACACCTAAATGATTATATAAGTGCAATATGCATTTTTTATACTTCATATAGACTTCTTCATGTAATATACTACTAGATTACAAATAGTATGATGGTGATGGTAAAATGCTTGACTCGATGTAAAGAATCAAAAATGTTATATACATATTTATAATACACAACATACAAATATGTGTGGAAATGGAAAAATAATAGGTATTCAAATATCTTTTTTTGAAAAAAATATACATACATATATAAAAATCATGTATGCCTCAGGTTGCATAAAAGATTTTTTGTTTTGCTACAAGTCATAGAATAATAATAAATGTGTATGCATGAAAATACCATATTCCACCACAGTACAATATTTATACTTTTGTATGACAGTTGTACGTATAAAGTGTAGGAAAATAAACAGGTTGAATGTCCTGTATCGTAATGTACACTAGCTAATAAAAAAAATTACAAAGGATATTTTTTGGGATTTTTAAAAGAATTATTGGTTAGTTAGGGAGTAGTAGAATTTTAGATGAAAAATATACTCAGTTATAACAATTAAATTTATAAATGACTTATAAAACACATTTTTCATACAAAATTCAATTTATAAAAGAGTTATAAGGTTTTCAAATTATTATGCATAAGCACTTTAAAGAAGAATAACTGTATAAGAATGAGTTATTACAAATTTAGTAAAAAAAAGAGCACTACTACTGTGGCCATCAGCTTAAATTGAATCTCAAATAAAACATTGCCAATTCTTGAAATTATTCATATATCCTACACTAATAGAAAAAAGTCCGTAAAAAATTTAGTAAAAACTACTAAAAATTAGTTAAAAATGATGCTGCAGAAAAAAACTGCTAAATTAGCAGATTATTTTTGCTATATATTAGTAATATAGGAACAGCAAAACTAAAACTGTTAAATATACAGAATTTTAGTTATATATGAGCTAAATTTTTGTAAATGGAGATTAGCAAATTAACCTGCTAAAATCAGCAAAAAATTTTGCTAAATAATTAGTAGCCTAAAAAATCACCAAAAAATTTAAAATTTTCGAAGTTTTTTTTTCGATTTTTTTTTTAATGCAAATAAAAATCGAGCCTTTTGAAAACAGCAGTTTACAATTTTTTAGCAAATATTTCTGCTGATTTTAGCAAGCAGAATAGACTGCTATTTGCATTCAACTAAATTTAGCTTAAAAATAGCAAAAATTTTGTAGATTTAACAGTTTATTTTTGCTATTTTTAGTCTACAAATATTTAGCAAAATTTTCTGCAGATTTTACAGTACAATTTGCTATTTTCAATTAACTAAAAGTTAGCCTAAATATAACTAAAATTCTGTAAATTTAGCAGTTTTAATTTTGCTGTTCTCATTTTACTAGTATTTAGTAAAAAAATCTGCTAATTTTATCAGTTTTTTCTGCAGCATCATTTTTAACTAATTTTTAGTAACTTTTTCTGCTATTTTTACGGATTTATTTCTATGAGTGTACTCTGAAGTTATGCATACACTCTCAAAACAATTCCGTTGTGACAACCGAATTTTTCCAACCGAATTCGTTCGGTTGCTGCAACCTCGTAATTCGGTTGCCTCAACCGAATTTAGTTGTGATAGCCGATAATTCGGTTGTCGCAACCGAATTGAAATCCAAATCGGTTGGCAAAAAGTTCGGTGTCCACAACGGAATTGTTCTGAGAATGTATGTAGCAGTTCGAGAACTTTCTAAGTACGACTTTGAAAAATCGTATTGCAACATATCCATTTCGTAGGGAAATAAAATCATTCCAAAATATATAATATTTGTATTCTAGTTGCTCACCAATTCATCTATTTTTCTCTACTACACAAGTGTTTGTCGATAACTTTGTCTAGATTAGCTAATTTAAAAGTAATTTTTATTAAAACACTGTAGTTCACATTCTTTTGGTAAGATACTGTTTATGCATATAACTTAATCGTTGTTGGTAACGGGCATAATATTATAAAATTGTAACAAAAATACAATCAACATATGTGCCAACACCAAACAACGACAACAACAACAATAACAAATGCGGCTGCATTTGTCTTTAGAAATTCAACATCTCAAATGCTTTCAGTTTCCCTAAGTAAATACAGACACACACACACACACATACACATTCGTACAAACTTTGAAAAATGAACGTATGCACACAGAAAAAAAATATGCCATTTTCCAACTGAAATTCGGTTACACCTACTAAAATAGGTTGTTGTGGTAATCACAACAAAATTCGGTTTATACAACTGAATTTTAGTTGTAATACCCAAAATAATTAGTAATCACATTCCAATATGGTTTCACCAACCGATTTTATTGGTTGTAGCAACCAAAATAGGCTTAGCAATTCGGTTGGCAATTTTTTTTCCTGTGTGTGCTGGTGAGTTTGCAAAAGAAAATAATACACATATACATATCAAGAAACAACCAAAAAGGAATTAAGAAGTATGCATAGCGTATTCCAAGTACATGGGATATACTACAGTTATACTTATAAATGTTTCTCACTCCCTGGATATATTTAAACACATCCATACAAGTATAAATGCATGGATACTTGGATCAATGTATACAGTCTTAAAACAAAAATGCACTTGAATAAAACGTAACGATAAAGCTGAGTACACGTGCATTATTTTAATGTTACCTGAAGGAGTTGTTTCTACTTTTACATTTTTTTATTTTCTTCCATTTAATACACTTCTTACCTTTCATTTGATTTACACTTGTTTGTTTCATTGTAAATGCATTTAAGCAACGAATTATAGAAATTTTCAGAGCTAAAAAGAAACCAGTAAACAATTTTAAATTCGGCTGTTTGGAGCACGAGCAAGAAATAAAAAACACCTTATATCTAGCATACGTAGTCATACCTCATTTGATACAGATCGACATTTAATCTTGTCCAAGTTAAGTTCAAAATTAGGGTATCCAGTAATATCCAATAAGATCCCTCAAATATATTACATTAGATCCAAATAGGTCTCAAAATTGGGAGATCCAATAATATCAAATTGAGATCCTGATAGATCCCAAAACATCCCATGCGATTAATTTAGATCCAACTAGATACAAATGGCAGATCGAATTGGATATTTTGAGATCAAAATATAATATATTTGGGATTATTTATATTTAAATAAAATTTAGAAAAAAAAAACATTTTCGCCCTGGAAAAACACAAATTCGGTACTTTAACGGAATTATGATATATTACGATATCTACCCGAGTAAAAATAGTTATATAGGAAATAATATAAATTAATATGGACTAATATGTTGATATATAGTCAAGTGTGATACTATATCTGTGCGGATATAATTATATATAGCTTTGAGTTTTTAAAATTTCTTATATGATATCATATATAGACCAGTATAAATATATGTCCCCATATGTATAAATATGTACCATATCTAGTTACATTTGCTATGACAATTTTAATCCAGCGTCATATATAATTCAAAATGGCTTTATCGGAAAACATATAAAGTTTTATATAGCTCAATGTTAAAATTTATTCTAAGTTCTTTTAGATATATTTAAGTATAGCGCAATGTAAAAAAATTCTATGTTTTTTTGAGATATATTTATGTATGATTTCAAAATATAAAATGCGTACTCATTATAACTCGTAAACCTTGTATAAATACAAGCCATATTTTTTATGTATGGAATTTGATATTAAACTTATAAACATACCATGTTTACACAGTTTACGGGTAGAATACAAGTTTATATGAGAAGGCTTAAAATGCTTGGTAACAATTATGTACAATTTCTTCTAAATACTTACCATAATTCGTAAATGCATTTTAAAGTTATAGCAGGTTTACAAAACGTCATTTTCATACAAAATTTGTTCAATAAACCCCCTATAATTTTACAAAGCGTTTATGAATTTAGGGGTTAAAGTTTTATTTAAATTTTGAATTCTTAGTTTAAGGGTATTATTTTTTATTACTTTTTAATAGTTTTTTTTTTGAGCCTGAAATATAATGCGTTATATAATTAGGTCTTTCTACATCAAATTATATATTATTATATCGGGTCCAAATCTGGATAAAATTACATATGATTTAATATATCTAGATTTTATACGATATAATTTTATCCACCATTTTTCGGATCATAGCTTATCTCCAATTATATTAAATAAGATATCATTACATATGACATCATATTATTTTTTTACTCGGGTAATTATATATTTAAAATATTGGTGATTGAAAATATAATTTGCACATGCTGGTAACACAAAATGGTGTAATCTTTTTAATATCTATAAAAAAATATTTATAAGTAAATCAAATTGTGTAATAGAAATGAAAGTGGGACAGTTGAAATCAGCAAAACATGCTGCTAAAATTACAATTACTTCTTGTTATTAAATGAATAAAAACAAATTCATGTAAATATTGTTAATTTTATTTTCGAATAAATTACACAATCCAAAAACACTGATCCGAAATTCGAATGGGTTAAAATGGGACTTGTGTCAAAATTTTCTATAATGTGAGTCAGCGAACCAAATTTCATTAAAATATCTTAATATTTGCGACCTGCAGTTTGTAACCAAGCCAATTTTGGGTGTCCCTTATATGGGCACTTGGTCTAAACATGGACCGGTGTTAACCAAAATCAATAGGCTTCGTCCTTGGGCCAACATAGGTATGTGTACTAAATTTCATCAATATATCTTAATATTTGCGACCTGCAGCGTATAAACAATATAATTTTGGGGGGACCCTTATATGGGCACGAGGTCTAAACATGGACCGATTTTAACCAATGGGCGTCGTCCTTGGGCCGACATAAGTCGGTGTACCAAGTTTAATCAAAATATCTTAATATTTGCGACCTGTAGAGTGCGCACAAGAATGCATGGACAGGCGGACGGAGGGACGGACGGACCTCGTTAAATCGAAATAATAAAAAAATTCTGAGCCGATCGGTATACTATAAGGTGGGTCTAGGACCAATATTTTGTGGTGTTGCAAACATCAGCACAAACTTATAATACCCTGACCACGTAGTGGTGTAGGGTATAATGATCGGTGTTAGAACTGACTGCAGCAAGCGTAACAAAGGAAAGTACATTTTTGGTTAAATTTACCCAACTTATAGTAGGAAACTGGACTTCTACTAAAAATATGGTAAATTTAATACACTCAAAAAGTTTTTGTAGTTTGACACATACTACATGACAGTTGTTTTTGTAGTAATCATTAATTGTTGCTTTTAACAGTAATTACAGTGGTTTTTCTTACGAAAATGTAAAACAACTTTTATGACGGTTATTTAAGAAAACAACTAACGAAAAGTACCATAATTTCGTAACAGTTGTTTAAAGCAGTTATTTTTAATATCATAATAAGCAACTACCAAAACAGTAATTTTACAGTAAACGGTTATTTTATTTACTTAAAAAATAAATAATTCCGTTGAATTTTTCTTAATTTTAAAAATTCTTATTTAGTTTATATATGTTATTACTGAAATATTTCTAGTTTGCAAATAAAATTAGAAACTTGCATTTTATCTCCAATACATAAAAAAAGCATAATAACTGCAGAACGGTTTGGAATTGAATTTGGAATTTTAAATAGGCTGAAGTAATAACACATATTTTTGTAATTGAAAGAAAAAAATTCTTTTTTTTTATTAAAATATACTTTTATAAACAAAAAGCATTGACTGTAAAATACAGTAGTTTTTTACCAATTTTGTCAGTTGTTTTGAAATTTTTGTAGTAAAATTTTATCATATTTATTAATTTTACGACATTGGTAGTTATTTTTATTGCGTCTGTTAGTTATTTTCAACAGTTAAAAATAAAAAAAATTTTAGTTATTTTAAAGGTAAATACCTTTGTCGCCTTTTTAACTGCATATACCTTTGTTTTAACTGTCATTATCAGTAGGGTAGAGGGGGGATTATTCGCCAGTGGGGCATACACTAATCCCATTTTTCTCCGATGTTAAGGGAGATAAAAAATTGGAAAAAATATATTTTGTGCATTTTTCAATTGGCTTTCCTTGACATTCGCTCTGACGAATTTATATCACATGTGGTCGCAGATAGACGTGTTTTTGTGTTTTTTAGGGTGCCAAAAAAATAATTGAAAGCAATTACATTTTGCAATAACTTCCTCAAATCGTGTGATTAAAAATTAATTTTTCATTATGTTAGACCTATGATCCTAAGATTTCAGAAAATAATAATTCGATTTTAATAAATGCTTAAAAAGTGTGAAAAATATTAATTTTATGTTAGGGCCTGCCTCTGGGAAACAATCACCAGATGGCCCCTGGATCTACGAACAGTTGGTGCTTCCCTGCCTAAAACGCTCTATAAGACTTTTCTATATGTTTAAAATATGTTCAATAGTAAATTAGTACAATCGTGTTCATTCTTAAATTTATATTAATTATTCAGTTTTTTGTAATTTTGAAGAATCATTATATTATAGTTTTAAATAATTTTTTTTAATGTAGTGGAGATTTATTGATTAAAAGGAATCATATACCTTAAAGAACTTATTCTAAATTATTTATTTAAGTCATTAAAACATTGACTTTGCCGATTTACCAATATTTTTTTTTTTTTTGAAATTGTATCTAGCTCTTTTGGCGAATATCCCCCAGGTTTGGGGCAGTTACGCCGATTTGGGTTACTTTGTAAATCATAAAAAAGTAATAGAAAATATGCAAATACTTAGAATAAAAATCACAGAAATTAAAGCCAAGATATGTAGATCTTCAATTTGAAAGTAATTTTTGAAAATAATTAGGGGTTAAGAAATCACAGTGCTTTGAAAAAAAAGTGGCGAAGGATCCCCCTCTACCCTAGATTCTACCGACAAACTTTCGTGAGTGTACAATTGCGTTAGTGAAAAATTACACACATGATGCGTAACTGAATTACACAAAATATATAAATATAAAATTAATTTTAAAACATTTTATTAAGAATTAAATTTATATTTAAGCATAGTACAAGCCTCAGTTTTTGAGGAGATTTCTATCTCGAAACACATAAGATTATGAGCAATTCTTCCCATAGAAAAAGCCTCCGATTCTTAGTATTTTTCACTATAGGAAAAGCATTCAATTCTGGGCACGTTTTGCAAAACAACATACTTTTTATAGGAAAAAATCATTATAGTCTGCGCCATAAATGATTTTATTTGGATATAGCATACTCTTCACTATATTCTCCAAAAAGTGCAAAAAAATATTAGAAGAAATAAAATTTCCACATGTTTTTTTTTTGTAAAATATGTTTTAGTCCCAAAGTAATGTTTTTAAAAAAGTTCACAAAATTAATGGAATTCTTCATAAAATGAATAGATCATTCCGCCAATGAATGAATCATTCAGCCAATGAAGAGCCTCATAATATATTAGCAGAAATTTTATTTATTACTTTTTATTATTTATAGTTGGTTGTTGTCGCTTGTAAGCTGGAGTGAAAAGTGAATAACTAAAACACTTACAAGCACGCCTAACGTGCGTTACTGGAAAAGTGTTTAGCAAATGCAAAAAGCCCAATAAAGTTGTGGCATATTTTACGGATTTACAAAAAATATCTAATTAAAGAATTCATTAAATTAAATAGTTTCATAAAAATCTATAACTAAACTCCTTATTACTGTCTTGATAAAATGAGTTAAAACTCATCGAATTAAGCGCTACATATAATCAGAGACGGGCTAAAATCATTACCATTAAATTTTCATTACCATTACTTGATGTAATGGCAATGGAGCTTTTTTTATCATTACCATTTTTTGAAGAAATGGTAATGTTTTTTTTTTTCATTACCATTGCGTTAAAAATGGTAATAAATACTTTTTTTAATTTTCATTTGTTTTGAAAATTAAAATGAACCGTTTTTTAATTTTCATTACTTTTACCTAATGTTTACATAGTAATGAAACACCCATTTGTTTTTCATTACATGCCGTTTTTGTCGAAGTTTTTTATTTTAAAAATATGAGGTTTACAAATTACTAAAAGCATTTTTTAGTTCATAATCCGAGGCCTATGGTATCCATATTTGATACCAAGGTTTGGTGGCTAGTTGCAAAAAAAAAATCGCGAAAAAATTGCATAAATGAAAATGTTTGCATCAATATATTTGTTTGCAGAACATAAATAGCTGATTAAGTTTTTTAATTCAATTCTAGTACCATAGGCTTTTTTCGCGAATAATGGCGGTATTTTGCAATTTTGTAAGTGCGGTTTATTTAATTTATAATCTAAGGACTATAATACTCATTTCGTACAACAAAGTTTGGTGGCTAGTTGAAAAAAAAAAATGCGAAAAAAAATCGCAAACAAAAAAAATCCAAAAAGGAAAATTTTTGCATTAATATATTTGCTTGTAGAATGTAAATCGCTGATTAAGTGTTTTAATTCAATTCTTTTACAATAAAGTCTTTTTTCGCGTCCCGCCATTATTTTGAAGTTTTTTAAGTCCGGTTTCTTAAAATTTATATTCTAGTGACTATAATACCCGTTTCATACAAGAAAGTTTGGGAGCTAGTTAAAAAAAAACGCGAAAAAAATCGCGAAAAAAAAATTCAAAAAAGGAAAATTCTTACATCAATAGATTTGTTTGCAGAATGTAAATTGCTGAATAAGTGGTTTAATTAAATTTTTTTACCATAAAGACTATTATCGCGAGCCGCCATTATTTTGGAGCTTTTTAAGTGCGGTTTATTTAAATTTGTAATCTAGGGACTATAATGCCCGTTTCATACAACAAAGTTTGGGAGCTAGTTTAAAAAAAAAACCGCGAAAAAAAAATTTACAAAAAGGAAAATTCTTACATCAATATTTTCCCAGTCAGAAATCGCCAGTGGTACAAAAAATCAAGCACTGGCATACCACTGGGTAACCACGGTATTAAAAATAAATGACTGGCAGAACACTCATTTGGAACGCTTTGCCAGCGTTTGCAAAAAGCGTTTTACCAGTATTTGTTTTACAAAAATTTCGGTGGTTTATAAAAAAACCACTGGCAAAGAATTGGCTTAGAGTGATATGCCAGGGTTTGCAACCAGTGGTTATCCAATGCTACCTAGCCAATGCTACCAGTGGTTCAAAAACCAATTTGCTGGTAGACCAATGATTTTATAAAAATGCTGACGCTTCGTTAAAAAAGGTTTGTAGTCAGAAGGTTCCGAGTTCACGTCCAGTTGCAAGAAAAAAAAATTTTTTAGATTTTTTTTAATTAAAAATTTTTTTGTTTTATAAAACCAATTTTTTTTGTTTGTGGGAAAGCTCATTCAGGACCCACTCTTCTTTTGTCCTCCCAACACTGGCATGCTAGTTACAAAAAATTATTTGCCAGTACTAGCATTTTGGCACAGCCAGTAGTTGTCCAGCTATTATCACTCATTTATGTGTTTAGCCATCAAATATTATATGTCTCGTTAGCTCAGTGGGTAGAGCAATCTTCTGCCAATCTGACGGCCTGGGTTCAAATCACGGCAGGACCAAAAAAATAAATATGAACTTTTTTTAAATTTTATTTTGGAAAATATATTTCCAGACCACCTATTTATTGGTTTTGCCAGCGTTTTGCCAACGTTTAAACATTTTGTTCCTCCAGTGCTTTTCCGGCGCTTTTTGAACAGCCGGTCCTTTTGTCTAATGATGTTATAATTTTTGGAATGGGAAAGCACTTTTTGCCAGTACTTGTACCACCTGTTAAAGTGCTTTGCCACCGCTTTCCCGTTTGTATTTTTCTGACTGGGTTTGTTTGCAGAATGTAAATCGCTGAATAAGCGTTTTAATTAAATTTTTTTACCATAAAGTCTTTTTTCGCGTCTCGCCATTATTTTGGAGTTTTTTAAGTGCGGTTTCTTAAAATTTATATTCTAGTGACTATAATACCCGTTTCATACAAGAAGGTTTGGGAGCTAGTTAAAAAAAAAACCGCGAAAAAAAAATTTACAAAAAGGAAAATTCTTACATCAATAGATTTGTTTGCAAAATGTAAATCGCTGAATAAGTGTTTTAATTAAGTTTTTTTACCATAAAGTCTTTTTTCGCGTCCCACCATTCATTACTTTAACCCTTACTTCATTGATGAATTTTACAGGCGATGAGCCTCAAAGTAATGTATGGAGAGGAATGGATAAAGTAATTGGTTACTTATGTGGTTACGAGGATGGGGAAAGTAATGGGTCTAAAAATAGATTTTCATAAAAAAAATTGATTACAAATATTTTTTTATTAAATATATAAACGTCCCAGCAACACCACACATTACCAAATAATGGGTAAAGTAATGTATCGCCATAGGGTTGGACTGGTTACTTTACACCTTACTTCACTGATGAATTTTACAGGCGATGAACCTCAAAGTAATGTGTGCATTGTTACCAGTATACTTACAAAAAAATTTAAGAGTAATGGGTTACTTAGTTGCAGATAGGAAAAAACATATTTAATGATTCTCTTATATCCTAACAATGATGGCCACTTTAAAAATATTTACAAAATTTAAATAAATTGAAGTAATTAATTATTAAATTAAAACAATGCGTTTTGTAATAATCATTACTTTATATTTAATTATAATGCATTATGTAATCAACATTCGGTAATGCATTACTTTATGTTTTAAAATAATGGTAAATGTAAGGAGCGTACGTTAGTAAGTAATAGATTATGTAATTAACTATCGGTAGCCCATTATTCTGTGGTTCTAAATACTGCTGAAGGTAAGGATTGTACATTACAAAGTAATACATTATGTAATCAATTTTTGATAACTAATTACTTTATGCTTCAAATTAATGCTGAAGGTAAGGAGTATTCATTACAAAGTAATGCATTATGTATCCAGTTTTCGGTAACTAATTACTTTATGTTGAACAATAATTACACTTGTAAGCAGTACACATTACAAGGTAATGTATGAGTATGTCGCACCCATTATCAAAATTTTCCTGGGTTTCATTGCAACAACCGAGTGTGGACATCGTTTTGTAGCCATGGCCATATTGCAAGCATCTCTTTTGTCTGCTACTACATTTACGAAAAGAAAATTTTTGTTTTTTCAGAAAATAAAACTACTAGTACTGTATTGCATTGTTGAATTTCAACTTCTATAAAAAAAAAAATTTAATTTCAAGAATTGCAATAAATTCCGAAGTGTTACAATATAATTAACGTATTCTATAAAATCCTAAAAGTTTAAAATTTTTGCATTACTGCATAATCAAATAATACAACTGACTACGATTGTAGAATCTGTATGAGTAGATGTACGAAAAAGCTCAAAAAAGTATTTTGCTTGCAATTTATGTCTTCATTCCAATTTATCAAAGATCCTTACACTTATTCACATTTATATTGCGTACATAAGTACATATTAACATCCGCATATAATTTTCACTAGACATACATACGTAATAGGGATATAACTTTGAAAATTATTAAGAAATATATCACTTTTTCCTATGCCCTATGCTCCTTGCAGGAGTAAAAGGAACAACTATATATATATATATCACTTTTTCGCGGTTGTTCGAAAAGTTCCAAGCACCAAAAGCTTTGAATTTTAGAAGACATGTGTGTCTCAATTTGATTCCTTTGCAATAACTTTCTATCAAAGACATCATACTAATTTTATTTCATTATCCAAAATCGTAATTTGTCGAACAAAATTTTGTAAAATCGATTGACTTTTTTTTAATGTTCAGATTTTTATAAATTATACGTTTACAATGATTCTCTTTCGCGCTAATACATTTTTGTATTTTGCTATCCTTTTTTATTCCACGCCATAGCCACACTTGTCGGACTCTGAAGCACAGATTTGTTTTACTCTAGAGTTAACAACTATACCTAAAAAACACATTACTAATTTATTCACATTTCTAATTGTCAACAAATTAAAAACTAATAATAATAATAAAAAATTTGATACAATTTTCACAAGTAAATTACCAGAATAAAAAATTTTTGAAAGAATTCGATAAGGCTAGCAAGACAGAATACGTATTTTCTGCTTTCGCTACAAAGCTATCATCAGTGTCGTTTGCCTTGATGGGTTAATCATTTGAGGACGATCTACTTATGCTAAATATGAAAACAAATATAACTAGTATGTTAACAATTCAACTAGACTAACTAACGAAATCTAACAATGTTATTTCAAAGCAAAAAAACCGTAATAACAAAAGGATAAAAATAGCATTGTTAGATTTTGTTGATGTTAGCCCCGAGACCCTCGGCATACTCCCCGGGCCTAGTCCATATCATCTGACGGCATGTAAAGGAACTCCATAGGAGCTAAAATTTTGTCCGTTTTGCTCTATTTCGCTTACTTTTCGAGATATGGGCCATTTTATGAAGTGGAAAATTTTATTAAAAATTTCTGAGGACCCAACGCCCCACCATGGTCTATTTTTGGATAGAGATAATCTTTTCACGGGGGTGTTGAACGGTTAGAAGTAGTCGAAATTTTCGTCAATTTCTCTCTTAGTATTCGAGATATAGGCCATTTTAAAAAATCGGGAGAGAAAGAAATAGCGCCACATAGTGAAACACGTAATAGCAGAAACATGAAAATATTTTGTTTTAACAATAAATTGTGTAAAATTTCACGAATGGGTTCTTAAAAATTAGTTGCAAATATTCTTGAAAATTAACTCTCAAAAATAGTTAAAGTACTGCGGATTTTTAGTATATTGTTAAATGAAGATAACTAAAATCTTTGTTGAAATCAGTGTTTCAATTAAAAATTTGTTAAAAAATAGTTAAATCAATTTGAAATCCTTTTGACAGATTTTTCTACTGATGTATTATTTTAACCTCTAATGCATTTTATTCTGATTACGATAATATTTAAACTATATATTTGGCGTTGAAAATCTACTATGGAACAAATATTAGAATTTTAATTTATCGCTTTGTTTAGCGATATAGCACAACAAAAGTTGAATACGTATCTAGAAACCCAGTAGTCAAATAATAGTAAAATAAAATTACGTACCGAATTGTTGATCAATTGTTGTTATTTCAGAAGTTATGGCGATTTTCGATTTTTGAAAATTACGAAATTTGGCGCATTTGGCACTAAACATCAAAAAAAAATTTCTTATTTTTTTTGCCGAACGTAAGGGTCGACATTTAAAATTTTTCGTTATTTCTTTGGCATTTACAGTCGGATCTTAAGGTATGATACATCGATGATTTTTCTCGAGGCGAACAGTGTTTTGCTCTAAGGGCCATTGACCTCAAGTATCCCGTTCTAGTAGTTACCCACCAGATCTCAGTTGCTACCACCCTAATGTACAACCATAATGTCAGAAAATTAAAGCTCGCAAAAAAGCATTAACTTTTGCTAAGGAAGTTTTTCGATAAATCCAGTAGAAATTTTTTTTATTTTTTGGTTGCTGAACGTAGGGGTCGCCTTTTTAATTTTTTTTTTCTTTGGATTTTACCTTTATAGCAAAACACTGGTCTCCTCGAGGCAAAAAAAATTGATATATCGCACTTTAAAATCTGACTTTAAATGCCGAAGCTATAGCGAAAAATTAAAAAAGGCGACACCTACGTTCGGCAAAAAAAAAGTTTTGAAAAGAAAAGAAAAATACTTCATATTGGAGGGTGTACGGCAAACTTTTTTTGCGGTACGGTCTACTTTACAAAAAAAGTTTGAATGGAAAAAAGTAGGTAATTAAGTTTTCTATGGATATAATACAACTTGTTTAATAAAATATTGTTATTTAGGCAAAAACTATTTAAAATCTGAAGACCGGCTTTTGGCGGCCTTGGGCATTAGAGGGTTAAGTGTATTACACTGTTATCCACCTCTCCCTATGTAGACAGAAATTTATACAAAAGAGATATTTTGAGTAATGGCGATATTTCTGTACACTCAAAATAATATGTCTGTCTGTTGGCTCAACAGAAAAATTTGTTAATTTAACAAAATTTATTCCCGTTTTTTAGCTTAAAATAAAATTTGTTGATTTTAACAGATTTTTTGTTAAATACAATAAATCCGTAAAAATACGGTTTTATTTGTAGTTAAACGGAGTGTAAAATTTGGTCAAATTCTAGGGTCTTGGTGTTCTCCCCGGACCCGGTCCGAAAAAAATTTACGAAAACTCTTACGTCAATTTTTGGATACAGATAACCTTTTCGCGGGATTTTACGTAGTTATGGTACACGAAATTTTTGACAATTTTGCTCTCTCTTTATTAGTTTTCGAGGTATGGGCCATTTAAAATAATCGGGAGGGTAAAAATACCCGGGAAATAGCCGAAACATGTAAATATTATATTTCAGCAATAACCCTACGGGAAATTTTAACAAACTGTCAAACTGTTACATGGCGTTGTCATAGGAGGTGGAAATTGACCCCTTGTGACATGTCACAAGACAGATCGCAGGACAGGTCCCTGAACTTTGTTTTTTATGAGAGTTCAGTAACCTGTCCTAGGATTTGTCTTGTGACATGTCACAAGGGGTCAATTTCCACCTCCTATGACAACGCCATGTAAAAGTGACCAGTCTATTTCATATAAGGGGGCCAGTTCGGTGGCAGTTTGTTAAAATTTCCCGTAGGGAAATTATGTAAAATAAATATAATAAATGGGTCCTTCCAAATTAGTTATAAATAATTTTAAAAATTGAATCTCAAAATTAGTTAAAGTACTGAAAATTCTTAATGTTTTGCTAAATGACGATAACTAAAATATTTGTCTAAATCAGTGAGGTATAACCGCTTTTCTTATTTACTGTATTCTTTTAGTTTTTCACTTCGAGCACAAATATATGCAAACCTAGATGTATTAATATTTAGGTGGAAAAATTAATTTGTTTTTATTTCTCGAACTTTATTTTTTCCAAAGAATCTTCAAATATTTATTCATATGTTATATATGTAAATTTGCAAGTATTGTACAAACAGTAAGCACTTGTACTTGTACTCGTATACATTAGAGTGTCCCGATAACATGATTTTGAACAACATTTTTAGTTTCCTAACAGCGTTTAGTGTTTGCGATTCTTGTTTGTGCTGTTACAAATTTGTTTTCTTTTTTTGAAATTTCTTCCTTTAGAAATTTTAAACGCAAGTGTGAGCTAGAATTGTTCCTTAGTGCATACACGCGTCAACGCATAATTTTTAGGACTAGTTCTGCCAAGTTGTTCAAAATTTGTGTCTTAAAAACGCAATGGTGGACTTTATTTCACGAAAACTTTATAAATGATTTTTTTCTGATATCAACCGCGTCGATATGCAATTTTTGCTATCAATTTTGCGAAAAAATTCAAAACTTTTTTTTACAATATACAATAAATACTGTTATCTTCTTCAGTCGCTGCTAGAGAGATAAAGATCACCTGCAAAAATTGCTTACGTATTTAGCTCCCAAGTAATATGCCAGTCATCGGGACACTCCAATATGCCTATATTATAGCAAACTTTCTGTTATCCTGGAAAAAACTAGATGAATATTTTTTTGCGATTCTGTTAACAATTTGCCTTTAGTCAGGATACAAGGTTTCCTTTTCCAATTTTGCTTTTTTTTATTTTTACAGTTTTATAGTTTGCATCATACCTGGGGGATTTCAATTACATTTCAATTATAATTACAACTAAATGTAGTTGAAATTTAGAAAATAAACTCAATTACATTTCATGTAATTGTAATTGAAAATCTTCAATTAAAAATTACAAGTAATTGTAATTGAAAGTGTTTTCAATTACAAATTTCAATTACATTTTCAATTACATTTAGAATTAAAAAGTGTTTTTGCTAAGATTATGTAGAAAAAATTGACTGGGATAGGTGGGATAGGCGTGGCTAAGTATAAAAAGAATACGTCATGTTGGGTTGACCCCTAACTTGTGCTTTGTTATTTGATATTTTTACACCCTACACCACTATGTGGTCAGGGTATTATAAGTTTGTGCTGATGTTTGTAATACCAAAAATATTGGTCCTAGACCCACCTTATAGTATACCGATCGGCTCAGAATTTTTTTTATTTCGATTTAACGATGTCCGTCTGTCCGTCCGTCTGTCTGTCTGCCATGCATTCTTGTGCGCACTCTACATGTCTCAAATACTGAGATATTTTGATGAAACTTGGTACACCGACTTACGTCGGCCCTATTTATTTTGGTTAAAATTGGTCCATGTTTAGACCTAGTGCCCATATAATGGTCCCCCCAAAATTGGCTTGGTTACAAACTGCAGGTCGCAAATATTAAGATATTTTAATGAAATTTGGTTCGCTGACTCACATTATAGAAAATTTTGACACAAGTCCCATTTTAACTCAATCGAATTTCGGATCCAAACATTAGTTGGCTTTTACCCAGATTGGTGTAGGGTTTTGTTTAGTCGGCATGCCTGACTTTAACCTTTTTACTCGTTTCAATTACTATTACATATAATGTATAATTGAAAATTTTTAATTACAAATTACATGTAAATATTCTTTTTTAAATTACAATTACAAATAATATGTAATTGTAATTGAGTTTTTTCAATTACATGTAATTGTGTAATGTTATTTTTTTTTTTTTTAACTTTATTTCTTTATTTATTGGATCTTTCTTATTTCAGAAAATAACAATAAGTATTAAAATCTTAAATCAACTAATAATTTCTGGGTCTATTGCCATTGCAATAGAAAATCCATTTTTCGTTGCGTAAAATGTTCATCTTTCATGTGGTTCCGCGAGGGCCAATGTGTCGACCCTCTTGAGGCGAATATGTCCATTATAACATAGTAGATCCTGTGCAAGAGGGTTTGGATGAGTTGCCAGTTTTCGTACATATTTAGAGCAGCAGGTTTTTATTTCGTTGCGAACAAATGGAATATTAAGGTCCTTATGAATAATCACGTTATTAATATACCACGGGTCACCAGTAATTAGCCGCAATATTTTATTTTGTCGTCTTTGTAATTTTTCTATATTAGAAGCAGAAGCTGTTCCCCATAGTTGGATTCCATAGGTCCATATTGGCTTAATAATAGCTTTGTAGAGTAGAACCTTGTAGTTTAGGTTGAGAGCAGAATGGGGACAAAGGAGCCACTGAAGCTGTAAAGTTTTAAGTTTAAGTTGTGTGGATTTGGATTCAATATGTTGAGACCAGGTAAGGCGACGATCAAGGTGTATACCAAGATATTTTATGTGATTTTGCTCAGGGATATCGATGTTATTTATCTTCAGTTTGGGACAGTTTCCCTTTCTCAAGGTGAAAGTAACATGTGCGCACTTTGTTGGATTTACTTTTATTTTCCACTTGTGAAGCCATTTTTCGAGTTCCTTAATATGAGCCTGCAGACAACTAGAAGCAATTACTGGATTTTTATGTACGCTTATAAACGCTGTATCGTCTGCAAAAGTTGACGTGTGTATCAGGTTATTAGTAGGCATATCTGAAGTAAAGAGTATATACATGAGAGGACCAAGTATACTGCCTTGGGGAACTCCTGCTGTGATTTTTCTTGAGTCTGAGATGTGGTCTTTGTACTTTACTACAAATGAACGATCCATTAAATAATTTCGCAGTAACTTGTGGGTATTTAGGGGTAACAGGGAGCTTATTTTATATAATAACCCATCATGCCAGACTTTGTCGAAGGCTTGAGAAATATCTATGAAGAGTGCTGAGCAATAGAGTTTGTCCTCGAAAGCCTTTCTGATAAGAGTAACTATTCGATGGACCTGTTCTATGGTGCCATGATCCTTTCGGAATCCAAACTGATGAACGGGAATGATGTGGTGGTCGTTTAGGTATGGGGTCAACGCATTTAAAAATAATTTCTAAAAGAGCTTTGATAAAGTTGAAAGTAAGCTTATCGGGCGATAAGATGATACTTGGCTAGCGTCCTTACCTGGCTTAGGTATCATTATTATTTCTGATATTTTCCATGATTTAGGGTAGAAACCAGTTCGCAAGATAGAATTGAAAATTAATAAAACTAGTTTAAGGGCAGATGTTGGTAGCTCACGAATCATTTTTCCTGAAATTTTGTCCACGCCAGGGGCTTTATTTGTTTTCAATTTTTTAACTGCTGAAGTTAACGACGAGAATCGAATTTTCATTGGGGAAACAACAAGGTCTTCAATATCTGGCAAAGTTATGTCTGAGCTAGAAATATTAGGCGTGAACACTCTTTCGAGGTGATCGGCAAAAACTTCTGCTTTCTCTTTATGGGACCTAGCCCAATAACCATCGCTATAACGAATAGCAGATTCGTATCTAGTTGGGTTTTTAAGTTTTTTGGTGACTTTCCAAAGACTATAATCCGTGGATTTAGTTGGATTTAGACGTTCTAAATATGCCTTTAGAGCTGACTGTGAAGGGTTCTTTGACAGTGGTTTAGTTGACTTTTCAAGGTAGGAGAGCGATGTAGTTGCCATTGTCTTCTAAGATTTCTCTTTTCCTTTATAAGATTTTGAATAGTTGTTGAGTATTTATTATTTTTAGGGCCGTCGTAGCGTTTAAAAGGTGTAGCTACTTTAGCTGCAGTTGATAATGTTTCCGAAAACACGTTTATAGCATCTTGTATTTCATCATCGGATTTCAGTGAAATATTTTGAGATACGTGTGAGCTTACATAATTTCTATATTTGAGCCAGTTAGTATGTCTATTAGGGAAACAAAAAGGTTTTTCGATGGTTTGCCCATTAAGCATTGAAATAATAGTGGGAGAGTGGTCAGAAGACAGGTCGAACAAAGAGACTGCAGAAAGCTGATCGCGTCTGATATTTTTAATGACTGCAAAATCTATTAAATCAGGAGTCTTTTGTAGATCTGAAGGCCAATAAGTGGGCTGTCCTCCAGATATAACGTCAAGTTTAAGAGATGAGATAGCTTTTAATAGCTGTAATTACATGTGCAATTAATTTCAAAATGTAATGACTAGCCCCCAGGTCTGCTCTGCATAAAGAAAAAAAATGTACACAAAATACAAAAAATACTTTACCGAGCCTCTAGTTTTAGGTGTTAAAATTATTGACTTTTAAAGCTTTTATTTTTTTCTTTCTAACAATGGCACATTTGCGATAAGTTTATATACATTTTTTTATTTAATTTCATTAGTTATAAAATAACTATGCACTATTACCCAGTAAAAACATAGATGCCGAAGCAGTAGAAAGAGCACTACAATTGATGATCTAGATGTACTTCTTTTTTAACATAAACACTAATGATTTTAACATTGAGTTGTCATAGGAGAGGAGTACTCCTACTTCAACATTTTTCAGTACTTTTTGAACGAGTGCAAAGGAAGCTCTTTTTCACCAATTAAAATTAAAAAAAAAAAATCTTAAAAAAAAAAATTATATTTTTTTTAATTTACAAAAGATTTTTATTGCCGCCACCGGGGATCGAACTTGCGACCTCACGATTGCTAGTCTAGCGCTCTACCGCTTCTTTGATGTCAAAATTGACTGGCATAAGAACACCACTTTGTTAATGCGAGATATTGTTTCTTATTCCTTTAATAAAAGTACATATTAAACAAGTGTAAAAGGTGCACTCCAATCCAATATTGGTTTCAGTACTATTTTTACAGGTATATAAAAATCAATTTCTAACCTTTTTTTTATATAGATATATTTTTAAAAATTAAAAAATATTGAATTTAAACAAATTAATTATAAATATTAAAAAAAATGAATAGAATAAAAAAATAAAAAAGATATTGGACACTCTGTTTGGAAATGCCAAATGATAACAAAATCGCTTTTTACGATCACTTTTAGAGCAATTACTCTTTAGAAGTAATACTTAAGTGATTTTTTGGATGTGGTTCAGAAGTAATTCTAAAAAAGCTGTAAAAATGTAATAACGGATACTTGGGAAGCAATGAAAGAAGTGATTTTTGGAAGTTGTTCAGAATAACTTCTAAAAAAGCTGTAAAAATACACTAACGGATACTTGTGAATCATTGAAAGAAGTAGTTTGTAAAGCACTACTTTAAATTTTTTTGATGGGTAATTAATGAATTATTTTCCATAAAATTGGCAATCGTACAAACAAAATTTTACTACCTAGCGTACCTAATTAAAGATTTGTTTAATTTAGAATGTGATTTTAAGCAATTATCGAATCAGTTAAATGTTTAAATTTTTTAATTGTTTTAATTAATAATATTCGATGTTTAGTAATTAATACTAGAGATGGGCGCGTGACATGAAATTTACGTGATTCACGTGAATCACGCGTGATTCACGCGTGAGTTAAAATGATAGCACTCATGCGAGTCGTGCGTGAGTTTAAAAATTTTCGTGACTGAGTCGTACGTGAATAAATTTTGGGAGTGAGTTTGCGTGATTATATTAAACCAGATTGCAATTTGGGAAAAATACCAGAGATCTTCCCTTACACAAATAATGTGTATTCCAGTCTATTCAGCTACTAGCGAACAGGTGTTTTCTACATCTGCCAGAATTCTTGAGGAAAGAAATCGACTTCTTTGATAAAACGTTGACTAAATTTTATTCCACCACAAAAATTTGCAATAACATTTAAAGATTTGCAGTGAATTTTTAAAATTACACTGCATGACACTCAAAAAATTAATGGAGATCTGACCATCAGTTCTATATATTTCGGACATGCTGATTACAATGGCGTACTTTATATTTCGATCAATGGTACAGATTTTTCGCTAAATGTCTTTAAAGTTTGGCGGTTGTCCATTCAGTTTTTTATATAAAAAATTTTTTAAATTCAATTAATATGAATTTTTTCTGTTAAAATGTAAGCAGAGGTGCTGTGGCAATATTTACGATATAAATGATATTGCCACAGCAATATGATATTTAAACCACTACTTACTTAGCGTTTTATATAGGTTTTTATGATTTTTTGCTATTTCAGCGCCTTTAGTCGCTGAATGTACAATCGACCTCAAGAAATGTAATGCCTTAGTAAGGAAGCAATTAGAAGGAAAATATTTCAACAAAAAAAATGTATTCATCTATAGCAACCTATACGATAAAATCGCCACTTTTCAAAAATTTTATATGGCAGCATAGCTTTTAAAGATGTCCCCAAAGTCCAACTTTTAGTATAATATGGGGTCACCTATTAAAACTGTTGTTGCAAAATTTCAAGCAAAACTGATTCCATTTGCAAAAGTTATGGCAATTAATTGATATGATATGACTTAATTATTTAAATTGATTTTTTTTTTATATTTATATTTATTGTTTAATTGTAATTGTTTAATTGTTTTTTGTATTTTATATAAAAATTTTTAATTAGTTATTAACTTATTAATTGATTAATGATTTTCATAAATTTACCTATCCTCAGTTCCATACTGCAAAATAAGACTTTTAGTCTTGTGTATGGAGCAATTCTACAAAATAAATAAAATAAATAAAATAAAAATAATACATGTTTTACTAGGGTTAGTATCGTACGAAGACATTTTAGTATATTAAAATGTCTTTACGCCACTCGCCAAAGGGTTCATTTTAATGCTTAATGAATTCATTCTATATATTTGAATTCTTTAAATTCATTAACACGAATTAATTCCTGATTATTTATGTATTTATTTATTAAGTCTTTGGACACAAATCCTTACACACTAGATCTATTATTTCTTAAATCTATTTGTTTATTTTTCTTCCCTAAGATAAATTTAATAACATTTTCTTAAATTCATTTATATTCAAACTTAAATCCAATAAAGATGATTTACATTTTAACAATATTGACAATCACAAGTTAAGGAATTATAAAAATCTAGAGCTCTATCGATAGGTTCATTTTTCCCATATTCAGTACGATGTGTTTTAATCAGACAACAGAAAAGCTTAAAATTTAAAATTCTTTAGTGATAAAATTCTTCAAGTATTTTTTTGAAAAAAATACTTCATAACTTTTAAATAAAATTCTTTATGATATTTTCTTAAATTCAGTAAAGAGTTTTAAAGGAAAAATTCTCTATTGAATAGTATTTTGAATTTTATGGAGTTATATTTTGCTATAAAAAAATATACATAAATGTTTTTAAAATTGGTAAAAATTTAAATTTGTGATAAAGATTAGCATGTTTTTAACAAAATTTTATATTAAGAGTAGTTCTGAACATTTTGTTCCCTTCATACAATAATATCACGACATGTTTTTTCGCATTTAGCCATTATTTTGGAATTTTTTAAGTGAGGTTATTTAAAATTTATAATCAAGAGACCATAATACATTATACCAAAGTTTGGTAATTAGTTTGCAAAAAAATTCGCGAAAAAAAATCTTGAAAAAAGAAAAATGTTTGCATCAATACATTTGTTTGCAGAATGTAAATCGCTGATTAAGTTTTCAAATTAATCTCTTGCACCATAAAGTCTTTTTTCGCGTTCCGCTATAATTTTTCAATTTTTTAAGTGCGGTTTTTTTAATTTATAATCTAGGGACTAAAACACCAATTTCTTATACCAAAGTTTGGAAGTTCGTTTACAATAAAAAATTCGCGAAAAATATTTCGCAAAAAGGAAATTGTTTGCATCAATATATTCTTTTGCAGAATGTAAGCTGACTAAGCTTGTTGATGAATATTTTGTACCATAAAGGCTTTTTTCGCGTTCCGCCATTATTTTGAAATTTTTTTAATTGCGGTTTTTTAATTCATAATCTATTAACTTTAATACTCATTTCTTATCAAAAAACTTGGTAGTTAGTTTGCAAAAAAAAATCGCAAAAAAATTTTTGCAAAAAGGAAAATGTTTGTATCAATATATTCGCTTGCAGAATGTAAATCACTGAATAAGGCTTTTAGCAAATATTTTGTACCATAAAGACTTTTTTCACGTTCCGCTATTATTTTGCAATTTTTTAAGTGCGGTTATTTTAAATTCATAGGAACTATAATAATAATAATATTTTAATAAATATTTTGTACCATAAAAACTATTTTCGCGTTCCGCCATTACTTTGCAATTTCTTGAGTGCGCTTTTTTTAAATTCATATTCTAGGAACTATAATATCCATTTCTTATAAAAAAGTTTGGTGATTAGTTTGCAAAAAAATTTGCAAAAAGGAAAATGTTTGTATCAATATATTCGTTTTCAGAATGTAAATCGCTGAATATGCCTTTTAGCAAATATTTTGTACCATAAAGGCTTTTTTCGCGTTCCGCTATTATTTTGCAATTTCTTAAGTGCGGTTATTTTAAATTCATAATCTAGGCGCCCTATGCTCCAGTGGGAGTTAGAGGAATATATATATAATCTAGGAATAATAATACCCATTTTTTATAAAAAAGTTTAGTGGTTAGTTTGCAAAAATAATTCGCAAAAAAACAAAATAAAAAGGAAAATTTTTGCATCAATATATTTGTTAGCGGAATGTGAATCGTTGATTAAGTTTTTTAATTCATTTTTTGTAGCATATACAATTTTCCACAATTGCCCGTTTTGAATATAAGGTATTAATTTATCGATCAAATCTGCGAACACCATAAAAACTAAAGAACTCGAAATAGCGGATTTAGTTATATAGTTTGTATATTTAGTTTTTTATTGTACTTTATTTCGTATTCAGTTTACCCACCAAACGATTATTCAAAGAGCTATTTTGCGACGCCATATAAAAATATTAATTTATTGATAAAATTTGCAAACCCCGAAAAAATTAGAAAAAATGCGAAATTGCTGGTTTGATTTCAAGTTTTGTAAAATATTCAAAAAATTATTCAAACATTTGTTAAAAAAAAAATTCTCTAAATTTTGAGATTTTTATTTTCCAAATTTAAAATTCTTACATTTTTGGGAATTTTATATGGATTTTTTAATAAAATTCGCAATTTTTCCTTGTCTGATTTTAATATAAAAATATTCATGATATCTAAGTGAATAGACAGGCACACGTAAATTTATGTAAGACAATAATAGCGGACAATCAATGGAACCACAAATAAGTCCATGAATGAATATAAGCAATGAATTCTTTCTATGAGTTTCTAGAGTTTGAAGGTGTATAAAATTGCAACGTTCATTAATGAATTCATTCCTTGAATTAAAGAATTGAGGGCCTGTTTATCTAATACGAAAATAGTCTAAACGAAAGAAATTGACAATCGCTTTCGCCAAAAACATATGGGAAACAAAAACAAATTTTCGTTACTTTTCTTTCGTTAAGATTATTTTCGTAATACATAAACAAGGGCTGAATTAAATTTTTGAGATTTCATTCCAAAAAGGAATTAATTCTTTAAGGCTCTGCTACCAAATATATTTTACTCAGACCCTCTTTTTTTACACCTAAAATTTCCTTCCCGGAATTTGATACTCTTCTTGTAATATAATCTTAATTTTACTTTAGGGTTTTATACCGACACCCGACTTCAATTGTGTCACTTGTTTTTATTTATTTTCTTTGTTTTTCTTTCTTTTCAGCCCCACCTTCATCAATTGAAATACAGGGTTATACGAATAACGCTAAGGTGGAAGTAAGAGAAAATCAAGACTTAACTTTAAAATGTATAGTATCAAATTCGAAACCTGCTTCACAAATAGTTTGGTACCGAGGAAATGTAGAGTACAAACCAGGTAAGTTTCATATTTTATTTTGTAAAAAAAGCATAATTAGGTTTTCATATGATGCGATATAATGCTGAACACTTAAGTAAAATCTAAGTAATATCTCACCGAAATGTTTTCTGAAATTTTTAGATTTTAAAATATTTTTGGAGTTGCTAGTGATTAAACCATGCAGCTTAAAAATTGTTTAAAAACATTCCTAAATACTAGGGTATTCCATAGAGTAATTGTGCTCAAATATTGTTCGAATAATTTAAAATATCCAAATTTCATACAACTAATCGAAATTATAATTAATTTTATATATTATTTAATATGGTTAACGCAAATTATTAAAAAATAACGAAAATATATTTCTTTGTTTTTCAAATTTTGTTTGGCTTAAGGTCATTGGTTTTTGAAAAGTTTTTTAAATAAATAAAACAAAAGTTATTAAATTTAAAAAATTGTTTTCAAATATCATCTTCTGGGATTTAAAAATTTTTTTTTGTTTAAAAATGAGTTGCAACCTCTTTGTTTAGTAAGTTTTTGTCAATATATTTTTTTTATTATTATTCGAATTACCCTTTATTCGAAATTCGGACATTTTAAATGTTCTAAAATCACAAAACTTATGTAAGAAATTGTGAAAAATAATTTACTGTAGGCTGGTACCTATCCGGATTTTATACTTACCTAAGGAAATCAGCACGGGATGACTTTTTAGAATTTTCAGAAATATTTGGTAGGTTAAACTACAAATTCATTAAGAATTCTTGTTCTCCTCTAGGAGCGTTATTAAATCTCTCAAAAATCAAATAAGACAAAAAAAAAACTGTTAGAATTTGCTTTGTCATTTTCCAAAATACTATTCTGTTATTTTGACAGATCTAGCAATGTAGTGACATTTATTTACGCATAACTGGTATTTAAATTTTTTTATTTTTAACCCTCTAACCGGCCTAAGCTTTTTTGCAATGAAATTTATACCATGTGTTCCTCACGAAAAATAAACAATAAGTTCTTCTACAAAATTTTTTTTCGTTGCCTACTTTAGGCGATATGGGCCAAAATAGTTTAAGGGTGAATCTCGAAAACTAGCGCATAAAAATTACTAGGTTTAGGCACAAATTATTTCTCTTACCAAGATGTAATTGCAATAAAAAAATTTAATTTTTTGTGCTGTTATTTAAGAGGTTGTAGCGAATTTCGTTTTTCGAAAAAAGCGAAATTGAGCGAAAACGCACCAAAACTTCAATATATATTATTCAAACTTATAAGCTTTGCTACCTATACCAAATATATTCTTTTTACCAAATTTCAGAAAAATCCGTCCATTCATTTTGAAGTTAAGGCGATGTCCTTTAAAAGTATCCTTATGAAATCCTGTGCCTCCTTGGACCAAAGTAAGGAACTTTCTTAATAGCTTAAGCTCCAATCTTACTTCGTGGTCACTATCAATTGTTTTAGTCAATTTAAATATGTTTTTAAGATTTTTGAAACTTTTGGTTGTTTTAAAATATTTAATTTTTGAAATTTTACGAAATTTTATCTTTGACACTTTTTCGCTTCCAAACCGTGCATTGTACACAAAAAAATTCTTCACAAAAAATTTTATAAATTTTGTTTTCTGTTGAAAAAGCATAATTTCGTATTATAAAATACCCTTTTGGCGCTTTTCTGGTCAATTTAATATACCCCGCCTGGAGGCGGGCTTGCCGGTTAGAGGGTTAATTTGTTATAAAGCTTGATTAGTAAGCATATGATTCGACTTTATAAACGGCGAATTACAACAAAGCAATTACTTTTTTATATCAAATCCAGAAAACAAAGAAATTTCAAAATACGTTTTATAACGATTACAGTCAAAACTAATATGTTTTGACATCTACATATTCTTTAAAGAGACCTAAATTATTTTCATACATACGAGCTTGTCAGAAGCCAATTGAGCACTTTGAAACAATTTTGACAAAATTAGTCACAAATTTTTTTTAAATTCCCTGCTAAATACTTACTAAAATCAAATAAAGCATGGGAGGGACATAAACATAGACGGAAAAGCTATTCTCTCTACATTTTCAAATTTTTATAACTAATCTAAAATTTGAATTTAATTTATTAAGTATTTAAAAAAAGAATTAGTAGCTTATTAGTAATTTGCTATGTTTTCTATTCGTATGTTTTCTGTAGAAAAATTTTCCAAACTGAGATACCGTTAAATATACCAAAATATCGTTATCCTTAAAATACCGTTACCGATATAACTGAAATAACGTTATCCCTAAAATACTGATACCGAAATAAATAAATTAGCGTTACACTTAAAATATCGTTAAAGAAATAATTTAAAACAGCGTTAAATAAAAATACAACAAAATTTGTTTATTATTTTACCTAAAATTTTGTTCGATTAATATTTCAATAGTGTCCGACCAAACAGTTCGGCCAAAAAATTTATTCGGTCGGTATTTGGAATATTGAAGCATTATGGACAAGTTTTTCTGATACAAAAATGTTTGTTGACCCAATTAGAATCCATTTTGAGTGTCTAATTTAAGGTTAAGCAACAAATTTACTGTTCAGCCGTCGAAAGTTCGGCCAAATTGAAAAAAGTTCGGCGGCCGAAGAGTGAATTTGTTATTTAACCACGGACTTTTCCTGAAATTTAACACTCAAAATCAAATTAGATCGGCTCAGCAAACATTTTAGCAGTATGAAAATTTCTCGACAATTCTTTCAAATAACAGAAAATCCTCTAGTATCACTTTTTGACCGAACTGTTCGGTCGGATACTACTTTTCAATATTATTTCGTTAATAAGTTAAGAAAAAAAGCCCTAATAATTTAATACACGACTAAACGCTTAATAAAATGTCGATTAATTTAATACCCTACTAAATACACGATACACTAGAGTATTCTTCCCACGCATCACTTTTGGATTCGATGTCCATCCGTCCATCCATCCATCCGTCTGTCTGTCCATGTATTCTTGTGCGCACGCTACAAGTCGCAAATACTAAGCTACCCAAAAAAATATTGGTAATGACACCTCATTACTACCCGCGTTACCGATAATGATATATCATTATTATTATTATATTATTATGATGCAAAATTTATTTTAAAATATAAAATAATGACTTCCTAATAACCGCTTATTGTTGTCAATGTTTTTAAATATAAAATAATGACTTACTCGTAATAGTTTAATTACGTACTTTTTACGCAGTTAAATTTTATACATTTTTTATTTATTATATGTAAATATGTTTTGTGTTTAAATTTTTATGACAGGTATTAAAATTACACACTAGAAAAAACTTAAATTTTTCTGTATGTATTTCCTTGAAGTAATAGTTTTTGTGAAACTCCTTATTTTTAAGAATCAAGTAAGCAATCGGATGTTAATTTAACTTTTCGTAAGCATGTGTGTAACCACTTATTATTCAAAATTTCATAACTACAATTTTTTCGTAAGCGAGCGGGTAAGCGTGAATATTAAAAAAAACGACCACACCAAACAAAAATAATGAGTTTAGATGCCAAAAAAAAGTTGTGTGGAGCTATGATTTTCTACTATATAACCACTTATTTGGTAATGAAATATTTTGCTGGGTAGTTAGGGATCACATTTTTTTAATTCAGTGACCGAAAGCAAAGGGTATTACAATGTCCCGAGTAAAAAAGTTTTGATATAATCATATATTATTTTATGTAATTGCATATAGTAACTTATAGTTACATATGGCCACATGTGCTTTTAAATTCAAGCAGATATACTTTTATATAGTCATATATTATTATTATTATTATTATTCTTTATTTCAGTCTATGGATACAATATTATCCTTACAGACTAGCAATTTATATCTAAAACTAATTATTTATAACAATTTATTTAAAAGAGTTTTAAACTTAAAATTAGAAATACTTAAATCTAAATTTTCACAAAGATTATTGAATAACCTCATTGACTTAGTAATTGGTTCATTCAAAGCATAATCAGTTCTATGAATATCTACATGGAAAAAATTATTTCGCCTAAGAGTTCTCTGCGGAACTATAATTTTAATTAAATGCAATATATCAGGACAATCAATTACACCACAGAAAATGCCGTGCAAAAATAATAAAGCCGTAATTTTCCTACGAGATTCAAGAGATTTCAAGGAAATCCAAGAACATCTATGCTCATAAGATGTAAGGGGAGTTGAAAAATTCAAAAAAGAAAAGGTAAACTTTAGGAATTTTTTTTGAATTCTTTCCACACGGTTTATGTGGGTTTTAGCATTAGGACTCCAAATGAATGAAGCATATTCCAATCTAGAACGGACAAATGATGAATATAAAATTTTTTTAGTATGATAATCAAACAGATTACCAGTGTTACGGCGAATAAAACTTAGGAGAGAATAAGCCTTTGGTACTATGTAGTTCAAATGACTACAAAACGTAAGCTTAGAATCAAATACTACTCCTAAATCTAAAATTTCAATAACAGATGACAAAACTTGACCACCCATGGAATATTGAGCTAACAAGACGTGATGGCATCTATGAAATGTCATGTAATGGCATTTAGCTGTGTTAAAAAAAAGGCCATTAAGTTCAGACCACAACACCACTCGATCTAAGTCATCCTGCAACTGAACTATATTAATGCTATTAAATATAGGCTTAAAAATCTTAAGGTCATCAGCATATAAAAGGTAATTACAATTCCTAAAACAATGGCAAATGTCATTAATAAAAATATTGAAAAGAAGTGGACCTAGGATACTACCTTGCGGTATGCCAGAGGTTGGAATGAAAAAATCGGAACAGACACCATCAATGGAAACTGTGCAATATCTACCAGTTAAGTAATAACGGAACCAACTTAACATTTCCGAATGGAAACCAATTTTACCAAGTTTTAATAAAAGCAATTCATGCGGTACACGGTCAAATGCCTTAGCAAAATCTGTGTAAATAGAATCAACTTGAACACCTTTTTCGAAATGGGACACACAAAACTGGGTGAAAACCGCTAAATTTGTAGTCGTTGACCTTCCGGCCATAAAACCATGTTGAGAAGGAGAAATGTAATTTTTTAAACGAAAAAAGAGCTTATCATAGACGATATGCTCAAAAACCTTCGCAATATTCGTCAATTTAGAAATTGGCCTATAATTAGATACATCATTCTTATTGCCAGTCTTGTGATTAGGAAAAATAGTTGTATATTTCCATCTCTGAATAAAAAAGCCAGTTGCTAAAGAGCGATTAAAAATCAATTTAAGTGGTAAGGTTATAGAAGAAGAACAACTTTTCAAAATAAAAGCTGAAATGCCGTCAACATCGCATTTAAAAGAATTGGAAAGTTTAGAAATTCCCGTAGCAACATCTTCCTCTGAAATTTGTAGCGACCCAAAATCAAAAAATGAATTTATAAAATTTAGGTCAAACCCATTATGAAAAACATCATCATTAAAATTACTCTGAAAATACTTAGCAAAAAGGTTAAGTGAACCTTTCAATGTGTTTGAAGTTAAACCATTGTAAGACATTGAAGCTGGAATTGTGGAATTTTTCCTCTTTGAATTTATGAAAGTCCAAAATTGTTTAGGATTCTCCTTAATTGAATTATTTAGGCTCATTATATACTGGTTATATAAAAACTTGTTTAAAAAATTAAATTCTCTCTCGTAATGAAGAAAGAGTTTTTTGTCGGAGGCATTATTTGTGGACTTAAATTTCTTGTGAAATTTATTTCTAAGATTTTTCAACTTCTTTAAACCTTTAGTGTACCACGGGAGTTTATATACTTTCGGGTTAACCCGAGGAATATTTGCACGAAAAATGTTAACTATATTAAACAAAAATTGTTCATAACAAATTGAAACAATTTCACTATTTAGCAAATTGTACCAATTTAAATCATTAATAATAGAATTTAAATTATTAAAATCGCAATCATAATAATTATAACGAACATCATCGATTTTGTTATTATATGCATATTCATAGAACTCTATTTCAACTTCCAAGGCACTATGATGAGTCGTGGAAGGAGAAATAGGAAAAGCAGATTCACATAATGAGTATTTCAAGTCCGAGCTAACAAATACCAAATCAAGTAGTTCATTCAATCTATTAAAAACTGTATTAATCTGATGCAAATCTATACTAAAAGATGAATCAATAAAATTTATTTCAAAAGATTTATTGAGATTACTAGGCAAAAATAGATCTGAGTTTGGAATTTCAGACCAAATGACATCCGTTAAATTAAAATCACCAAATAAGCACAATTTATCACCATAATTATTAATAATTAATAATTAATTAGATATTTTTTCGTCAAATGTTTTAATATGGAGACATATGTGATTTTATATTATTACATACTGGCCTACATATATATGTATGTGCTATATATAAGTACATAAAGTAACATATAAAAGATATAATTACATGTGCGTTTATATATAATTTAGTATGACACTATACATAATAATATAAAACTATGTGGATCCATATAAGAAATATTTTATAATTTGTGTTAGTTATGATTATATATTGACGAATATGAACCCATATATAACTTATAACGTTCTTTATAAAATCATCTATAATTATATATCATCCCACATAGGCAATTTTGTCAAAGTGATTTTATATAAAAATATATAAGGTCCATATAAAACCGTATTGTGTTATATTTGGTTCCATGTTATCAATGATTTTGAACTAGTTTTAGATTTAGTAATTACTAGGGATTTGCGCGTGACACGAAATGTTTGTGGGTCACGTTATTCACAAGTGATCGTGAGTAATAATTACTATACTTAAGTGATTCGTGCGTGAGCGTGAGTAAGAATAACCCGTGCATGATTCGTGTGTGAGTTTATTTTTTGCATCATATGTTTTTAGTAATTTTTACTGTTTTGCGTGAGAATTTTCTGATTGTAAGTTTTTAATATACTCATGTGTGCTGAGGAAGAAACGAAATGCTCGTGCGTGGGTAATTTGTTTTTTTTTTTAGCATGAGTCAGAAATGGCTTACGCACCGCACCCATAACATTAACAACACTGAATCTTTAATACGAAATTCTCTATACTATAACGTATTCTTGACTGATTTCTTATATCTTGGTTGTATATCATAATCCTATTAACTTTAAAATTTCAGTGTTGTTAACTTTATTTTACAATTACTAAATTAAAAGAAATTTTTTTTCATGTTTATTGCACTGTCATGATACATCTGGATAAAAGTAATGGAAGATTTATCGAAATTATAAGATCTCCAGCAGGTCTGGGGTTAATCATTACATTTTGTAATTAATTACACATGCAATTACACAATTACATATAATTGTAATTACATATTATTTGTAATTGCAATTCAAAAAAGAACAATTACAATTACAAGTAATTCATAATATTTTTTATTTAAAAAAATAATTTTTGTATGTACATATATTGTTAGATATGGTCCTATATAATATGATAAAAAGTATAAGGTTAATATTTAGATATAATTGTATCAAACTATGTCCACTTTTATAACATTTTATATAATTTTATACAAAAAGATATAATTTGATGTAATTGGATGAGGACAAAATTCGGATACAATTGTATCGAATTGCATTAAATTGTATCAAATTGTACCAAATTGTATACAATTGTATACAATTCGATACCATATGATACAATAAGACGTTCTCATATTTCGGATATAATTATATCTAATTACATAAAAGATTATATATAATTAAATATAACTTCATATGGCTCCATATCATTTTTTTTTTACTTGGGGTTATAAAACTTATTTATGCATTCACTTATATCTTGGATCTTATATTTATATCTTGATCGGTACTCTAATATGGAAAGGACCGGTAACTTTTACAAGGAATTGTCCTAGGAAGGGTTTCAATTGCCCCTTGTGACGTGTCACAAGGCCAATGCAAAAGAACCGGTCACAGGACTGAAGAAAAACCACCTGTCGCAGGACTGACTTAAAGAAACCTCTCACAGGACTGACGCAAATGAACCTGTCGCAAGACTAAATATTTTCAATAGAGACAATTTATCATAATACGCTATAACTCAACTGTTGTTCAGCAAGTTTTTCTGTTGAATGCGACCACTGATAATAAAATTGCAATTTTAACTGTAATTTTTCCATCACGTAATAATTATGCCAAATGATATATTATTGAGAAGTCATTTGGTGGTCTTATGGTAATTTATAGTACTTACTCAAATTGTTTCCACAATTCATAAAATGGGTAGTTGATAGCATAAAAACTTTTATTCATTAGTAGTTCGATTAATCAATTTTTTTTATTATTTAATCGATCAAAATAAAAACCCAAATAATTGACAACTCTAATATTTGAACAACTTGAAAGTACTGGTCAGCCCCATTTTCACCTGTCGCGAAAGAGGTATTTTCATACTGGTGCTCTTTTTAGCAGCCAAAGGTTTAACCTTAATTCTAATGGCTTGATAATACTGACATTTCAAAATAATTTCATATTCTGCAATCATTTCACTCATTTCATAGAGAAATACATGCACCATTACCTTAAAAAGCGGTATTTTAACTTATTTTAACGAATTATTACACTGCGAGACAAATGGTAGGGGTTAGTGATCGGGAAAGGTTCAAACTACCGGAGAAAGTTATATCGGTAAAAAAGAAGTTATACGTGTCCCGGCGTTTCGCTGGGTCAACTCTAGGAATCGAGATATATCGATTTGACCTTTGGTGGTCTTTTTTTTGACATAACTCGAGAACCACTAGTCCGATTTTGCTCAAACAATTTTAAAAAAATTAAAAATTACAATTCCTTTAATCTGTTCATATAATGTTTTTCTATATACTCAACAGTTTTGCCGGTAAAAATAAATGTATGAAGAAAAAAATATTTTTTGCCTAAAATATTAAAAAAAAGTAATAAACAAAAGGTTATTGATTTTTATGATAGCGGTAACAAACATTTATTTTTACCGGCAAAACTGTTGAGTATATAGAAAAATGTTATATGAACAGATTAAAGGAATTGTAATTTTTAATTTTTTTAAAATTGTTTGAGCAAAATCGGACTAGTGGTTCTCGAGTTATGTCAAAAAAAAGATATATCTCGATTCCTAGGTTGACCCAGCGAAACGCCGGGACACGTATAACTTGTTTTTGAGCGATATAACATTTCCCGTTGGTTTCATCCCATCCCGATTTTGACTGTCGCATAGTGTTATCATTGTACGAGATAAGGGTGTATAAAATTTTACATTAAATATACCGTCTTAATAAGGAAAAAAACAATATTAAGCCGAAAGCTAATAAACTTGGGGATATGTAAAAAGGATCCTACAGCATTCTTTTTTAAAGTGTCTTCCATTGCCACACCTACATAATAGAGAGAAAAACTTTTGCATTTTAATCTACCAATTTTTATTAATATAAATTTCTCTTTTTTGCTTAGTTTAGTGACATATTATTTGCAAGTGGTACTTCTCCTACTTTTTTGAACAAAAATATACAAATTATCATCATAATTGAAAATCATTAAGCAAAATGTTGTCATACAAACAAAAGTTTACCTTTGCTTATCTACTACAAGTCAACTTGTTAAGTGAACAACTTTTTTTCCATTTGTTTTTTAATTTTTGTTTGTTATTGCTTTGGATGGTTGATAACAAGTAGAGCATATGAAATCCCGCACTTTTCGATTTCCCAGGAAAGTGGGAAATTATTTGGGAATTTCCTGGATTCTGCTCGAAATGTAAAAAATTACATTTTTCATATTACTTTACACATTTTTACATAGAAAATGTCTTTGCGACCTCATTTTTAACAGGCCTTGAGATAAGTTTGGCCGTGATTTGTTTGGAATTTCAAAGGGTTAAAACAAACAAAATTGATATTAAAACGAAAATATCTTTAAACCAGATTTTTATAATTAAACCTTATTGTAATTAAAAAAAATTGTCAGCTAATAAAATAGAGACAAAACAATACAATAATCCATTAACATTTAACCTAAAGTTAAATTCACAAGTATGTACGTCAGTTAAAGTCCCAGTTAGTAGCTAAGAGGACATTGTGTTAATGGGGCTTTAAAAAATTTAGAAACACATTGTAACAAACTTTAAAAATAATACTGTGCTCGAATTTGACACTTTTCTTTTAACCAGCTGGGCACCCTACTGGTAAACCTAATTTGAGTACGCTGAATTCAAAGGTGCTATTCGTTTTTCGAAATTAGCGCTCGTATTCGCTATATTCGCGATTTAAAATTTCAATACTAAATTACCATAGAACGTTTTTCTTATACTTTTGGAATCATTTTTGAATTTAAATTAATCCAACTCTATTGGATATTTTTCTAAACCCTATTAAATATACACAATATTTTTATTTGCAAAAAAAAAAAAAAAAATGATTTGCGATAAAAAAAAATTCGGCGAAAAAAAAATTACAGCATCTTTAATGTTTTTCATATTTAACCCTTAAATTCATGATCTCTTCATTTTTAACCATTTTTTATATATGATTTCTAAAGGCGGTTACATTTCAAGAAAAATACCAAAAACAAATTATTTTAAAAAAATATGATTTTTATTGAAAAATATGGTTTTTTGCCAAATAGCTAAATTGTAATTATTTTATTGTGTACGAAAAAGAAACAAAAAAAAATATATAAACTATGAATTATACATTTATTTTGGAAAAAATTTATTTTATTGCGAGAATACTACTTTAAATATTTAAACAAACATTTTTGAATATTACACTTTTTGTTAAAAAAACGCGTGTTTTAGATATTTCACAAACATACGAAGCAAAACCAAGATTTTTCCTACACTCAAAATAGTTTGTAGTTTAAATTAACTGAATATGTAATTTAAAATAAATGAAAAATCATTTGAAAACCGGTCTACCGACTTTTCATTTAAATCAAAAGAACTTTTAATTTTTTTTTAAATGTTAATAAATAAACTACAAAATCCTTAAAAAATAATGATTTTTAATTTTTTTCGTGGAACTCGAAAAGGAATTCTTTTTTTAACAGAACATTTTAAATGAACAGAAAATCCGTATTTATATGTAATTTATTTTTAAATAAACGACAAAAATAGTAAAAAATATATTTCTTTGTATTTTAACTGTATAATCATTTAAAAGTAAATGTACGGATAACTTTTTAAATAAACTACAGTCAGTTACTCTAATAATATTTTCAGTGTACAACTGTTTAAAAAATCTGAGCTAAACTATAAGAGCACTTTGTACTGAAGGGGCCCCAATGCTCAAAAATGCAGTTTTGTGCCTCAATTGGTTTGGTTTTTTTTTTAAATTAAAAAACTGGTATGTTGCCAAGTAGCTACACCATGCATTTAAGGGTTAAGCAAATTTGAAAAATTTGTAATTAAAAAAGATCCCAGAAGTATAAAAATATAATTTTTTTGGTATCTTAGTGTCAAAATTTTTAATCGCGAATACGAGCGCTAACTTTGAAAAAACGGATATCACCATTGAATTCAGCGTACTCAAATTAGCTTTACCAGTAGAGTGCCCAGCTTGATTAAATGCACGACTTGCACAGTGCAATCAGTGCAGAAAATATTTAGGTATGTATAACCTCTTTCAGATAGAATTTTCTGGAAAGAAAATACGACTGAAACTGTGAATAAGACCTGATAACTTATCTTAAAAAAAATGAACTTGTTGCTTATCCATAGGTATGAATGTCAAATTTAAACGAAGCTGTCTGTGGTTAACGTTTAATCTTCGTTATGTCGGAAATAAATTATTTGCCCTAAGAAAATTATTTAAAGTAATTGTTTTTTAATCGAACTTTCTAGACAAATTTGACGAATAATTTTAATGAAAATGACTCCAAGAATTTTATAAAGTTTTATCAATTTTAAGGCAATATTAACTATTTTAAAACTTTCCAAGAATACCCAGTGTAGAAACAGTAACGACGTATCATTATTTTTTGAACTACCAGTAATATCGCCGACTTAATTTATGCATTATTTTAAAATATAAAATAATGTGTTATTAATTACCAGTTACTTGTTCCATTATTTCAAAATAAAAACTGATGCGTTACCAATAGTGACTTATTTTTATCATTAGCCGTTTTTTCTAATCACTTGGATTTAATAAATCCAAAAAGTATTTCTAAAAGTGCTCAGCAGATAGGGTTAGATTCTTCCTAATTTAAAAAAATTTTCTGTCCGACACTTCTTTCACCCTAATTTTTAATACCGAATCCGATGATGAAAGATTTTACTTTAACTTTTAACTTATAATTATATTTTACATAAAACAGCGATAAACAGTCTCCCTTTTCAGTTTTATCACTTCAATTTATATTTTTACACAATTGAAAAATTCCATTGCAATATTTAATATTTACTAATTGGATTTAATTAAATTACTTAGAGTGAAAAATTGCCATTTCTATTTGAGCTATTTCTCCATGTCCAAGATAAAAAATATGTATTTGGTGAGGTGTAGTTTTTTTTCTAAACATATTTCATAAAAAAAAAATTTAATAAAAACCTTTTATTAGTTAGTTTTTCAATTTTTTTGTTTCTCTTTAATTTTCATTCGTATTTTTTCTGACATTAAATTAATAGGCTGTTTCATATATTTGTGCTTTTATTGTGGATCTATTAAATCCAGCTTTTTTTTTGGATTTAATAAATCCATTTTTTGTATGAAAAATTCTAAATCCAAAAACACGCTAATTATTTCAAACATAAAATATTGTTGTAAATTTTTGTATTTTTTTTTTATTTATTTTTAAACTCAATATTTTTTGAATCACATATTTTTTGATTTTTTGTATGTTGGTGAGTAAACTGACTTGTGCGCAGGACGTCAAATCAAATATTACATGTCGAGTTAGCTCAGATGGTAGATCTATTGAATAGCAATCTGGAGAAAATTTTATTAAAAAAAATTTTACAATATAAATTGTAAATATATTTTTACACTCATTTTTTTTTTCAATACTGGTAAGCACATAGGTAATGACATATTTTTAGATTTTTCGTATACTGGTGTGTAACCAAAACTAATTATTTTGCGCGACATCGCCATACAAAAGTAATAAGAAATGTAATAATAAAAATAACTAATTACCATTACCAGGTATATAGTTACATAACCACATATCTGATAATGATTTTATATACTGGGTAGCTCCATTTATTAACATTTCAAGTTAGAGGTTTTCATATAAACTCATATTCTAGTCGTAAGCAGTGTAAACCTGGTATATTTATGAGTTTAATATCAAACTTCTTACATAAAAAATATGGTTTGTATTTATAAAAGCTTTACAAGGAATTTCCGAATTTATATGAAAACCCCTATTACGTTTTTTTTTAAATACCGAAAAACCTGTGCCGAAAAATCCCGGGATGTATTCCCTAATAACAAGTCATCATAACTCATGTTAGTAATTGTTTTCAAAGTACTAAATATTACTAGGAGAAGAGTCAGAACTATAAACAAGCAACAATAACAACAACGACAGGTCTAACAATACACACTCATAATAACCACAAAGTAAAATGACTAGTAGACAGAATATTAAAAGGCGAAAGATAAACATTAATTTATCTTATATCCTGAATAAAATACTCATCATACACATATTTTAAACAGAACAAAAAAGAGCTAAAGAAAAGCAATTCCGGCCTGATGGCGGACCTCGTTATTAATGACGTAAATGTCCTCAAAACTTATCAAAAAAATTCATATTTTTATTATTATTCTTTTTTTTTTGGTGGCAGCAAACGGCGACAGATTATAATCGAAAAACAAAAAAAAAAATACATAGCCGACACTGAAGCCACCTAAAAATAAAAACAACAGGATCATAACATTAGCAGAAACAAGAAGATATAGCGGAAGAGTATATTAACACACAGCCATACACGTACCCAAGCACATATACATTTACACGTACAATGTCAATGAACACACATGTCTGTGTACAAAATATAAGTCAAATTTACAAAGTTTAATGTTAAAAGCAAATCATAAACATTTGTTTGATGATAAAAATGGTTAAATATTTATAAATATATTAGGGTGTCAATTGTTGCTTAAAAATAAATAAAAATCTTAAAGCTCAAACCATATGGGAAAATCTACGAAACAGGTCGATTTCAGATTTTAAAAATTAAGAATTTCAAATTTGTGGCTTACATTTTTTTTTAGATTAACTTATTTAAAATGCACTAAAAAGAAGTAATCTGTTCGCGTGAATCAATTTTTTTGAGTGCTAAAAAAGTTATAAACAAAAAACCGCACACATTTTCGCTAATAAGTATTTTTAAATTTTTGGATTTTTCGGGCACGTGACCACACATTTTCAAGTAACTTTTCATGCTGAGTCCGAATTTGGTTTCCAAATTTTTTCAACACATCTGGTTTTTGAGAATATTGAGGTCAAAGTTAACAAAAACCTTTTTTTTTTTTGGCTATTTTTGAGTGGTTTTTACACACTTTTACCTCGAGTTAATGAAAAAAGATGACACAAATTTTGCAATCATCACGGTAAGTTTATTAGAAAACGTATAGTGGCGCTACATTTCCATTATTGATTTTAAGTAATGTTATTTTTTATTTTTCCGTCCGTTCGTCTCTCTCTCAATGTAATATTGTGCGCATGCTACAGGTCTCAAATATTAAGATATTTTGATGAAATTTGGCCCAAGAACGAAGTCTATTAATTTAGGTTTAAATCGGTCTATGTTTGGACCTATTGCCCATATAAATTTCCCTCAAAATTGCAGCACAAAATTGAATGGCACATCCACGGATTAAAGAATTATGTGATCAAATATGTCTTGAATGGTACATATCTTCATTATTATTATTATTATTATTATTATTATTATTATTATTATTATTATTATTATTATTATTATTATTATTATTATTATTATTATTATTATTATTATGTGGAAGTGCTAAATGGGTCGGATGAACTTTGTATTCTCTACATCATATCTTTCTCCAAAAATCGCTAAAAGGTTAAATTCAAATTGAAGGCACCTCCACAGTTTTATGAATTATGGAGTCCAATCAATCTGGAACGGTAGATGTTATCATAACTATCATTATATGAAAGTGCTAAACAGATCGGATTTTTTTTATGCTACATCACTTTTCGCTGCAAAATACTCTAAAAATTCAACCTTTTGACTGGAACATCCACAGATAAAAGAATTAATGGTTAAAATCTGGCTTATATAATATATATCGCCATTAATATTGTTGTATGTAAGTGCTGAAATGATCGTATTATCCGTTTCGTTTCTACATCACTTTTAGCTCAAAAAATCTATGAAAAGCTACAAGATTGAACCTAAAATGGCTCTGGATACCAAAATAATAAAACAATCTATTTGGCACTTATACATAATAATACTATTACTGATACATACCGATCACGAAGGAATGCAACTAATTATTTCTCAAACTACCGATGTGCCCTCCAAAAAATATAAAATTTTATGTTCTTCAGGCATAGGTTAAGAGGTTATTATTTTCATATCTCCCTTATTTCTGAAGGCACACTAAACAATTTGGCCTCATTTATTTTGTTTATTTGTCAGTTATATGTCAGTATCAGAAAATTTTCAATTACATTGTGGCTGAAAGCACAAAAATTAAAAATCTCTGGAATTACTCTTTTCTCAAAAGAGAGAACTGCCATTTGTTCCTACTTGAGGGCACCTATTTTTTCAACAAGTGTGAGATTTTTCAACAGCAGAATTATTATTCACCAAAGGTTTCAGGCGATTTCCTCTTATGCTGAAAAAGTTAAATCCAAAAGAGTTGAAAAGCTCTTGAAAGTTACAAGCAAAATTAGGGTAAATTAGTGTAGTTTTTAATTGAGTAGAGCACGTTAGTAGTATAAATATTAAAATTTAAGATGTCCGCCTGATTAAATTCGTTGCCGCGAAAATGCTGATATGATCAAAAATATTATATACTGTTACTAAAATGGTTTAAATCCCGATTTACATGGAATCGCCCGGTTCCGTAGATTTGCCCATATACCGAAAGTTACAGTGACCTGTTGTTCTCAAATTTCGCAAAAACTATTCAATATTTTTAGGAATTTCTTATTGATTTCTGTTTCAAAGAAGCTCCTGTTTATATAGGAAATTTTCGAAATTATCGACAGCGACAAATAAAGATTATAAAAAACCTGCTTTATAGACAAACTGCTGCACTCAGGTAACACACTGACTACACTTCTATCTATAACTAACGGCTCCATGAAATAACCCCCACGAAATAACTCCCCAAAACGAAAATGAAATAATGCCCCAAAATTGGGGGCTTATTTCATTATGAAATAATGCCCCAATTTTCATAATGAAATAAACTCCCACAGAAATGAAATAATACCCCAAACAAAAATGAAATAACTCCCCATTTTTGGGGGTTTATTTCATAATGAAATAAAGCCCCATTTTCAAAATGAAATAAGTCCCCATTTTAAAATTGAGTATTATTTCATATTTTACATAAAAATTACATATATGTATTTATGTATGTTAAATATGCACATATCTGCATGGAGTCTTTAATTATATCGCTACAATAAGAGAAACTAGAGGAATTTAAGATCGCGTACATGCCCTACGGGAAATTTTAACAAACTGTCACCGAACTGGCTCCTTTATATGAAATAGAGTGGTCACTTTTACATGACGATGTCATAGGAGAAGGAATTTGACCCCTTGTGACATGTCACAAGACAAATCCTAGGACAGGTTACTGAACTCTCATAAAAAACAAAGTTCAGGGACCTGTCCTGGGCTTTGTCTTGTGACATGTCACAAGGGGTCAATTTTCCCCTCCTATGACAACGCCATGTAAAAGTGAGCACTCTATTTCATATAGAGGGGCCAGTTCGGTGACAGTTTGTTAAAATTTCCCGTATGGTGGCTTCAAAAACTGAAAATTCGTTGAAATTATTAAAAGTCGCTACATCTTGTTCCTCATCTGATAACTATTCATCCAAAGATTCTTCTTTAAATATGCTAACAATGTGTAGCCAACTAATATTTTTGGTCTGGTTTTGATACGGAACAAATTTTGATTGAGTGTAAATCGTATGGAAATCAAAAACTATATACATTGTTTGATTCAACAATTTATAGCCAACGATTTAATAGTTTTAGCATGGTTTTGGTAGAGAAAAAATTTTGGTTGAGTGTAAATCGGTTGGAAATGAAAAATTCGCGCGAATTTACATGACATGCCTACTACATATCCAAATTTCATTGAAATCTGCAGGAACCCAGAAACAGACACTCCTTGCAAGTGAAAATTTGCCATTTGGGAATATGGAACTATACCATATTTATGGAGAACAAGGACATTATCCTATTTTGACATTATGTAACTCACCTTGTTGTTCATGCGGTTAGAGTTGCCAGATGTATTGGTTTCAACAGTACTTACATGTGTCTTGTAAAGCTTAAAATTTCCATATTTTGAGTGTGAAAAATGTGGTTGTTTCGCAGAATTTTATGATAAATCGTAACATGTGATAATTAAGTTTGCTGAATCAGTGTGTTTTGTACCTGGACAACAATTTAATACATTTTCTAGAACAAATAATTTATTTTCGGTTTACTTTTCTTTGATTTTCACATAATAATTTATTTCGACAAGTTATCTTCAGGAGAAGCACTTTTTTACAGCCTGGTATAGGGTCAAAAATATATTTTTTTATAACATTACTCAGCCCAGCAAATCTGTCATCACCATTTTTTTTTTTGGTTTAGAGACATGTGTGATATAAAATTTGGATTTCTTTCGCACAAGAATGCATGGACAGATAGACGGAGGGAGGGACGGACATCGTTAAATCGAAATAAAAAAAAATTCTGAGCCGATCGGTATACTATAAGGTGGGTCTAGGACCAATATTTTTTGGTGTTACAAACATCAACACAAACTTATAATACCCTCTCCACGTAGTGGTGTAGGTTATAATAAAAAAATATTCTGAGCCGATCGGTATACTATAAGGTGGGTCTAGGACCAATATTTTTTGGTGTTATAAACATCAGCACAAACTTATATTACCCTCTCCACGTAGTGGTGTAGGGTATAAAAATACTTCATTCTTTTTCCCCAGAATTTACTACACTCAACCAAAAATGTCTGTAATGGCTACTGAAGTTTTTGCTGTTATTACGGAAATTTAACTGTTTTGATCCCAGAAGTATTTTTTGGTACACTCATACAAATAAGTCCGTAAAAATAGCAGAAAAAGTTCTTAAAAATTAGTTAAAAATGATGCTGCAGAAAAAACTGCTAATATTAGCAGAATCAGTTTGCTAAATATTAATAAAATGAAAACAGCAAAAAAAAACTGTTCCATTTACAGAATTTTGGTAATATTTTAGCTAAATTGTTTTTAATTGCAAATAACAATTTAACCACCTAAAATTAGCAAAAAAAATTGCTGAATAGTAGTTTAATAAAAGTAGCAAAAAAACTGTTAAATTTACGGAATTTTAGTAATATTTGAGCTGAATTTTTGTTAAATGCAAATAACAAAATTTTTGCTAAAAATTTCTGAAATCAACAAAAATTTGGAAGATTACTAGTGGACTGGAAAAAGATAAAAAAGGAGCAAATGAAATAAAATTAATAAATAAAAAATAAATGTGTATTTAAAAACATACTTGGGACCAGTTTATTGAATTTGTCAATTAATTGAAATTTTTTCAATTGGCATTGTTCAATGCCTAAATGCCCATTAATAATTGATGAAAGAAGTATTTGTTTTCATGTTTTAATAAAAGAATAAATTAAGAAAAAAAATTAAAAATTCGCGTATTTCTTATATTTCTTTTAAATTACAATGCTTTTTTCTCAATTATATGTACATTTCATTACCATAGTTTTCATCAATGCAAATTGAAAAAAATTTCATTGGCATTGAATGGTGATAAAAGTAGTTGGCATTGACATTGAGATAAAGTAATGCCAATTATATTTCATTGCCAATGAAAATTTCCGAAGAATGATTTTTTGTAAAAGTGGTAATATTTATAGACAATAATATGCCAACCATAACAAAATGTATTTCAGAGACCCTTCTTTTGATTTTCATTGTTTGCCGATCGGATATGTACTTCCGAATTTATTTGAGTTTCCCTTTTCACCTCTAAAGCTCCACCCACAGGAAAGAAGGTGTGGCCGATTAAAAATATCGCATTCTTTAAATAAGCTTAAAAAGTACAATATTGGGGGAAAAAATTAGGGTCATCCCCCTAAACTCCACTTGCTCCCCAGGGATACTTTTAATCACAATTTTCATATTAAAATGGTTCGTCCAAAATAAACCTTGATCTCTGAAAATTAATGTATTACGATAAATTGAAACTTTTCTCATAAATTTTAATAATTTAGATATTTTATGAGTAGGAACAATTTTCAACTATTTCAATTTAGCTTTATTTAAAAACTTTTTGCATTATTTTTAGCGAGTTAAAAATATGCAGTAATTTTTATGAATCATTTAACATTCTATTTATAAGCGCTCCAAAATTGGTGGCTTAGTTTACAAAAAAATTGTAAAATTAGCAAATCTTCTGTTAAAAATTAGTAACTAAAATTAAAATAATGTGGAGGTAGCAAAAAAATTAACTAAAAATTAAATTTTAACTAAAAATTAGTTAAAAATTTTTTAAGTTGAAGTACTAACAATTTTACCAACTTGTCTACAAACTTTTTTCTATGAGTGTAATTTTAGCAATACACTTCTACTGATTTGTAATACAATAAAATTAGTAGAAAAAATTAGCAGCCGCTATTAAGTTTTAATAAAATTATTGTAAACTGCAATTGAAAATCGATCAGTTAAAAAATTTACTAAATATTAATAATTTTAGTGTAATGAAATTGGTATAAATAATTTGTATACGCTACTAAATTTCAGTAAATTGTTCTAAACTGCAATTAAAAATCAATCTGCTGAAATTAACAAAAAAGTGTACTAAAAAATAAACAAACTGTAAAATCAAAAAAGAAAATTTAATTCCTTACGGATTTAAACAAAAAAGTTAGTGAATTATACGAAAAGTTAATTCATTAGGGAATTAAAAGAAAAAGTTAATTTCTTCCATGGAATTAAGTGCACCGTTTCCAGCAAATTAATTCCCTAGGAAATGAGTTCCTTGACCAAAAGTTGAATTAATTGGAATTGAATGAATTGCTTAATGAATGACTGCATTCAATTTTATGAAGGAATTAGAAAATAATGAAGGAATTCCTTCAAGGTAAATCGAATTAAAAAAGAGGAATTCATATATTATTTTCTAAATACAACAATTATTTTAATTTTTGCATTAAAAAATACAAAAATTGTTTTTTCGGACTTTCTATATTTTCATATATTTAGTTAGAATATTCTTCCACCTCAAGTCCAAATTCTAATATGATATTGTCATATTAGATTTTTATTTGTTGTTTCAAAAAGGGTTGATCATTTTCATGATAGACAATACAATTGTTTCGTAGACATCACTCTACTCTTCAGTTGTCCGCTAAGAAAATGACAACTTTCCTACTCAAACCGAGACATTACATAAGGTACAAAAAACCAACGGGATGAGAATTTTGTACTTTCGTATATGAACTGTCTGATTTGGTAAAACCAGTTATAAATCAACTCCTTTTTGAAAGTTAGGGTACTATTTATATGTATGTCTGTTGTCAGTATATTTTGTAAAAACAACTAATTTTAAACTCAAAACAAAATAAATATTTGAATGAGATTTTAGCCGTGGTGTGCTTATTTTCAACAATTATTTTAATTTTTGCATTAAAAAATACAAAAATTGTTTTTTCGGACTTTCTATATTTTCATATATTTAGTTAGAATATTCTTCCACCTCAAGTCCAAATTCTAATATGATATTGTCATATTAGATTTTTATTTGTTGTTTCAAAAAGGGTTGATCATTTTCATGATAGACAATACAATTGTTTCGTAGACATCACTCTACTCTTCAGTTGTCCGCTAAGAAAATGATAACTTTCCTACTCAAACCGAGACATTACATAAGGTACAAAAAACCAACGGGATGAGAATTTTGTACTTTCGTATATGAACTGTCTGATTTGGTAAAACCAGTTATAAATCAACTCCTTTTTGAAAGCAACAATTACATAAAAGTACCCTTTGGGTACTATTTATATGTATGTCTGTTGTCAATACATTTTGTAAAAACAACTAATTTTAAACTCAAAACAAAATAAATATTTGAATGAGATTTTAGCCGTGGTGTGCTTATTTTCAACAAATATTTTAATTTTTGCATTAAAAAATACAAAAATTGTTTTTTCGGACTTTCTATATTTTCATATATTTAGTTAGAATATTCTTCCACCTCAAGTCCAAATTCTAATATGATATTGTCATATTAGATTTTTATTTGTTGTTTCAAAAAGGGTTGATCATTTTCATGATAGACAATACAATTGTTTCGTAGACATCACTCTACTCTTCAGTTGTCCGCTAAGAAAATGATAACCAAATACTTCATAAAATTTAATGCACTCATTCATTAAGCAATTCATTCAATTCTAGTTAGTCAACTTTTGGTCAAGGAACTCATTCCCTAGGGAATGAAGTCTTATTTTTTCACCTCCCATGTATTTAGTGGTAGATTGAACATAAAAAATATTATCCCCGCAAAACTTGGTCCTCACGGACTAAAAAAGGCCAGTCACCCGCGGCTTTTAACCCTAAAAATGGACTAAAATTTGTTCAAAACTTCTTTGCGCTATAACTCTTAAAGTAAAGGTTTCTCAGCAATATTTTTCTATCCCTCATACATATCGCAGCATCCTCCTTCGGTGTTCCCATAGCAGTTAACCCCACCGAAGTATAATAATATAACAAGGCTATGAACTAAAAAGCTTCAACAAACTTCGCCAACTCTGCATCGGATGGCGCGCAAGAACTGTTCTAAGATTCAACATCTCGCGCATCTTTCACCACCATTCACTTCTTCTCTATCCGCTTTCCAAAGAAAGCAAACGTTAACTAATTGCTTATCTTAAAAAAAAAAATATAAGTGCTCTAACGAACATACACACAGAGAAAAAATATGCCATTTTCCAATTGAAATTCGGTGACATCTTCTAAAATAGGTTGGTGCAACCAGGGGTATGGCATCACCAAAAACAAAAGTTATAACGAGATCGTTACCACTAGATGGCACTTTGTTCAAAAAATTGACAATCTTCTTTTTTTTTATTTAAAATGAAATAATAACAAACAAAAAAGCAAAACAAAAAAAGGAACTCTCAAATTTTATTAGTTGAACATATTTTGCGCTCGAGTTTTTCTTATTTTGCGCAGTTTTCAGCAATTTTTGAGTTTTTAAATATAGGCTTAGCTGATACTAAAGTGATACTAAATAGTTGCTCAGGTGATATTAAATTTCAGCGCCCCTACCGGTGAGTAGTGTAAGTTTTGATTTCCTATCTCTATAATTAATAGTCTCTGGGTGCAACTGAATTGGTTATCACAACAAAATTCAGTTTATACAACTGAATTTTAGTTGCAATACCCAAAATATTTAGGAATCACATTCCAATATGGTTTCACCATCCGAATTTATTGGTTGGAGTAACCAAAATAGGCTTAGCAATTCGGTTGGCAATTTTTGTTCCTGTGTGTACTTACATTAAAATAGTATGAAAACATACACATATGTAGATTTTTAGCCGGGAAGTCTATTTTTTTTGTTTCACAGCTATAATATTGCAATATTAATTTTAAATTACGACATATCAATTGCAACTTTCATCTCGAACAATTATAGTATTTATTCCTTTCTTTGTCTCGTACAATTATCAAGGAAATTCGATACATTAACATTGGATCTTGTTGTCACGATCTGTGTCATAAATATGTTTCTTGAAAAAAATTTTTGATAGTCCTTAAATCCTTTTGAAACCCCATAAGAAGTAAGGATTGCCCTACTACATACATATTTGTATTAATATAAGCTTTTAACTATATAATATTTAACTGTTGGGTTTGTGTGATAGTGTTGTCTTAATCTTTCTCATATGTAGGAGGAAAATTGTTCAAGGATCATATTTGATGACGGTGCTTAAATGATGATACTTTTTGGACATTTTGCAAAAAAGATTAAACCTTATGTTTATTACTTATGTAGACTATATATAGAGGTTTGTGTGTGTTTGTAAGAGTGAGTGAAGAAGTTTGGTGTAAGTATGTGTGTTGATATTTATGAAAAATGTTAATGTCAATGAAGACCATCATAAGTTTACTTTTTTCTGCCACCATTTCAGGGTATTATTCTGTGTGTGTGCTTTTGTGTGTATGTGTTAGGTTACCATATAACCAACATTGTATCTAAAGTGGAAAAAATGGATATTACATAAAAAAAAAAATAATAATATTTAAAATGATAATCATGATTTTTATGGAAAATAATTTAGCTTGTAAGTATGTCATCTGACGTAAATTCATATTAAAGTATTTCTTCTTCTTCTGCTTCTTTTTTGTTTATTCGATTTATACAAACACCCAGCAATACAGACAGAGACATTTACATAAATATTTGTGGCTACCATAATCATCAACATCCTCATCATAGTTATTCGTCATATAATTTGCTCCTACCAAAATTAAATTCCCCCTGTCGAACTCATTCACTCACTCGTATTCTCCTCGTTTGATATGATGGTAATGTATAATTTTTTTTTCTGTCATTTATGCGGATAACGAAACCATTTAGACACAGCTGGCATGATATGGAACAATGAAAACAACTAACGTACATAAGTTATGATGAATAAAAAAAAACAAAAAAAATCTTGTGTAAAATGTATGTGATACAAAAAATGGAGGGGATATTTAAATTGCAAAAATAACAACAATTATGAAAAATCTCCAGAAATAAAATGAGTTGAGATTATGGCATATTCGTCGTACCACCACGTTTAGCAAAAAAGAAAAAAAAAATATATTCGTACCTCTACCAAATAATTAGTTAAAGAAAAATTCCTTCCTAACGGTAACTGTTTCAATTATTTACGCATTTAGAAAATTTTTTAAGTTAAGGAGTTTACTCTTTTATTTTTTTTTTTTATTTTAGTGTATTTTTTTCTTTCACATTTAAATAATTTCAACTTTATTCTAAACACAGAAAACGATTCAGTTAGAAATCCATCAAAACTACAATATTTTTTTAACAGCACATTATATTATTTCAGAATATTTAAATTTTACTGATATAATAAATATTTCGTATTGAAAAACTGATTGAATTGCTCTAATAAATTTAAAGCGGTCTTTACAACCAATAACAAGAAAGTACGTATATTTTTTTAACAATTCCATAATCACAACCATATTGGAAATAACAAAATATACATTATTCCAATTTATTGTTTGTAACTTTTTGAGTCAGTACCCTACCGGGAAAGGGACCGGTCCCAGATGACACGCAGGATACGTCCCAAGGGGGCAGAGACAGGTCGTTTATCGGTCTTTTTCTTTGAAAGAGACATATCACTTTAACATGGCGTTGTCATTGGAAATGACGTATTGCCACAGATTAGACACCTTTCAACATGTCGCAGGTCTAGCCCCAAAGAACATGTCGCCTAACTGACTTAAAGATACATGTCACCGAAGTAACCCAAAAGGATTCGTCAAAGAATGAGTCACACTTTGTATATTTTGTGACATGTCACCCAACTAACCTAAAAGGAACTGAAACAGAACCAGTCCCATTACAAAACTGACAAAAACAGTGACAAAACTGAGGTGAATGGAAATTGTTATGGTTTTGGTATTATAAGTAAAATTTTCACAGCAAAACCTTGACAAAATTGTTATATAAGAAAAAGCACAAATATTTTCATTTGTCAACAAATTAAAATATAAAAATTTGTTTTTTTTTTGCAGAATTTTAGTATGTTTTTTCACAAAAATAAAATATGATGTTCTTTTATGATATAAGGTATATATATATATATGTATGCATAGCGCATGGTACGGGGACGTTTTTTCGATCAAGTGTTTAGTATGGAGACATTTGGTTAATTTGGGGACTATCCTCAAACTATTCCTATAGTATGGAGATATTTGGTTAGTTTGGGGACTGTCCTCAAACTCTTCCTAGGTCTAGCGCATAGTATCAAGACATTTGTGACTCATATACAGCATAGTTTGGGCACATTTTTGGCCATGTCTCCGAACTATGCGCACCACATACATACAGTGGGGAGCATTATTGAGTACATGTCAGCACTTGAGGAAACTTACAAGTGCAGGCATAAAAATATCGGACAAGGGGACTAAAGTATACTTTTCTGAAAGCAAAAGGTTCGCTTAATCTAAATTTGGCTACAGAAATGACCTTCCATATCAGACTTTCGAACTATATAAATGGGAAAAACTTAACTTTTCTTCAAAATATTTCGAATCGTATGTTTCCTCCAAAAATATTTTTAACAAGATTTGTAACAGCATCTGAATATACTACTCTTCCTCTTTAAAATAGTTTTTGAATTCTTTTGATAACATATTTTTTTACGGATATATCGTTTTTTGAAATTTGGGTCTTTTATATTTTTTTACAATTTTACTTTGAAATTGCGGTGAAGGCCCAAATTTCAATAAACGATATATCCGTAAAAAAATATGTCATCAAAAGAATTCAAAAAGCATTTTAAAGAGAAAGAGTAGTGTATTCAGATGCCGTTACGAATCTTGTTAAAAATATTTTTCAAGAAAATATACGATTCGAAATATTTTGAAGAAAAGTTAAGTCTTTCCCATTTATATAGCTCGAAAGTCTGATAAGGAAGGTCATTTCTGAGGCCAGATTTAGATTAAGCGAACCTTTTGCTTTCAGAAAAGTATACTTTAGTCCCCTTGACTGATATTTTTATGACTTCACTTGTAAGTTTCCTCAAGTACTGACATGTACTCTATAATGCTCCCCACTGTATATATTAGAGTTGTCCAAAAAAACACGAAAGCTGGAATTCGCGATCTCCACAATGTTGCCCCTATTCCTTAATGTCTAAAAACTCCCTGTGCCAAGTTTCAGCTAAATCCGCTGTTATTTAGAGGTAGCACAAAAAGTTGTCTTTTAAGAATTAGTAATTTATCTCTAGAGTAATTTATACAAAAAGTAAGGTTGACTTTAAATTAAATTATTTCTTAACCTGTACGCTATTTTTTAAATCTGGTCTTAATTAATGTGAATATAAGGAATTTGAAATCAAAACTAAAAAAAAATTAAGTAACTTTTAAGTAATTCGCGGTTTTTTTTAAATTTATACAAAAAAATACATATTTTAGTCAAATTTTCGAAATTTTCCGAAAAGATGTAATTAAAAATTCAACTTGTTTTTGCCTTGTATGCGCAAATTTCTCAAATCTGATCTTTATTTTAACGCAGATTATGAATCAGCAATCGAAACTTAAAAAAATTTGTGGTTTATGAATTATTCGCGGTTTTTGAAAATTCAAAAAAACTCAAGTTTTTTGAGATATTTTCCCAATTCCCTGTAAACGGTGTTATCGAAAAATGCAATCTGTTATACTTTTGCAATTTACTTACCAAGGACATTCATTATATATAACACTGATTTTAATTTTAAAAAGGATAACAGATATCCTTGCAAATTAAGTTAAAATTTGACATTTTTTAATATTTCGCTATTATTTAGATTGCCATAATTTTATTGCTACCAAAAACCCTATCCCACATAATAGGACATTTAGCAGATATATATTGATGCAAAAACGAAATTTTCATATTGGTAAATATAAGAAAACATCCTGATCGAAGTTGATCCTTTTTTGTATGAAATTTTAAAATTTCGCGAATTCCGCGACTCCGATTTCAATTTTGATTTCATATTTGTAATGTACTCCTAAAAATATATTAGATTTGATATGTCGCGATCATAATAATTATATTTAATTTTTCTAATTTTTTCCATTATTTTTAATTAATTAAAAATAATAGAATAAGTACAACCTCGAAACTTCAATTGCGATGTGCTACCTCTAAACAAAACTTTTTTGGTGATTTTTTTGATCAGACTACATTTTTTTTCAAAGTGGCATATTTGTAGGGTTGTGGAGCGTGAAAATTCCAACTTTTTTTTTTTTGGACAACTCTAATATATATCTATATATATGTTATATATGTTATATATGTATTCCTCTAACTCCCACTAGAGCATAGGGCGCCATAGATATATATATGCGTCGAACTTTTTACCCAATTCTAAAATTCCTGTAAAATCCTTAAAAAAATTGGAGCTGAAGTTGTTAGCAATAAGCTCAGGGTTCTTGATACTAAAATTTAAAGAAAAGTTTACGTGCTTAGATCTAGAACTAAAATTATCAAAAAATCGTAATTTTTCACAAATTACGATTTTTTGATAATTTTATTTAACGAAACTCTTCATTGAACTTACGAAAAAATTTATATGAAATTGTTCATCATGAAGGATAATTCTATCAGTGTACTGGGAAACCGACCAATTGTGGGCGCTGTGGTGTAATGGTTAGCGCGTTGGACTGTTACACGTGAGGTTGCGGGTCCGATCCCCAACCAAGGCAACAACAATTTATGAAAAATATAAATATGTACCTATTCGTTTTTATATCCCTCATACATATCGCAGCGTCCTCCTTCGGTGTTCCCATAGCACTTAACCCCACCGAAGTAAAATAATATAACAGGGCTATGAAATAAAAAGCTTCAACAAAGTTCGCCAAATCACCATCAGATGGAGCGCAACAAATGTTCTAAAATTCAACATCTCGCGCAATTTCAGTGTTGCCATATTTGAAGCCTTTCATCTTTCACCACCTTTCACTTCTTCTCTATCCCCATTCCAAAGGAAGCAACAAGTTAATTAATAGGAATAATTTCCTGAGTGTTGCTTCAATTTAAAAACAAATAAAGTCTTACTTGTGGGTTTTTTTATATCACACTTACCCAGTTAAGTGATATGTCCTCTTTGCACCAGTCTTGGGGCCACTCCTTTAAGTATAATTGACAGCGCTTAACCCATAGAAATAATAAATTATACCAGTCCTGCGACAAGACCATCTTTAACCACTCACGGGATAGGTACTTTGAAGACAATTCAGTGGTATATCATCATTTCACGATTGGCGAGACCAGTCCTTTAAGTATAATTGACACTGCTTAACCCACAGCAATAGTAAATTATACCAGTCCTGCTGCAAGTCCTCCTTTAACCAGTAACGGGATACGTACTTTGAGGGCAATTTAGTGGTATATCCTGGACAGGTTACTGAACTCTCATAAAAAACAAAGTTCAGGGACCTGTCCTGGGATTTGTCTTGTGTCATGTCACAAGGGGTCAATTTCCCCCTCCTATGACAACGCCATGTAAAAGTGACCAGTCTATTACATATAAAGGGGCCAGTTCGGTGACAGTTTGTTAAAATTTCCCTTAGGGCTATATTATATGCCAAATGTAAACTCCGTAACCAGTAACCCATAAAGTTTTTTAACTGAATAGTTTTTGGCTAAATAACAATATTTTATTAAACAAGTTGTATTATATCCATAGAAAACTTAACTGTCTTCAAACTTTTTTTGTATAAGGAACGCTTTTCAAGCGCGAAGCATGTAAATTGAAAATTTAGAAAATTTAAAAAAAATTAACTTTTTAAAACAGAACAAAATATTTGAAAAATTGCCAAAAATACATTTACGATCTGGCGTACATTACCGATAGTAACAAAGCTAGTTTAAAGTCTCTAATTGTAAAATCAGTTTAAACGTTTTCTCCAGGACGCACAGGATAACGTCAGAATACGTTTTACAAACATCTCTCTAACTCCAAAACTAGCCAACAGATTTTTTTTTTTAAATTAAAAACAGATTTTATACTTTGAGGTAAGAGTAATTGCTTCAAAATTTGTTGATGTTTGTGCCAAATTCGCCTAATTTCGTAATTTTCAAAAAGCGAAAATCGGCATAGCTTTTGTAATAACAACAACTGATGAAAAATTTTCGGTATGTAATTTATTTTATTGATAGTATTATTTACAGCAAAAACCGAAGTTATCTGACCACTGGGTTTCAAGATACGTCTTCAACTTTTGTTGTGCTATATCGCCTAAATAAAGCGATAAATTAAAATTTTAATATTTGTTCCATGGTGGATTTTGAACGCCAAATATATGGATTAATTACACTATGCGACAGTCAAAATCGGGATGGGATGAAACCAACGGGAAATGTTATATCGGTCAAAAACAAGTTATACGTGTCCCGGCGTTTCGCTGGGTCACCCCTAGGAATCGAGATATATCTTTTTTTTTGACATAACTCGAGAACCACTAGTCCGATTTTGCTCAAACAATTTTAAAAAAATTAAAAATTACAATTCCTTTAATCTGTTCATATAACGTTTTTCTATATACTCAACAGTTTTGCCGGTAAAAATAAATGTTTGTTACCGCTACCATAAAAATCAATAACCTTTTGTTTATTACTTTTTTTTAATATTTTAGGCAAAAAATATTTTTTTCTTCATACATTTATTTTTACCGGCAAAACTGTTGAGTATATAGAAAAACGTTATATGAACAGATTAAAGGTATTGTAATTTTTAATTTTTTTTTTAATTGTTTGAGCAAAATCGGACTAGTGGTTCTCGAGTTATCACAAATTTGGCCCAAAAACTTGTCACATTTTTTGATTTCACCCATATACAAAATTATTTCAATTCAAATTACAAGAAGCCAGTAAAAATATGAACGGGTTTGTTGTATGTGTAGTATTTTGAAAATTCAAAAAAAAAACTATCAAATATTAAAAAACAAACCGCATAATCGTTTTTTTTTTCTAGCGTTTTTTCAATTAAAAACTATAGATTGTTTTAACAGGATTTTCAATTATTTTTATTTCTTTTATGAATTGTTTAAACAATGTTTGAAAATAGATATCAAAATGGTTTGAATATTATGAAAAATCAGTAGTCGGTTCTTTAGTTGTGTTTTCTATTAATTTAATATGTATTTTAGGTTGTTTTTAAAGATAAAATATTGTGAGTGTATCAAAAATAAAAAACAAGAACTTGTAATAAAATGCAGAAGCTAGGACGGGTTAATTGGCAGATGTTCAACTCTATCAATTAGATGTGGGGATGCGCTAAACCAAGTATCGTTCGCGTAAGTCAAGGATTTCAAAACAAGGCTCTCAGAAGAATAGTTAATGCACAATGGTATTTTAAAAACAATGATATGCACCGAGATCTTGGAGTAGAAAATGTTAACAATGTTAAAAAATTCGATATTTCCCATCAAAATCGACTGGCTGTACATTAGAGTGGGCCAAACTTTGCCGAATCGTGAATTTCAAAAACGGGGGTGCGGAAAAGTTGAGTATGCGTCCAGTAAAGCAAGCAAATTAATTTTTATAATATTTACTGAGCACTAATGTATTAAGTTATATTCAATTACATTTTTTTATATATACTTTTGTGGCACAGTGTATAAAATATTTTTCAAAACTTTTACAAAAAAAACTATTAGGTATTTAATTTTATTCTAAAATACTCTTTCAATACAACAAAAAATATAAAGTAGGATACTTTTCGAACATTGTGTGTATAAAAAAGTGGTTACTTTTCGAGCATTGTGTCCCCAGTCTCGAGATCCGATCACGCTGTTTTATATTTATGATCAAAATACCCAAAATTAATAAAATAGATGAACCAGTCATAAAAATGTTATTTTATATTAATCCAAAGCAATAAATGGGTAAAATCTCTGATCACTTAAAAAAATAACAGTAATCACAAAGAACGACCACTTTTAACTCTGAAAATGTTTACAACTTTTATCGCAGCATACTTGGAATACCCTTCAACAATTTTAAACCTTTTTACACTCAAATGAAAGATAATTTTATATAGATAGTAGGTTTGAAAAAGAAAAAAATTAAAAGCATTTTTGGACTAACTTTTTAAAGGATCGACTGAAAAATGAAAAAAACGTGATTTTCAGCAAAATTCAAGTGCAATAATTCATAACCCCTTCGGCCGATTAAAAAATTTTTATTTTTCTTTGGATTCAGTAAACTATAATGTTTTAGAAATAATATATCACAGCAACAAATATTTTTTTTAACAAAATTTAAGGATTTTTTTTAAACTTTCCAAAATTTAGAATTTTCAAGTGCTTTGCGGGGACCTTGAACATGAACCGATTTTTAAAATTTTTATATTTTACTGTTTACTGGACGCATACGCAACTTTTTCGCACCCCCCTTTTTGAAATTTGTAATTCGGCAAAGTTCGGCCCACTCTACTGTACATGTGAACCACGAAGCAAGAATTCTCCTTAATGTCGAAAAACGACTTCGTAGGCTAAAACGCTCTAAACCCCACGAAATGGCTGGGCTCGTAACCCATGATGTCTAGCACATCCTTCTAATTTTACCCGAAGAAATTTGCTCGTTAGTCGTATAAATACATAATAAATTAATAGAAAATACAAATCGGTCGAAAGAGGACAACTAATTTTCCATTATATTGAAAACCTTTTTACTATTTAGTTTTAAATATTAGGCCTTCTTATTAAAACTCGTGATCTACCGTAAACTGTGTAAACCTGGTATTTTTATGAGTTTAATATAAAACTCCATATATAAGAGGTTTTACGAGGAATTTACGAGCTATAATTAAAGCGCCTATTATTTAAATATCCAACAATATAAAAGAAATAAAAACAATCTGTAAAGACACGTTTTTTCGTAGTATGTCGATGTCCAGGGTTCCTTACAATTATTTATTTAAAAAAACAAAGAGAGAGAACATTGTTTTTATTGCTTTAAAAAATGTTTTATTGATATATTTATATTTAAGACTTATTAACTAGAACACAGTTAACTTTGCACTAACAGATTCACGAACGACGACCTTTCACTCCAGCCAGTAGAAAAAATATGGGTATAGGGTTTTATTCAGACCGCTCTATGCTTAAACTCAAGGCAGTAGTTTAGTAGAATAAAATATAAGTTTAATAGGACTATATCGAAGAGAGAAAATCTAAGGACTAACCTCAGTTTAGTCTAACAACCAGACGCGAATAGAGAGCAAGTACAGTATCGAATAAACAAAAAACGGAGAAAATCTAAGGGCTAACTTCAGTTTTATCTAGCAACTAGACGCGGAGCGAGCGAAAGTTTTCGTACCGAATAAACGAAAAATAGAAATTAGACGCGGAGCGAACGGAAGTTTCGTACCAAATAATGAAAAATAGAGAAAATCTAAGGGCTAACCTCAGTTTTCACTAGCAACTAGACGCGGAGCCAATGCAAGTTTCGTACAAAATAACGAAAAGTAGAGAAAATCTAAGGGCTAACCTCAGTTTCCTTTAGCAACTAGACGCGGAGCGAGCGGAAGTTTCGTACCGAATAAACGAAAAAATAGAGAAAATCTAACGGCTAACCTTAGTTTTCTCTAGCAACTAGACGCGAACACCAACGAGAGAAAATCCAAGGGCTAACCTCAGCTTTCTTTATACCGATAATTTACCACAAAATAGGATTCTTATTATTTAGGGAATTGCTAAACTCCTCACCAAATAATAGATCTTACCATGTGGTCGTCTACTGGCTAAATTGATCAACAGCACTGCCTTTTATAAAGGGTGGTTAAATTTTAAGGGCCGATGTTGATTTTGAATAAAACACAAATTATTTAGGAAATTATTGTCATTTCTTTTTATATGATAATATTGGTATGGTTCAACTATGTATGCAACAAAATATTGGCCAAATGGCCGCCGCGGCCTCGGCGGCACACCTCCATCCGATGGTCCACATTTTCGATGACGCTGAGGCATAATAGAGGTTCTATGCCGTTAATGTGCCGAATTATTTCATGCTTTAGCTCTTGAATTGTTGCTGGCTTATCGACGTACACCTTTTCATTCAAATAACCCCAAAGAAAGAAGTCCAACGGTGTCAAATCACATGATCTTGGCGGCCAATTGACATCGCACCACGTGAGATAACACGGCCATTGAATTTCTCGCTCAAAAGAGCCATTGTTTCGTTGGCTGTGTGGCAAGTGGCACCATGCTGTTGAAACCACATATCGTCCAGGTCTACATTCTCAATTTCTGGCCACAAGAAGTCCGTTATAGCGAACACCATTCACGGTAACTGCTTGGCCAACCTCATTTTCGAAGAAGTACCGCCCGATGACGCCGCCAGCACATAAACCGCACCAAACACAAAAAACAGGTGTTTTCACATTTTCTACAGACCCGATTTGCTGAAATTTGTGCTCAATTTTCCCGATTGTGGACACATTTGGTCGATTATGCTGACCAAAGAAATCACGAAGTGCACGAAATGCATTTTGATTTGAACGCCCATTTTTATAATAAGCCTGAATAACTTTAGCGCGTTGCTCGATTGTGTATCTTTCCATGGCTCAAATTGAGTTAGTCTGAAATAGAGAAATGTCAAATGAAGTGTAGAAAAAAACTTGACGTCTAGGTGTGGTTCACATTCAACATCGGCCCTTAAAATTTAACCACCCTTTACTTGCTGATCAAACACACACAAATATTTTGATACAACTTATAATACAATAGTACCAATTACACATAAGTAACATTTAGTTGAAAACATATATGACAGTGTTGTATCATCTAGTAGTATATGATTAGTGATGCCAGTATTGACAAATAGATGGCATTATTAATAATTCAGTTAAATTTAAAAAATGATAATATAACATTACTAAAAATGTTAATAATTTATGTGGGCAAAAACGAGAACCGACTTTTGTCGTTACAAATCTGAAATCTCGGTCAGCGCTATGCCGACCGTTGTGTAACTTGTTAAGAGGTGATGCTACGAGTCATAGCCTGTGCAGAGGGCTGCCGGCTCAATCCACGGTCATGGCAATACACAAAAAGTTTTTCATATAGAGACAAATTAACAATTAAAAATTACTTTGATCACTTGACACATAAACTAACCACTGACGAGTCTTTGGGTGAGACGAAACTGCGGCAGTTTGGTGATTCCCTTGTGTCTGTTAAATTTTTCAATAAAAATGTTTTCTTCTTCTTCTTCCTATAAATGAACTCTAGAAAAAAATTCTTTAGTAATTAATTCTAATATAAATTACGATTGTCCTATGCGACGGTAACAAACACTTAGCTATTTTCAATATTTAGCTGAAAAATAGAAAAAAATGATTTTGTGTTTTTCTTTCATATTTGAAAGATTTGTTTTGTTTGAATTTTTTTAAACATGACAAATACAACACACAGGATCATATTTTAATTTGCTATGTTTGCGTGTATCTGTAAAAAATTTCTTATAATGTTAATTGAAATAATTTTGTATTATAAAGACTATTTTGAACAAAAAACAAAACTAAATTAAAGCTGCATTTTGTCTCATGCCTATCAACGTTAAGTATTTAAAGCAAATCTACGTTAAACCGATTGTAGTATAAAAAAATTTTAAACGGGTTATGTTTATAATTGTTCCGTTATAATCGAACGTACGTCAGCAAAAGTTTTTAGGAAGTAATGCGAATAAGTTATGCTAGATGCGAAAATGTATAAAAGGTGAGTTTTCAACGTTGATAATTATACGTGTTGAAAGTTAACGTGCATACGAAAAGTAATGTGTTAGTTTTCGTCTTAAACGCGTTTTTATGCACCTTGAGTTTTTTTTATGAGTTAACGGATATAGTTAAGTCAAAAACACAGCTTAAATTAGGTTTAGTTCTGACACAGAAAACAACGAAATTATTTAAATTTTTTGCCTAAAAATAGAAAACAAAAATTAAACACTTAACTCAAAACATAGATAGCACCTGATTTCAGTGGATTTTAATTGATTCTTCATCTGTAGATAAATTTTACCGATTACTTTTTAAATAAACTTCAATCTTTTATGGAAAATATATTTGATTTTGTTACCTTCGCATAACTTTTAATTCTAACGAAAATATTTTGATTATCATTACTATTTTTCAATCTAATAATAATGGTTTTGGGATTTAATCTCATTCACCCATGGTAAAATACTAAAAAAATTTTAGAAATTCCTACTGGGAAAACTCTCCCACTTAGTCTCAAATGACTAAATTTCATTAAAATTAAGACATTCCATTTTGTTCCCTGTATCCAGTGTTTTTATCCCACTCATTTTCCGTTTTATTCCATTTCGTTCCTCGTTGCATACCATTGCATTCTCATTATCTAGTGTTTCAATATCACTCGTCCCCCATTCCATTTCGTTTACCAATTTTAGTGTTTCCTTTCCACTTTTTCCCCATTCCATTTCGTTCCTCGTTACTTTAAATTTTTTTATTTTCCAACGCTTCAATTCCACTCGTCCCCCGTTGCATTCACTTTCACGTTCCATTTTTCTAATATTTCAATATACCCGACTCATTAATTTTCGTTTCCCAATTTTAGTGTTCCAAATCTACGCCTTTTTAAATTTCAGATTTCCACCCAGTGTTTTTGAGCGTTCCGTGAAGTGGGAGACTTTTCCCAGCAGGAATTTCCAAAAATCACGTCTAATCGTCCAACTTACAACTTCAAAGTTTCATCGGTTTGGGCAGGCCGTTAAAGGGGAGATAGGCTTTTCTCTTTTTGCCTGTCTTAGTAGGAATTTCTAAAAATTCTGTCACCGGCGTAGAGGAGAAGGAACCGAATTGGGTTTCTAGCTCCAGCTGTTTTGGACGATGTTGAGTCAGTGATTCACATTAATCTCTTATATACAAACTTCCCTCTTATAACATGGTTAATTGGTTTTACAAATACATAGTGTTTTAAAACCGCGTTATACGAATTTCCCTGAAATTGTTAAAGAACTTTTCCAAAAACGACTATAAATACTTCGAAAATTTTTGGAATGGCTCCACAACATTTTTTGCCAACACCAAGAACACTGTGTATGTTAATAAAAAAATTGGCATTACTTACTTTTATTTGTTAAACATTTTATCCACTGGAATATACGACTATTCACTCGAAAGGATCACTGAATAAACTTGTTTTATATATTCTAGAAAAGAATTGTTATTTTAATCAAAATGTATTTATTTTTGCCCCTAAATCTTATTTCCTGTTCACCTTTGATCACTTTCCTCTTTTGCTCATTAATTTATGTACATTTCTTCTATACATAATCTTTTAGTTTGCGAAAGGAAAATGTCCAAGTTTAAAACTTTTTTTCATGTTAACTTGTCGTAGTTTTGACGCAAATTTATCTCATTTATCTTTTGTTGTAAAACGTGGCACGAGTCATGCAACCTTGCAGTGAACTTTCTTGGAATAAGAAAGTTTTTTTTTTTTTGTTATTCATCTTACTTCTTCTTGCCAACGCGTTGCTCTAGACACAAATTTTAAACTTATTATTTTCATTTTGTTTATAAGGGATTGCAAAGTGCGTTAATATATATCGTGTTTTTTTCTTTCTTTATGTTTTATTTCTTATTTCTACTAAGTTAAAAAATAACTTTAAAACTGTGCAAAAGAGTCACAATCGTGCGTTTCATGTTACCAGACGTGAGGTAACTAAAATGTGTTGAAAGTTTTTTAATAAATTAAATCAATAATAAAAATAAACGACCAAATGAATGGAGAGCGAAGAAAATGGTATTTGTAATTTAAGAAATTTAATTTAAACTTGAAATAAAAACGAATATTTCTACTTTATATGTAGATGTTAGTTTTGTGATACACGATTACGTATGAGTGTTGGTGTATTACAGCAAATAACACTTATACGCCATGATGTTCGCAAAAGTTAACAAATGCTTTTACTTGCAATACTACGAACTTGTTTTCATTAAAAATTCCATTTTTTGGAAATAACTTCTGTATTTTTTTATCTTTTTTTCATTCACTTTGTTTTTGTTTCGAGATAGATGACATTTCATTATTATTGTCAACATCAAATATACAATTTATTAAGTTTATCTTGTAAAATTCTTCGCAAAGCTTATATAAGACTATCATTTGTCTCATTAGTTGGTTTTAGTTAAAATCTAAATGAATTTGAATTATTTATACCATAAATTTGTATAACAGTTTCTTGATCGAGTGTCTTAAGAAATTGTTTTTGAAGGTTGTCTCAAGTTTACATACGTACGTTCATAATGTTGTAAATTATATAGAAAATGTCAGTTTAGATAATAACATTTCAAATAATATTAAAATATATATTTTTTTATCGTTTATAGAATTTGTTACATATCCCTTGACTCATATGAATAAAAAGTGCTCCCAGAAAACAGATTCAGTTCTGATAACCGCATTTGTAGCCAATCGCATGGTTCGGTTGTGGTAGCCGAATTTTTCAGTTGTGGCAACAGAAAACTAATTGAGACAGGACCAATTTGACTGTGGCAACGGAATTTCAGTTGTATCAAGAATAATTCGGTAGCCGCAACCGAAAAATTCATTTGATGCAACTGAACCATTCGATTGGCAACAAATGGGGTTGTCTGAACCGAAACTGTTTTCTGGGTGTGGATATTACCAATAGGGAAAATATTACTTCCCAATTTTAGTGTGCTTGCAAATATACTAAAAAGTTTTGTTTTTTTTTTTATTTTACTTTATATTTCATGCTATCCTAAAAGAACGTGGATAAGTTTGTCGCTAAAAGATATTCCATTTGACCCTTTATGTGTGTTGTTTCCTTTCAAGTGTTGTAAGCTCTAAAATGTTAAATTTTTGTTACCCTTAAGTGTAAATTTTAACCCTAAAAATAAGTTTCAATTTGGTGTGTTCGCTCATTTGAGGGTTAATTTGTTTTTTTCTGAATCTGTCATAATTTAAAATTTATGGACAGAAAATTAAGTAGAATATAATGTTTTATTATATATTTTATACAACTATATTTATTCCTCTTATGTACTGTTTTTTTTCTTTAACACAAATGCTTTTGGGTTTATTATAATTTCATAAATTCTCAAATTTATATTCTACACTGTAGTGTTGGTTATTGCTGCATATAAATCATTTTATATTTTGTTCTTTTACTTTTTTTTCTGCTTTACAGAAAATCGCAACGATAAAGTTGAGGAATCAACACCAAAACGTTTTACCACCACTTCCAGTTTGAAATTGAAGCCCTCAGCCGATGATGATTATACGGAGTATACATGCCAAGCGAAGCATAAGGCTTTGGCGCCCGACATGCCCATGCGTTCTACAGTACAACTGTCCGTTTTATGTAAGTAAATGTTAATTTAGACATTTAGACACTCATGTTTGTGCATGTTCAACAAATACTAAAATTATAACATTTACTAAAGTGTACATACAAGGAAGGTATTCCGAGGGTCACCCGTCGATTTGGTTGATATTTAAGTGATAGGTGGTATAATATTAATTAGCATGTGTTTTTTTTAACGCAAAAAAGTATCTAAATAAGTGATAGGCAATCATCGTCGGACATGACACAGGATACGACTTCGAACAAAAGAGCTCTGCTTCTGCGTTTAAAATGATAAACTAGCATAGACAAACTAGACCGTCAATTTAGGGAAAATTATTTAAAAATGGAAATAGAAATTCACAAGAAATCTATTAATTATGACAATGAAATATTGAAAATAAAAAAAATGTAATGAATAAATTTAAAATGCTTTCAACCTTTAAGCACCGTAAATGGTTTTTCACGTGGAAAAATTTCACTCGAACTTTAAATGCCTTAAATTGCAATTTAATTTAAACAAATGAACAATTTTTTAAATTTATAACAAAAACACAATCAAAATAAACACAAAATGTCACTTTTTCCCGAGAAAAATAATAGTCTTGTACATTAAAAAACTGTTATCTCCATATAAAAAAAAATGATATTTCACGACAATCAGTTTTACGTGAAAATTGTGTAGAGTTTGTTTTCACACAAATTTAATGTACAAGACTATTATTTCTCTCGGGAAAAAGTGACATTTTGTGTTTATTTTGATTGTGTTTTTGTTATAAAATTAAAATATTGTTCATTTTTATAATTTAAATTGTAGTATGAAGCCTTTAAAGTTGAAATTTTTCCACGTGAAAAACAACTTACGGTCCTTTACTATCAATATTTTCCAAATGTATATTTTAGTTAAAATCGACTTTAGTTAAAATATTGGGGGCCTTGACTTGGTTTATTTTTGGAGCATTCTGATTGGTTAATTTATTTTCAACCAATCAAAATATTTGAAAATACAAATGTTTTTGTAGGGTTTTCATACACAAAATGAACAAAACCGTATGATTAAAAATAAAATCGACTTTAAATTGAAATACTCTTTTAAAGTAAGGGCCTTTATTTTTAATTAAAAAAAAATTTCATTTTAATTTTTAATTTACTTAAAGTATTTACACTCTTTTTATTAATTCCTTCTTAATTTGGAATTTTGTTTCACATTATCTATATTTTTTTTAATATTTCTTTAATATTTTACATATTTTTTCCTACAACTGTATCACGGCGATCGCATTGAGGCCCATTCAAGTGTCCAATGTATTGTCCGATGAATAATTTTTAGTTTTCTTTGAAAATACTATATCCAAATTTCGAATCAAATGGTATGTCTAGTGGTATATAAGACATACACAAAAAGGTGTCCTGAACTCTTTGCACTTAAGAATTTCGCTATATAAGAGCACTAGCAAACATATATTAAAGAGTTGATTAAAAGAAACAAAATTTTTTTCAGGATTACTTATTATTAACCCATATTATCCTAGCGTCGTCCTAGCCTCTTTTTAAATGTGCATAATACCGTTACATTAAACATGGAAGGAGATCTGTTAACCCTACATTTTCTGCCGAAGCGATTTTGAAAAGTTTCCGATTTTCATAATCTCTACCTTATAATATTATGCCAAGAAAAATTGGCACCCCAGAACCCCTCCTTCCCATTTATTTCGCTTGCCAAAAATATTTGCCATTTGACGACCCTGCCGTTCCGGACGAAGCGATTTTTATTATTATTTTATTTTCGTGATCTGAAACTAAATTATGGATACCTTGTCAAAGTTTGTGCTTTTTACCCCTTAAATTAAGAATTCAAAATAACCAACTTCGTGGGGTTGCAAGAGGAAAGCAGGACTAGGTAGGGATTTGCTGCCTACTACATTTCTGTTCCCCCATTTCTCCTTTACAAATCAGCTTTGGAAATATTTACTCTATCTTTTGTCTGGGCAATTATAAATGAGAAAAACCCTTTGGCAAGCATACCTGCCTGTGGTTAGAGTTTGCTGTTCGGTTTTAATGGAAACCGAAAGCGCGGTTTTTGAGGCCTCAAAACCAAAACCGAAAACCGACAAAAATAAGTCGGTTTTTAGCAAACACTTAAAGCAATTAAAATAATCTATTAAATTACATATTATTGAGCCTAGAATTTCGAAAAGGGTTCAGCTCCTATTTTACAAAATTCTGCATTTAATTGTAATGAACAATTTCTCCATTAAATATAGCTTTAAAGATTTTTTGTTTTTACTACTACAGATAGTATAAGCTGAGGATTATAATTTTAGAAAAAAATTGCACCAAAAGTCATCTACACAGAAAAAACAGTAGGCACCATGGAATTTGTAAAAGCAATCACATTTTCTTTAAAATTTAAATTTTATTCCCGACAATTTTTTTTTTTGAAATATTTGTAACTCCCCTTTAGAAAAACGTGTAAGGCCACACAATGTAATCGATTTCGTGTACTTCACTTTGAACATACTTGCGATATGGGATACTTGTGTATAACAGTTGTATATGAAACTCAAAATATTTGAAAATTTTCAAAAATTTTCTCTAACTTAAATGCCACTATACTTGTGTGTACTTACGAAGTATATTGGCTTGTGGGCCATTACAATGCGGCCAAACCCTGGGTAAAGTAAGACAGCTTGTGTGTAGAGTTTGAAAGTACTCGAAGATACTTGTGTGTACTTACAAATCGATTACATTGTGTGGCCTTACACGTTTTTCTAAAGGGTCGTTTTTAATTGTTATCTTTCATATAAAAATTGTTTAAAAATAAAAATTCAAAGTTAGAAAAAAAAAAGGAAATTTTTTTTTGGATTTACAAATTTCTTTGTTGGTGCCTTTTTAAAAAGTTTTTTTTTGTATTTACAAATTTGGTATGAGAAAGATGTTTAAAAATTTAATTAGAATTTTGTAAATTCTTTCTGTGTAGTTTAAGCGATATTGAGTTTCACGTTTTCAGTTCAGATTTTCACTGATTATTTTTCAAAAAGTTTTATTTCGTAGTTCGCGAAATTAATAGTATAAAATTTTAACTTTATATTGTTTTAAACAAATTGTTAAATTTAAAATTTAAACTCCTTAAATACAGTTTAATCTGTCTAAAAAAGAATAAAAAATTTTAATTTATAACGTTTTTTCCCCCCGGAAATGGTGTTATTGCCTTTACTCGAGTGAGAAATATCTTGAATGTATTAAAATATTTAATTGTTATACATATTAAATTATTTTGAAAAAATTCTATTAATATCACAAGAAAACCGAAAAAGAACCGAAACCGCGGTTTTTATAATTTTAAAAAACCGAAAACGCGGTTTTCAAATTTTTCGGTTTTTAGCAAACTCTACCCATGGTCGTCAAAGGGTTTTGTAAACAAAAATGTCAAATATGCACTCTGTGTTTATTTTATCCACTTTGTTTTTTGTTTTTGGACTCAGTAATTGACCGAAAATCACAAAAATTCCAAAACTGTAAAAATTATGATTTCTGGTAAATGAATGGCCCTTACTATAAAAGAGTATTTTAAATTTAAAGTCGGCTTTATTTTAATCATACGGTTTTGTTCATTTTGTGTATGAAAACCCTACAAAAATATTTATATTTTCAAACATTTTGATTGGTTGAAAATAAATAACCCAATCAGAATGCTCCAAAAATAAACCAAGTCATGGCATACTGCCACCCATTTTAGCTAAAGTCGACTTTAACTAAAATATACATTTGAAAAATTTATATAGTAAGGGCAAATGTTTTTTAGTTTAACTCGAGATCATAAATTAATATCACTTTCTGTTTAAATTATTTTTAATGTAAAGAAATATGATACAATTTTCACAAGTAAATTACAAAGAATAAAAATTTGAAAGAATTCGATAAGGCCAGCAAGACAGAATACGTATTTTCGGCTTTCGCTACAAAGCCATCATCAGTGTCGTTTGCCTTGAATGGGTTAATAATTGATGATCGTCTACTTATGTAACAGTTGAAAGCAAATCGAATATGTTAACAACAACTCAACTTAAGGGCGGATTATGGGACCGTAAACGTAAATGTGATGTAACTGTACCGTGCCGTAGCTAAAAAGTACACTTATAGATTATCGTAAACGACATTACTATTTAGCATCTATTTCATGTGGTTTTATATTTTATTCTAAAATTTTCCATTTATTTGTTAATTTTTATTCCTTATTTGTTGTTTGAATCAATTTTCTTTATTCATTTCATATTTTTTCCGACTAAAATCATTCAGCTGTTTCGATGCCGGATAGAAAATTCTGATTTCAACAGAATGATCCGGCAAGTTCGTTTACATTTACGTGTTAGTAACCATTCGTATACATTTCTTCTTGTGGTATCGGAACAGCTGATTCGTTACAGATACGTTTACGGTTGGGTAACTCAGTCTTTAGACTAACATCAACGAAATGTAACAATGCTATTTTTATCCTTTATTATTATTACTCTCTTTTGCTTTGAACCTTAATTGAAGGCTTTAGAAGCACAGAAAAATTTTTAAATCGAAATTACGCTTTTATTTTTTTGGTAATAGTTGAAAAACAAATAAGGTTAGAATTGGCACACTATTCAATTTATGTATACATTAGACCGTACCTCAAAAAATAAGTTCGCCGCACACCCTCCAATATGAAGTATTTTTGCAAGGCAATTTCAAAAAAACATTTTTTTTTTTTTGGCCGAACGTAGTTTCGCTTTTTTAAATTTTTCGTTATAGCTTCGGTACTTAAAATCGGATTTTAGAGTGTGATATATCGATTGTTTTGCCTCGAGGAGACCAGTGTTTTGCTATAAAGGTAAAATCCAATTAAAAAAAATTTAAAAAGGTAGGTAACTACTAGAGTTCTGGTAGATAACTACTAGAACGGGATACTTGAGGTCAATGACCCATAATCAAAAACACTGGTCTCCTCGAGAGAAAAACATCGATGTATCATACTTTAAGATCCGACTGTAAATGCCAAAGATATAACAAAAAATGTATAATGGCGACCCCTACATCCGGCAAAAAAAAAAAAATTTTTTTTTTTGAGACCTCCTTGCAAAAATACTTCATATTGGAGGGTGTATGGCGAACTGTTTTTTTTGCCTGTAAGGTGGTACGCTCTAGTATACATGTATGTGTGTGTATATGCCATTTCTTAGCTTATTTGTTTTTCAACTATTACCAATAAATAAAAGCGTAATTTCGATTTAAAAATTTGTCTGTGCTTCTAAAGCGTTCAACTTGTTGTTTATTGCTCAAAATTGGATATTTGTTTAATTTTATTGTATTAAGATTCAACTTAAAAATAGAGAATAAAAAAATTTAAAAATTCATATCTTTAAAATAAAAAAAAAACGCTCTCTTGAAAATTTCAGGATCTCTTGAGATCAGTTAGGAGTTTTATTAAAAAAAAAAAATTGAGCAAAAAAAATAATAGATTTTTGAGTTTTTCGATTTTTAAAATTTTAAAATTAAAAAATTTTTAATTTTTTTATTTTTCAATATTTTTTTTAATATGTTTTTTAATACGGATAAATATCCTCTTTAAAACGAGCTAAGATCCATTTTTGTAGTTACTATAGTTTTCGAGATATTAAAAAAATAACATCGTAACAAAGCAAAAAATTAGGAAAATTATGACATTTTTTAAAATTTTAAATATTGCATAGCTTTTGAAAAAAAAATTTGTAATTTTTTTCCTTTGGCAAAACTTCGTTATATGATGAAAGAAAAATTCTAACCAAAATTCATCCAAATCGAAAGGGTCGAGTCCAACCATTGGTCGATTTGAGATGGAATGACCCATATCATTTAATGAATTTGGGTGTCGTCATATGATGACGCTAGGAGAATATGTGTACAAAATTTTTATTTGTATTTCTTTTTAAAATAGTCATTTTGGGCTATCTTTAACAGGTTTTGAAGCTTCGTACCTTACCGTAGTATGGAATCTACCAAAATCGACAGGAAAATAGCTTAAAACTTCCCGTAGTATATACTTTAAGTTATGGGCGAATAGAACACTTCCTAAAATGAAGCCACAACGATAAGCAAGGAAAATGTCAAGGCCTCGATATCAAATCGTCAGGTCGGGCAAAGTGTTCCAAATGCTTTGCTGGATCTTCTTTTTATATATGCCGCTCTCGTATATAATTTTTATTTTCTGTAGTTATTCAATGAAATAATGTTAGTTTATTTAAGAAATTTATTTATTTAATGCTAATTTTCTATACCTGTAATGGAAAAATGAAGTTTTTAAAAATATTTCTGTTATTCTTAAAAATTTTTTGGATTTTTTTTTCTAAAAATTATACACATATTCTCCTAGTGTCGTCAAGTAAAACAAAGAAATTTACAAAGAAGTTGCTTACAAGTTAGTAACAAAGTGCATGTACTTTATAGAGAAACTTTGCTACTCACCGTTCTCATGATAATTAGCTAACTAGCACCAAAATTCGATGAGGGTTGCGTGAAACAGTATAGATAGAATCCCACTAGTTTTTGCCAAAACATATCTTGTATGAGAACTAAATAACCTTTAATGAGAGCGGTATATAACTCAAAAATGCGGGATTTACAACAGATGGTGTATCTTTTACACATGGTTTGTGTCTCTAATAATTTATATGGCATTTTGTAGGATAAACATTTGTCATTTATTCTCACTTAGTCATGGCACGAAATAGTGTAAACGTTTTTTGTATTTGCTTCGAAATTGTCGAATTTTATGCCAACAAAGCATCATTTGCGAGAAGTTTTGCTTTACTTCTTCAAACTGAAAAAAATTGCGATTGCTAACCGAAGCTTATTCTGAATATGTTCCATCGATTTCAGCATGCGAGAGATGGTTTGTGCGGTTCAGAAATGGTGATTTTGACACGAAAGGTAAAGACCGTCCACGTCAGACCTTCGTGGTACCCCCTGCTGAAGTCAGGGCAGATGATCACAGGGGACCTGTACCGAACGCAATTGATTCGTTTGAAGCGAGTATTGGCCAAAAAACGCCCGGAATATGCGACCAGAAATGAAGACAGTTTAAAAACTATTTAGAAAATAGTGGTTGGTAAGTTTTGCCTCACCCACCTTATAGTCCAGACCTTGCCCTATCCAATTACCATTAGTTCGATCGATGCAGAACGCTCTCATTGGAATGCAGTTCACTTCAAAACTGGGTACCGGAAATTGGCTTGATTCATTCTTGGTCTTAAAAAATGAGCAGTTCTTTTGGTGTACAATTCACATGATGCCAGAAAAATGAGAAAAGGTCATAGCTAACAATGGCCAATACTTTGAATAAATTTATATTGTAACAATGGTTTCAGAATAAACGCCCAAAATTTCCCAAAAACCCCACATTTTTAAGGTATACACCCAATATATTTTCCTATATATGAGCTTTTTGGAAAAAATGTTGACAAAATCTCTCGCATCATTTTTTCAAAACCCCTATTGGCAATTGGTTCATTGAAAAAATGTTGACAAAATCTGTGGTAATGTTTTTTCAACATCCCTGTGCATTTTTTTTTATAGAAATCAAGTAGAAATCAATAGATTTAAAAAAACACATTGTATAAACACAAATATTTTTTATTATAACATTTTTTTAGTAAAATTTTCTCGTACCGGGAGTCGAACACGGGTCTCCAAATTGTCAATACTTAGTTCCACCATGTGAGCTTTCTTGACATGTTATATTTGATAGATAAAAATATAATTGACATGCTGCAAACAAGTATGAAAAAAATACGTCGTTAAATATATCCTCACCAGTATTGAAAAAATATTGGGTCTAAAAATAGAATTTCAAAAAAATTTCCAGAAAGATCCAGAACATTAGTTTATATTTGAAATAATGATAAAAGTAAGTCATTATTGTGACGCATTATTTCTGTTTTTAAATAATGGAAAAAATAACTATTTTAGAAAGTAAGTTGGTTTCATTACTGGTTGTCTAAACAAAAATGATATGTCACTGCCGTTTCTGCAGTGGGTGAATTACCTTGACTCAATGAGTTTTGTAAAATTCAGACTTACACCCATACAAACAAATATCGATTTTTTGGAAAAAGGCACGCGATTTGTCCTCTAAAATAAAAATACCTGTTTATAAATTTCACTGAAATCGGTTAATGATCCCACTGGTACCTTCCTAGTATAAGTAAATAATTTCAATTTTTGATTTTTTCTTACAAATTTTCATTTTAGGGGATTTAACATTTACTAAACAATTTGGATAATTTGCATATTTAAAATGTATTTTTTTTATTGTCTGTCTAACAATAAGTTTACTCATTCATATAAAAGGTGATTTGAATGATTATAAAAAATTGTATAAAATATGCATTTCAAATGTGGCTCATTAAAAATAATTTTACATAATTTACACAGTACCTATACAAATTTTTATAATACTTTCCCTTTTTCTGGTAGAAATTTATAACAACATTAAACACCCACTCACCTCTTTACTTTATTTTATCTTTACATTATATAAGCTTTATAACTCATCGTTATATTATATATACATATATACGAGTATATAAAATATGCACATAATTTATAAACTTTTGTATGTATTTAAGATACATATTTTTAATTCCATTTCATTGAAAAATTTTCGACTACATATCGTACAAATATGCAGGTTTAAATTTAATGTTAATCCTGTTTAATTGGTCTTCGTTTATGTATGTTAAACACTTGCATTTTTTTATTAAACACACTCTGGGTAATTTACCTAAGACAGTATTTTGGTTTCTGTTAGGGCATAAGTTTAAGTTTCACCTTAGAATATCGGGAGAGTTGTTTTTGTATTTAATGAAATTTTGTACGGCTGAAGAACGAATTTTGCCTGTATTGCGATGTGCGATCTACTGAAAAATTGACTACAAACAGATGTGCTATATTTTATAAGCGACTATTACTAATAAACACTCGGGCTGAGGGGACAAGTTTACCTATCTCAGCAGAAAAATTCCCATGGTAGTATTGATAACAATAATTAAGGCCAAGAATTTCATGCACTTAAAAAACGTTAATATGCGCTTAAGAAATGCAACTAGAAAAGAAAAATATGCATTAAAAACATGAAAAATATGCACTTAAAGCACATATTTTTGCAAAATTTCTTAGTTTAAAACATAAAAAGCTAGTTGGTCTTCCAATAGTCACAGAACTCAACGCTTTTTCTTAGCTCAATATGATTTTTAAGAATATATGGGCAAATCTACGGAACCGGGCGATTCCATGTAACTCGGGATTTAAACCATTATAATAACAATATATTATATTTTTTATAGCATCAGCATTATTTGCTCTACTCAATTAAAAACTACCCTAATTTACCCTAATTTTGCTTGTAATTTTCAAAAGTTTTTCAACTTTTTTGGATATAACTTTTTCACCTTTGGTGGATAGTAATTCTGATGCTAAAAAATCTCGCAATTGTTGAAAAAAATAGCTGCCATCAATTAGGAACAAATGGTAGTTCTTTAAAATTTGTAACTCTGTTTTTTGAATAAGGAGTAATCTCAGAGATTTTTAATTTTTGCGCCTCCATCTTCAATGCAATTGAAAATTTTTTGATACTGGCATATAACTGACAAATAAACAAAATAAGTGAGGCCAAATTGATTAGTGTGGCTTCAGAAATACAGAAGATATGACAATAATAATCTTTTCATCCCAGTGTAGAAACGGTAATGACATATCATTATTTTTTGGACTACCAGTAATAACACCCACTTACCTTCGGCATTATTTTAAAACATATAATAATGAGTTACTGATAATGACTTATTTTTATCATTATTTCAAATAGAAAATAATATTCTAGATTTTTTTGAAAATTTTTTGAAATCTATTTTTAGACTCAATATTTTTTAAACACTGGTAAGGATATATGTAACCACATATTTTTTGATTTTTTGTATGCTGGCGAGTAAGCTTACTTGTGTGCAGCAGGTCAATTATGTTTTTATCTATTAAATATAACATGTCGATATAGCTCAGATGGTAGAGCTATTGACTGGCAATCTGTGGACCCAGGTTCGATTCCCGCACCAGCAAATTTTATTAAAAAAATACAATAAAAAATATTTTTTTTTAAGTTTAAGGACTACCCAGTGTAGAAACGATAATGACATATCATTATTTTTTGGATAACCAGTAATGACACCCACTTACCTTCGGCATTATTTTAAATCATATAATAATGAGTTACTGATAATGACTTATTTTTATCATTATTTCAAAAAGAAAATAATATTATAGATTTTTTTTAAATTTTTTGAAATCTATTTTTAGACTCAATATATTTTAAACATTGGTAAGGATATATGTAACCACATATTTTTTTGATTTTTTGTATGTTGGCGAGAAAGCTTGCTTGTGTGCAGCATGTTAATTATGTTTTTACTTATTAAATATTGCATCTCGATATAGCTCAGATGGTAGAGCTATTGACTGGCAATCTGTAAACACAGGTTCGATTCCCGCACCAGCAAATTTTATTAAAAAAAAAAAAAATACAATAAAAAATATTTTTTTTATATAATTTATTTTTTTGAAAACCTATTTTTAGACTCATTATTTTTGTCAGTACTGGTAAGCACATACAGCTATGGACATATAAATTGCACATTTTACCATGAATTCTTTCTTTGCAAATACTATTAACAACAAACAAGTTTTTATTATTATTTTATTTTATGCACATTTAATATTGCTGTAAACTTTAGTTGAAATTCATTAATATAAATAAAAACTTATCATTATGAAAAAAAAACCCATTGAAATGAGCTGGACACATAAATGGCACAATCTTAAAAAAGAGAAGAAATGGTTTTAATATTGCATTTGTTAAATTTTTTGGTATGTACAAATATTTTACCGTTAATATTTAGTGCTGTGGCCTTTTTTCTGATGACAGCTATGCACCTACGACTCATACTATCAACTAGTTTTTGGAATTTTGGCATACCAAGCTTCCTGTGCGGCCGACCACAGTTCGTCGATATTTCTGTAATTTTTCTTGGCGATTTCAACCTTGACTTCGTTCCACAGGTTCTCTATTGGATTTAAGTTAGGGCTCTGGGCTGGCCAATCCAAAACATCAATCTTCTCCGCACAAAACCATTTTTCTACTAGTTTGGAGGAGTGTTTGGGGTCATTATCTTGCATGAATTTCCATTTTATTGGCATGAGTTGAAGGAATATGGCTCCATATGGTTTTTTAAAATATCTAAATACTAAAACTTGTCCACTTTTCCATTGATTTTTATAAGCGGACCCATGCCAAAAAAATGCACCCCAAACCATAATACTGCCACCTCCATGTTTTACCGTCTTCTGAGTTAACCGAGGATTAAACTCTCAGCCTTTAGGACGACAAGCAAAGATTCTTCCATTTGGTCCTATCATGTTAATTTTTGTTTCGTCACTCCATAACACGTTTTTCCAAAAATTAATGGGATTTTCCTTATGGGTTCTGGCGAAGGTTAGTCGTTTTGAAATATTTTTTTTTTTTTTGGAGAAGGGGCTTTTTTCAGGAAATGCGCCCAAACAAATTTGCCTCGTTTAGTCTTCTTCTGACAAGTCTGCTTGATATTTCTATTTTAAAATGTTCACTAATATCCGATGTTATCTGCCTTGATGACTTGAATGGATCAATTTTCACCATTCGTACTATAGCTGAATCAGTACGCTCATCTGTTTTTCGTGGCCTTGGCTTCCGAATTTTACCCTTAGTCAATATATTGGGATCCTCAACACAAGAATTAATTGCCTTGTAGACTTTTTTGCGAGAAATTTGCATTACGTCAGCAATTTACGCTACTTTTTCCATTTTCATACATTTTCCATATGATCCGCCTTTCCTCACCTGTGGTATGTTTTCCTGATCCCATTTTAAAAATTTTTTAACTTTTTATATTTATTTTTGAAATACGAAAAATATTTATTGCTTTGAATTAAATCTACACGACTACTGCCTATTTTAAGTAAATTGTGCCATTTATATCCACTTTAAATCAGCATTGTTAACGCAAAACTGATAACGGTAAATAATAAGCAAAACATAATGGAACATTTGAGCATTATTAAGACAAATATTTTTTTCAACAACAATCAGAAGATATAAAACTTTCATTTTTAAATATATTTAGTTGGAAAATACTTAAATTTATGCGCAATTTAAATTTGTGCCATTTATGTGTCCATAGCTGTAGGTAACGATATATTTTTTGATTTTTCGTATGCTGGTGTGTAACCATAACTCATTATTTTTCGCGACATCGCCATATAAAGGTAATAAGAAATGTAATAACAAAAGTAACTAGTTACCATTACCAAGTATGTAGGTACATAACCATATATATGATTTTCTACACTGGGATGTGTATGCGTGAAGAACATAAAGTTTTATATTTTTTGAAAAGCACATCCGCAGTTTGAGAAATAATTAGTTGCAGTCTTGCGTGATCGGTATGTATCAGCAATACTATTATTGTGTGTAGTGCTCTCCAGAGCCATTTTACGTTAAATTTTGTAGCTTTTCATAGATTTATTTTAGCACTTACACACAACAATATTAATGGCGATATATATTATATAAGCCAAATTTAAACCATTAATTATTTTATCTGTGGATGTGCCAGTCAATTAAAAGTTGAATTTCTAGAGTATTGTGCAGCGAAAAGTGATGCGGAGCATAGAAAAAATCCGATCTGTTTAGCACTTTCACATAATGATAGTTATGATAACATCTACCTTTCCAGATTGATTCGACACCATAATTCTTAAAATTGTGTAAGTGCCTTCAATTTGAATTTAACCTTTAAGCGATTTTTGGAGAATGATATGCTGTAGAGAAAACAAAGTTCATCCGATCCATTTAGCACTTACAGATAATAATAGTAATGAGGATGTATACCATTCAAGATATATTTGACCCCATAATTCTTTAAACCATAAATTGAAAGGCATATCCACCATTCTGTGCTGCAATTTTGGGGCGAACTCTATGTGGGCACTAGGTCCAAACATGGACCAATTAAACCAAAATCAATGGACTTCGTCCTTGGGTCGATATAAGACGGTCTACCAAATTTCATAACAATATCTTAATATTTGCGACCGGTATCATGCGCACAAGATTACATGAAGAGACAGACGGACGGACGGAAAAATTAAGAAACTTAGAATCAATAATGGAAACATAGTTCGATTATTCCGAATAAATTTACCGTGATGATTGCAAAATTTGTGTCATCTTTTTTCATTAACTCGAATAAAAACCACTCAAAAAAGCCAAAAAAGGTTTTTGTTAAATTTGATCTCAATTTTCTCAAAAACCAGATGGGTTGGAAAAATTTCGTAACCTAATTCGGACTCAGCATGGAAATGTTACTTGAAAATGTGTGGTCACATGCCCGAAAAATCCAAAAATTTAAAAATACTTATTAGCGAAAATGTTCGGGATTTTTTGTTTTTAACTTTTTTAGCACTCAAAAAAATTAATTCACGCGAACAGATTACTTCTTTTTAATGCATTTTAAATAAGCTAATCTAGAAAAAAAATGTGTGCCACTAATTTGAAATTTTTCATTTTTAAAATTTTCAATCTACCTGTTTCGTATAAATAAAAAAAAAATATATTTTGTTTGAATCGAAATATGAAAATGTGTCCAATTTTAATATTTTTAATACCCCATGTGAAAATCGAAATATATATGAACATACATGATCATACATTGATTAGTATATGATCATGCATAGGCATACATGATCATATACGTCAATGCATAGTTCAATATATGACCATACATTATCTCATATATTTCCATATATCTTCGGATCCGAAATTTGAGGGTATATGACCGTACATTTTCATATATGACCATATATGCTCACATATGATTCATGTATGCTCATATATATATGGCCATATACCTCCATGAGATAATGTATGGTCATACATTGAACTATGCACTGACGTATATGATCATGTATGCCTATGCATGATCATATACTAGTCAATGTATGATCATGTAAAAAGGAACCAAATATTCATTTGAAGCCAAAATATGCAAAAACGTTAATTTTTGTTAAAATACAAATCGATGCCATTTTGTCTGATTTTACAAACTAAATGAAAACTAAACTAAATAAAAAATATCATTAAATAAAAATAAAATAATAGAAAAAAAATTAAATAAAAATGCGGGTCGAAATCCTGTGTATAACAAAATCCTGTTTTTAAAATCCTGTTTTCAAAATCCTGCTTTTCGTAATACTGTTTTACAAAATACTGTATTACACAATACTATTTTGCAAAATCCTGGTTTACTGGGCGCGCGCTTTTTTGCTTTATTTTTACAAAAAATTTTAATATAAAGATGAAGATTTGCTTAAACTGTGCGAGTGATTTGAAAAAAACTACGTCAAGGGCTCATATCACCCAAAGTATCCTGGAACCTTTTGATCGGTTTACGATGACAGTAAGAAATCCTACCCAAGAACTCAAAATAGTGTGGAAGCTTGGCATAGAAGACTGAAAGCTGTTGTTGGGCGTAGAAAGTCAGGATTATACTACGTTATCAGGCAGTTGGGTAATGAGGTCGTGGTAGCTGTAAATACCATTTCAAAACGCGCGAATGGAGAAAGACGTTACATAAATTTAAAGAAAAACGTACACAAACATTAAAAGAGTTATAAGAAAAAGGTGTGAATTAAGCCATACAGGCTACCTGAAGCGAATTGAAAAAATCTTGTATTAATTTAAGTTTATAATATGCATTGAAATTAATTTTTTGTTAAATGTTTTTGTTAATTTTTGAAAATTATATACTTTTGTTGAAGTTATTTTTAATGAAATAAATTTTGTAAACCAGCAGGATTTTTAAAATTTTTTTGACCAGTATTTTGTCTAAACAGTATTTTACATAATAGTATTATATACGTATCCCTCTTCTTTAATTGATACCCTCGTTAAATCGTTGTTGAACTGCAAGGCAATTGCAATAAAATTCAACAATAACTGTGATTTCAAACTTAATTAGTAACTTTTAATATTTTCTTTCAATTGGAAACTTTTTATTTTACATTTCACCAAACTATGGTTGAAGTCCTTGGCATATGTTTACTGGGGACAGCTAACATAAATTTGTTTCTCCAATTCGAGAGAGAAAACCTTATATTTTCCTAAATATGTTTATTTTACCAATAATTTAAACTTTTGCATTAAAAATACAAAAATTGCATTTTCGAACTTTCTATAATCATATAAGTATTTAGTTAGAATATTCTTCTACCTCATGTCCAAATTCTAATATGATATTGTCATATTAGATTTTATTTGTTGTCGTAGGCATCACCCCAACTCTTCAGTTGTCCGCAATAAGAAAATGATAACTTGAATACAAAAACCGAGACATTACATAAGGTGCAAAAATTCAACGGGACTAGAATTTTGTACTTTCGTATATGACACCGTCTTACTTGATAAAACCAGCCATAAATCAACTCGTTTTGAAAGCAACAATTACATAAAAGTACCCTTTGGGGATTGTCAATAAAGGATACCTTTATGTAATTGTTGATTTATGACTGGTTTCACCAAATCAGGCGGTTCATATATGAAAGTTTGCGTTTCGCCATTCCGCCGGTTCTATGGTTTCCCTGTCCCAGAGCCTATTATATTACCAGTTCTAGAACCGGTTCTAAAGCAGGAATAACCTATTACTTCCTGGTCAAACCCCATATAAAAGGAACCGATTGTAGAACATAAATTAGTACCTATGCTAATGCAGTATAAGGCGTTCTGCAACAAGCTCTTTCGATTTTACATTTTTACAAGGTTTCTTACTTGATAAACCGAGTATCACCAGCAATATTTAAATATCTGTTGCTGTTTTATGGCATGAAATTTTTCAATATAATTCTGATATTAAAAAACTATTTGAAAATATATGCAAATGCAAATTCGATAAAAATTAATAAGTACTTCAAAATTCTTATCCATTGAAGATGAAATGAAAATAAATAATTGTTGTTGTTCGTTTGTTTTTTAGTATTCAAAATTTAAATAATAAACATGAAAAGAGCAATACAAATTTAAATATTAAGGTTGTTCACAATGCGTTCTAAGTGTTGTAAGTATTGTCCTAAAACAAAAGATTTGTTAATATTATATAATTACTACGACGCTGCAGGTCGCAAATATTAAGATATTTTGATTAAATTTGGAATACCGACCTATGTCGGCCCAAGGACGAATCCTATTGGTTAACACCGGTCCATGTTTAGACCTAGTGCCCATATAAAGGTCCCCCCAAAATTGGCTTGGTTACACGCTGCAGGTCGCAAATATTAAGATATTTTAAAGAAATTTGGTTTGCTGACTCACATGGTCCAGAGAAAAAAGTCGATAGATTCTAGATAGAATCGGTCCATATTTGGACCTATCGCCCATATGGGCTATATTTACCATTTTCTCTTCTTTTATAATTTTATAGAAAATTTTGAAACACGTCCCATTTTAACCCATTCGAATTTCGGATCCAAACATTAGTTGGCTTTTAACCAGACTGGTGTAGGGTATTGCATAGTCGGCATGCCCGACTTTAACCTTTTTACTCGTTTTATACTGAATTCATATTGACAGCAATGTAACTCAAGTGGGGCACTGTTTTACCGGTATTCTTTTGATATATGTATGTGACCTTCTCCAAGAAAAGGGACCTAGTGTGTGAAAATGAAGTTTTGAGAAGAACGCATTTAAAGTTTCATATCACTTTGAACACACCTTCAGTTGGGAGATGCGATTTGGTAATTTGGTATGGTTAGTTATGATTTGTGGCCGAATCTAACTCATTTCATCTTATTCTACACCCTTTTAGGTACCAGAATCCACTCTTAAGTCCAAACCCGTTTTTTGACACACTAGGTCCCTTTTCTCGGAGAAGGCCACCTATACTTATTTATTCTATATAGTTGAACTCTGCCCACAGATTATAAGGGTATGGCCTCAGCAAGGATAATATGGCATCAGCATAATGTGAATTTATAACAGATTCGTTTATTTTAGACTACTAAAAATTAGTTAAACATGATATTGCAGACAAAACTGCTGAAATCATTACATTATTATACCCTACACCACTATGTGGTCAGGGTATTATAAATTTGTGCTGATGTTTGTAACACCAAAAAATATTGGTCGTAGACCCACCTTATAGTATACCGATGGGTTCAGAATTTTTTTTTAATTCGATTTAACGATGTCCGTCCGTCTGTCTGTCCATGCAATATTGTGCGCACTCTACAGGTCGCAAATATTAAGATATTTTGATGAAATTTGGTACGCAGACCTATGTTGGCCCAAGGACGAACAAGTTTGATTTTGGTGAACATCGGTCCATGTCTAGACCTAGTGCCCGTATAAGGGTCCTACCAAAATTATACTGTTTATACGCTGCAGGTCGTAAATATTAAGATATTTTGATAAAATTTGGTACACAGACCTACATTGGCCCAATAACGCAGCCTATTGATTTTGGTGAACATCGGTCCATGTGTAGACCTAGTGCCCATATAAGGGTCCCCCCAAAATTTAATTTAATTTAATTTTTATTGGTTTCCAAAACAACAAGATTTACAATCTTATGATTATAGTAATGGATTTTTACAACGTGTAGTTAAAAAAATGTATGAAGGGATATGTTTAGATGAAAATATTTAATAACATAATAATAATAATAATAATAATAATAATAAAACAATAATACTAACATTAAAAACAATAATAATAAGAATAAAAACAAAATTTTCATTTGACCAAGCAAGAAATAAATAAATAAATCAATATTTCAGACACCAGGGCAAATAAATTTATTAAACTATCATTTAACTATAAAATTCAAAAAGTTTTTTCTTAAAATGCAATGCGTTGCTTATAAACTGAATGGATGATGGTAATGAGTTCCAAAGACGTATTGAATTAACATAAAATTGCCACTTGGATACAGAATTTTGAAACAATATATGGTTAATGTCCTTGGTTCTTTGGAAGTTCAAAAATTGAAGTCTATCAAATAGATATGATGGCTCCTGGGTATATATAATTTTTTGTAACAAGATCAAAGTTCTTATCTTCAAAAGATCATTAAAAGTAACTCCAAAAAGTTTTCTTGAGTAGGAAGAGATAGGGTAAAATTTTCTTAAGTTGAAAACATACCTAAGAATGGCATTGTAAGTAGATTTAAGTTTTTTACTACTTTTAGTATCACAACTTGCATACATTTCGCATCCGTATAGTAATGTTGGCATTATATAGGTTTTCGCAAGCAATATGCGAATGTTTAGTGGAGTTATATGCTGGGTGTGCCATAAAGTACGTAGCATTGAATAAACTTTTCCAGCGACAATATTTATGTGATCAGACCAAGTAAGTGTGTCGTTAAAAATTACACCAAGGTTTTTGGCAGTGGAGACCATTTCAATTCTCTGACTGTTCAGGGTTAACATCGGTTCAAAAGACAATTTCAGAGTTTTCTTCTTAATCATTAAATATTTAGACTTAGATGGATTTAAACATAAACCATTTGCATTTGCCCATGCTTGAATGTGTTCCAAATCAATATTAAGTTTCGCAATACAATCGTCTATTCCACCTATGTTACTGTTAATATACAGTTGTACATCATCTGCATACATGTGGATATTACAATACGACAATTGTCGTGCAAGGTCATTCACATAGATTGTGAAGAGTAAAGGCCCAAGTATCGAAACTTGCGGTACGCCCCTTAAGACCGGTAACGCGCGTGATGTTTTATTGTCCGCGAAGACAGACTGGCGACGATCCGCCAAGTATGAAGATATCAAACGAACAGACGTGTAAGAGAAATTAAATATTGTACGCAACTTTAGGCAGAAAATGTTATGGTCCACCATGTCAAATGCTTTTGAGTAGTCTAGTAAGACTAGGAAACAAATTTCACCTCTATCAACACTTCTACGTATTTCCTCAGACACGTCTACGAGGGCTGTTATGCAGCTGTGTTTAGGCCGGAAACCTGATTGTCGACTTGTTAGTAAGCAATTATCATTAATATATTTAGTCATTTGTTGATGTAGTAGCCGCTCAAAAACTTTAGATAAATATGGTAATATGGCAATTGGACGATAATCTTTGTTTGATTTTGGAGTCGGTATGATTTTAGCATATTTCCAATTTTGAGGATAAATACTCTTTGTAATAATGTTATTAAATATATATGTTATAAAGGGAAGCATGTGTGGTAAAATAGTTTTCAAGAACTTCGGGTGAATTTCATCAAAACCAGTAGCATTTGACTTTATAGATTGACAACTTGAAAGAACATCAATTTGATTTATGCAATCAAAAGCGAATAAACCGTTCTGATGTTCCGTATTTTGATCATAAAATTTCGAGTTTGGAAGTACATTAGGTAGATTTGTAAAAGATTCATTAATTTTATCTACATCTATTCCATTTTCCACTACAGAGGAAAATTTACCAACGCCGATTTCCCTTATAATCTTCCATGTTTTCCTCGTTCCAACAGCTGATGAGAAACGACCCGAATAGTAATCAGATTTCGCTGATTTGATCATTCTATTCACTTCTTTGCGAGCATCACGGTAGATCTCATTGAAATCTGGAATTTTAAAGAGTTTCCAACGTTTATAAGCAAAATCTCTTCGATTGATAGCAAATTTTATGTCAGAATTGAACCATGGCTTCTTTTTAGAAGTCAGCCTGAGAGTTTTGAGTGGCACTGTTTTCTTAAAAACGCATGTGAGAAGGCATATAATAAATAGAATCCCAATTTATCAGGGAAAGCTCAGAGGACAAAATATTATATTTTATATTTTCGAAATCATAATAAGTGACAACATTTGAAACATTCTCTAACAAGAAATCATAAGCTACAAATAATAAATCATGCTTTGCAAAATATGGCGCCGATAGTTGGTCATATAGTAAGACTTTTTGTTTGTTACCAACAAAAAATATATCTAACAAGGTATTTGTTGTAGTAGTAAAATGCGTTGGGGTAGTAGAATTTGTCGGTTCCAAACCAAAAGACTTCATATCATTGACTATGTGTCCACATATTATGATATTATCAGTGAGAGTTTCCACTATTTTCATAAAATCTTCTGTTTTAACTCTAGAGTTCGGTCTGTACACAGACCCAACCAATAATTTTCCTCTACTTGCCATAATTTCAACAAAAATGTATTCTACTTTCCTAGAATTTTGGTGCACGTCTGAAATTGAATTCATCTGTTGATTCGTATTTGTACTATTAACCGAGTTTGAAACAAAATTTGAGTTTGTACACATATTGCTTATAATACCCTTTCTTACATATATATCAACTCCACCACCAAAAGTTTTTCTGTCACAGCGGTACAGTCGGAAATTGTGTAATTCAACAATAGAATCGGCAACAGAATTGTCAAACCAAGTCTCAGACACACATATTATATCTACGCCGGAATCTTCAAAGATATGGCGAAGCTCATCCATTTTATGCCTCAGACTCTGAGCATTTAAATGGCATATCTTTATACCAGATCCTTGCTTGCAAAGTATACTGGTCATACAAGAAGTTACATCTTTGGAACTGAAAATCACATTATCCATTTGTGATATCATAGTCTAAAAAAATATATGTAAAAGCAACGCAGAGCAGATCAAAACTAAGGTCAAAAGTTATAATTAAAATATGTGTAAAAAAGAAACAAGAGTATTTTGCTAGCCAAAAAATTATATAAATAAAAAATAGAAAATAAAAAAAATCTGAAAAAAATGAATCAAAAATATATGAAAAAATTAAAAATATTTGAAGTATAATTAAGAACCGCATTTAAACATCAGCAGCTTGGCACAAATCGGGAAAAAAATTGTAAAGTTCCTCCATGCTATCAATTCGTACAGGTTGTTCGTCGGCATTAAATTTTATATAGACCAGGCCACGCATTGAAAAAACTGATTTTAATTTATTAACATTTTTGAGATCTACTGCAGCCTGAAGAATTTTAAAATTAGCTGAGGTTAAGTTCTCATTTATATAGAATGGATCATCGGAATTTTCACCAATATGTTTCAAGATCAGCGGTGTTTTGTTACGTTTTCGATAATTCGCGATGGATTTTAAAACGAAATTTTTATCATACTGAGAAAACAATTTAACCATTATCACAGCATTTGGCGAATAACCCTTGTGTTTGTTATTGTGATTTTGAAGGCGGTATATTGCTTTGACCGCCTGTGTATTTATTTTTAGAGTCTCACATATGGATTGAAACATGTAAAACAAATCTTCGTTTTCACGATATGGTACTCCGTTTATTCGTAGATCAGATGCAATTATCGAATTTTCTTGGCGTTGCAACTGTATTTTCAATTTACCAACCTCACTCTTAAGACTAACAATATCATCAGCAACCGTTTCTAGCTTAGTTACGCGCTGTGTAATATTTAAAATGGCTTGGTTACAAACTCCAGGTCGCAAATATTAAGATATTTTAAAGAAATTTGGTGCGCTGACTCACATTATAGAAAATTTTGACACAAGCCCCATTTTAACCTATTCCAATTTCGGATCCAAACATAAGTTGGCTTTTAACCAGACTGGTGTAGGGTATTGTATAGTCGGCATGCCCGACTTTAACCTTTTTACTCGTTTTTATTATACTTTAGTAAGAGAGAAAGAGTAAAAAGAAGCTGTTAAATATATAGAATTTTAGTTAAGTTTGCGTAAAATTTTGTTAATAGAAAATAACAACTTAATCTGCTAAAATCAGCAAAAAAAAGCTTTCCTAAAAAATCATAAAATTTTTTAGATTTTCAAAGTTTTTTATTTTTTTAACGCAAATCAAAATGACAAAGAAATTGTTAATATACTAACAGTTTATTTTTCTATTTTTAATCCACTAATATTTACCAAATTTTCTGCAGATTTTACAGTATAATTTATCATTTTGAATTAACTAAAAGTAACTCAAATATAACTAAAATTCTGTAAGTTAAACAGTTTTGTTTGCTGTTCTTATTTTACTAGAATTTAGCAAAAAAAAAATCTGCTCATTTCAGCAGTTTTTTTCAGCAAAGTCACTTACCTAATTTTTAGTAGCTTTTCCTGTTTTTTTTATTTCTGCGAATGTAGTTATAGATGTAAAGCGACAAAATAAAGTAATATTTTTTTAAAAAGTCAATGAATGATAAAAAACTACATAGTTTCTTAGGTTATATTATATTCCAGCGACCTCTGCCGGTGAATAGAGCATTGTTCTTATTATCTAATTGCATTCTTGTGGATAACCTAATTGTATTAATATGAATAAATTCTTTACCGCCATTAAAGTTTTTTTCTGTACGTAATGGTTATGGCAAAGAGAAAAAATTGATTTAATTGGAAGGATTGTTGATTTTATTTTCAGTTGCATAAAAAATGACAGTAATGTAATAAAATGATAAATGCTTAATAACAGTTTGCTCTCGGAAATTTAAATATATATAAATGTTATATTCGTATGGCTGCATTTAAATTATTTAAATTCCAATGGCCTACAAATAACACGGATTTATCAGTAACATAAAAGAGAGAGGATTGTGACGCTAAATTATAATCACGTTTCAGAAATCGTCTGCCAAGTCAGGTTTCACGGTAATTCCAGGCTAAATTAATATTTAGAAAATGGTTCTCAATTTTTGGATTTTATAAACTCTAAGGTCAATTAAATCTTGTCGGTTATTAGCAGGAGGTGTAAGAAACAGTGGGAAATAAAGTTAGTATTTACTAGCCGATAATAGTAAAAATAAAAATATATAAAAATTGCCCTTATGCTGCCAAAATTGATATGGCTGTAAAATATCAATAACTTAATACTAATTTTGTTGCACATAATTTCCATACAACTGTATTGTACATCCCCTATAAACAATTTCACTGGAATTCAAGTTAAAATCAAGTTCAATTCAAGCCGTGTTTTCCAATTTCAAGGCTTGAATACAACTTTTGTTACATTTTATTTCAATAGCATACTCCAGCAAAAGGGAAACAAAATTCAACTTTCAAATATTTTTGTTAAATATTCAAATGCTAGAATTTGAGATCTACTATCTATCTATTTAAAGCACTTGAATTTTCAAAACCTATGTGCTTATTGAGTCTATATCAGGCACCCAGAGTTTTTAGGTAGTGATCCAATATTATCAAAAAAAATGTTAAAGTCGGGCATGCCGACTATACAATACCCTACACCAGTCTGGTGTATTGTTTGGATCCGAAATTCTAATGGGTTAAAATGGGGCTTGTATCAAAATTTTCTATAATGTGAGTCAGCGCACCAAATTTCATTAAAATATCTTAATATTTGCGACCTGCAGTTTGTAACCAAGCCAATTTTGGGGGGACCCTTATATGGGCACTAGTTCTAAACATGGACCGATGTTCACCAAAATCAATAGGCTTCGTCCTTGAGCCAACATAGGTCTATGTACCAAATTTCATCAAAATATCTTAATATTTGCGACCTGCAGCGTATAAACAGTATAATTTTGGTAGGACCCTTATATATGCACTAGGTCTAAACATGGACCGATGTTCACCAAAATCAATAGGCTGCGTTATTGGGCTAATATAGGTCTGTGTACCAAATTTCATCAAAATATCTTAATATTTGCGACCTACAGCGTATAAACAGTATAATTTTGGTAGCACCCTTATATGGGCACTAGGTCTAAACATGGACCGATGATCACCAAAATCAATAGACTGCGTTATTGGGCCAATATAGGTCTGTGTACCAAATTTCATCAAAATATCTTAATATTTGCGACCTGTAGAGTGCGCACAAGATTGCATGGACAGACAGACGGACGGACGGACGGACAGACGGACATCGTTAAATCGAAATAAAAAAAAATTCTGAACCGATCGGTATACTATAAGGTGGGTCTACGACCAATATTTTTTGGTGTTACAAACATCAGCACAAACTTATAATACCCTGACCACATAGTGGTGTAGGGTATAATTATATTTAGATTACACAGTACAACACTAAAAATGCATCGGGCATGCGACATATCAATTCTGATAGATTTTAGGATGCATATCACGAATGTAAACACCAAATTTCAAAATTAGCTCCAGTTTTTGAAATATTTGCAAATTTAGCTTTTAGCAAAAAGACAGTTTTTTTGGTAAAATTTCTTATTTATTCATATACCTGCACTCATAGAAATAAATCCGTAAAAATAGCAGAAAAAGTTACTAAAAATTAGTTAAAAATGATGCTGCAGAAAAAACTGCTAAAATTAGCAGATTTTTTTACTAAATACTAGTAAAATGAGAACAGCAAAATTAAAACTGCTAAATTTACAGAATTTTAGTTATATTTAGGCTAACTTTTAGTTAATTGAAAATAGCAAATTGTACTGTAAAATCTGCAGAAAATTTTGCTAAATATTTGTAGACTAAAAATAGCAAAAATAAACTGTTAAATCTACAAAATTTTTGCTATTTTTAAGCTAAATTTAGTTGAATGCAAATAGCAGTCTATTCTGCTAAAATCAGCAGAAATATTTGCTAAAAAATTGTAAACTGCTGTTTTCAAAAGGCTCGATTTTTATTTGCATTTAAAAAAAAAATCGAAAAAAAAACTTAGAAAATTTTAAATTTTTTGGTGATTTTTTAGGCTACTAATTATTTAGCAAAATTTTTTGCTGATTTTAGCAGGTTAATTTGCTAATCTCCATTTACAAAAATTTAGCTCATATATAACTAAAATTCTGTATATTTAACAGTTTTAGTTTTGCTGTTCCTATATTACTAATATATAACAAAAATAATCTGCTAATTTAGCAGTTTTTTTCTGCAGCATCATTTTTAACTAATTTTTAGTAGTTTTTACTAAATTTTCTACGGACTTTTTTCTATTAGTGTGACTAAACCGCGAATAAATTTTAATATGGTTAAAAATTATGAACTTTGGGCTTTTAGAAACATATTAACTTATTTTGATTAGGTATAGGATCTAGAATATAATTGCAATTAAAGTGAAAACTTCACTTATTTTTCTATTTTGCACATCTAGTAAAATCCCTTAATCGGATTTGCAAAATCTTTACATAAGACGTAAATTCATATTCCACTAAATTCTTTTTATCAAAAGAGTTACAACTTCTGCAACAACATTTGCAGAAAATTCAGTCTGAAATATACATTTTACATTTGTCACAGACTCCTTAACTTTTACGTATTAAAAAAGTCAGTCTTTTTCAGGTTTAGTCAATAGCAACTTAAAATTAAAACAGAAAATGCGATTTTTTTGATAAATTAAGTAACATGAGATGTTTACTAAAGGTACAAATTCAAATATTAGATATTCCTTTCATCGCAGATTATTTATCAACGAAATCGTGAAAAAAGGGAAATTTCAATTTTAAATATACGAAAGTTCAAAATTTTCGTCCCGTTGATTTTTTGTACCTTAGGTAATGTCTCGGTTTGTGCAATAAAGCTATCATTTTCTTATTGAAGACAACTGAAGAGTTAGGGTGATGCCTACGAGACAATTGTATTGTCTATCATGAAAATGATCAACCTTTTCGAAACAACAAATAAAATCTAATATGAGAATATCATATTAGAATTTTGACTTGAGGTGGAACAATATTCTAACTAAATATATGGAAATATGGAAAGTCCGAAATAACAATTTTTGTATTTTTTAATGCAAAAATTAGAATGATTGTTTTAAAATTAAATTTGTTGTGTTATTTTTTACAATCTAAATTTCTATCGGCTTTTAAAAATAGCCTTTACATCAGCCCAAGGATGAAGCATATCGATTATGGTCGAAATTGGTCCATGTATCGATCTAGTGCCCATATAAAGGTCCCTCGCAAAATTCGTTTTTTCGTACGCTGCAGATCTCAAATACGAATATATTGTAGTCAAACTTGATACACTGGTTCACATGGGCTCATGGTTAAACACAATACTTTTTTTTAGAATTTTTCCATGTTTTGACCTAGTATCTGTATAAAAGTCCCCCAAAAATTTGCATATTCGCACGCAGCATTTTGCAAATATTAAAATATTGTGATGAAATTTGGTACATCGGATAAGGCCTACGGATTATGGTTAAAATCGGGTCATGTTTATTCCTAATGCCCATATAAACATATAAAGGTCACCCAAAAATCGACTTTTTCACACTTTACAGGTCGCAAAGGCTAAGATATTTTAATGAAATTTACTACGCTTACTCACATGGGCCCATGAGTTCTATGGACTAAATTTCAGATTTTTTCTTAAATACATCTAAGATTAGGTAAAATCAACATTGCTTACAGTCTTTCTAATGTTTTTATCATTTTACAGACAAATTTCTACACAAGTCCATTTCAAGCCTTATGTGAGACCCAGGTAAATGAGGATGCTGATCCACAGGATTTTCATGTGCCTGGTTGTCACCTTCTATCCCTTTTTGTCTTTCATAGGGGCCTTGCGGTGTACGTTCGCAATGATGTTGTGTACCAGTGGCAGCGACAATTAACCACGCATGATAACGAATTTAACTGCCTTTGGGTTAAATTCAAGATCAGGGCGCACATCTTGCATTTCGGTTTTCTTTATAGAAGCCCAAACATGGAGGCGGGCAAGACATTCAATTGTTTTGATTCTCTTTCCGCCTCCATTTCGGGAATCCTGGAGAGTTGTCCGAATAGTGAAATCGTGGTTGCTGGTGATTTCAATATTCACAACTCTTCATGGCTCCGCCATTCGAGCGGGACGACTCACAGTGCTTTGTCCCCATATAGTGAATCGGCAAAATTAGAGGAGTTATCGCAGAGAAATGAAATTTGGTGTGCTGGTTCAAAATATGTAAATTAAGAAAAATTCGAAGTTTCGGAAAAATCGGTGCAAGGACATGACTACCTCCCATATATCCTTTTTCCCAAAAACTAAATTTTAGCTACACTTATGATCAAAATGCTCCAAAAACTAATAAAAACTTATAAAACTATATTTTTTAGCTCTCTGGCAAATTTCGCTTTATTCGGTACAAGGACATGACTACCTCCCATATATCCTTTTTCCCAAAAACTAAATTTTAGCTACATTTATGATCAAAATGCTCCAAAAACTAATAAAAACTTATAAAACTATATTTTTCAGCTCTCTAGCAAATTTCGCTTTATTCGGTACAAGGACATGACTATCTCCCATATAAATAAAAACATTTTTAAAAGTAATACTCTTCATTTTTGATATTTTTTATTAAAAGTTTAAAAAAAAATTTTAATTTATTTAGCATAATAATTTTTTGAGTGCAATTTTATAAAACTCCACAGGCAGCATTGCTTAAAAATTACATATTTTTTCCAAAAGTTTTTGAGTTATAATGATTGATTTTAATATTCTTAGTACATAATTTGTTTTAAAACTCTTGTACAAAACCAATAAATATGCTGATTTCTTTAAAAAATTAGGTTCTATTCAAAAAATATTGTTTGGAGTTATTTGACATTGTTTCGAACTATATGATATTAGCAGTTTAATTGGGTATATATTATCACATCTTTTCAAAAATATAAAATAAACAATTGTTAGAAAAAAATTATAATGAAGCATCATCATCGCTACTTGATTCATCCCAAACCCAATTTTCGTTTAACGACGTATTTATATTATCATCTATTACACCTTCTTCTATTATAGAATATTCTATTATGTCATCTCTTTCATCTTCTATTTCAACATTTCTTTCTAGAATATATTTCTCAATTTCTGCATCAACTATTTCATTTTTTTTCTTTATGTTTCTCTTTGAGGATAGTACCGGATCTGAAGACAACAACAAATATGACATTAAATCTTTATTTGTGTCTTTTCGAGAAGTTTTTCTCGTATGAGACAATCGTACTCTTCTCACGTTTTTATGGTTGGCTTCCAGTGCTTCTTCAGATAGACACCCTGGAGAGAAAACAATTTATTTGTTTAATTAATAACTATAATAAAATATCTAAATACCTATTGGTAAACTAAAAAATTTGATAACATCGCATCCATGAACTAGAATTTTATGTACTGAGCTAGGCATATAATACCACCCATAATGAATTAAATACATATTTCTGGTAGTTGTTAGTAGCTCCTTGAATAAATTTACATTAATTGATGATCCACAAGAAAGTACTCTTAGTATTGTGGAGAAATTATCAATAAGTCTTTGGTCAATTCCAGTTATTTCGGCTGCTACTTTACTATTTGAAAAAAATCTTCGAGCAGTATTGCCATCGTTAGTATTACCAAATCCAGACTTAACTTGGTCTATTATTAAACCTGTCCTTATCTTGAATTCACTCTGAATTCTTTTTTTATTTTCCAAGAATTGTTTGTTGTTTTCCTTACCTACTCGCCAAACTTTGAATGGAAGTCGGTAAGCTATATGTAGCAAGCATTCCAAAAAACGTATCCAACAGTGAAGCGTTGAAAGACCATGTTTATACGTGTCCACATTCGGGGGTTTCACAATATTTAAGTTGTTCATCTCCGTCGGACTTGCATTGCAAATAAAACACCTGCTTGATGAATTAGTTTCCGTTAAAACATTTGCGACAGCACCATCTATCATTGTACAATGCATATCGTAAGAAACTTCTGCAATTGTTCCTTCTTTTTCAATAATATCACATTCTAAATTTTTAATTTTCTTTTCAATTTCATTGAAAGTTGACTTAACTAGATCAGGATTCTCTTTTGCCAAAACGAATTTGATAGGCCTACAATACAACGTAGAAGATGGTGTTTCATTAACCCATTCAATTTTTCCTGATGTCAAGTTTACCATTCTTTAAAATAAAGGTCATTATTAAAAAAATTTCAAAGTGAGCACATAATTATACACTGATCGAAATAAATCTGTACTAATAGAAAAACAAAAAATTGTACTTGTAGAAAAAACTTCTAATATAAGCAGATGTTTTTACTAAATATTTGTAATTCAGTGAATAGTGAAAAAACTTGTAGACTTACTTACACTTCGGATTAAGATAGATGTATGAAATGAAAAAAAATTATTACTAACAAATTTGATTAGTTTTTAATTTGTTATTTATAAATCCACTTCTTTTTCATACATTTATCACCCCGTTTCTCTGTATCCTAATTTGGTTAGTGTCCAATTTTTTTTTGGTTCACTGTATAAGAATATTACCAAATTTATCTGTTAACTTTCTTAATATTTCAAACTATTTGAAAATAGAATTTACTTCTATTACCAATATTTAGAGAGAGTTTTTAACTAATTTTTAGTACATTTCGCTTCTATTATTAGAGGTTTATTTCTATGGGTGTACTTGCCTTAGTGGCACGAATGCTATGAAAAACATATATTCATCAGTATGTGTATCATTTTCAAATTTTTGTTTGTACCGGCTATGGCCTGAGCTTCCATCCATACCCCACTTACAAACTAACAACATTTTACTCATATTATCTTGAACATCACAAAGTTCAAATATACCCTCTGCTGTTCCACGTATTAAACTTTTTAAATCCACTTCTGCTGAAATTTCTGTTGTTATTATAGGGGGTATGATTTTTTTCTTTTCGGTTTGCAGCGCATACAAAGATGCTAAACAATTAGGATGTATTTCGTTGATTGCTTGTCGCAGAACATTATATTTTCTTTCTGATAGATCCAAATCCATATATAATGCCAAAGTTTTTGAAAGTGGTAAACATGTCGAATTCGTCTGCTTACTTTCGGAAAAAGAATTCGATCTTCTCTTTAATTTTTTTACTGCATATTGCAGCTCCTCAAGGGAATATCTTTCAATTAAATCTGTTACTCTTCGATTTTTGGTTCTGGTTGAACATTCTTGAAAATTTTTCTGTTCCGGTCTACCTCTTTTTATTATTTTTTTTGGTGATGTTCTTATATCCACAGCTTCTGTTGAATATGTTGTTGTTATTACCGAATCCATCGCTGCTGAATCAACTGTTTCTCTTGCTTCTCCTGTTGATTGATCTGCAATTGCTGTTAAGTCTTTGGTGGCCACATTATTTAACGATCTTTTGCTAGTGCTAGGTTCCTAAAAATTTTTAATGATTAATTTGTTTTTTCAAAGGAATAAATTGAAACACTTACATTGTTGGGATCAAAAAAGGCGTAACTCAACCATTTGTGATGTTTTGTTTTTAAATTATTTTTTTTAAAACTACACTCCTTCCAAAATTTTTTTAGTTTGCTATTAAAAAACTGAACTTTTTGTAATAAATTTTGTTCGTTAACATATGAATCGCCTATTTTGCATTTAACATATTTATATACATCCGATATTTTGTTTTCTGAGGATGCTGCTATCCAACAATCAATTATATCTGAATTTTTTAAAATACAACACATTTTCACACATTAATATTTTAATTCCCTGTTTAATAATATAAACATTACTAATAGAGATGAACACGTTAGTATTTTAATATGAGAGCACGCACGAGTTACTTACAGTCACTTGTAAAAATAAATTAAATGCTTTCTTATTAAACTATTTACAATTAATTATCAACTAAATTTTTATAAAAGAGTAAGATTGGGCTTGTATTTCTGAACATATAATTACGTAGTAGTATTATTACATCGACAAGATCGTAGATACTATCAAACGCACGAATTGTAAGTTAATAATTATTGTGTCACGTTATCATCACTGACTTAAAAACAAAACATAAATAACGGCAAACAACAAAACAATAAATAAATATTATACAAAAAGAATTTAGAAATCGACTTCGATTGTATCTTAGTAATTGATATCGATATCAACACACATTTTACAACAGTAACGGTCAATTGAATTTATATTTAATTTTAAATTTAATTTGTATTTTAACTTTTTTAATCCCATTAACTAATTTGGCAATTTATACATTCGGTAAAACCAAACAACTCTACTAATTATTAAAATATATCTACATATAAGTATGTATATAGGAATTTTTAAATATGCAAAATAGACCTCTTTTCAATCGCCTATTTTTTTACCTTCCGGTAAAAACGCGGTAGTTTTTTTTTTATACAAAGTTGGGTAATATAATAGGCTTACAAAATCACATAAAATATATTGCTTAATTTTATATAATTTTTTTTTATGCTGTATCAAATTTTGAGAATTTTTTGATTTTCACAAAAAAAAAAAACGCAATTTTCGCGGAGCCATAAAAAATATTTTTTGCAAATAAATTTTAAAAATTGTATTTATATTTAACTACAAAAATATTAAAGTAACAAAAAAACTAAATTTAAATCCAGTTTAAGAAGAAAAGTATTTTTGAAAAATATTTGTCTAGAACAGCCAAAACGAATCTAGTAAATATCTCGAAATTGGACGTTTTTACAAATGCCTACATTTCTACTTTCCTGTGAAAACGCTTGACTATATTATAAACTTTCAAAAACAGAAAAAAAAAATTGTTTAATTTTATATAATTTTTTTTTATACTCCATCAATTTTATAACTTTTTAGGATTTTCACCGAAAAAAACGTGCTTTTCGCATCTTTAAAAAATATTTAATTTCCAACCTCACAATGAAGTTTTTATTTAAATTGAACTACAAATTTACCAGGTTGATCGAAAAAAAACCCCGAACCGATATTTATAAAACTGTATTTTTGAGAATTATTTAAGTGAAACCACTAAAACCAGTTTTGTTGTTCAGTAGTTTTTGCTTAATATTATCAAACTTTGGCGCCCTCTACTGGCGGCGAAAGCAATCATACCAAATTTTTATTTCATATTTATTTAAGTTACCTTCTTGCCTTTCAAAAAATTTGTCTTTAATCATAATTTGAGCCAACGTTTTATTTTTGATTTTTGCCTATGGGAAAAAGCACTGTGCGACTTCCGTTGGAACTTACGTCGAGCTTTTCGCCGCACTCAATCACCTGGTGCAGTTGGTGAATGAGCCAACACACATTCCGTGTGTTGAAGGGCAATTTCAGAATACCCTCGACCTTTTTCTCACTTCACACCCTGAAAAGTATGAAGTGAGATCGTTTGCACCTCTCGGTAACTCGGATCACTGTACCATTTCCGCATCCTTTTCATACTCCGGGCTTCATAGCGCTTCACAGACAGCCGCGAAACGCTCTGTTCTAATTTATGAAAAGGCTCGTTGGGTCGAACTTAACGATTTTTATCGGCAATTCAACTGGAAACTATGTTTCTTCGATGACGATGTTGATGCCGCTGCGAAAATGGTCGAACGCGTGATTTTGCTTGGAATGAAATTTTTTATTCCTTCAAAGTACATTCCGGTTAAGTCCAAACATAAGAGTTGGTTTAACCAGACGTGCAGAAATGCAGTCAGATCCAGAGAGGAAGCCTTCAGTAATTGGCGTGCGAATAAGAACATCAATACTGACATGCTGCGTAAACAGGCGAGAACTGAGTGTGCCAAAGTACTAAGACGTGAAAAGTTTCTTCACGAACAACGTCTGCGTGCTAAAGTTCTTGCTGCTCCACGGGGCAGTAAGACCTTTTGGTCATTCGTTAAAAGAGTAAAGGACAATGCTAGTTCATCTATCCCAGCTCTTATAAAGGATGACCTAATATTCACTGACCCGGTTGATAAAGCCAACCTGCTGGCTGAACTGTTCGCGGAAAATTCTTTTCTGCCGGAAAGCGATCAACCACTGCCCGTGCTCGAAAGAGTATCACATACTATGCCCAATATATTTTTTCGTCCACGAGCCGTTAAAAGGGTTCTTGCGGATCATCACGTAGATAAGACAGCGGGCCCGGATGGTATACCAGCACTGGTACTGAAACAGTGCTCTTCAACGCTATCGCGTCCATTGGCAACCCTCTTTAGCACGTCGTATCGCATGGGTATCTTTCCATCGTGCTGGAAGGTTGCCAATGTTCAGCCAATCCCCAAAAAGGGTGCGGCTACCAACCCTGAAAATTACCGCCCAATCGCAATCTGCTCTGCGCTCTCGAAGGTCATGGAGAGCATGGTAAACTACCATCTTGTTAATTATCTGGAATCCAATTTGCTTCTTAATGATCGACAGTATGGCTTTCGTAGAGGTCGTTCTACGGGAGACCTGATGGCGTTTCTTTCGGAACGTTGGAGTCGGTCAATTCACAGATTTGGTGAAAGCAAGGTGGTTGCGCTGGATATTTCCAAGGCGTTTGATCGTGTGTGGCATAAAGCACTCGTGTCAAAGCTCATGGCTTTTGGTGTTGGTGATGACTTCTCTCGATTTATATCGAGTTTTCTCAGGGATCGCACTATAAGAGTTGTTATAGATGGGGTCTCATCTAATGAGTTTCAGTTGAATGCAGGGGTACCGCAAGGCTCTGTTCTTTCTCCTTCTCTATTTCTTATCTTTCTAAATGACTTCCTCTGTCAGACTTCCAATCCTATCTACTCTTTTGCAGATGACAGCAACATTTGCCATTCATATTCCTTCGATCATAGGCCAAGCCTTGCAGAGATTGGGGGCAGGAGGCAGATTATGAATGACACACTCAATCAAGACCTTATTACAATCTCTGAGTGGGGTCGCGTGAATAGGGTCGATTTCAATCCACGTAAAACCCAATGTTGTTTGCTGACTCATAAAACCGCGGAGCCATCATTGTCATCTGTATACATGGGTGGTATAAATATTAAGGAATCAGAAGCTCTTGATGTTCTGGGCATGAGAATCCAGTGTGATGTTCGTTGGAAAGATCACGTCATTCAAGTGTCGAAAGAGGCATTCAAGTGTCTTGGCTTTCTTAACCGGTGTAAGAACTACTTCACTCCTTCTGATCTCCTTTCTATTTATACCACCTATATCCGGCCGAAGATGGAATACAACTCCCATATATGGGCAGGGGCTTCAAAGTCTATTTTGGAGCTTTTGGACCGTGTACAAAGGAGGGCGTCGGCGCTCATTAATGACAGTAGGGTATCCAGCTCTATTGACTCGTTGGAGCATCGTCGGAATGTGGCTTGTGTAACACTGTTCTATCGTTACTACCATGGGAGGTGTTCTGCTGAGATAAGTGCACTTATCCCGATGCCCCGTGTTTTTGGCCTTAACACGCGCTTGTACAGTAGATCTCATCCGTTTGTGGTTGATTGTCCAATTAGTCGCACAACGCATTATAGAGAGAATTCGTTCATTAGTCGAACCGCCCGTATGTGGAACAAACTCCCCGCAGATGTCTTTCCTGATACTTACAATTTAGGGAAATTCAAGTCAAACGTTCACAAACACTACTCCCTCTTTCCTCCTTCCCATAACCTATTTTCCTGATATCAACACAATGCATTGCATTAGTAGGGGGCATCCCCTGAGTATTGGTCTATAGTAAAAAAAAAAAAAAAAAAAAAAAAACCCATTCGAATTTCGGATCAAAACATTAGTTGGCTTCCAACCAGACTGGTTATGAATATGAAATACCCACATATCACGGGTTTTTATTTTAAATAAGAATAAAATATCAAATGGTTATAGGTTTCCATATACAACATTTTTCATTGAATAGAATCTATACAAATTCTCTAAATAAAATATGTTTGTTTAATGAGAAATTCTAAAACGTCTGATAAAAAATTAATCATATTGTCGACTATAGCCAGAGCTTTGAGGAATTAATTCTTTTTTTGAATGAATTCACTACCAATCGAATTCAATTTTCTTTAGAATTGAATGAATTCCTTTTCTTAAGTAATTCACTGAATTCGTTCAACTGAACGCGTTCATCAAACAATAAATTCAAAGAATTAATTCCATTGCAATAGTTCTCTTAATTAAATCAAATGAATTAATTCACTGGTGAACGCGTTCATTTTTATAAATCGAACGGAAAAAAGTGAATTAGTTCCTTTCTGAATTAATTCACCACTGAATTCATTCAATTACATTTTCATTCAGTGAATTAAAAAAAATAAAATTACATTCAGTGAATTAAAAAAAATTAAATTACGTGCAGTGAATTAAAAAAGAAAAAAATACGTTCACTGAATTGAAAAAAAAAGTTCACTTAATTGAAGAACAAAAATTACGTGTGCTGAATTAAAAGCCTGTTTTCTGCCGTTCAGTAGAAGAAAACATTGTATAAATGAAATACGTCATAGTGAACCATCTACATTTTACTGGGAAGCATAAGTTTGAAAAATTAATATTTATATTTTTTCCAAATTCATCTATATCTGTAAAGTTTTTATTTTTAATAGTAAAAGGCTTTATTTTTTAATCATGTAGGTTGATAAAGTGCATCGGGTTTCTCCAACACTTAATATATATATATATAATTTGTTTATTTTTACTAGCAAACGCTGTAAAATTGCTTAGTTGCAAATTTTATTTGTAAATAAATGTTTTCTTCTACTGAACGGCAGAAAACAGGCCTTGAGTTCAATGAACGTATTTTTTTTTTTTTTTTGAATTCACTGAACGTAATTTAATTTTTTTTTAATTCACTGAACATAATTTAATTTTTTTAATTCACTGAATGTAATTTTATTTTTTTTTTAATTCACTGAATGAAAATAAAATTGAATGCCGTTCGATTTATAATATTGAACGCGTTCACCAGTGAATTAATTCATTTGATTTAATAAAAAGAACTATAGCAATTGAATTAATTCGTAACATACGTCATAGTGAAGCATCTAAATTTTACTGGGAAGCATAAGTTTGAAAAATTAATAGTTATATTTTTTTCCAAATTCATCTATATCTGTAAAGTTTTTATTTTTAATAGTAAAAGGCTTTATTTTTTAATCATGTAGGTTGATAAAGTGCATCGGGTTTCTCCAACACTTAATATATATATATATATATATAATTTGTTTATTTTTACTAGCAAACGCTGTAAAATTGCTTAGTTGCAAATTTTATTTGTAAACAAATGTTTTCTTCTACTGAACGGCAGAAAACAGGCTTTGAGTTCAATTGTCGTATTTTTTTTTTTTTAATTCACTGAATGTAATTTTATTTTTTTTGAATTCACTGAACGAAAATAAAATTGAATGAATTCAGTGGTGAATTAATTCACTTTTTTGCCGTTCGATTTATAATATTGAACGCGTTCACCAGTGAATTAATTCATTTGATTTAATAAAAAGAACTATAGCAATTGAATTAATTCGTAACAAAATAAATCGAACGAAAACAAATATCAATTAATTCCATTCAATATATGGTGCTTTGTGAATTAATTCATCGAATTTTTATTTCAGAATTGAAAAATTGAATTAAGGAATTAATTCTTCAAAGCTCTGACTATAGCATTGTTTGACAAAGACATCCTGAAGAAGGGGGACTATATCACCCATAGCCTCACCCCTTGAATACCCACCTGACCACCACTCAGAATTCTTTAAATTTAAAATTCATAATATTTGATACTCGTAATAAAAATCGCTAAGTAGGCTTTAAAATATATGTGTACGAGTACGCATACATACAGAAAATAAACCAACGAAATTTTTTCGTTATTCAATAATTTTAGCTGCAGTTACTTAAAATTCATCATTAGAAAAGTTAAATTTAAATATCAACAGAAAATAGGTTAACCAAAACACAAACAAAATATTGGTTATTCTAATCAATATTGAAAAAGTACTAACGTGTACATTACCTTTAATGCCAGCAACTAAAAATAATTTCAAATTTTTAAATAAACTTCTTAATTACAACTCTATTAAAAATTTATAAAAGTGATAGTACCTGGAACTACAAAAATTCGGTTAGCGAAAAATTCGGTTGGAACAACGAATTTGTTTTCTGAGTGTATACAACACAGGGCGAATGAGATGGTTTTGTTGTATAATATAGCTTATATGATGACGGTAAACATTACATATGAGATACTATAAAAGAAAACTTTAATACCATTTATAGTTAATCCAACGATGTGTTAGTATACAATAAAATCTCGATTAAGTGGATGGCTAACCTTATAGTTGAGAATTTATAAAATTTGAAAATTATTTTTTTAAGCAGTCCAGTCCAAATGTACTTATCTGTCGATTTGTATTTGATAAGATTTTTGGTTATTTAAATACGATGAGGGTAACCGCCATAGCTGCCAGATTTGACGATTTATCGTATTTTTGAAGATGTTTCACAAAAACGATTTGACGATTTTTGTCACCGAAATGATGATCTTTTAATTAAAAGAAAAAACAAGCAGATCTTGTATTGTATTGAGTATTGAGATGGTTTTGTTGTATAATATAGCTTATATGATGACGGTAAACATTACATATGAGATACTATAAAAGAAAACTTTAATACCATTTATAGTTAATCCAACGATGTGTTAGTATACAATAAAATCTCGATTAAGTGGATGGCTAACCTTATAGTTGAGAATTTATAAAATTTGAAAATTATTTTTTTAAGCAGTCCAGTCCAAATGTACTTATCTGTCGATTTGTATTTGATAAGATTTTTGGTTATTTAAATACGATGAGGGTAACCGCCATAGCTGCCAGATTTGACGATTTATCGTATTTTTGAAGATGTTTCACAAAAACGATTTGACGATTTTTGTCACCGAAATGATGATCTTTTAATTAAAAGAAAAAACAAGCAGATCTTGTATTGTATTTAAAAAAAAAAAGTTAATTACACTGCATGACAAACTCTTGACTTTTAAAAATAAATAGAGCTCTGACCATCAATTCTATATATTTCGGACATGCTGATTACAATGGCGTACCTTATTTTGCGATCAATGGTACAGATTTTTCACTAAATATCTTTGAAATTTGCCGGTTGTCCATTCAATTTTGTAAATAAAACATTTTTCAAATTCAATTAATATGATTTTTGTGTGTTAAAATTAAAGCACAGGATCTGTGGCCATATTTACGTTATAAGCGCGATGTGCTAATCTTGATATTTAAACCACTACTTAGCGTTTTATATAGGTTTTTATGGTTTTTTTCTATTTCAGCGACTTTAGTCGCGGAATGTACAATCGACCTTAATAAATGTAATACCTTAGTAAGAAAGCAATTAAAAGGAATATATTTCAATAAAAAAATGTATTCATCTATAGTGGCCTATATGTTAAAATCGCGACTTTTAAAAAATTTTATATGGCAGCATAGCTTTCCAATTTGTCCCCAAAGTCCAACTTTTAGTAAAATATGGGGTGGATTGTGGTTTAAATATCAAGAATAGCACATCACATTTATATCGTAAATTTGGCCACAGATCGTGTACTTACACTTTAACACAAAAAAAAATCATATTAATTGAATTTGAAAAATTTTATAAAAAAAACTGAATGGGCAACCGCCAAACTTTAAAGACATTTAACGAAAAATATGTACCATTGATCGAAAAATAAAGTATTGTAATCAGCATATCAGAAATATATAGAACTGATGGTCAGATCTCCATTAATTTTTTGAGTGTCATGCAGTGTTATTTTAACTGAAGTTATTGAAATATAATGTTCATATGAATATCTCGCTCGAAAATAGATTACAAAGATATCTTACTCTTAGACATTCGCTATCAGTACACGTATTTCATGAGATTGTGCTGGAAACACATATGAAAAATATTTGAATGTGTATTCTTTTTAAAACAGAATTAGGTCATAAATTATGTATTTACAAAAATTATGACTCATCATTACAAGCACCTTCAAAGATAAAAATAGTTAATAAATGCAGTTAAGCTTTTTGTAAATACAATTAAACTTTTAATTGAAATTGCAACTACACTCATAGAAATAAATCTGTAAAAATAACAGAAAAAGTTACTAAAAATTAGTTAAAAATGATTCTGCAGAAAAAACTTATAAAATTAGCAGAGTTTTTACTAAATACTAGTAAAATAAGAACATCAAAATTAAAACTGTTAAATTTTCACAATTTTATTTATATTTAGGTTAACTTTCAATTAAAGGAAAATAGCAAATTGTACTGCAAAATTTGCAGAAAATTTTGCTAAATATTAGTAGATTAAAAATTGCAAAAATAAACTGTTATATCTACAAAATTTTTGCTATTTTTAAACTAAATTTAGTTGAATGCAAATAGCAGTCTACACTGCTAAAATCAGCAGAAATATTTGCTAAAAAATTGTAAAAGGCTCGATTTTTATTTACATTTAAAAAAAATCTAAAAAAAACTTCGAAAATTTTAAATTTTTTGGTGATCTTTTAGGCTACTAAGTATTTAGCAAAATTTTTTGCTGGTTTTAGCAGGTTAATTTACTATTTTCCTATTATTCCTATTTTCCATTTAGCTCAAATATAACTAAAATTTTATATATTTAACAGTTTTATTTTTGCTGTTTTACGTTTTTGCTATTATTTTACACACACGTAAATTAAATAAAAATAATTTTCCTGATAAAAATTTCAAGTGGTTTATTAGTTTACAATGGCGAATAATCAAAAACAAGGTCACAACAAAATTATGGAAACTATTTAAAGTAATCGATTGTGGACTCGTACAAAAATTGCAAACGCGTGACCGGGAAAAGTGTGGTCAAAAATTTCCACAAATACCTAACAATTAAAAGAAATCCTGGAATTTGTAAAGCAAAAGGACCCAGAAAAAAACCAAAGCCAAAAAGTTGGAGACGGTATTGAGGGCAATTCCAAACATTTCTGGCCGCGAAGTGGTGCGTTGAGTTTGTGCGTTGTAAAAGTTTGTGCGCAGAGTAAAAGCTAAAGTTGGACTTAATACATCTAAAGTTCCAGACAGAAATGTTAAGAAGAACGTTGACACCAAAAAAAGAGCATAACTCCGTGTTACATATTCTAGTGAAGCATTTTTATTAAATAAAAAATATAATTGTTAAACAAATATGTATTTTTATTAAAGGCGTGATTTTTAATTAAAAAATAAATTAAAATCAACAAATTCGATTTTTAAATTTTGCTTTGAATTTCAACAAACTAGTTTTTTGATATGACAACATTTTCTTTTAATTTCAGCAATGTGTTTGTTGGCTATTTAATTGAAATAAATTCAACAATCAAGTAACAAACATGGTGTTTGTATTTACAAACTCAATTATAGGGGCAATTCCAATTAAAAGTTTAATTGTATTTAGAAAAAGTTTAGTTGTATTTACAAACTATTTTTATTTGTGTACCAAAAAACATCTGCTAATTTTAGCAGTTTTTTCTGCAGCATTATTTTTAACTACTTTTTATTAATTTTTTCTGCTATATTTACAGATGTGTTTCTATGAGTGTACCATTGATTTTGTAAATACGAACAACATTTTTGTTACTGGATTGTTGAATTTGTTTCAATTAAATAGCCAACAAACACATTTGTTAAAATTTAAAGCAAGTTTTGACAGTATGAAATTCGGTATGAAATTCAAAGCAAAATTTAGTAGTCAAATTTGTTGATTTTATTTTTTAATTAAATACACCTCTTGAATAAAAAAAACATATTTTTTTGCGCCGCTAAAAAATGTAACAGAGATGTTTTGTTCGTTTTTTGGCATCAACGTTATTATGCTTTAGAAGCAATACTTAAGTTATTTTTTGCATGTTATTCAGAAGTAATTCCAAAAAAGCTGTAAAAATATACTAACGGATACTTTGGAAGCAATGAAAACAGTAAAAATACAATAACGGATATTTTTGAAGCAGTGAAAGAAGTAGTTTGCAAGGCATTACTTACAATTTCTTTTGCTGGGTTATCATGAAATTTAAACGCGAATTTTTCATAATGTAAAAGTTTAAAAATAAAAATAATTTTTATCACTTTTAAACAAAAAATTCAACATTTTAATGAAACCACAAGGCAAAATATTTTAGAATATTTTATTTTTACAAATAGTTCAAAATTCTGCTAAGATAACAGGAAATATTACCTGTATTGGCGCCTACAGAATTTTCAGTGAAGTTGAGAAAAATAGTCTGCAAAATTTAGGTAAATTTAATTTTACACACTTCTAAATACGCAAACAATTTTAGTTAAATTAGCTACGAAATTCGAGCTAAACTCAATAGAAACCTTACCTAATTTAACTGAAAATTTCTGCTAAAATATCGCTTACAACCTGGGTTTTTGGACTCTCCGTATGTGTCCCGAGAAAGGCCCATATTTAGTAGTAGGGTATAGGTGGTGTATATGAATTAATAAGTACAGAGTAAAAGTTGTTGCTCTATCTCGCTTAGTTTCCGAGATACGAGTATAAGTCATTTTATGATTACAAAAAAAAAATTTAAAATATGGCGCCATCTTTATGTCACTCTGATAGCAGAGACACAAAAATATAATCATTTGGAAGTAATTGTAGTTTAGATTAAAATTAAGAAACACAGATTACAAAAAATTAACTTGCAGAGTTAGTTATGCTAAATTGGATTTAAAAAAGATATTACTTCAATCCTAAATTTTAAGACAAAAAAAAGAAAAATTACTTCAATTGATTTTTCGACAAAATTATCTGGCAGCCCTGGTAACCGCGTTAATTTAAGATCTAAATATAGGAAAATTTTATGATTTTATTATTACACTTTCTTTAAATTTTCTGTAATGCTGTGTTAAGACTGAGAAGTGTATCTAGCAAAAAGTAGATTTACTGCTTACTTTAAGACAATAACTGGCTTTGATTCCTCAAAACATATAGTTTTGCTATCGCTGTCCGTGTTATGAAGGCTTCACTGCATTTCACTGAAACCCACATAATTGCATTGAATATATTACGAAAATACTTTACTGAAATGGGTTACAAATATTGTTACAGAAGCTCGTAAACAACACGTTTTATAAATAAAAAAAACAGGTCTATGAAAATTGTATAAAATTTAAAAGCGTTATAAAACCATAAATGTTAAAAACAATTATTATCATCATATAAAACTTAAGCCTGAAATTTGCAATAACTGCAGTTTATAACACTGGGATGCATAATTGCTTTTCTGTATATTAGCATTTGATGTTGGAGCAAATTGAATGAATTTTCAATGACAAAAGCAAAGGAAAAAAGTAATTGTTTTTTATTTTTTACAAGATTCTGCACGACGTGTATAAAAGATTTTATACACATTTGAAACATATTGCGTGAAAATAATGTAAAAAATAAAAGAACCACGTATTTTGATTAAACTTTTTAAACAACTTTATTACAAAATATACCTAAATATAAAAATTTTCAACTATGACCGACAGATTCTAAAGCAAAAAACTTAAATGTAATAAGCAAGTGAGAGGACTTCATGTTAATACACGTCTTTGTGGTTAGTTCAGACCCAGGAAAAAAAGTGAGGAAAAAGAAGTAGTAAAAACATAACAACAGTTGAATAGGGAGTTGTGAAAATTTGTGGGTTCACGGATGAATTTAACATTGGCTTGCCATAGGAGGGAAGTTGTTCTTTTTTGAAACAAATTATATATATTTGAACCAATGAAAAGGAAGTTCTTTTTCACTTGTTTTTATTTCAATTTAATTAATTATTTATCGTTGTTTTTTCAAAATCAACCAATCAGAACAAATATTTAAAAATAAAATGATCTGATTTGCTGATTTTTGAAAACTTGATCAATAACAAGTGGGTTAAAAGTTCGGAGCTGGCATTACATAGTACATCCTGAAACTTCAAAACACTTAGTCCAACGCATCTTCATTCAAGGTAAAACGTTTGCCAGCAAGGATTTTTTTTAGATTTGGGAACAGGTAGAAGTCAGAGGGAGCTAAATCAGAGAAATGATGAGAAATAATAAATTTTCATTCGAATGCGTTTTTGGTCAACTGTTAACAAATGCGGCACCCATCTTGTAGAAAGCTTTTTCATCTGTAATTCTTGATGAAAAATAAAATGTACTCGATCATTTGAGATGCCTGTGGCATTCCCTATTTCACGCAATTTCACTCGTCGATCGTCTAATACAGGCACGTAGCTGTATTATACGATCGACGTCACGTTCACGTAACAAAAACGCACTATCAGTTGCTTATTGTTATTCAAATTGTTTGTTATAACCAGTTTGGTGTTAAAAATTGTCGAAATCGGTTTAAAAATTGTGAGTAAAAATGTCAGTACACCCGGAAATTTCCATAAAAAATAAACCATTTTGTACAAACAAACAATCGGAATAAAAATGACTAGAACTGGAAAATTTTGTGCCTCTGACTATTTTATAAAAAACATCTTTATATTGAAATTTTCTTTCTTTCTTTACCAGTATCAGGAATTAATAAAAGAAATTTGGCTTTTATTTTTTTTTTCTGATTAATTATCACATAAAAGGTCTGTTCCTTTTACCGCGGAAACCATTCTTACCAAAAAGCGTTCCCGTACTAGAAAATTGGGCAAATGAGAGCACTCCAAATGGTGTATTTGTGTTTTTCTTTTTACTATTAACTTCGGAAAATTGTAAAAGGGAAAGCTGGTGTAATGATAAACAAATAATACCATTGTGAAAAAAATTTTCATTTACTTAAATAACAGATCAACTAAAAACATTTCCCCCATTCATCTTAAACACATTGACACGGTGCAAAAATATAATTTAATAACATTTAAATTTAAATTTAACGGTTCGTTGTAATTCAAAAATCTGTGTTTATCATACACAGAGTTGAATAGAATCAGCTGAGAAATCTTAAGAATTAAGGTTCAAAGCGAAAAAGAGTAATAATAACAAAAAGGATAAAAATAGCATTGTTAAATTTCGTTGATGTTAGTCTAAGTTGAGTTGTTGATAACAAACTCGATTTTCTTTCAACAGTCACATAAGTAGACGATTATCAAAATATTAACCCACTCAAAGGCGAAAGGCACTGATGATTGCTTTGTAGCGAAAGCTGAAAATGCGCATTCTGCCTTGCTGGTCTTATCGAATTTTTTCAATAATTTTTATTTTTTGTAATTTACTTGTAAAAATTGTATCATCTTTCTTTGATTTGAAAATAATTTAAACAGAAAGTGATATTAATTTATGATCTTGAGTCAAACTAAAATAACATTCATTTACTTAAATAATAGAAAACATTTCCCCCATTCAAAAATTGTAAATTTCAATTAAGCAAAGAAATACGCAAAATAAAACTTTTATATATAAAAAAATTACTGAACAAAGTTAAAAAAACTTTTAAATGCAAAAAATATGTGCATCTGTGCGATTTGTCAGCGTAAAAATATATGAATTATAATTTTTTTCTTTTAACTAAGTTTTGGGCTAGAATAGTGATTTTGTGCGTTCCCGTACTTTTGGATAATTTTGTGATTTAGATTGAGGATTTTGTGCTTACTCTCATTTTACTGAACTTTACACAAAAAAGTAAAGGAGCACACTTGACTTAAAATATCGAGTTTTTGGTAAAGGTTATAAATTTTTCAACTGTGTACATTTTTCCCTAGTATATCAAAAAAAAAAAAAAAACACGGAAAAAATTAACTAAAAAAATTTTAAAAAGCCCCCCCCCCCTCCCCCCGAAATAAATTCCTAGCTACGCGCCTGGTCTAATACCATATCATGGACCTCAGCTATGATTTCTGGCGTTGTTGCAGTTTTTGGACGTCCACTTCGTGGTTCATCTTCAATGCTTGTAACGACCACGTTTAAATTCAGCAACCCAATTTTTTACTGTTGCATATGAAGGAGCAATTTCACCTAACACATCCACTGTATCATTATGAATTTCCTGTCCTAATAAACATTTTTTATGTAAATACTTAATCACACCACGAATTTCTAATTTTTCCATTACAAAAAATTCACTGAAGCGCCTTTTTTGAACACCTGTTACTATACGAATGAGTTGACAGATCGAAATTAAATTTAACATTTGTTCATATGACGGATGGAAGTTTCCATTGTACAAAACTTTTTGCCGTTTATATCGCGATCTCTATGTCAGGCTAAGAACATTTCGTACTGCCCTCGTAAGTAAAATTGCATTGTCGAGTGTATACTAGTTTCGGCATCCGGGTTTATACTAGCAATTCAATGTACTACAAGAAGGGAAAATTTACTGTTCTGCTGTGTAAAAACATATAACAAGTTTTTATTAGTACAGATTTCGGTGAATCAACATCAAATTTTTAGCTGATATATTTGGAAACTTGCAACCTTTAAACTAAGTGTGTTAAACAAGGTTTGCCACTTGTCAAACCTTTTCTATGTAATAGTATGTTTAATAAAGTTTGTTTATCAATATTTGGTGTTACCAAAGTTAAAGCCTATTTAACCCTTAGGTTTAAATGTGAACAAATTTTAAAATTAATTTTTTTTTTTTTATATATTATTGACCAAAGTGCAACCCTAGCCGGTAGTAAACGGTAGCCACTGAAATATTTTAACCACACATTCACACAGAAATATGCACGTGTATGTGAGAGGCAACAACAAAGAACATGCACATGCAAAATAATTTAAAAAAATACCTTATGAATATGCAACAAATTCAATTTAAAATGGCGGCAACTAATGTGGCAGCATGCGACAGATAAATTCAATTATAATAAATTTATACCAAGCTCCAAGCCCCAACGTACACACAAATACACAAACAAACACATATACATAGATTTCATTTGTGCAGCAAAATATCACACCTGACTGTAGGCTTTTTTACTATAGATAATAGAAAGAAAAAAAGCAGATGTGGCATAATAAAATTGTAGTTTCGCATATGAAAGGGAGCGAATAAAAAAAAACACATACACATTCACACACATACCACCACATTTATATAAAATCACATACAAACCACAACAACGGAAAAAAATTATGAAATTTTAATAATATTTTTATTCATTCACAAATAGTCGGAAATTCTCTAATTGTGGTAATTTTGTGGTAATTCACACACACTCACATACTACATTTATATGTATGTATGCAGGTATTGTATTTTTATTATTGAAATCTACACATAAAATATGGTTGAGTAATGTATCTGTGTGAATGTGTTCGCAAATGTATGTTCAGGTATCATATGGCTTTAAAATGAGATCATAATTATATGCTACACATTTTTTAAGCCTAATTGAATTGATATTAAACATAAAATTAGTTACTGGTATCAACAGAAAAACGAATTGAAAAAATAGAAAAACATACTGGCACACAGAGTTTCAAAATAATTTATTCTATACACGGATGACATTCTAGTTTATACCAAATCGAATGGTTCGATTGCAGCAAAAGAGTTTTTAAATATTTAAACCCTATGACAGCGCAGAAGGTATTTTCGGCCAATGTACTAAGAAAAAATTGCCAACCTAATTGAGAATTTTAGTTGCTACTAATTACCAATAAATTCGGTTATCACCACCATATTCAAATAAGATTTCTGAATATTTTGGGAGCTGCAACAAAAATCCCGTTGTATTTATTGATTTTTTTTTTGTGAAAACCAATACTAAGTTATACCAACCGATTTTGGTCATAGTAACCAAACATCAGTTGGAAAATTTCACCATTTTCCGGATTGACTTTTTCAATAAATAAATAAAATAAGTGGGTTATTTTTTAAAATGCAACGCCTTGCATAGTGTTTACTTTGTTGTTTCAAAAACAATTTGTGTGGAAATAGCCTAGTTCTAAGGAAAACAATAGATGACATTTTATGCTTATGACGAAATCTATCAGAAGTAACTATAAAAAGTATAAATTACACTATGCGACAGTCAAAATCGGGATGGGATGAAACGGGAAATGTTATATCGGTCAAAAACAAGTTATACGTGTCCGGGAGTTTCGCTGGGTCACCCCTAGGAATCGAGATATATCTTTTTGACATAACTCGAGAACCACTAGTCCTATTTTGCTCAAACAATTTTAAAAAAATTAAAAATTACAATTCCTTTAATCTGTTCATATAACGTTTTTCTATATACTCAACAGTTTTGCCGGTAAAAATAAATGTTTGTTACCGCTACCATAAAAATCAATAACCTTTTGTTTATTACTTTTTTTTAATATTTAAGGCAAAAAATATTTTTTTCTTCATACATTTATTTTTACCGGCAAAACTGTTGAGTATATAGAAAAACGTTATATGAACAGATTAAAGGAATTGTAATTTTTAATTTTTTTTAAAATTGTTTGAGCAAATTCGGACTAGTTGTTCTCGAGTTATGTCAAAAAAAAGACCACCAAATGTCAAATCGATATATCTCGATTCCTAGGGTTGACCCAGCGAAACGCCGGGACACGTATAACTTCTTTTTTTACCGATATAACTTTTCCCGGTAGTTTGAACCCTTCCCGATCACTGACCCCTACCATTTGTCTCACAGTGTTATTCATTAAAATTAAATTTCCTTTTTGCAGCCACGTTTTATATATTTTTTTCTCACTAAGTAAGAGGATTACATTCTCTTTATTTTCTAAACTCTTTGGAACAAATAAATTCGATAATGTTTTTTAAGTAAAATAATTTTTATATGATTTCCCATATAAAATTCATCCATTTTACGTGAAAATAATTAATGTTTCTAGTAAGTAAGTGTATCTTATATGTCATTAAATCATAATCCAAGTGACTTGCTATAACCGGGTTAATATTTTTTGTAAGCTACAGCATGCCTAAGACGTATGCAAAGTCCGCCACTAATGTATTTAAAAATAAATTAAATTTTTATGGAAAACAAGACCACTAACATTACATTAAATTCAACTTACATTTTTTATTTTTTTGTTGATACTAAAATGAACCACAAATTAGTCAAAACAATTAACAAAAATTGCTTACTTTATTAGAAATTTATTAATTCAATTCGAGGCCAATTTCCTTATTATGAATTAACATAATAAATACTTTTTTCAAAAACTGCTATTTTTCTTCATCAGGATACTCTCCTGACAAATACTTCACAGAGTTTTTGCTTTCAAAAACCTCTACACTTTTAGGAATGAAAAGACGATCGTTTCGGGGATTTTCCAGGTCTCCTTCATCAGTTTTCTTTAGAAGGTTGTGGCAGTAGTGCAATACAATTTGAAGCATAAAAATCTCGATGGCCTCGAACTGAATTAATAAATTTCTAATTAATCAATTAAAAAGGTCGAAAAAACCATTTTTATTTTTTAAATAAAAATTAAAAACCAAAAATTATTTACTTTAGTAGGTTTGAGGTTAAGAAGAAGAAAAAGCATTTTTCATCGATTTTATAGTAGTTGAAAACTGCTGTGAGTTATAAACACATTATTAATTTGCAAATCGGACTAGATCTAGTTTCTGGCTTTTTTATGGACAGGCTTCATCAGCGATTTTCCACTAAATTGTATAATTGTTTATATTTTATTGTCAGATTGTCTCTATATGATAATTTTTTTTTTCAACAACGTGTCGGCTGTAGGAATCGAACCCATGCACTCCTACATTACAAACATAACTATACTAGAGTTCGACAGCTTAGCCATCTAACCCACGGTAAGGCTTTGCTTATAGTGTGGCTAATTCATAGTTTTCTTTCCTATTCAGCTTTCAGACATACAAACATTCTCCTTTAAATTTTTTTGTTTTATCTTCTTATCTCCTCCTTGTCAGCTTTTTCGCAAATGTTACGTTTGTTTGTTTGTTTAATTTATTTTTAATAACAAAACGATTGACTAAAATTAAGGGCCTGTTTATCTATTACGAAAATACTCTAAACAATAGCAATTGACAATTACTTTCGTTAAAAATATATGGGAAACAAAAACAAATTTTCGTTACTTTGCTTTCGTTTAGACCATTTTCTTAATACATAAACCGGGGCTAAAGTTCCGAACTCTCAAAATTTTATTTTGTTAGTTTTTGTAGTGACTTCTTAATGCAGTTAAAATTTCCATTTCTTCTATAAATTAGTGTTATTTTCACTTAAAAAACACAATTTAAGTACTACTTAAATAACAAATTTTGACTGCAGAAGTTCGCTGAGTGTATATTTTGTGCATATTTTCTTCTGAAAGTCCTGAAACACCATAAGTAAAAACGCGATGAATAACATTAATATCATTGATATTGTTTAGTTGTTGATAGTTCCTGAAGTAATGTTCCAATTCTACGCCCACAAAATGTAATTCGTAAAAATAGTAGAAAACTGCTGTGATTTTGTGATAAATTTGACAAGCAATGACTGCATGAAAGTTTCTTAATGAACAACAATAAGTTTTTGAATGCAGGGAAATGTGGTTTACTTTGGTACTTTTGAAAATTTGGTGTTATTACTGTTATAGATTCCAAATAATAAAAACATTAATAATTTTTTTTCATTTTAAGAAATGAAGATTTTTTTTTGAAAAGCGGAACTCATAAAAAGTGAAGGGAATTTCGTAAAAAATATTGCCCCATAATGAAATCAATTTTATTATTCGCAGTAGAGTTGATATCTAATTGAAATGAGACAATGCATTTTAATATTTGCATAGAAACATAATTTTTAAGAAATGGCGAACATTTTAAATCAGAGGTTATTTCGTAGCGAGTTTAATTCAGAAAAACGCAACTAGCCTGTGGAGCTTCAACTAATCATGTACTGAAAATTTTTGGACATACGAGGGGTACTATTTATATTTCGGGAACTGGCAACACTAATGCCAATAGCTAAGATCTGGCAACCCCTTAATAAAGTTTGACATTTTTTAGCATGAACGTAGTCACAAGGTTTTGATGTACAAGTGCTATTTGTTTTGTTTACAGTGAGTTAAGAAAATCAATTTGGCCAAAAAATGGAAATTTCAAGAGAAGGTTTTCGTTAGATTATTTTTCACAACATTCGACGTGGATTATCTCAACAAGAATGTGTCGATGAACTCAGTTCTTTTTATGGCGATAAAGCACCATCCAAAACCACTGTATTTCGCCGACGAATTCCGTGAAAGTCGTCCAAAATCGGTTGTTGTGCCGCAAAACATCGATGCGGTGCATGAACTGATAGTGCAAGATCGTCATGTGACATATCGTGAGATAGAGGAATTCTTGTATATTAGTTCTACTTCAATACATTCGATTTCGCTGAACATTTAGTTGTAAAAAAAGTTTCTCTCGTTGGATACCCCATAATTTATCAATCGGTCAAAAAAAGGCTCGCTTCGATTGGTGTAAAGGAATGATTAAAAAGTTCAACCGTGTTGCTTGAAAAGACGTTTATAATTTCGTGACAGGTGACGAATCATGGAATACCCACACGGTCGATTGCTGCCGGAAACAAAACAGCAATCGACCGTGTGGGTATTCCAAGACGAGCGAAATCCAACAAAAGTTGTTCGTGGAAGAAGCACAGCGAAGCAAATAGTCGCCTGTTTCTTCGGCCGAATGGGTCATGTGGCCACCGTTCCGCTTGAGCAACGTAGGAGGTAAATTCTGAGTGGTACGCGACCATTTGTTTGCCGGAAGTCTTCGGAGAAATTCGTAAAACCAACCCCCAAAGAGAAATCATTCTCCATCATGACAATGCGAGCTCTCACACATCTGGTCAAACAGGTGAATTTTTCAGCAGTCAAAACATCGAATTGATGACTCATCCTCCGTACAGTCCTGACCTGGCACCGAATGACTTTTTCTTGTTCCCGAATATCAAAGGTAAACTGCGTGGTCAATGATTTACGAGCGCCGAAGAAGCAGTTGAAGCTTTCAAAAACAATGTTTTGAAGGTGTCTCAAGAGGAATGGAAAAACTGCTATGACAAATGGTTTGAACGAATGCAGAAGTGTATTGATCAGCAAGGGGAATATTTTGAAAAACAATAAAGCCATTTTTATTTAAAAATGTTTGTTATTATTTTCTATTCCCGAAATATAAATAGTACCCCTCGTATAGAAGAGGAAAAATTGAAAAAAGTTCAAAAGCACAGGCATTTTAATTTTTACAAAAAATGTAACTTTTTCCTTTTTTGTATAATAGAGAGTAATGTCGGTATTTTTATTAAAGAAATTTTAAAGAATTAAACAACGTTTCTTTTTGAATTCCAACTACAGATTCTTCTTTATTGAATAAAATGTGGTTACCTATATATTAAGTAATGAAAAGTTCTATACAACTTTTCTATGACTGGCGTTCTAAAGTCTATCCGATAACTTAATACTAATTTCATTACTCATTTATTTTGTGAGTGTATCGTATATATGTATAAGGCACGAAGAGTTTGTTGGCATTGATTCAATATTATTAAAATGATATCGAGTGTTTTTAGTCCAATGTCATAATTGGAAATTAGATTGAAATAGTAATCCACCAAACCAAAAGTCAACAGAGCACCATTCATATTTAGAAACAAATATAATAATAATAACACAATGCCCTTGGCCGATAAATAAAACTCTTTTTGTGGATATACAGGTGTACACATGTACTTATATGGGTCATCCGTCTCAAATCGATCAATGGTTGGAATCGACCCCTTTCGATGTGGATGAATATTGGTCAGAACTTTTTTTCATCATATAATGAAGTTATGCCAAAGGAAAAAAATTACAAATTTTTTTTTCCAAAGTTATGCAACATTTAAAATTTCAAAAAATTTCATAATTTCTCTAATTTTTTGTGTTGTTACGAAGTTATTTTTTGAATATCTCGAAAACTACAATAGCTACAAAAATGGTTCTTAGCTCATTTTAAAGAGGATATTTAGCCCTGTGTGTGTGTGAAAATATCAATAAAATTTATATAAATTGTATTGACCGTGTGTGCTCGGCTTTAAGGCAAACACACACGTTCTATATTATTGATCAATGTTTTTCAAATCAACCAATCAGAACAAATTATTTAAATATAAAATGTCTTGATTGGTTGATTTTTGAAAAATTTATCAATAATTTTGAACGTGTATGCCCTACTTTAAAATGATTTAAGCCCGTAACTTTAAACTTGATTATTTAAAAAAAAATTTGTTTAAATTTTTTTCAAAAATTTATTTTTGTTATTCCAAGGTACAGGTATCTGATAATTTATGTATTTTAATGTGATCGTTAGGTAAAATAAATAACTTGTACCATTATGATTTCCACACTGGGCAGGTAATGCTGTGTAATATCCCAGCAAGAAAAGAATTCCCTGGTCATATCGCCAGGAAGAAAACATTTATTACCGGCAATATCAGTTTCGTATTGTGGAAGTTTCTTCAGTCGGGAACAACTGTTACCCGACAGCAATACTTCCAGGCAATACGAAAGCAATACCCCAGGAAAATAAATCGGCGATACCGGTAATTTATCACCTGGAAGATAATAAGGTGATACGAGTATCGCTAAATAATATCCCCGATCATTATTAAATTTAAGCCTGAAAAAGAATATCTGCATACACAATCCATTGACCAATATGTTCAGTGTGTTTGTTTACTCAAAATTCTTACTATTTTTTTTACTACAATTGGAAAGTTTTGTTTACTTTTTGTATTGAATTTTTCCAGCTGTAGTAAAAGTAGTAACTTGTACACTCATAGAAATAAATCCGTAAAAATAGCAGAAAAAGTTACTAAAAATTAGTTAAAAATGATGCTGCAGAAAAAACTGCTAAAATTAGCAGATTTTTTTACTAAATACTAGTAAAATGAGAACAGCAAAATTAAAACTGCTAAATTTACAGAATTTTAGTTATATTTAGGCTAACTTTTAGTTAATTGAAAATAGCAAATTGTACTGTAAAATCTGCAGAAAATTTTGCTAAATATTTGTAGACTAAAAATAGCAAAAATAAACTGTTAAATCTACAAAATTTTTGCTATTTTTAAGCTAAATTTAGTTGAATGCAAATAGCAGTCTATTCTGCTAAAATCAGCAGAAATATTTGCTAAAAAATTGTAAACTGCTGTTTTCAAAAGGCTCGATTTTTATTTGCATTTAAAAAAAAAATCGAAAAAAAAACTTCGAAAATTTTAAATTTTTTGGTGATTTTTTAGGCTACTAATTATTTAGCAAAATTTTTTTTGATTTGAAATTTTTTGCTGATTTTAGCAGGTTAATTTGCTAATCTCCATTTACAAAAATTTAGCTCATATATGACTAAAATTCTGTATATTTAACAGTTTTAGTTTTGCTGTTCCTATATTACTAATATATAACAAAAATAATCTGCTAATTCAGCAGTTTTTTTCTGCAGCATCATTTTTAACTAATTTTTAGTAGTTTTTACTAAATTTTCTATGGACTTTTTTCTATTAGTGTAGTAACTTGTAGTAAGTAAACGAACACGCCTATTAATTATCTTGATTTCATCATAGGCGAATTTTTCCGCGCATCAATTCTTGATTTTTCGAGGTGTTTGTTTCCTATATATCTGTTGTTTTTGTACCAATTTTGTTTTTTTCAGTCCCTTTAATTTTATATGCAAACTGGTTTTAAGCAAAACAGTTTTTAGTGTCTTTTTCAATGCGTGTTTTTTAATATTAATATAAAAAATTTTGTGCTAATTATACAAAACTAATGCATAGAAAATATCAAACAACACAAGTGCACTTTACAATTTAATTAAAATTGCTTAGAAAAACTAAAAATAATTAATTAAAAACACCACATTTTTCACTGAAATCCTCTTAAAACCAGTTCAGTTTTTCAGATGAGAGCCGTGGATAGTGCCTGACATTAACTCGAAAATGTGTATTTTAGTCAACAGCTATTATAACCCTTAAAGTAGCTATAATATTTTGATAACTGCAGACGAAAAGTTCTTTAGGAAAAAATTCTGAAAAATTATTTGATAAATTTAAATTTTGAAATAATCCTTTGATTGACTGGCTGATATGTTACCCCATTAAGTTATTATTATAATTATCAATATGTAACATAGTAAAAGAATCTTTTACAGTGAAAATTATTTAAATACTAGCGAATGCAAAATCCAGCACTTTTTAATTTCCCGGGAAAGGGGGAAATTTATTTTGAATTCCCCGAATCCAGGGATCCCGCAAGGGAAGTAAATTAGAAAATATTTTATAATAATTTAAAACTTTTTGTAAAGAAAATACATTCAAAAACTCAAATTTTAGGGATCGTAAAAAAGTTCAGGCCGTGAGCGGTTTTTCTTTGAATTTTTTTACATTATAAATTATGTCTAATTATATTGGGTATACAAGTTAATAATGTCGATTTGGACAACATATGACATAACTGTCACATATGGTTTGTGTGAATAATAACAAATATGGTATTTTGGTGGGTAAACATCAGTCATTATAATTTAGTATTGGATAGACGCCAAAGTGTAAAAACACATTTTTTCATTGTTTGCCTAAAAAAGATATTTTGCGGGGAAGTCTGATAACCTTCTTTCATTTGAAGAAAACGGCTGCTGAAAGTTATCGATTGTTGGTAGAAGCTTACGGCCAACATGCACTAGGGATGCCAAACGGGAAATCCCGAATCCCGAAATCCCGGGATTTTCGGGATTGGCAAAATCCCGAATCCCGGGATTATTTCTCAAAAATCCCGGGATTTTCTTATTTTTTAATAATAATATAAACGCAAATAAACAAAGTGAGCAATTTTAGATTACCTACGTTTTTTCTTGAATTTTCTCATATTGACAAGAAATTGGTGCCAAGATATTGGTAAAATTATAAATTAAGTAGATTATTCGAGTAAACTATGCAAAGACTTTGCAGAAAAATGTAAAATTTTGGTAAACAATATTAAGTTTTTGAGTAATACATGCGAAAAATCAAGTTTGTTTGTTATTTTACCGATTTATTCTTCCAAGCGAAATTCGATTTCTGAAACTGGGACTGTAAGTTTTGGCTGGGACTGTAAGTTTGAATTTTTCCATGAAAACATTTGATAACGATAACCAAATAACTTTGTTGCTGTAATTACACAATTTAGTGGGCAAGGTTATCGCAACGAATCTGTTTTTAAATCTGCTTACAAAATACTGGGCGCAAGTGTACTTAATGACAGGCCTTCATATATTATCCCAGCCAGAAAAATACAAACGGGAAAGTGATGGCAAGGTATTTTAAAAGGTAGTACAAGTACTGACAAAAATTGCTTTCCCATTTCCAATATGATAACGTCAATAGACAAAAGAACTGTGATGTTTTCTAAAACAAACACTGGCAAAACGATTTTTGCAAAAGCTGGCAAAGCGTCCCAAATTAGTGTTCTGCCAGTCATTTATCTTTAACATCGCGGTTACCCAGTGGTATGCAAGTACTTAATTTTTTGTACCACTGTCAATTTCTGACTGAGATGATTCAATATTCATAAAATGTACCACATTATTCATTAACAACTATTAAATAATTATAAAACGCTTTATTCTATAAAAAAATTAGTTACATAACATAAAAATTTTTACAAATAAAGGAAAATTAAAATCCCGAAATCCCGTAAAATCCCGGGATCCCGAAAAATTCCGTAGTCCCGAAAATCCCGGGATCCCGGGATTGCCTACCAAATCCCGAATCCCGGGATTTTCAAATATCAATCCCGATTGGCATCCCTAACATGCACCAACTCAAAAAACTTGTGAACGATGGTTTGCTCGATTCAAAAGTGGTGAGTGAGAGGATAATCACAACTGTGTCGATTGTCGACCGACGACAGCAAAAGTCATCGCAAATGATTTAAATTCAGCGACAATCGATTGTCGACATTTTTTGACATTTAGAAAAAAATTAAATCAAAACAAGAATATGGTTGTATTTTTTTCGCCACAATTCTTCACCAATTCAATTAGTTTTCCATTAATTCCTGTTGTTTTACATTTTTTTGTATTTAATTTTGCTTTTTTGTGGTAAATTATGCATTTTTATTTTCAATTATATTTCTTCTGTCAAAAAAATATTTTTTTTGTAAACAAAGTACGAATTTTTGCAACTCTAATACGAATTTATGCAACTCTGTTCCCTTAATTAGTTAAAAATATGGCAACTATTTGACAAATATTTTGAGTGTGTATTAGTGTGTCGTCACGAAAATAGAATAGATTCTATTACGACGACAAATCGTCGGACGACATAGCGACATTTTGCTTCCCATACAAAATATATGAAAAAGCACATGTCGTTGTCGTTGTCGACCCAGTTCTGATTAATCTCTGATTTCGACAAAGAAGACAAGGAGAGGCCTGTTCAGCCAAAAAAGTTTGAAGAAGAGGAATTGGAAGCATTACTCCACGAAGATTGTTGTCAAATGCAAGAAGAACTTGCATTATCATTGGGAGTCACACAACAAGCCATTTCCCTACGTTTAAAGGCATTGGCATGCTGCTTGAACGCTACAAAAAGAAGTCATTTCTGCGTCGTATTGTTACTGGTGATGAAAAATGGATACATTACGATAACCCCAAGCGTAAAAAGTCATATGTAAAGCCCGGCCAACTAGCCAAATCAACGTCGAAGGCGAATATCCATGACGCCAAGGTAATGCTCTGTATTTGGTGGGATCAGAAGGATGTTTTGTATTATGAGCTGTTGAAATCTGGTCAGACGATTACAGGGGACCTGTACCGAACACAATTGATTCGTTTGAAGAGAGCAAAAACGACCAGAATATGCGACCAAACATTAGTCAATAATCTTCCATCATGACAACGCTCGGCCACATGTTACAAGACCGGTCAAAACCTATTTAGAAAACAGCGGATGGGAAGTTTTGGCTCACCCGCCATATAGCCCAGACCTTGCCCCTTCTGACTACGATTTGTTTCGATCGATGCAGAATGTCCTTACAGGAATACGCTTCACTTTAGAACAGGGTATCTGAAATTGGCTTGATTCATTCTTTACCTCAAAACCGGAGCAGTTCTTTTGGCGCGGAATCCATATGCTACCACAAATATGGGTAAAAGTATTGGCTAACGATACTTTGAATAATGTATCAATTCATTTTGTTATTATAATAAATGCATTTTTCAAGCAAAATTATTAACTTATATATTTAAAAAAAATTAATAAAGTAAAAGTAATTTTTAAATAAATAAATAAAAAATTAATATAAAAAACAATTTTACTAAATTGCAAAAATTTTTTAAAATTGTGAAACAAATTTTAACTTACTTGAAAATTTTTACAAATCAGTGGACAAATTTGTGTTTAATTCTGTGTAGAATAAGTGCGATTCAAAATTTTTTATACAAACACTATTTAATTCAAAAAAATATATTTTTCAATCTCCTTTTAATGCCTGTTTTACGAGCTACTAAAAGACACTTAAGATGTTCGATGCAGTACGTAAATTAATCAGTTTGTTCATTTACTCAAAAATCTTAATACTTTTACTAGAATTAGAAAATTTTGTTTACTTTCAGTGTGTTCGTTTACTCAAAATTCTTACTACTTTTACTACAATTGGAAAGTTTTGTTTCCTTTTTGTATTGAATTTTTCCAGCTGTAGTAAAAGTAGTAACTTGTAGTAGGTAAACGAACACGCTTTTTGTGAATTTTATGGTAAAAGTAGTAAATTTTAGTAAATAAACGAATAAGACTAGTGTAAAATTTTTACTATTTTCAAAACGTTAGAAAATTTTGCAAATTAAAAAATTTGAGATAATTAACTGTATTGATTTAAATAGCATTTTTTTAAAATTCGGGATTCCCGGTCTAAATCCCGGGGATACGTGAACTGAAAAATGCTTAATTTCCCGTGAAGCTCGGGACAGGAAATCCCGGGATACATTCCGTAGTTAATACTTACTATAGGGCGGAATTTTTTTAAATCTAGATTTTCGTCAGTTATTGTTGGGATTATTGTAGAACCAGTTGTAAAGCTTATCTGCTACGAATTTAGACAAAATCAAAGAGCTTCACCACTGTTGAAAACTTTGCAGTTTTTTGCTAATCTAGACCTTTTTTTATTACTCACAGCTGGGTAAAATGTGTTTTAGCGGTAAGCGCTATTTAAAGTGAGGAACAGTTCAAGTAAATGGAACATTAACTCACAAACGACAAATTTTCATTCACCATAACCACCAACTAATTCACAATAAATGTAGTTTTATTCACAATAAAAAATATACAACTGTTTACAATTAAAACTGGTTGATAAAAATTATATATAATATATTTACCCCTCAATTCATAAATGCTTTGTAAAGTTATAGCAGGTTTACAAAACGTCATTTTCATACAAAATTTGTTCAATATACTCCTGCAAAGCGTTTCTCAATTTAGGGGTTAAAATATAACAAATAGAAGTGCAAAAACGTCTAAACTCATTATTTTTGTTTGGCGTGGTCGTTTTTAAAAGTAGTCACGCTTACCCGCTCGCTTACGAAAAAATGGCAAATAAGTAGTTATGAGATTTTGAAAAATAAGTGCTTACAAAAAGTTGAATTATAAGTGGTTATCCGATTGCTTACTTAATTCTTAAAAATAAGGAGATAAGCAAATAATATTATCTTAAGGAAATACATTCAGAAAAATTTTTCTCTAGTGTGTAATTTTAGGACTCGTCATAAAAATTTAAACATAAAACATATTTACATACTATAATAAATAAAAATGTATAAAATTTAACTGTGTAAAAAGTACTTATTTAAACTATTACGAGTAAGTCATTATTTTATATTTAGAAACAACCCAGTGTAGAAAATCATTACCAGATATGTGGTTATGTAACTATATACTTGGTAATGGTAACTACTTACATTTGTTATTACATTTCTTATTACCTTTATATGGGGATGTCGCGAAAAATAATGATTTGTCGTTACACACCAGCATACGAAAAATCAAAAAATATATCGTTACCTATGTGCTTACCAGTACTGACAAAAATAATGAGTCTAAAAATAGATTTTCAAAAAAATAAATTATATAAAAAAAAATATTTTTTATTGTATTTTTTTTTTTTTTTAATAAAATTTGCTGGTGCGGGAATCGAACCTGGGTCTACAGATTGCCAGTCAACAGCTCTACCATCTGAGCTATATCGACATGTAATATTTAATAGATAAAAATATAATTGACCTGCTTCACACAAGTAAGCTTACTCCCCAACATACAAAAAATCAAAAAATATGTGGTTACATATATCCTTACCAGTGTTTAAAAAATATTGAGTCTAAAAATAGATTTCATAAAATTTTCAAAAAAATCTAAAAAATTATTTTGTATTTGAAATAATGATAAAAATAAGTCATTTTCCGTAACTCATTATTATAGGTTTTAAAATAATGCAGAAGGTATAATTGGAATACTCTTTTCGAGAAAAAGAGTCTTTCAGATTGTTATAAATTATTTACGGATAGTATTAATGATAACATTAAAAAGTTTGTTCCTCGTGTGCCGCGTAAGATTCATAAGCTTCCATGGTACACAAGGGGATTGAAGAAATTAAAGAATCAAAGAAACAAGTATTATAATAAGTTTAAATCTAATGGTAATAATGAACATAAAGTAAAATATGAGTACTATATGAGGGAGTTCAATTTCCTGGATAAATTTCTGTACAAACAATATTTGTTGAATTATGAAAGTGCCATAAGAAGTAATCCTAAGAATTTCTGGAAATTTATTAAGTCAAAAAAGTCGACTTCGTCTTATCCCTCGACAATGTTTCTCCGAGATACTGTCGCAAATTCTGGTTCTGATATTGCCAACTTATTTGCTAACTTTTTTAAATCTAACTTTGAAATGAATTCTAATGGTTCTGTTAAACCTAGTGTGGTTAATTCTATTGAGCCTATTGTTGATTTTGGTTTAATTCAGTTATCAGAACAAGATGTTATAAATGGCATAATGGGAATAAAATCTTCTTGTGGGATAGATATTGATGGTTTTTCGGCATTTTTCGTTCAGAAATGTGCGCTGTCTTTATCTAAACCACTAAGATATATATTTAATTTATCTTTGATTAATGGGTGTTTTCTCGACAGATGGAAAATTGCTTCTGTTACTCCTGTTTTTAAAAGTGGTAAAAAATCTGACATTTGCAACTATCGACCTATTTCTAAATTGCCTACTATTTCAAAAGCACATAATTAAAGATAAACTTTTTTTCTGTGTTAAACGTCACTTATGTCCTGAACAACACGGGTTTTTCTCTGGTCGTTCTACAACTACAAACTTAGCAGTTTTTAATAATGTTTGCATTTCTGCTTTTGAAAAGCATTGTCAAATTAATGTAGTCTTTATGGATTTCTGTAAGGCTTTTGATAAAGTACCACACGATATTTTATGCCTTAAGTTGTTGCGAATGGGGTTTCACAAGATATTCGTGAATTGGATTATTTCATATCTTAAAAATAGAATATATTCTGTGGTTATTGACCAATACGTGTCTCAGTCTTATATTGCTACATCTGGGGTACCCCAGGGTAGCATCTTGGGCCCCTTGTTATTTTTACTTTATATAAATGACATTGGATTTTGCATTGTTGGCTCTAAATTTTTATTATATGCGGACGACTTGAAGATATTTAAAGAGATACGGTCTGTCAATGACAACATTATTTTGCAAAATGATCTAAATAATATAAAAACATGGTGTGATCTTAATCACCTACCCTTGAATATTAGCAAATGCTTTAAAATGACTTTCAGCAGATCTAATATTAGTAATCGTATTATATGCCCTTACTATATATCTAATAACGTTCTGGAGTCTGTAGATGAGATTTTGGATCTTGGTGTAGTTTTGGACACTGAACTTACTTTTGTATCCCATCTCAACTACATTATTCCCAAAGCCTACTCTGATTGGTCTTTTGTAAAGAGAAACTGCAAAGATTTCAATGATCCCTTTACAGTTAAAGTCTTATATACTTCTTTTGTAAGATCCAAAATTGAATATTGTTCTTTCGTCTGGAATCCCCATACTTTGATCCATTCAGTTCGAATTGAACGAATTCAGAAGAAATTTTTAAGATTTGCGCTTCGTGATATTCATTTTAATTTAACTGAAAATTTCCCTTCATACAATGCTCGTTGTTTACTTTTAAATTTGCGGCCTCTTTCGTTAAGAAGAACTGTGCATTCTGCAATGCTAATTTTTGATTTAATTAATGGATTTATTGATTGTAATAGTTTATTAAATTTAATAACCCCTACGGGAAATGGATCAGTCACAGAGCTGGTCACGTGACTGGAACTTTGTGGGAGTCACCGGTCCTCGATTCGGTTTTTTTATATGAAAGTAACCGGCAACTTTAACATGGGCTTGTCATAGGAGGTGGCAATTTCCTCCTTTTGAGCTACTTGTGACTTGTCGCAAAGCTTGTCATTTATAACATATCGCACTGCTGGTTTAAGAGAGTATGCAATATAACAAGTTAAAATTATCTAATACGGAAGTAGTCACATGTTAGACATTATGTGATATGTACCGAAACTAGTGCGAAATAAAACATCACGTGACTGGTTTAAGCGCACATATCACAGAACTAAAGAAAAATATTTGTTAAAAAACTAGTCACACATTAATCAATATGTGTGTTGTTGCTGAACTAGTACAAAATAATAGTTTCGTGACATATCACTATACTGCTCTAAGTTAACAAGTCGCAGGACTAACTGAAACTAATTGACGTGTAATATGTCACTTATTATTCACCATGTGTCATAATAAGTATGGGTGCTGGAAGAACCCAGAAGGATCCAGTCACTGAACTTACGTAAAACGACAAGTCACCGAATCTGTTTTTAAAACATCACAAAGTCACAAAAAATCAAGTCCAAATTCGAATACGATAATATTGTAATATTAGATTTTATTTGTTGCTTCAAAATATCATATTCGAATTTGGACTTGAGGTAGAACAATATTCTAACAAATACATATATGAAAGTATACATATAAATTTTAACGTAAGTTAAGAAATACTAGTTACACCATACACCACTACTTCGACAGGGTAAAATAAGTTTATACTGCTGTTTGTAACACCAAAAAATATTGGACCTAGACCAACCTATTAGTGTACCGATTTACTCAGAATCGCGTTTTGAGTCGAAGTTTATGTGTGAATTGATCAAAGTATTTTTGATCGTTAAATTGCCTCTATATCAAAAACATTTTGTGTATTCCATGACCGGGAATCAAACCGTCAACCCTCTAAACAATCTACGACCCGTAGTATCATCTCTTAACGAGACACACCATGGTCGACACAGCGATGAGTGTGGCTAATTGAATTCTTGTCAATCATAACCTACACAATGAATGTTTTGTAATCGGAAGAAAATTCCTATCGTTATTTCCTTTTCGCTGGTAATTATCACATTATGATGATTTCTTTGGCCAAAATTTGATGATATGGATGTGAACGATATGTGGTTCCAACAGGTGGCGCTACGTGCCACATAGCTGAAGCGACCTGGACATTCTGCACGACCGATTTGAGGGCATGGTTATCCCACACAGAAGCGACTTAAAATAGTCACCGAAATCGTGCGGTTTGACCGCTTTAGACTTTTTCTTGTGAGTTTCCATCAAGTTGCTTGTCTATGCCAATATAGCCCGTATGACACTTGCTAGTTTCAGTATTAATAATCCAAAATAGAAGAGAGCACGAATTTCCTTATGTGAGAAATAATGTATGTGAAGAGAACAACTATATCGAAAAACTATCAAACTGTCAAATTGATGTTGGTAATGCAGTACCCTTCATATGATTTGCATTGATGGTGCAAAAAACTAGAGTCTAGAAACTAGCAAGTGTCATATAGGCTTAATTCAATTAAAAATTGTATGTAATATGATAGTTATTAAACTTCGAAAAGTGTATGATAATCGTCTATCGTATTATACAATATGGGCACATATTTTAAGTAAAACCCTGTTAAGTTTACATATAAAAAAATATGTGCGTAATTTACAAAGACCATTCCTGAATTCTACACTAAACTGGTTTTCGTGTCATTTTGGGCTTTTTGAGCTAGTTTTTAGTTATTAACATAAATTTATCTTCTCTAATTAATTTTTGCAAATACAGATGTGATGTACCTATTTTAGTCCTATGGGTCATTTCGACCCCTTAGTGATTTAGCTTCCCTAGTGATTTTTTTTGGAATACTTTCCTCTATTTCATAATGGTAATATCGGTATTATAAAACATTTTCACCAACGATTAGAGAAAAGAATCGGTAATCAAAATATCCAATAAAAAATTCTGACTTTGGATATAACATCCTCAGTGTTTGTGAATAAATCCAAAAGGGTTGTACAACCTTTCAGTCAGTCACTGAACAGTTTGTTTTACTTGTCATTGACACTCTATTATGCATACTCGTATCCGAACAATATTTTTGAACTACTCGTAGTTTATTATTATGTCATCATTTCTGTGGCCACAAAGTTAAGTATTATGTAAACTTTGTTAAAGGGGTTTACGGTACCGATCGCCATTTTTTCATACACATCTAATTATACTGCACCTGTTCTGTGTTATATCACTACTTCAACTGCAAAGGTACTAGTTACTTTTGTCAATTTGATGTTATGATACTTTTTCTCCAGTTATAGGATATATCCAAAATGAACCAATTAATGTTTGGCCTCCATTTCTATAGTCACGAGGTTTAATATTTTGCTGCAATTACCACTTTTTGATACACCGAAATTTGGGTTTACATCAGTTTTGTAACCTGTCCCCTATGCACCTGTCACAGATTTGTCACTTTGGATCAATCGACCCTTCATTTCCCGCAGGGACGTTTCATATTCCTTGCTACATACTAAGGTCTAATGAACTATTTTATATTCCTATACGTAGAACAGAATATGCCAAAAATGAGCCAATTAATCGTATTTTGAACTTATTAAATGTACTTTATAATGATAAAGATCTCAATTTAGATTTTTCGAAATCAAAAGATAATTTTAAATATAATTTATTAACTTATTTGAAATAGTTTTAAGTAAATTGTATCTAGCCTGTAAGGATTGTATTTTCCATTGGCTGAATAAATAAATAAATAAATAAATAAAGGTAAGTGGGTGTCATTACTGGTACTCCAAAAAATAATAATAGGCCGTTATTAGGAAGTCATTATTTTATATTATAAAATAATGTAAAATGTAATGATATATCATTATTGGTAATGCAGACAGCAATGAGGTGTCATTACCAATATTTTGCTGGGAACTTGATTAAAGCAAACTGTTTCTGACAGTTATTAACTTTATTCTAAAATCGCTAAAAACAATGAAAAATCTGTAGTGGGATTTTCTAACTTTTTAACGACAAAATTCGGTAGTTAAGTTGTCAATTTCCTATGAAAACTTGTCAATTTAACTACCGAATTTTGTCGTTAAAAAGTTACAGAATTGCCCCTCTGGTCATGTTTAAGGCACTGCCATTTTAAGTCTGGCAACCATTTGTAGAAGAAAATAATGCAAGACTTAAGGAAATTTTATTGGAATTCCAAAAATATACAGTTTTTTCAGCACTGATCAGTACTCGCAAAATTGTACTATGTAATTTGATAGAAGGTCGATATCGCTTATTTTTCATTAAAATCCACGTCTACTTAAAACAAGTAACAAACTTAAAAGACAGATGTCACGCTAAAATCCACCATAATTTTCTAAACTATTTCCTCGCATTTTTGGGCGAATCTATACACTATTTTGATCTTTAAAAATAAAGGCAACGAGAATAAAATTAGAAAAAAACTTGAATGGCTTTATTTTATTGCACAGCACTGTATAATGAAAAATTTCATTAAATTTATGAATCTTTCATTCATTCAATGTAAATTGTTCATTAAATCAATGAATTAAATTTAATGAAATCGAAATAAGTAGTACGAACGAAAATTCTATCAGTGTAGCAATTTTTGCATTAATTACACTGTGAGACAAATGGTAGGGGTCAGTGATCGGGAAGGGTTCAAACTACCGGGGAAAGTTATATCGGTAAAAAAGAAGTTATACGTGTCCCGGCGTTTCGCCGGGTTACCCCTAGGAATCGAGATATATCGATTTGACCTTTGGTGGTCTTTTTTTTGACATAACTCGAGAACCACTAGTCCGATTTTGCTCAAATAATTTTAAAAAAATTAAAAATTACAATTCCTTTAATCTGTCCATATAACGTTTTTCTATATACTCAACAGTTTTGCCGGTAAAAATAAATGTATGAAGAAAAAAATATTTTTTGCCTAAAATATTAAAAAAAAAGTAATAAACAAAAGGTTATTGATTTTTATGGTAGCGGTAACAAACATTTATTTTTACCAGCAAAACTGTTGAGTATATAGAAAAACGTTATGAACAGATTAAAGGAATTGTAATTTTTAATTTTTTTAAAATTGTTTGAGCAAAATCGGCCTAGTGGTTCTCGAGTTATGTCAAAAAAAAAGATATATCTCGATTCCTAGTGGTGACCCAGCGAAACGCCGGGACACGTATAACTTGTTTTTGACCGATATAACATTTCCCGTTGGTTTCATCCCATCCCGATTTTGACTGTCGCATAGTGTTATTATTTTTTTCAATAAATCTGTCGGAGACAATTTATTTCAGTGATCCCAAAAGATGATTGCATAATTTTTTTATATTAAAAAATATTTGCCCTCAGCTATTACGAACCTTGCATATAATAAACTAATTTGTCTGGTCCCTTGTGTTGCTTCCTTACCAGGTTTTACTGTATGAGGATATGTACCTAAATATATAAAATATCCCTGAGCAAATTTCCTGCATTTGTCTGATACTGTGTGTTTGGCAAATTAATAGAACAAAATTAAACATGTTAAAAATGCATATGGTTGACTAAAAGTATCAAAAAAAATTTTTTTTTTTACCAGAGTAAGCATAATATTAATATATTTATGCTTTGTGGTCATATCATAAAAAGTTCACTTTTAGATTAAAAAGTACAAATAAAATCCAAAAAATACACTTACATACGCAATAGTTATGCATATGCAGCCAGTACTTGGGTATCAATGTTTATTTGTATGTACTTGTAAAAATAATACTATAACCGACCGACTAACCGACCAACCGTCCAACCAATAGTATTTATGTTTACATATTCATTTGTTTGGGGTCAGAATTTAAATACGAGCAACTACTACGCTTAAAACACTCTATAGCTTTATCGTGCATAAGATCCCCAAATGGGTATTTAATATTTTGTTTGTGTGGGTTTTGTAATGCATATATTATGTGTGTGTGTATGTGTGTGGTAATATATATTGTGGACTATGACAAATTCAAATAGATTAAAACCTAATTAAATACCAGATAGTTGTGCTTATTTTTTTAATATCACAAAGGTATTTTTCTTTTTTTTTATTATTTTTCGCTTTAATATCGTGAAATCAATTTTAAAGTTTTTTGTGCCATTACACTAATTAGCGCAAATTAATATTTTTATCTATACATATATATTTTTTAATTTCAGATCCCCCTGGACCACCATATATTGAGGGCTATACACAGGGTGAAACCTTAAGACGAGGACAAACAGTTGAATTAATATGTCGCAGTAGAGGCGGTAATCCACCAGCACAATTAATATGGTACAAAAATGGTTCACAAATACGCATGGCATATAGGTAAGTGTTAGTTATGTCGCTTAACAACTTTTTAATTACACCAATATTTTATCATCAAACACAAATTCATTAGTGTTATTACACATTGTGTAACAATATTTAAAGCTTTAGAATAAAAAGAAAAAAATAAAAAGAAAACTTTTATGACAACAGTCGTATAATTTAAAACTGAACTCATGTTGTTATAAAACAAAACAAATATCAATGAAATAAAGAAAAAATAACAAAAAACTTTATATTGTTTGGTATTTTTTCTTTTCTTCCTGAATCATCAACATAAAAATTTGTATTTCATGCTTCCTTACTTTCTTTACCCTCTCTTAATATTTTGTCTATTTCCAGAACATCGGGTCGTTTATCGGAAAATATTTATACTTTTACGGCGGAGGCAAGCGACAATAAAGCTAGATTTAGGTGTGAAGCTAGTAACGTTATGTCACAAACACCACTTAAGGCTGAAGTTGATCTCACAGTTTTATGTAAGTTTTCTTTTTCACCACAATTTGTTACAGCTAATACACTCATAGAAATAAACCTGTACAAATAGCAGAACAAGCTACTGAAAGCTAAAAAGAGTTCTGCAGAAAAAACTGGAGACATCAGCAGAATTTGTTTATTAAATACAGAGATCAAGAAAAACACTATAGTTCTTCAAAATATAAGTTATATTTTATACTGCATTTAGACTGAAGAAAAATTACCTAGTTTTTGACCATTGCTAATTTTTACTTGTCAACACGTATGCATAAAAAAACGAGTAAAAAGGTTAAAGTCGGGCATGCCGACTATACAATACCCTACACCAGTCTGGTGTATTGTTTGGATCCGAAATTCGAATGGGTTAAAATGGGGCTTGTGTCAAAATTTTCTATAATGTGAGTCAGCGCACCAAATTTCATTAAAATATCTTAATATTTGCGACCTGCAGTTTGTAACCAAGCCAATTTTGGGGGGACCCTTAAATAGGCACTAGGTCTAAACATGGACCGGTGTTAACCAAAATCAATAGGCTTCTTGTTTGGGCTGCTATAGGTCGGTGTACCAAATTTCATCAAAATATCATATTATTAGCGACCTGCAGCGTATAAATAATATAATTTTGAGAGGACCCTTATATGGGCACTAGGTCTAAACATGGACCGATGTTCACCAAAATCAATAGGCTTCGTCCTTGGGCCAACATAGGTCTGTGTACCAAATTTCATCAAAATATCTTAATATTTGCGTTCTGCAGCGTATAAACAGTATAATTTTGGTAGGACTCTTATATGGGCACTAGGTCTAAACATGGACCGATATTCACCAAAATCAATAGGCTGCGTTATTGGGCCATGTACCAAATTTCATCAAAATATCTTTATATTTACGACCTGCAGCGTATAAACAGTATAATTTTGGTAGGACCCTTATATGGGCACTAGGTCTAAACATGGACCAATATTCACCAAAATCAACAGGTTACGTTTTTGGGCTAACATAGGTCTGTGTACCAAATTTCGTCAAAATATCTTAATATTTACGACCTGTAGAGTGCGCACAAGATTGCATGGACAGACAGACAGACGGACGGACGGACAGACGGATATCGTTAAATCGAAATAAAAAAAAATTCTGAGCCGATCGGTATACTATAAGGTGGGTCTACGGCCAATATTTTTTGGTGTTACAAACATCAGCACAAACTTATAATACCCTGACCACATAGTGGTGTAGGGTATAACAAACAAAAACTAGTTTTGTACAAAAACTAGGTAGTTTTTCTTCAGTCTAAATGCAGTACTGGTTAATTACACTATGCGACAGTCAAAATCGGGATGGGATGAAACCAACGGGAAATGTTATATCGGTCAAAAACAAGTTATACGTGTCCCGGCGTTTCGCTGGGTCACCCCTAGGAATCGAGATATATCTTTTTTTTGACATAACTCGAGAACCACTAGTCCGATTTTGCTCAAACAGTTTTAAAAAAATTAATTACAATTCCTTTAATCTGTTCATATAACGTTTTTCTATATACTCAACAGTTTTGCCGGTAAAAATTAATGTTTGTTACCGCTACCATAAAAATCAATAACCTTTTGTTTATACTTTTTTTTAATATTTTAGGCAAAAAATATATTTTTCTTCATACATTTATTTTTATCGGCAAAACTGTTGAGTATATAGAAAAACGTTATATGAACAGATTAAAGTAATTGTAATTTTTAATTTTTTTAAAATTGTTTGAGCAAAATCGGACTAGTGGTTCTCGAGTTATGTCAAAAAAAAAGACCACCAAAGGTCAAATCGATATATCTCGATTCCTAGGGTTGACCCAGCGAAACGCCGGGACACATGTAACTTCTTTTTTACCGATCACTGACCCCTACCATTTGTCTCACAGTGTTATAAATGAAAACTCTGATGAAATAAATAACAAAATTTGCTGAAATCGGCAAAAAAATTAACTTTTAGTGTCGGCACAATTTGAGTTACTTTTTGGTCAAATTTAGTTGAATGCAAACAACAATTATTCTATTAAAATCAACAAAAATATTTGCTGAAAAATAGTAGAGTCCTGATTTCAGAAGGCTTAGTTGTTATTCACAGTGAAAAAATTTAAAAAAGAACTTCGAAATTTTAAAATTTGTTGTGATTTTGTTACAATACTAATATGCAACAAAATTGTTTGCTGATTTTAGCAGGGCAAATTACAACTTGCAGTTAACTGGAATATATTTAAAATTTTGTAGATGCTGTGTTTTTCTTATTACTCTTAAGCAAACAGATGCTGCTGCTTTTAGCAATTCTTTCTAAAGTGGCCTTTTGATATAATTTTTGGAAACTTTTCTGAAACTTTTTATTAGTGTATGTACATTAGCGGAATGCTATAAAACGAAAATGCAACTTTACGCAAAGAATGGGTCCTAGGTATTTCCTTCCTATACAGAAATAATATATATAAACTGAGTTTAGTGCTTAACCATAGATATGGAAATATCTGTGGTTTACGTTTAACCTTGGTTATTTTGGAAAGTTACTAGCCCTAAGAAGTTTTAATTATTGTCGGATTACGCACATTTTCCGATTTCAGCATAGAAATTTTGCATCTAATGCCACCAATTCTCTTAAATATATACTAGAAATATATTTATAATCATATCCCCCTAATACATATAGTATGTTATATCTATGTTAAAAATTTGAACTGTAAAAACAAATTAACGAACAAACAATTATTAACAGCAGCAATAAAAAATTCATGAAACACCAACTGAAACATCATCAACAAAAATATTTGTAATGAAAAAATAAAATAACAACTAAGGTCGGCTAGATAAGTTATATTAAAAATTAATGTAGATCTGACTATCAGTTCAATATATTTTGGATATGCTGATTACAATGGCGTACTTTATTTTTCGTTCTAAGGTACATATTTTCCGCGAAATGTCTTTAAAATTTAGTGGTCCTCCATTTATTTTTTTTTATAAAAAAAAAAAATTCTTATGTAATCAATATTAATTTTTTGTAGTGAAATGTAATAGCAGGGTTAATATTAATGGACAAATTTTGATATTAAAACCACTGTTCGCGTTTTATAGGGATTTTTACGTTTTTTTATGGTTTTAACCAATTGATATTAAACCGACTTTGATAAATGTTATGCCTTAGTAAAAAAGAAATTAAAAGGAAAATATTCAAACAAAAAAAAAGTGTTAATATATAGCGATATATATGTTAAAATCCCGATTTTTCGCAAATTTTATATAGCAGCATAGCTTTTAAAGTTGTCCCCAAAGCCCAATGTTTAGTATAATATTGGGTCGCCTCTAAAGACTATTCTTGCAAAATCTTAAATAAAAAAATTTTCATTTGCCAATGTTATCACTTATTTAAATAGGTTAGTGTCGCACTAAAGAAATTATATTAGTAGTACTAATTTTAGTATAAACCAAACAAAATTTATATTAACAGTAACGAAATGATTTTTGTAACGTCTGACAATTGTTTACTTTTTAACTTAAAAAATAATCCCTAAATTCATAAACGCTTTGTAAAATTATGGGAGGTTTATTAAACAAATTTTGTATGAAAATGACGTTTTGTAAACCTGCTATAACTTTACAAAGCATTTATGAATTGAGGGGTAAAATTTTACAAAAATAAATAATTTTAATATAATTTTTTTTTACAAATAAAGAAAATGCTTTTGAAAACATGACTTTTTACACGAAATTTGCTCCCTTGCCGATATTCTTGAGTGGACAGCGGGAAATTTAGAGGCAAGTCCTTTGAAGCATGTTTGTTTATGGTTTAAATTTTAAGAAATTGGTCTAAGTGGCTTGACTTTTTTTTACCACATTCAATCACATTAAATTCTGTTGAAAAATTCGTCATTTTCGACCAATGCTGGGTGCATGTTTAAAAATGTGCATGTTTAAAAATGTTAATTATTTACTGACATGTTGCTTTCTTTCGAAAACATCGATATATGGCTCGCAGCTACAGCTATGGCAAAAATTTCGGGCTGGGAAATTCCGAAGTCATCTACTGGTCACTATAATTCAAGAAAGTTAGCGAATTCTACTTCCTGTACTTGTCCATATTTACGAACCGTTCGTATAAATATTAACACTAGAAAAATTAAATCTGTTTACTTTACAATACTACTACCTTTGGTCTCCCCTCAATTAAATTGTATGGAATGATACATTCTATTTCAATATTAACGTGATCAACTAACTCACTGACTTTACATTGCCCAGCCTAAACCTCTGAAGCTAGTAACTAGAAATTTTGTGTGCACTGAAAATATTATTAGAGTAACTGACTGTAGTTTATTTAAAAAGTTTTCCGTACATTTATTTTTAAATGATTATACAGTTAAAATACAAAGAGATATATTTTTTAAATCTTTTTGTCGTTTATTTAAGAAATAAATACGGATTTTATGTTACAGTTAATATTTTCATTTAAAATGTTTTGTTAAAAAAAGAATTCCTTTTCGATTTCTAGGACAGTTAAAAAAACGAAATAAACTAAATATCATTTATTCTTACGGATTTTGTAGTTAATTTTTTTAAATTTAAAATAACGAAATAAATGAAAAATCAATATTTTTTTATGGATTTTGTACTTTATTTATTAACATTTAAAAATAAATGAAAAGTTATTTTGAGTAATTTTTCATTTATTTTAAATTACATTTTCAGTTAATTTAAACTACAAACTGTTTTGAGTGTGTTAGTTTCTCATCATTTGAAGAGGAATTAGTCGATTTAGGGGCGATTTATTGAATTTTTTACTGGGAAGGGAAAAAATCGTTAAAAGTTTCCAACTTATCGGCCTTCCAACTTCGCTTTAGTTAGAAAATTAAAACCTAAAATGTGTATTTTCTGCAAAACAAATGTGTATTTTGGCCAAAAACAGTACCATTGCATTTTCATTACTATTTCTTTATGTATAGGTTTATATGAATACATTTCTAGTAAATGAAAAAAAATGTTGAAAAAGTTGTCAAAATATTCAAAAGTACTTGAACAAAAAAATTGTAAAAAGAGTAAACTAAAAAAAAACGAAAATCACATAAAAACGTCCGCGGAGTGCAAACTATAATGAGGATCATAAGAGTTAATTAATTTAATAACGATTCACATAAAAATGTGTTCAATTTTATCGTTTGTTAAACAAAAAAACATATTACTAGTTTTTGCTAGAAGCAATTTTTCAAGTAAAAACTAGTAAAATTTCCCTTAGATTTTTTACTAGTTCTTACTATTTTTTTTTTTTTTTTTTGTACTCGAACGGATATTTGAGTAAAACTGGTAAAAACGGTAAAGCTAGTAAAAAAAATAGCATGTAAACAAACACACTTAATATGACAACAAAAAATTATCTTATTTAAAAATGCCTTGATTTGTTTTTAAAAATCTCCAAAATTTTCGTTTGATGTTCCATAACAAAAAACTGTGCACTGAATTGACGTGTGCCCCGTTTAGAGTGTTCGTTAATGGGGGATTCCACAGTGATTCTATTTTCATTTTTACTCTCATTATAGCTCTTCTCCAAATTATATATAAATAAAAAATTGCATAAGATGTTTATGTCGAGGATAATTTTGTCTAACAAGCGTTATTTTTTTTTTTTTTTACAATTTGATACTATTTATAGCAATGAAAAGTAAAATGTTTGAAGGTGTTTCTAAAAAGTACCATTTTGTAAAGCTAGTTAGTTAATACCAAACTAAGAATCTCATTCAACATCCCTAGGGGTATAAACTCTATAATACACATTTTATATGAGCATATATGTATGTGTGTATATCTCAAAGAACACTTCATGTTAATTGTGTTGTTGTTGGTGTTGCTGGTGCTGTTGTAGTGCTAGTTGTTGTTTTAGTGTTGAAAATGTATTTTTCGAGTGCTAAAATACATATTAACATACAAACGCTTTTTATAATGACTGTCAACAAATATGTAATTTAAACATGTTGTATGCATGTGTGTGTTTGTTTGCTTCTGTATGTGTGTGCGTATAAAACTTGTAAACAGTAAACATTTACTATACATATATTTCTGTGTAGGTTAGTTTGCTTGATGAGTATTATGAAAATTTTCATTTTCTTATTTTATACAACAAATCAAGTAAGTTGTAAGTTGTTTCCTTTTAGTTGTTTCTTAGTTTCATAGTTTGTGCAAACTTGTGCGTTTCTCATTTCTTTTGTTTATGTTAAGCTTGTTAAGCTTGACGTTTTACAAATTCCTATGAATTAAAAATACTGAAGAAAAAAACTTGCAAAACTATAAAATAAGGTATCATTAGGCAGCGGAAGTATATGTTATAAAATTCTTAGTGTAAGTTTACAATTTTGTTGCAAATGCGCTACATGTACATAACGTAAGTATGTATGTATGCATATTAGAGCGGCATTTTTTTGTATGAACAAAAAGTTTTTCCTTAAAATCTCCATTTAAATATTATTCGGATTATTATACCACCACCCGCGGTTACAAGGAGCTATAGCCCTTGTAACCGCGGGTGACCCTTTGAGGATCAAACAAATTTTTTTTTTTTTTTTTGCAAATAATATAATAGACAGTATGATAAATTTTTTAAACAGACTTTTTAGAATTTCACATCAAACAAACATTTTTAATTTTGAGATGTTGTGTTTTGCTTGGATTCAAGAATTTGTTTTGTTCAAGAAATCTGACAGATTTTACATTTTCTTAAGAGATAATTCTCAAATTTGTTTTATAATGAGCTTTTTTTATAGATTTATTAGTATGAAACCTATAACCATTTTATTGCAATTAAATACATTTTTTGAGGCATTTTACTGAAAAATTAATATTTAGGACCAGTTTTATTGTGAAAACTAAGATCGATTTCTAACAAAATTATTTACTTGACCCTTTGACACGGGAATTTTAATGGCTGGGTATTTTCCGACCAAATTTCGTGGAAATGTAGATCTATGCCCAAGAAATATTGTTTATTACTTTTATGGCTTTGCAGCACCCCCTAGCGGAGATATTTATAATTAAAGTTCAAACATTAACATGCTGCCGGCCCCGAGCGGGTTAAAATTTTTTTTAAATTTTAATTTTATATTTTTCTATTACTAAACTCTAAATAAAATCCTTTGAATTTTTGAATTTGATTCATCACGCAATTTTTGAGACTAAAATTTAGCCTTTTATTAACTCCTAACTCCCAACACATTCTCTGCAGTGTTGACGATCACAATACAAAACGCACTCTACTGATCTCATGTTATTTTAAAATTTCACAGCCTGCATAAAATTTTAATGAGAACAAAATAACGAACCGATAACAGTAAATGAATAGCGCTTTGCTTAAAATTCAAATCAATGACGAGTCGATAAAGTCGACGTACGCCACTCGCCAAAGGGTTAAGAAATATTTAAGAATACAATCGTACTTAGTTGTGACTATAACACTGACCCTAATATTTTAAAGTAAGCGCAAAATTTTTTTTGTGAGTAAAGTGAGTAAAGTCAGCAAAAAATGTTGCTGTGTCAGCAAATTTTTAGTCAGGAGCGTGCTTGCAAAAAAGTTGGTAATTTCAGCGAAAGGTGTTTGCTGAAAATCTGCGAGTTGATTTTTACCAAAAAAAAAAAAAAAATAGTAATCTCAGCAAAAGTTTTGCTAACACTTACAAGGGAAGTACTTCAGCATAAACACTCCGATTTTGATGAAATTTGGAATTGTGATAGAGAAAAAAATCTAAGATCGACCTGTCTCATCTTATCGGCCACCTGGGAATTTTAAGGGTCCAAAAAGGGGTTCAAAAATGGGTCCTTTTTAGGTTTTTTTGCTTTTTAAGATATTTCGACCAAAGGAACCATGTACAAGTGTGGTATTTTTGGAAAGGAATTTTTGAGGGCTTTTCACTGGTACCTTTTTTGGTACTTTTTTGCTCCTTCGAATTTGCTGTTTTAAAATTTTCCAAAATTTTGGGTACTTTATATGGAGATGTATACTGCTATGGCTGTTGAATTCATATATATTATTCCATATTAAATTTAAGCGGACACGTGTTTTTGCGTTTTTCGATATTCGCACTACATAAGGTTTGCCAAAATTTTTCCCGGAACACCTTTTTTGGTACATTTTTAAAGAATTTAGGCCGCTTTCTGTGCTAAACATAGGAAATATATACATCAAACTTCATATTTTGATGGATATATTAATCCTGTGATATACTCTTTGTTAATTTCGTAAATTTGAAATGTGCTCTCATACAAAAAGTTAAAAAAAATGCGTTTTTTACATACTCCGTATTTTTTATATAAAATGTTATACCTATTTCCACATTAGATCATGTATTTTTTATGTGCTTTCCAGTGATATATAACATGATAAGGGAACATGAATAAGGGAATAAAGACATTTAAGTTATGCTCTCTTACAAGAATGGACCAATGGTTATTTTGCAGAGTATAGCCCCTATATAAACAACAAATTTTCTGTTGAATAGTAGATTAATATTTAGTTAAAATAATGTTTAATATTTCAGAATAAAGGTATGTTACATTTTGTATTGCAGCTTACTTTTATTCTGAAATATTATAAATTATTTTAACAATTATTTTAATTTTGGCAGTAAAAAATACAATTAGTTTTTTGTCAGTCTTTTTGAAACAACAAATAAAATCTAATATGACAATATCATATTAGATATTGGATCAAGGCAGAACAATATTCTAACTAAATATATGAAAAATTATTTTAATTAAATATTAATCTACTAACAGAAAATTTGTTATGTACATACGCTCTGCAAAGGAAATGATCATGCCATTGCAAACAAACATGTTTACGTCGAGAAAAAGTACTATTTAGTACTTTTTTGTGAGAGAGCATAACTTAAATGTCTTTACTCCCTTATTCCCTTATTTTGGAAAGAAAGCATATAAAAAACGAGTAAAAAGGTTAAAGTCGGGCATGCCGACTATACAATACCCTACACCACTATGGTGTATTGTTTGGATCCGAAATTCGAATGGGTTAAAATGGGGCTTATGTCAAAATGTTCTATAACGTGAGTCAGCGCACCAAATTTCATTAAAATATCTTAATATTTGCGACCTGCAGTTTGTAACCAAGCCAATTTTGGGGGGACCCTTATATGGGCACTAGTTCTAAACATGGACCGATGTTCACCAAAATCAATAGGCTTCGTCCTTGGGCCAACATAGGTCTATGTACCAAATTTCATCAAAATATCTTAATATTTGCGACCTGCAGCGTATAAACAATATAATTTTGGGGGACCCTTATATGGGCACTAGTTCTAAACATGGACCGATGTTCGCCAAAATCAATAGGATTCGTCCTTGGGCCAACATAGGTCTGTGTGCCAAATTTCATCAAAATATCTTAATATTTACGACCTGCAGCGTATAAACAGTATAATTTTGGTAGGACCCTTATATGGGCACTAGGTCTAAACATGGACCGATGTTCACCAAAATCAATAGGCTGCGTTATTGAGCCAATATAGGTCTGTGTACCAAATTTCATCAAAATATCTTAATATTTACGATCTGCAGCGTATAAACAGTATAATTTTGGTAGGACCCTTATATGGGCACTAGGTCTAAACATGGACCGATGTTCACCAAAATCAATAGGCTGTGTTACTGAGCCAATGTAGGGCTGTGTACCAAATTTCATCAAAATATCTTAATATTTACGACCTGCAGCGTATAAACAGTATAATTTTGGTAGGACCCTTATATGGGCACTAGGTCTAAACATGGACCGATGTTCACCAAAATCAATAGGCTGCGTTATTGGGCTAACATAGGTCTGTGTACCAAATTTCGTCAAAATATCTTAATATTTACGACCTGCAGCGTATAAACAATATAATTTTGGTAGGACCCTTATATGGGCACTAGGTCTAAACATGGACCGATGTTCAAAAAAATCAAACTTGTTCGTCGTTGGGCCAACATAGGTCTGCGTACCAAATTTCATCAAAATATCTTAATAGCTGCGAGCTGTAGAGTGCGCACAAGATTGCATGGACAGACAGACAGACGGACGGACGGACAGACGGACATCGTTAAATCGAAATAAAAAAAAATTCTGAACCGATCGGTATACTATAAGGTGGGTCTACGACCAATATTTTTTGGTGTTACAAACATCAGCACAAACTTATAATACCCTGACCACATAGTGGTGTAGGGTATAAATACATGATCTAATGTGGAAATAGGTATAACATTTCATATAAAAAAGACGGAGTCTGTAAAAAACACAAATCAAATTTACGAAATTAAAAAAGAGTATATCACAGGACTAATATATCCACCAAAATATCAAGTTTGATGTAAATTCTTTAAAAATGTACCAAAAACGGTGTTTCGGGGAAATTTTTGGCAAACCTTATGTAGTGCGAATATCGAAAAACGCAAAAACACGTGTCCGCTTAAATTTAATATGGAATAATATATATGAATTCAACAGCCATAGCAGTATTCTTCTCCATATAAAGTACCCAAAATTTTGAAAAATTCTAAAACAGCAAATTCGAAAGAGCAAAAAAGTACAAAAAAGGCACCAGTGAAAAGCCCTCAAAAATTCCTTTCCAACAATACCACACTTGCATATGGTTCCTTTGGTCGAAATATCTTAAAAAGCAAAAAAACCTAAAAAGGACCCATTTTTGAACCCTTCTCTATCACGTATCCAAATTTCATCAAAATCGGAGTGTTTAGCGAAGTACTTCCCTTGTTAGTCGATTGCAAATGAAAAAAAAAATCCTTGCTAAATTCACTAAACTTTTTGCTGAATATTAGTAGACTGAAGCAAACTCTAAAAATTTGTAGAGAAATTTTACTTTAGTTAATTTATTTGCTGAAAATTTAAATATGGAAATTGTGTAGAATTGTTTTTTTTTTAATTATCATTTCCGTTGTCTGTACTACATCCAGACAAGCTGCGACATCTACATCTTGTCTTCTGGTTGTCGTCCATGCTATAAATGCGGTTATCAGCACAATTTTTGTGGCAAAATAAATTAGTAAAACATTGGTTCAAAATTAATTTAGTGCTAAAAAATATAATTAAAACTTTTGCTGAAAACGGAATTTCAGCAAAAAAAAAATGCTGAAAGCGAGTACACTTGATATACAAGACGTTTTACATCTTATTTTTTTGAGTGTAGAAAACCCGTGTAAAAAAGATCAGATCTGGCCAGATCTCAGCACATCTTACCAGATCTAATTAGATCTCAAAATTTGAGGACAAATTTGAGATCTAATGAGATCTGATCAGATCTAGGCATATCTGCCCAGATCTTACCAGATCTAATCAGATCTCAAAATTGGGGACAAATTTGAGATCTAATTAGATCTGATCAGATCTAGGCGCATTTGTCCAGATCACTTTAGATTTGAACAAATTTGGCACTAGATCTTATCAGATCTTGCCATAAGGTATTATCACATATGCCATATCTGATCATATTTGATGTGATCTGGTACAGAATCTAATTAGATTGAATCATATCTATTGAGAACCAAAAAGATCTGGTCAGATCTAAACTTTTTTACACGGGAAGACATTAAAAGAGATTTTTAGTCATATTTTTGTAAAAAAATATCACACATTTATGTAAAAATTATCACATTGAAAATATTTTTAGTGTTTTTTGATATCATTGCAAATTTTCTAGTATTTTAATGGGGTCATTTTATAAAAGGAAACTTTGCTTTCGTTTGAACGTTTTTTTATTTTTAATTTTTTTAAATTTTGTAAAACTCAAAAAAAAATATGTATATTTTCTTTTTTTTTCAATCTGGCAATATTATAATCGAAGACAAACTCCTTAATAAAACGGTATTTTATAAGAAGTAAGTAAACGTTTGCAAACGAATATTATGCCATATTCAAACGAACAGAAATAGTTGTCGTTTCCTATTAAAAAGTTAAAGTTTTTGCATAAAAAGTTAGGTAATTTCAATTTTTGGAATAAAAATTTTATAAATATGGGTTTAAAAATATGAAATAGTTAAATGTGATACTCCTATATTTTTTATTCTCAATAAAAAATAATTTTTTTAGGGTCATATGCATAATCACTTTTTAAATTTATAAACTGCTTATAAAACAAATTTTTCATACAAATATCGTTATAAAAAATCAAATTATTATGCATAAGCACTTAAATTTATATGCAAATTAGTGAAAATTTGGCCAATTTTAAAAATATCTGATTTTAGATGCGCTAAGACACGATTTAAAAAAAAATTTCTTTATATATAAACTTCTACGTTTGAGACCAAATGAAACAAACTGAGGGGTTTTAAAACTAAAAACTGACAATTCGAAACTTAAGGGCCATCTTAGCAAACCATACCTTGTACTCCTTTGCTATCCGCTAATGGAAGATTCTTCTTATTTAGGTTGATTTTCTGTACAATATAAAATTTTTCTTAAATATATTTGTTTCATATTATTAGGAAAAATGTCCAAAAATATATCATAAAAAAAACTACTAATAAAAAAAATTGCCCCACACAGGATTCGATACCTGGACCCTAAAAATATTAGAACTAAAAATAACAACTCATTTACCAATCAGGCTAAACAGACTTGGAAAACTCTATAAATAAATTTTTACTTAAATAATTTGTAATTTCATGTCACAAATATTATTTTTTTTTTGTCTGGCAATATTAACTCGCAAATGGCAAGAAACGCAAACTACTACCCGTTTTATAAAATACCAAACATTTTCGTTTACGTTTCAAACGAAAACGAAAAAAAGTTTTTCATTCGAGTTACAAAATGACCCCATAAATTTGTTTTATTTGAAAAAAAACTGGCGTGTTTAAAAATTTCAAGTTTTTGATTAAAGATATGTGTTGATTTTGACAAGTAAATAAAAAAATTGTTCAAAAGTTCATTACTTTTAACTCACACTGGCAGAATTATCTGCAGGATATTAATGAGTTTTTGCATAAAACCAATGAAGTTTCTCTGGAACTCGCCCATTGAGACTTTTCATTAAATGAGTTGAATTTTTTAAAAAATTTTGTGAAAAAATTCATTCTATTTATTGAAAGTACCATACACTCAATGAAAAAGTTTCATAAAACATATGAAGCATTTTCATCAATTTTAGTAAACTTTTCTGTGACTTTTTCCGCAGAGCTCAATCCCAGCAAAAAACCTGCTTCGCTGGATGCAGCTTTGTAAGGAAATAAATAAAATTAATCCCTTACAAAGCTGCTTACGGAAGGCATGATTTTTCCATACAAAGGGCCCGCTTGGAAGCACGTTCTTTTGTGAGAAAAAGCGCATTATTCCCTGCTGAGAAATTGCAGTAAATTCATGTTTTTAGTAAGTGCATTTAACCGCGAATAAATTTATGCACTTTTTTGTGGGAAAAAGTGCTTTATTTGCTGCTGAAAAAATGCAGTACATTTATGATTTTTCATTGAGCGCATTTAAACACGACTTTTTATGAAAATAAATGCATTTATTTGCCGACTTCAAAATGCAGACTGACTCATGTTTATGTGGCGTCTCTACATTAAACTCTAGTAGGGCAATCCTACTAAAAAAGAGTAAAACACGATTGAGATGATTCATATTTCGTGCGCATTAATTGTTGGATAACTTACATTTTATTTTACTCCCTTACAACCTGCTTCGTCGTAAGGGAATAGCGTAGCACTATAATTTTTTAAATAACTTGTTTACGATTTGCTTCGTTTAAGGCAGTTTTGAAGGGTATACAATAAAATTGCAAAATTTTTTGTGTATTGTATACGCATAAAGTGGCGCAACTCTGTAAAGCAGAATTTGTAGCGCTTTTTTTAAGCGCTTTGTATTTTTGCTGCTCCCAAAATACTAAAATTTTTTTGCTGGGATCGCATATCCGAAATTCATTAAGACCGATTTTAAATGCCAAAGCTATAACAAAAAATTAAAAAAGGCGACCCCTACGGTCGGCAAAAAAAAATTTTTTTTATTGAAATCGCCTTCCAAAAATACATTATATTGGAGGGTGTACGCCAAACTTTTTTTTTTGAGGTACGATCTAGTGACCAGTGAGCGAATAGTCTGTCTGATTTCCTTTATTTGGAGCTATATAAGGCATCGCCACAAAACAAATACAAAATTGATGTAATTTTTTATTTTTAAGCATTTTTTCAATATTAATTAAAATTATTGAAGTTCTGATTATAAAAATTGAAATTATTCGATTAATCATAATTCTGATTAATCAAAGTTTTGATTAATCATACTGTTTGATTAATTAAGAAGATTAAGAATTTTCCTTTTTGCAAATTTTTTTCCCGCGACTTTTTTTTCGCGATTTTTTTTAATTATCCATCAAACTTTGTTGTATGAAATGGTAGCTAGTTGAAAAAAAATCGCGAAAAAGTCTCGGGGGTAAAAATTTGCAAAAAGGAAAATTCTTACATCAGTATATTTCTTTGCAAAATGAAAATCGCTGATAAGGGTTTTTAATACAATTTTTTTACCATAAAGTGTTTTTTCGCGTTCCGCCAAAATTTCGCGTTTTTTTAGATGCGATTATGCTAAATATGAAATCTAGAGACTATAGTACCCATTTCATACAACAAAGTATGGTAAATATTTAAAAAAAATCGCGAAAAAAAAGTCGCGGGAAGAAAATTTGCAAAAAGGAAAATTCTTAGATTAGTATATTTGTTTGCAGAATGAAAATCGCTGATAAGGTGTTTTAATACAATTTTTGTACCATAAAGTATTTTTTGCGTTCCGCCAATATCTTACAATTTTTTAGGTGCGGTTTTGTTAAATATGCATTCAAGAGACTATAATACCCAATTCATAGAACAACGTTCTGTGGCTAGTTGCAAAAAACAAATAGCGAAAAAAAGTCGCGGAAAAAAGAACACATTTTAGGCCAGATATTTACAGCAAAAGAAAATTAAAAGAAAATATATTTATATATATTTTTCTTTTTTTATTTATAACAACACAAAAAAAGTTTCTTTTTTTCCATCTATTTATTTTTTTTTTTTTTTGAAAGAAAATTAAAACAGAAAAAGTTTTTTATTTTCATCATGAGGGGTATTTTAAATAAATATTTTTTTCTTTTTATTTTTTTGTACGTTTGAATTTTTATTTTAATACTTTTAAGATATTTGTATTTGATAAAAACCAAAAAATAAAAAGTTTCCGGTCCTTGCACAAAACGTGTTCGAATTCTTTGCTGCGATTTCCTAACTTATTTACGAGACAATTCGATAGTTAACGAATATAGAAAAAGATATCTTTAAGTTGAATATAGAAAAATATATGTTTAACATACTTGGGAATTTTTCATTGGCATTGAAATTTAATTGGCATTATTTGATCTCAAAGTCAATGCCAAAACATTTCATTACCATTCAATGCCAATGAAATTTTTTCAATTGGCATTGATTGAAACAATGGTAATGAAATGTACACCCAATGGTAATGAAATGTATATATTAGGGCGGGTCGATTTAATAATCGCCCATGGCTCAGTGAAAATCGTATTCTGGGGATCAAAATAAGAAACTTTGCCGAAGGAACCATACCTCTAAAACGAATTCTACTACCCCCAACTGTTGACTTTTGTCCCGTAGGGTCAAGTTTTGAAAAATCCCACTTTGACCCATTTAGAGTGCCCCAATCGAGTCCAAATGTATGACCGACCCCCACTAACTTTGGAGGGCCGATCCACCCATGCCAGTGGCACACCCCCTGGAACTCCCCTGGGGGGTTCCCCATACAAACATTTTAAAAAATCACCATTTTTGGCACTTTATTTTATTATTTTTTATTTATTTTATTTATTTTTATTATTTTATTTATTTTTTCTCTTTAGAAATTTATTTAGTCAGAACATATGTAAATGAAAAAATTAATTTAACTTAGTAATAGAAAAGAAAATAAAAAAAATTACTGTTTGAAGTCTTTTTTGCTTTCAAGTCTGGGCATTTTTTCTTTTCTATTACTAAGTTAAATTAATTTTTTCATTTACATATGTTCTGACTAAATAAATTTCTAAGGAGAAAAAATAAATAAAATAATAAAAATAAATAAAATAAATAAAAAATAATAAAATAAAGTGCCAAAAATGGTGATTTTTTAAAATGTTTGTATGGGGAACCCCCCAGGGGAGTTCCAGGGGGTGTACCACTGGCATGGGTGGATCGGCCCTCCAAAGTTAGTGGGGGTCGGTCATACATTTGGACTCGATTGGGGCACTCTAAATGGGTCAAAGTGGGATTTTTCAAAACTTGACCCTACGGGACAAAAGTCAACAGTTAGGGGTAGTAGAATTCGTTTTAGAGGTATGGTTCCTTCGGCAAAGTTTCTTATTTTGATCCCTAGAATACGATTTTCCCTGAGCCATGGGCGATTTTTTTGCCTCCCCACAAATCGACCCAGCCTAGTATATATATGAAGGAAAAACATTGTATACAAAAAAAAAAATGTTTTATAAAAACGAAATTAAGACAAAAATTTTAAATTTCAGAGCTATAAACATTATAAGTATTCGCTATTTTACCAAGTTGTATTAAGTATAGACTATTCACTCTTCTTTAGATGGATCAGCCTCTAATAATGTAAACTTGACGAAATAGCGAATAGGAGATAAGAGATACGAGAATTTTTAATTTGTTTTTCTTAATTTATTCTTTTATCAAAACATGAAAACAAATGCTTTTTTCATAAATTATAATTATTGATCTATTGTAATGCCAAAAAATTGCATTGGCATTGGTCAGTTCTAATGCCAATGAAATCATCAATAAATTGGTACATTCAATGAACTAGTCCCAAGATGTTTAAGTTATTACAATAGAAAATTCTCCTAAGTTTGCGTTAAAATTTTTTTGATTAATAATTGAATTAACCATATCAAATTATGAACTTAATATACAACTACATATTGACTGATATGTAATAAGATGCATCTAAATATGACATCATATTAAAATATATACGGATTCATATAATTATGTACGATTACATACATACATACGAAGTTTTAAAGATAGCGCTATTTTTTTCTCTCCCGATTTTTTAGAATTACCCATATCTCAAAAACTAAGAGAGATAGAGCAAAATTGACGGAAATTTCGACTACCTACAAACATATAATGTACCCTTAAAAAATGGACCTTGGTGGATTCTTGTACCCTCGGAAATAAAAATTTTCCATTTCATAAAATGGTCCATATCTCGAAAACCAAGCCAGATAGAGCAAAACGGACAAAACTTGTATCCCAACATAGCCTTAGATAATATGGATCAGATCCCGAGCGCCTATAATTTGAAAAAAATTTTATGATCAGTACGATTACAAATAAAACTGTAGTTTTACTAATTTTTTACTTAAATTAATAACATTGAAAAAATATTGTTATTGGTTTAGAATAATGTTTAAACATTTTTAAAATATATTTGCAATTTTAGAAATTGGATTTTAATTGAAAACACCAGTGCGCTTGTTTCAAGTTTTGTTGTTTTTTTTTGACATGTTTTTAAACTTGTTCTCTTGGATTACTACGCTTGATGAACAACTTTATGCCAAATAGCTACCCCCGAAAGTTGTTGAATTAAATATGCTGAAATATGTCTATATAAATACATATAGTAATTACTAGGGCAACGAATTTCAGGCACTTAAAAATGGAAAATATGCGCCTAAAATATGCGGTTAAAAAAGAAAAATATGCATTAAAAATATAAGAAATATGCACTAAAAACTATTATTTTTGCAAAAATAATGAACCTTAAAACAAAAAATATATTTAAGGTATTTATTTTGCAAACAGACACAGAACTAGAAGATTTCCCATATGTCAATAAGGTTTTAAAAATGCTTATTTGGATTGAATCAAAATATGAAAACGTATCAATTTTTTATATTTTTTACAAAATAAAAAATGCTACTAAAAATGAAAAATATGCACAAATATGCACTAAAAAGCACAAAATATTCATTAAAAAGGCACCAAATATGCATTTAAAGTCGAACTATGCAAAAACATGCATTTATGTCAAAATATGCAACTACAAATCGATGCAATTTTGTTCTAAATTTGATGATTCGGATAAATGTTTATCCATATTAGTTTTGGACTATCGAGAAAAAACATGCATTTGCATAGAATTCCTTGCCCTAGTAATTACCCTATATTAACCCCCATTCCATAATAACGCATACTGCCCTACAATAATTTCTTATCTGACAAGCTAAATCATATTGCTGAACTTATAATACTTTATCTTTTATTAGATTTTATAATATCAAAACATATTCATGACATATGAGCAATAAATTATTCACATAAACTAATTCGATATTATGGTACGTATACGTCTTGTTATATTTAAATGATATATTTTAATAACTTAATATGTACAATTATTAAAAGCCCAGTGTTGAAAATCATTACCCATATTATGGTTTTGTATCTGGCAATGGTATCTAGTTACTATTCATATTATATTACATTTCTTATTACTTTTGTAAGATGATGTCGCGCAAAATAATGAGTTATGCCCAACATACGAAATATATAAAAATATTATGGACAAAAATATTTAGTCTAAAAATAGATAAAAAAATAATAATAAATTTTACAAAAAATTTTTTTTTATTTTATTTTAAAACTTTTTTTTTATAAAATTTGTTCGTGCCAGGTACCGAACCTGCGACTCCAGATTGCTAGTCGATAGCTCCACTATCTGAGTTATCTAGACATGTTACGAGTGGTCCTAAATTCGGTTACTTTTCAATACTCGATACTACTCGATATTTTTGATTTGGATACTCGATACTACCCGATACTTTTAACGGTTTTTAAATTTGAAATTTTTCAAATTTTTTTGGGAAAATTCTTTGAAAATGTTTATGGTAATTCAATATTTAAATTTATAAACATATTTTTAATTTTTTTCACCAACTATTCATTGCGTTTTTCATAGTTTTTTATCATAATATTTTAAATATTTTACTTCCGATTTTTTCTTTTAGCAGAGTTGTAATTTTGTGAAAAATATTTTAGCAGAGTCACATTTTTGTAGCAAATATTTTAGCGGAATCACATTTTTATATATTTTGTCTGTCCAAAATGCAACTCTGAAAATATTGAGTAGTAGTTTTGAATATCGAGTACCCAAAAAAAAGACAAATACTCGATACCCACTACTCATATTTTTACCAGCACTAGTTAGGAGTATATTTGATAGATAAAAACATAACTTGCTGCAAACAGATTTACTTACGCCCCAACAAAAAATCAAAAATTTGTGTTACATATATATGAAAAAATATTGAGTCTAAAAATAGATTTTCAAAAAATATTCACCAAAAAAATCTACTTATCAGTTGACCTTTTTGAAACAACAAATAAAATCTAACATGACAATATCGTATTCGATTTTGGACTTGAGGAAGAACAATATTCTAACTATGTAAATATATGAAAAATTGAGTACTTTATATTTAAAGTAATGGTAACTAGTTATTAGTAACTCATTATTAAGTGTTGTAAAATAATGCTGAAAATAAGTCGGTGTCTTTACTGAAAGCCCAAAATATGATGATATGTCATTACAATTTTTACACCGGGAATATATTAATTTCTATATGATACGAATGGGACTTTCCATACCATTTAACAGTGGGCCAGCATTTTCGAATTTTGGCCAAAACTAGAATATTGAGTATGGCGGCCATGGATTTTTAGTTTTTAATATATTGGACTTCAAATAGTCAATTATATACGTCCAGGGTCCCCTGATTTAAAATCTGAAATTAAAATTTTTAAATTCAAAATGGCGGATCCAATATGGTGACAAACAATTTTTTCATTAAATTTCTTATGTCGTCTGATTTACTTAAAATTTCCACCATTTATACGGTATGAACAAATTACAACATCAAGTTATTATGAAAAATATCGTATACAGATTACGAATCTGAAAATAAATTTTAAACATTCAGCATGACGGATCCAATATGGCTACCATAAATTTAAAATTGTTATGTATTTGAAAATAAATTACACTGTGCAAAACAAAACCAAATAAGGTTCCTGCAACTGATTCTGGTAGAGGGGACCAAAGGAAAATATAATCCAGCAAAATATTGGTAATGACACCTCATTACTATCTGCATTACCAATAATGATATATCATTACCTTTTGCACTATTTTACAATATAAAATAATGAATTCCTAATCACGGCCTATTGTATTCATTGTTTCTAAATATAAAATAATGACTTACTCGTAATAGTTTAAATAAATACTATTTACACAGTTAAATTTTATAGATTTTTATTTATTATATGTAAATATGTTTTATGTTTAAATTTTTATGACGAGTCCTAAAATTACACACTAGAGAAAACTTAAATTTTTCTAAATGTATTTCCTTAAGCTAATAGTATTTGCTTAAGTCCTTATTTTTAAGAATCAAGTAAGCAATCGGATAACCACTTATAATTCAACTTTTTGTAAGCATGCGTGTAACCACTTATTATTCAAAGTCTCATAACTACTTATTTCTCATTTTTTCGTAAGCGAGCGGGTAAGCGTGACTGACTACTTATAAAAACGACCACGCGAAACAAAAATAATGAGTTTAGACCAAAAAAAGTACCTTTTTCCAAAAAAAGTACCTTTTTCCAAAAAAAAGTACCTTTTCCCAAAAAAGTACCTTTTTCCAAATAAAGTACCTTTTTCCAAAAAAAATACATTTTTCCAAAAAAAATACATTTTTCCAAAAAAAAATACCTTTTTCCAAAAAAGGACCTTTTCCCAAAACAAGGACCTTTTTCCAAAAAATTTCGCTTTTTACAAAAAATTCCATTTAAAAAAATATAATTTCACAAAAAGTACTTTTTTTCCTCCCCCCACGGATATCTCCACTAAAACAAGGTTTTTGATATTCGGCATAGACGTCCGCTAAGACGGGATTTTTGGAAATTCCTACCGGTCCCGATTAAAGAAAGATATATAGAGAATTATATAACTTATCATGGACTAATATGCTTTTATATATTGTCAAGTGTGACATTCTATCAAATTACATAGTAAAATTTAGCGAGTAATGATCAGTTCTGTAAAGACTGTATATTTTTGGAATTCCTATAATATTTGCTTAAGTCTTGTATTATTTTTTTCTACAAATGGTCGCCAGATTTAAAATGACAGTACCTTAAACATTACTAAATTTTTCTTTGTTTTTAGCGATATTATAAATAATATATACATATACATAGCTATTACAAACTTTTTTATGATATCGAATAAAAATTATCTTTATTTGTAAGACAATTATTTCTAATACGCAATAAAGTAAATATGCCATTTATTAATTCTATTTTTCTCTGATAATAAGTTTTTATGTAGTTACATAGAAATCACTAGGGTCCTTGAATATAAATATATTGAAAATATGTAGTAGGCATATAAAATACTTGATTATTCTTTACATATGTATGTTTTCTACCTATGTATATTTTATGGAAATCTAGGAAGATAAAAAAAATATTTCCAAAATTTAATTTAAAACAAATTTTAAATACCATATTAATACAAACTCACACATTCTATAAACGTTCATTATGCATACATATTCACGTTGTTGCTTACGTTACTGTTTTTTAACAAAATTTTATATTTCTTGTTTGTTTTTGTTATATACTTTCGTCTTTTTTTAACTTGTTATTCAGAAACTCTTAACACTTTGTTTGAGAAAACTTTATGGTTTTAATATTGTGAACATAAGTTGTTCGAGATTTTAGTGTGTATATGTGTGTTTGTTTCTGTATGGGTAAACTTTACGTTTTTAAAAGAACGAATTTCCTGTTGCTCGTTGCCAAAAGAACAGGAAAAAATATATATATTTATATGTAAGTAATAATAACAACAACAAAAACAAAAGGAGCAAAAAATTCCGTTTACATATTTTATGATGATGTTTATTTTTGATGAAGCGCAAATGTATTTGTTGGCTTGATAATCGTACACAAAAAAAATAATAAATAAACAAACTAACACACTCGTATGTATATGTGCGAATTACACACTCATACATATATATATACATATTTTACTATGGGCTTATAATATAAATATTATTATCACATATACATACGAGGGACTAACGACAATTTTTTAATATTCCTAAACCGTGAATTTTTAAAATGTCTTTGGGATTCACTGTCAAAACTTTAATTTTACAACTCATTGGTTATGAGTAGGCCAACCAAAAATAAGCCAACGCTTGTTTTTTTTTTTTTTTGAAAAAGTAAAACAATTTCGATTTAATACAAGTTCGGATCTTAAAAATATAAGAAAAATAGCCTTTTTGTACTTACCCTACGGGGAATGAGGAGTCAAGTGCCCTCCAAGGACCTATCCCGTGACCAACCGGTCAACCGAAGTCATATTACTAATTTAGTAGAAATATGACCCAAAGAGAATGAATTAATTTTCTAAGTATTTTCTGATTCGTTACTTTCACTGTTGCTTTTAACAAACTTGACCGATACCGAAATAAACAAGGTATTTAATGTTAAAGCTGTTTTAATTTTAACAATTGGTATTTCACTTAATTTTCTTTTTAACTTTTTAAATTTTTATTTATATTATGATAGTTTTTGAGGTAATTTTCTATTTTTTAATTTAATTATGGCCAACGCAAAAAACGAGTCAACTGCCATTAAAGGACCTATCCCATGACCGGTCAATCAGGAGCATATTCAAGGCACTTCCACTATATTCGTGTGTGTGTTAATGTTGTTTTCTTTTCCATTTTTTTATTTGCTTGTAGTGTTTTTTTCTTTTTCTTTTTTATTTGAACAGAAACGAAAAATCTATAACTTTACCATCAGCCACGCATCATCCACAAGCAACATTAGCTCAGACGGTAGAGCGTTTGCCTTACAAGCAGAATGTTGTGTTATCGAGCCCTACTTCGACGCCAAGTAGATTCTTTTTAATTCTTAATTTTTTTTTTTTTGAAAAGTTATTTTAAGACACACCACTTTACTGTCACAAGGTGTCTAAACTGTGAAAATTGGTCATTTCCAATGACAACGCCATGTTAAAGTGACGTGTCTCTTTCAAACAAAAAGGCCTAGTTATGAGTATTTTAAATGTCACCAAAATCCAACATATCATTAATATCTAGTTCAGAGGTTATATTTAGAGCAGGCATCGGCAAACATATACAATCTTATTTTGTGCTTGCATGAGTGAGTTGCAGTCTCTTACTCTCAATGCACTGACAAAGAACGTTTGTATAATAATTCGAAAATTTTAAATGTTTATAATGGGAATATAAAATAAAAATTTAAAAGCAAACAACAACTACGAAAACAAATATCAAAAAACAACAACACAAAAAAAAATAAAAACAAAAAAACTTAAAAATAAATTACCAAAAAAATGTATCAATAAACATTATGCAGAGTGTATAAAATCTGGCAAACAAGCGATGTGACAACCTACTTCATTGAAATCTTGTATGCGACTGATTATTTTTTTGTTCTATGTGTGAGCTTATGTAGGTGTGACAGAGCGCCCATGGGCATATGTGATGCCGACTTCTGATTTAGAGGTTAAAAATTATCCATAAAACTCAACAAAAATGTCAGTGAATCCAACAAACCAAAATTAAATTTACGGACGTTTTTTGAACTATTATGACTTAAAGGGATTTAGTAATTCAAAATGTTATTGGTGGCCCAATCTTATATTTAGGGGCAAAAATATGCGGTAAAATCGACCGATATAGTGCAACAAAAATGTCATATAAAACCCAGCAACCCAAAATTAAATTTCTGGACAATTTTTGTGTCTTATCAATAAATTTACTAATTATTCAAAATGTTTTTCCTAAGCTTAATAAAATTTAAATAATTAACTACGGTTGAGCAACAAATGTTGGCCATTACCAGAACTGTTAAAACTGCAAACAATTGTCATTTAAATCAAAGTGATTTCAACCAAACTGATTTCATTCTTTGATTTCAAAACAATTGCTGATTTCACAATGAAATCTTGTCAAAATTGTTACATTCTATGACTGGAATCATTTTGAAATAATTTTTTTAGAAATCATTAAATGCAACTAATTTAATTGCAATCAATTCGATTGCAGTAAAATGTTTGTTGAAATCATGCGATTTTAATCAATTCCTCCGAAATCATAACTGAAAGTCCAACGAAATAATATACATTTGCAATATAGCGGTTTCCACTAGAATCTGGTGGAAACCTCCAAATTTTTGGTGGAAACTACCAAAAATTGATTCAGTCGTTTTTATCGTATTAATTCCATGATTTCAAATTGAAATCAAATAATCAATTTACGATTTTGAATGCAATCAAAAAATTAGCAATCATTAACGCGATTGCAATCTTTTACAGCTCTGGCCATTACTATAAATGAGTATCCCAGCAAAACCACACATTACCAAATAACGTTTTAAGTAATTTATCGCCATAGGGTTGCACTGATTACTTTATACCTTATTTCACTGATGAATTTTACAGACGATGAGTAAGGAGTATTCATTACAAAGTAATGCATTATGTATCCAATTATCTGTAACTACTTGATGTTTAACAATAATTACACTTGTCATGAGTACACATTTCAAGGTAATGCATGAGTTTGTCGCACCCACTACCGAAGTTTTCCTTGGAATTTTCAATTAAAGTCGACTTTTTTTTAATGAACTCTAATGTTACCAATTTTTTTTACCTAGGTCAGGGCGACAAGATTTTTTCGCTGCGTGCCAGAAACGGACAATTTTTTTTTTGTAAAATTTCTCGCGTGCGACCTTAATTTTAGTTGTCTTTTAAAAGTCCTTTTTTAAAAATTTTTAAAATTTGGAAAATTTCTCTTAAAAATATCATCGCACATATACATATTTATCAGCGCTACGGATAACCTCCATGAAATAACTCCAAGGGAAAAATTAAATAACATCCAAGAAATGATGTAAAAATATTTGGTACTTTAATTTTTGGGGGTTCATTTAATCTTTAAATATTGAGATTATTTCATTATGCAAAAATCAAAAAAAAAATAAAATTAAAACAGTTTGAAAATTATTGCCTTTTAATTTTTTTGGGGGGTTATTCGATTTTTGGTTGTTATTTCATTTTGTTAAAAAAAAGTAAAATTATATGGGCTTCGGGCAAAAATTTGATTTTATTAAAATAAATCGCGCGGTTTTTATCATCATAATAATGAATTAAAAGCGAATATTATGGATTTGAACAGAGAAAGTTCTATTTCAGATGAAATGGCTCTGCGAAACACAATCAAAACCCAATTTAAAATTCCAACAAACGGGGTTATTTCATATAATACAAACGTATATTTTTTTGGTATAGCCTAAACTCCAATTTGATCCGAAAGGTGGTGGATCGTATTGTATTAATTTAGATACACCTTGGATCTAATATGACAAAATACGATCCGAAAAATGGGTTTATCTTAATATGTATAATTAGATGTAGTACAATAAAGTTACATTTTAATTGATATATTAGACAAAAATACTTCATTCAAAGTTCGCTCATATTGCATTAAATCGTCCATTCTATTGAAATTAGTTTTTGATTGTTATTATGTCACATCCAATTCTATATGATTAGATAAACCCATTTTCGGATCGTATTTCATCATATTAGATCCACTGTGCATATAAATGAATACAGCATGATCCACCATTTTTCGGATCAAATTTTGTTTTGGGCAACATCAGAAAAAGATATGATTGCATGTTGTACCTCATTAATTTTTTTAATAGGGCAATTTAACTTAATTTTCAAATAACGCCATTTAACTTAATTTTCAATTTAACTTAATTTTCAATAGGCAAAACTATGATACGTGTGTCAGTGGTGGCACGCGAGTGGATTTTAGGTGGCTCGCGACGTTTTGCTGGATATTTTCAAAAATATTTAAACTATTAGAAGACCGACAAAAAATTCAGTTAAATGTTAAATTTCGTTAAAAAATGTGTGATTTAACTCCATAATGGTGAAATTTTTCATAGAGCTTGTAAATCGTCTTTTAAAATTAATAAAACTCTGTATTGCCACCATATTTTGTTTAAAGAAATACGGTTAAAAAAGAAATATGATTGAAAGAAAATTGTACAAAAATGGAAAACAACTTGTAATAAAATTGGATCTAAAAAATTAAATTTTTTTTAAAAGGGAAAACAGGTGCTACGAAATAACCCTCGATGAAATAAAGGCTGAAAATAAGTGCTCATAAACATGCACTCATGACCATACATCGATACATAAATCTCTAACATGAATCATATAAGTGTGCATTAACGAAATTTGAGGTAATATCTATATGTGTGTACATACATGAACACGCATGATCATGCATGACAATACATGTTGATACACACACATGTATGGTCATATATGATTCATTGACTACATCTTTTCCAATTGTATTTCAGAAATTATCATTTTATTTCAGAAATTATCAATTCTATTTCAGATTTATCAATTGTATTTCAGAAATAATCAATTAAATTTCAGTTTTCTCAATTGTATTTCAGAACTTATCATTTTTTTTTTCAGATTTATCAATTGTATTTCAGAAATTATCAATTGTATTTCAGAAATTATCAATTGTATTTCAGAAATTATCAATTGTATTTCCGAAATTATCAATTGTATTTCAGAAATTATCAATTGTATTTCAGAAATTATCAATTATTAGTCATTCCAAATTTGAAAATTATACCAAAAATTTTGTTTTACCAAAATTGTTCGATTAATCGGACAACGATTAATCCTTTATTTTAATAAATAAAATATGTAAAATATATTAAATTATTACAAATTTTAATTTTGTACTTAGGTTAGATATTGAATATATTTAGTTGACCGTTAGTTCACGGTTCAAAAATGTAAATTTGAAGTAAGTTTTTTTTTTAGTTTGGAGGGGCTAAATATAGAAATATAGAGTTTAATGATTTTGAATTTTATTTCAATTCAATAAGTAATGAAGATTACGTTTTTACAGTAGTGAAGATGAAACATTCATTACCTAAAGTAATTGTAATGAAAATGAAATGATAAAGAATTTAGCCCAACTCTGGGTTATTGTCTAATTTAATAGACAATAGATGGATGTCACATAAATAGTTTCAAATACTTTAAGTAGAGTTATAATCAGGGCAAGTTTTTTTTGCATTTGCCATTAAACGGCATTTTTGCCATTTTTTCTACTTATTTTTTAAAAATACAGTTTTACAAAATCTTCCGAAAAAAATGAATTTTGTCGATCTTGTTTAGACTTTTCCTAAAAAATTCTATAAAATGCAGTAAAAGTTTCACTCTTTAAAAATCATACTAATTTACGCCGATTGTATTTCAGCAATTCAACTGTAACTTTCTTCATTATTGTGCTTTTATTAAAAGCTTCAGAATAATACTTAAATCAGCTATTATACTTAAATTTTTTTTGCCAATTTTGCTGTGCTATTTTGCGTGTCAATTTAATTTTTAAATTTTTTGTGCAGTTTTAAACTTGCCCTGGTTATATAATATGACATGATACGATAGTTTTCACATTACCCTCGCACAAACAAAAACGTAGTAGATTTATATAAAATATAAATTTTTTATAACGTGTTTTGTTTTCTCCTTTTTAGCAAAAATACAACAGAAAAAGATTATTTCAACATTAGCTAAGAAAAAATAAAAAAATATTTGTATGTCTTTTTTTTTATATAATATATATGTAGTAAAAGAAAAATAATAACAACAACAACAACAAAAACTTAATGTGTATAAAAAATACCAAAAACAAAATAATATAAAATATAAATAAATATTCTTAAAACAACACACACATATGATTATATTAACTTAAATATACATACACTAGTGTTAAATATATTACATGTACGAGTATGTAGGAGTATTATAAATTCAAGACCTTCTTTGTTCTAACAAGTAGCTACAAAAACAACACAACAACATTAGCAAAGTGAAACACCCTCTAATGCTACTTATGCTGCATATTACTTATCCATCAAAAATTTGTTTATATCTGCGTGGCTTAAAATATAAATGTATTTTTTTTTTGTTTTTTTCTATTTTGTTTTTCCATTTTACTTTGGTTGTATATAATAAGGTACATATTGCTTTTAGTTTGATGCTGGTGTTTTTTTATTTTTTTATTTATGTTCTACACTTCCTTTAACAACTTATTGAAATATTAAAAAGGATAATAAAAGCATACTGCATATACACTTTCACACACACTTATGCAGATATACAACCAAAGTATGCTACAGTGGCCCAAATATTAAATTTCGGTTTTAGGAGTGTGATAGTGAGGAGAAAAATCTTTGCATAGGAAAGATAAATAATGAACGGGGTTTTCCGAATTAATACATACCCGGCTAAAAATCGGCATATATGGATTCATACAGGTTTAATGTATGCTCGAGCTTGCTCATAAACCTGCATGCTTTTCCATACATGGATACATAAATCTCCATACATGCATCCATATATCGTCACACATGTGCATTAACGAAATTTGAGGTAATATCTACATGTATGTCTATGTATGAATATTCTTGAACATGTATGAAAATGTATGATCATACATGCAGATATTACCTCAAATTTCGTTAAAGCTTATGTATGAACACATATGGAGGCACGTATGATGATTTATGTAACCATGAATGGACATACGCATGTTTATGAGCATGCAGAAACAAACATTAAACCTGTATGGATCCATATATGAAGACTTTTACCTGGGTACCCTAGTAAAAATGATTTTTATATAATCATTTATGATTTTATACAATTATAACTTGTCGAGTATTGTGAAACATATATTTTTATATGATTATATCAAAAGATATTTAATTATATAAAATTATATTAACCAGATCCACCATTTTCCGGATCAAATCATGTATGGGTTAATATAATTATATAAAAAATATGTTATTTGATCCGAAAAATGGTGGATCTGGTTAATATAATTTTATATAATTAAATATCTTTTGATATAATCATATAAAAATATATGTTTCACAATACTCGACAAGTTATAATTGTACAAAATCATAAATGATTGTATAAAAATCATATATGAATATATAAAAATCATTTTTACTAGGGTAATTAAAAAATTTTCATGGTGGTCCAATTTTTTTTCTATACCTTTTTTAATTTACCTTGCTTGATCCCACAAATTATTAGCAGATAAAATTTTTGATTGAATAATATTTTGAATACGTGAGCTTATAACAAATTAAAATTTTTTGAAGTATCTCGTCCTGCAATGCATATTTTGAGAACAGGTCTTCAACTAAAAAAAAAAAAAGATTCCAACTTTCAAAAAGGAGTATCGAACTCAAAACGAAAAATGATTTGTTCAAAAACGGTCCATTGAGAAAATTTTATATTGCTTGATATAGAAAGGTCCACAATCCCAACAAAAACAGGGTTTCAACCAGAGTAGGAAAATAAACTCTAACGAACCGTACTTTAAGGGTTGCGTACCGCACATCGCGAACACAGTACACAAGCATATTGGTTGCGTAGAAAACACATACGCTATTCTCTCTAATTAGTGTTTGTGTTTATACACACAACCTAAATTCGGTACGCTACGGGTGTAAATATGTGTTGAAAGTACAGTACATAATCGTAGTGTTTGCGTGTATCAGACAATCGTAATGTACCGCATCCGGTTTGTGTACAAACTCACAACCGCTAAAACGATAGATCCGGTTTGTGTTCCTTAGCCGAACCCTACTCTACATGTTGTGTACAGTTTATTTTCCTACCCTGGTTTCAACTACTTACCAGCGTATTTAGGTTGCTTAATAACTTTTGTTCACGATATCCCAAAAATACTGTATAGTAATTACCTTCTCTCTTACAAAAGACATAAAGTAATGTGTAGTCATTGTCTTCTCACTAACAAAAAACACAAAATAATTATTACTTTTGGGATATCGCGAAAATCCGGTTTTGAAAAAAACTTTTTTTTATTACTCCCTCCATTTTTATCGCAGTTTTTAACAAAGGTATCACATTTGTAACATATATTTCAAATGGCTCAGGATTATTTATTATTTGATGTATTTCTGTTGGTTTTTGCCAGCTTGTATGGTATTATGGGTGCACTAAATGGTATTATGGCTGCACTAAAAAAAAGATGTTAGTAGAAAAATTAGTAATACGCCTTGTTTATCAAGTGTACTAGTTTACAGTATTTTTTTTGCTGAAATTTAGTTTTCAGCAAAAGTTTTAGTTATATTTTTTAGCACTAAACCAATTTTGAACTAATGTTTTACTAATTTATTTTGCTACAAAAATTGTGCCGATAACCGCATTTATAGCATGGACGAGAACCAGATAGACAAGATGTAGACGTCGCAACTTGGCTGGATGTTGTACAGATAACGGAAATGATAATTAAAAAAAAAAACAACTCTACACAATTTAAACAAATTAACTAAATTAAAATTTCTCTAAAAATTTTTTGAGTTTTTTCAGTCTACTAATATCACTGGGAGACAAATGGTAGGGGTCAGTGATCGGGAAGGGTTCAAACTACCGGGAAAAGTTATATCGGCAAAAAAGAAGTTATACGTGTCCCGGCGTTTCGCTGGGTCACCCCTAGGAATCGAGATATACCAATTTGACCTTTGGTGGTCTTTATTTTGACATAACTCGAGAACCACTAGTCCGATTTTGCTCAAACAATTTTAAAAAAATTAAAAATTACAATTCCTTTAATCTGTTCATATAACGTTTTTCTATATACTCAACAGTTTTGCCGGTAAAAATAAATGTATGAAGAAAAAAATATTTTTTGCCTAAAATATTAAAAAAAAGTAATAAACAAAAGGTTATTGATTTTTATGGTAGCGGTAACAAACATTTATTTTTACCGGCAAAACTGTTGAGTATATAGAAAAACGTTATATGAACAGATTAAAGGAATTGTAATTTTAAATTGTTTTAAAATTGTTTGAGCAAAATCGGACTAGTGGTTATCGAGTTATGTCAAAAAAAAAGATATATCTCGATTCCTAGGTGTGACACAGCGAAACGCCGGGACACGTATAACTTGTTTTTGACCGATATAACATTTCCCGTTGGTTTCATCCCATCCCGATGTTGACTATCGCATAGTGTATTCAGCAAAGAGTTTAATGATTTTAGCAAGGATTTTTTTATTTGCAATCGAATAAGTGTTAGCCAAACTTTTGCTGATATTACTATTTTTTTGTTAAAAATAAGTTCGCTAATTTTCACTTTTTGCTTAAATTACCAATTTTAGTGTAGTCTTAATAAACAAACCACATTTGGAAAATATATGGGTTACTCCATGACCGAATTTATTATTTTGGTCACAATCCTAATTGAAACGGTCATAATTGGGATTATGACCGAAAGTTTTTTGGGCATAATCCCGAAACGAAATATGGATAATATCAGTAGGGGTAATGTTCGGGCACCCCAAAATTCAATTTGATTTACAAGGAACGTCTGCTGTGTGGTTCACTCCGATTTTAATAAAGCGAAAATATTGAACACGTGGTAGTTTTATTGGGTAAAATATGTATGTATGGTATTATATGTAGTTTCAATAAATTGACATCAAATATTTCTTGGAGAAGCGACTAAAGCCTTTTGTTAGACAGCTTGAAGTGTCTAGTTTCTTTTGGCCCAACTTAGCCTTTTGCCATTAGAGCAAAGCGGCCTTGGCTTGGTACTTAAATTATAATGCACTTTGATGTCTCGAGAAACAAATCCACCAAACTGTTCAAAAGAAATTAAGACAACAACAAAAGTCGACAAAGATGCCAAAGATTTCCTCAGAAAGTGGTATTTAGCAGCTGGAAAGTTTTCTAATAATAATATAAAAGCGTTTATTGAAGGGGGTTCCAGAAAAATTAAAAAATTCTGTAAAATAAAAATAATAAAAATTTTTATGTAGTTCTATAATAATTCTAATAAAAATACGTTTATAAAAGGTTTTTATTTTTAAAATTGAATGGCTAGTTCAGTAGATTTTTTAAACTCAGTCTTTAAATATATTGTAAATAATTGCAATATTTTTATTATAAAGGTATTTTTTATATATACTTCCGATTTTGTTCTGCTCTTTATTTTGCTTTTCAGTCGTCTTTCCGATGTCGCATAAAAATTGCTTTTCTGAGACTTGTAGTTTCCTTACTTTTACAATCACATATGTGCATTTGCATGATCATATACGTGACAGTCGTTCAATTCAATGGGAAGAAAAACAAGGAAAACCTTTTTTTAATTTCTTTTTATTTTTGCGTAGTACGTAAATATTTCCATATTTAGTAACTGATAAGAAAATATTCGAACTGCATGATCCTTTACTATAAGCAATTTTTTTTTGCAATTTACTGAATTAATGAAACCCATTTTTTGATACATGTGAAGGTGACAATAGAATGTCAATAAAAGCAAATCAAATATTCAACGTTTACTTATCTCCAGTTATTACACTGAATTTTTTTAAAGTTAGCTGTTGTTGTAACAAATTTTTTGTTATACGAGTGCACTTTAATCATCACTCTAAAAAAAGTAAATATTAACCCTGCTGTTAGGTTAAGACCATGTTGGTCCATTTTGTTTTACTTCTCACTTTAACTTTGCAACGGTACAATATATTGACTGCAAATTTTAGCTCATGTGATTTTTTTCTGAATTAATGTTTTTTATCAAACTAAATAAGTGTCTAACATAAAATGGAAGGGAGAAAAATAAACAGTTACAAATCTTATGTTAGGGACCATTTTGGTCCATTTTTTTAATTTTCATTCACATATTCGCATTAAAGAATGAGCAAATTATTTTGCGGTTTAGTTTACAAATAAATTTGCTGCAGACAACACATTTACTTTCACATTTGGATTTGCAGCAACGTTCCGCATTTTCTAGAGAGTAGGTTTCTTGTATCACTTCCAGAAGTTACGGAACCTGAGGAAGATGTTCTTACCTCAGCCAATAGCTTCGATGAACATTTTTCTTTTGGTATATTATTAAAAATTCGGGTCTTCTACGATTTGGATCACTTGGTGCCACGAAACATCAATTTCAGAAAAAATTATAAAAGCATTCAATGCGGATATAACGATAATTTTTTCAAATACAACATTCGGCCGTCGATTTTTCTTCCATTTAGGAATATAGTAACCAATCATTTGGTCGGCGTTATCTACGCCTTCTAAAAGAGAAGACAATTAATGGACTAATAAATAATGGCAAAACAATTGCAAACCTTTTGTCGAATTATAGAAAGATACAATCTCAGGCTTCTTTTTCAGTGCATTGACATCGATTTCTGGCACCTTATCAAAACAGTTCCTTTATGTCTATGGCCAATGTAAAAAACGAATGTAAATTTGTAAATTTTCTTTCTAAAAGTTTTTTTTGCCAAATCGAAAAATAAAAAGAAATGATCGGTCGTGATAAAATATTTTGACCTTTTAAACCTTTAGTTAAATCCAATATGACACGCTTTCTAAGGCTGCCATACATAGCCTAATTTAGAGTCGCCATGTGTTGAGATAATATTCTCAGCAGTAGTTGCAATGGGACAGGATAATAGAGTTGCACTCCATTGCATATTATTTTTTTCAATATACAATGGATCCACAGTGCCAGCTGCAGGCACATGTTTTTTCATTTTCTGTATCAGAATCACTTGTTTCTGTATTTTCGTATTAGATATTTTGATCGAAATTGAAATATCCGAGTCACTTTCGTTTAGAGTTTTAGCAATAGCATTAGAGTCCAAATTGAGCCGATTTTCCATTTTATCAAAAAACAAAGAAAACATAAGCTGAACTGAAACTGAAGTGAAACTAATGCGAATGGTTGATATATGACTAAATGAAACTAGGTAAATCACAAAAATAACACAAATAACTGAATAGCAGCAGTAATATGTATAAATTACTGATTTGATGGTACAACCAAATAAAATTAGGAGCACCCCAAAAATAATTTTGAGTTTTGTAACAGTTTTGCAATTAGTTTTCAAATAAAATTGTTATGACAAGTACTATAGTAACAAACATTCAACGTTTAATGAATACCCAGCCAACAATTTCGGAGCGCTCATAAATAAGATTTTTAAATGGCTCATAGAAATGATTATTGTTTTTTTGAAAACACTCTTTTTTTTGGTAGAAAATATGAACCCTCAGAAAACAATCCAAAAAGTTGTCTCTACAATCTAAAAAGCTGTCTGAAAATGAGGGTTCATTTTTCGGTCTCAAAGAAGATTCCAAAATTATTTAAATTTATGAGGAAAATTTCGATTTTATACGTTCTTTTTTCTGAGTCATTTCTGAGTACACAGGGGGCTCTTTTGATTGGACCACTTTCATAGGAAAAAGTGGAAAAATGCTTATGTTTTTGGAGCTCATTTCTGAGCCATTAATGATCATCTTTGTTTGCTGGGTAGCCCAAAATATTTCTTGAGCATAGAAATATTTTTTTTAGAGTTAGTATTGCGTTCTCGAAATACTAAATGGAAATAGCTAAAAAAAAAATTAGGTATG